>CM042910.1:2500-745000 GCA_023653625.1 Triadica sebifera
CTAAACCCTAAACCCTAAACCCTAAACCCTAAACCCTAAACCCTAAACCCTAAACCCTAAACCCTAAACCCTAAACCCTAAACCCTAAACCCTAAACCCTAAACCCTAAACCCTAAACCCTAAACCCTAAACCCTAAACCCTAAACCCTAAACCCTAAACCCTAAACCCTAAACCCTAAACCCTAAACCCTAAACCCTAAACCCTAAACCCTAAACCCTAAACCCTAAACCCTAAACCCTAAACCCTAAACCCTAAACCCTAAACCCTAAACCCTAAACCCTAAACCCTAAACCCTAAACCCTAAACCCTAAACCCTAAACCCTAAACCCGAAACCCTAAACCCGAAACCCTAAACCCGAAACCCTAAACCCGAAACCCCAAACCCGAAACCCCAAACCCCAAACCCCAAACCCCAAACCCCAAACCCCAAACCCCAAACCCCAAACCCCAAACCCAAACCCCAAACCCCATACCCCATACCCCAAACCCTCAACCCTCAACCCCAAACCCCAAACCCCAAACCCTCAACCCTCAACCCTCAACCCTCAACCCTCAACCCTCAACCCTAAACCGTCAACCGTCAACCCTCAACCCTCAACCCTCAACCCTCAACCCTAAACCCTAAACCCCAAACCCCAAACCCCAAACCCCAAACCCCAATCCCCAAACCCTAAACCCCAAACCCTAAACCCTAAACTCGATGATGCAATATCATCCACTCATCGTCATCTTCTTCATTATCACCATCATTTTCTTCCTCATTATCATTCTCCTCATCTTTTTCACTTTCCAACTCATCCTTTTCTCCATCTTTATACTCATCCTCATCAAAACATTCATTTTATTCCTCACCCACATCATTGGTGTAATTTAAATCATTATTTTTGTTTTCATCCTTAACATTTTCATTGTCAACTTTTATTTCTTGACTTGAATAACCAATGTCAAAATTATTTGAGCTAGAGGATATAACATTGTAGGATTCACCCTAATTATATTCCACAAAGATCTCCACAAATTGGATACCCTGAAATAGCATAGTAATCTCGTACATCTTTGTTCTATCTACCTCTCCCCTTATCTCCATTAGTACAAATAACAAACTTCCCCTATAATTAAGCATAGGAGTCCAATATATAATTCTTGTAATAATCACATTGCTATGGAATTGTAATATTATTTTTATCTTATATAATAGGATACTCATACTTAGTTCTTCATTAACACTAAGTATTTCTGAATTTTCATCAATAAAGGATACACCCATTATAGTGTACACAGCACTACCACCCCAATATATATGTAGAAACGGTATAATTAGCATAATTTTTGTAATGTAAAATACAAAGTTAAACTAATACTACCATCCAAATATAAACAACATAATAATATAATTAATTTGTTAGGATATTAATAATAAATACTTAATTAAATAATCATTATATTATATATCCAAATCTATTTAATAAAGTGTATAAATAAAACAACTTACTATCAAGGCATCAGAAACCAAGTTGGATGATAAAGAATTTTAATGAGAAGTTATCAAAACTAAAAAGGCATCAGAAATCCAATTTGGAGGCTAAAGTGTATTTTTATATATATTTCATGTCATTTGTTTATATAACTAATTATCTCTTTAATATTCTATTAGTCCCTTGTTCTAATTTTAGAAACTTGGAATTTTAGTTGGTTTTTTACTTATTTATTTTATCATAGTTGAAACTTTTTAGAGAAAAAAGTATCTTAAAATAAAATAAAGTAGACAATGCTTCTTTTTGAGTAAGTCATCAGATCAATTTATTACTGAATTACTATCATCATCTCAATGATTCTAATGCTTTTCCACCGCATCAATTCTTGTGGGTTGTTGATAAAAATCGATTTCTAAGAACAATATTTTTCCAAACATGAAAACAATTTCTAACTCTAATATTCTTAGAAAAAAAATGACATTTTTTATTGGGAATCCAACGATTTAAATATATTCTTATTGAATTTTTCTCTGTTTTTCTAAAGGTGCTATAATAATTTTCAAATTAAGTTTGTGTGGCTAAAGCATTTTTTGAAGGAAATAAATTCATAATATATACATATGTATCACATCATATATATGTAAAAGTTGAGCCATATATTTCCTTATTAATAATTAAAGATTTTTTTTTATGATATAGAGACCATATATTTGCTATGATAATGATATCTCTGCTTTCTTTTTCTGTTTCTTATATTTTTTATTCTATCTTGTTTCAACTACTCATTAAAATTTTTTATCCGCCAACTTGGGTTTCTAATACCTTAATAGAATTTTTATTGCTTCATATCATTTTTTTTATTGATAAGAGATTCACCACATAATAATAACAAAAACATAAATAAAAAAAAAATTAGTCCACAAAAAATAAAGACAAAAGTTATAGATGTTTTTTTTCAAATTTTATTTCTTTTTTTAATGTACTCTAAACTCTTATTGATCTATATCAATGAAATTTCAAAAATATAGTATATTAGGTTTTGTATATTTATCATTTTTTTTATATTTGTGTTTCTTCATATATCTAAAAAAAATAAAGAAAAAATTATTTTTCTTCATTTTTAAAATTTCATATGCTTGAATGAAACAAATATTATTTTCTACAATTTTTTACCATAATAATATAAATTATCGACATACCCAAGTAGTGTGACAAGAAAAAATATATGTGTCCAACCAATTAAAATTTTTATATTTACCTTTTTCATAAAATTCATAAGAGTTTTACATATGTTTTTTTATGCTTCATATCATTTTTTTATTGATAAGAGTTATCACTACATAATCATCATCATCATCCTACCATCCATAAAAAATTAATTTCAAATAGTTGGTTTGAAAAATAAAAAAATACTAACCTTATAGTGCTGAAAAATCCTTATCTTTGAATCTTTCTCACACAATCACAATAAAAATCCAACAAAATTTACATTAATAGAATAAATAATTTTTCAATATATATACCAAAATTTTAAAATTAATATTTTCGGAACAAAATGCCATAAATCTCAGCACTAAAAAAATCGCACAAAAAAAAAAAGGAGGTTTGAGATAGTAGTTAATTTTCAGCCAAGAGAATGAGTAGTAAGTGCAGTATAACAATGTGTGAGTAGTAAGAAAATTTATAAAGAAAAGAGAGATATGTTATCAATTTTTTCACCTACCAAATTACAGTTTCTTTCAAAGTTTTCGGTTTTTATTTTGCTTTTGCACCTTTGAATAATTTTGTAGAGTCACGGGAGAAGCGGACCAAAGGAGAATGATAGAAGAAGCGGACAGCGTGAAAAATATTTGACTTTTGACTCTGACTAATATTTATTCATTTCACCGTAAATTAGAAAATATTTTATTCACCCTAGAAAAAAGCCCCAACAACCTTAACCTGAACGGAAATAGCCAAATGAGATAAAAGTATTTTGGAAAAAAAAATATTTATTTTTAAATATTTTGAGTTTTGAAAATTATTTTTAAAAAAATAGGTAAATAAATATTTTTTTTAAAATAAATTTGAGAAAAATAATTTATAAAAAATAAAAAAATTCTAAGAAATAAGAAAGTTACTGGGTAGATATGATACTAGTAGCGTACGGAAAGAAAGAAGGAAGGAAATGTCATGTCAAAACAACACAACATGCTCCAAATTTCTGTAGACACTGATACGTATTTATATAGTAGAGCTGTAGAGGGTAATAAGAACAAACAAACACAACCTAACTCTCTAATCTCACTCTGCATCTCTTTCCCTGTCTCTCTCCTTGCTTTCTTCGCATCTCCTTAGCCTCTGCTCATGGGGGACTTTCCCCTTCTCCTTAGCTGATATTACCTCCCCATACACAATTCTCTCTCTCTCTCTCTCTCTCTAGCTGAGAGTAAGACTGACCCTTCATTCCTCTCTCTCTGTCTCCCCCTCTACGTTACCCCCGCCTACTCGTCATCATCTTTATATGCATATTCTTTGCCATTTGTGTACGGCGAAGAAATAGAAACAAAAAAAAAAAGGACAAATTTTGCATGAACCTCTTCTTTCTTATCTTATAATTATTGTATATATTTCTAGCAGAGCCATCAAAGGGAGGAGGGACTTCATCTTTCACCTTTTCCATTTGCGTGGTTGAAGAAAAAGAAAAGAAAGACAAAAAAGTAGATTCATCCTTCATCGTCATCATAAAAGTGGAAGAGGAGTTTGAAGAAAGAAGTAAGGTTTGATTGAAGAAGTCGAGGTCACGCACCCATTAGCTAACATTAGCAATACTTCTTTACCCTTTTGTTTATCAAACATATAGATGCATATCTCTTTTTTCTTAATTTTTGTTTAGTTTTTAATTGGCTTATTTTATCAAAGTTTCCAGACAAAAAGAATAGAATATGGAAAATTCTTCATCCCAAGATCTCCCACCGTTGGAGTCAGAGCCTACTTTTATTCTTTCTATACTATATCTATCTCTCTCTTTCTCTCTCTAAATTTCTCATTTCATATGATATACCAGCTACTTGCTACTTCGCGCAATATAAATTATGATTCATGTTCTTATAATATGGAAGAAGTTTATCCCGAGATCTTAATTCCCATATGTCCGTCCCTCTTTGCGATATAGCTTTCATCTTAATTTGCAGGGAATAATAATAATAATAACAACTTAGTCGATAAATATATATATATATATAATGTGAGTAATATATTTCTATGAAATTCCAGCGAGATCTGCTCCCGAACCTTTCCATTGAAATTAGTGAAACACAAATTTAGTACACGAGATCCAATCCACAAACCTATCCCTGAAATCAACCTTCCATTTCTTCTGCATCTTTTCCTTTCTATTCCATCCACAAAACCCTCCTCCTTTCCCAGCTGCTAGCTGCTTAGGTTTTCTTCATAACTCACAATTTCTCCATTATATGGAGAGAAAGAGAGAGAGAGAGAGAGAGAGGTATTTATCTTTTTTTCTAGCTAGCTTTAATTCAGTAGACTAGAAGTAGAAAATCCCATCAGATGCTTAATTTATGACGATACACACATATATTACCCTATATTTATCCTGTATTTCCCTTTTCTGGAGCTAGATCTCTGCAAATTCAGGAGAACTTGTTGATGTATAACTTGGTCAGAAGATATTTGTGCAATCATCTTATAGGCGCATACTGATTCTGCAAGCGTAATCTTTCCAATATTGAGTGCAGTAAGTGCAGAAATTTTCTTTAAACACATATATGTAAAGATTCCAACCTTCCATATTCCTTTTCTGCAAATGAAAATACTTTCCTGTGTCTAGAGTAATTTTACTCGTCTTTTGAGATCTCCACTCCTCAGCAAACAGTCTCAAACCCTAAAATTAGCAATTTCAGCAGCTCCGCCTCCGCTATTTTTGTCCGAGAATTCACTTCATCTTTGTGTTGTAGCGTTGTTGCTGTTGGTTTTATTTTTCTCTTTACATATTAATTCAAGTCTCTCTTTTGCGCCCTTAATCGCGGGCAAAATATGTCCAAGAACAACGGCGTACGCACCTGAAATTTTTGCCCTTTTTTGGATTCATATATAGGACTTGGATTGGGGAAATTAAGTTGGGTTAATTAATTATTTGTCCCTAGATTAAAAGTATGTTCTGGTATTAATTTCCACTTGTTAATTAATTATATGTTTTAAATCTGTTTCCGCTTTTCAAATATGTTGGTTAAATTAATATTGTAGAGGACAAGGAGAAACATGGCATGTGTATTATCGAATTCTCCATGCGCAGCCTGCAAGTTTCTGAGGAGGAAATGCCAACCGGAATGTGTATTTGCACCGTATTTTCCACCGGACCAGCCCCAAAAATTCGCCAACGTGCACAAAGTTTTCGGAGCAAGCAATGTAACCAAATTGCTAAACGAGTTACACCCATCTCAGCGAGAGGATGCAGTGAATTCGTTAGCATACGAGGCAGATATGCGTCTCCGAGACCCAGTGTACGGGTGCGTTGGGGTAATCTCCCTCCTCCAGCACCAACTACGGCAGCTACAGATGGATCTGAGCTGCGCCAAATCTGAACTCTCCAAATATCAGAACCTAGGCATCACTGGTGCCCATGCTGGTCTACTCGCTGCTGCAGCTGCTGCAGCCACAGCCACCCCCCACACTCACCACCACCATCCACAGAACCATGGGATCAATCTGATGGCCGGAGTTGGTGGTGGGAGCAGGGACCATTACTACCACCACCAATTCTTTCGCCGGGATCAACAGCAAATGATGAGGAGCTTTGAAGCTGCCAACAACTATGATGCCAACCTGCTGACTCTGAATGTCTCTGCAAGCATTGGACAACTCAATCAGTTCCAGCAACCCAGGACTGCTGGAAGAGATGACCGCCTTACTATCGATCCCTCCTAGATTCCTCAAAATCGTCTGGTAAGTTCGGTGTCCATCCATCTCAAGCTATATCTTTTCATTTTTCTTTTTATTTAATTGTATACTCTCTTCTTTTTCCTAGTGAGGTGTAAAAACAAAAAAGTGAAAAACCTTGAAATTTTTTAATTCTGAAATTAGGGTTAAAAAATGCAATATATTTCTAGATTACAGTGGTCTCATGAGATTGGAATTCGGCACCTTGATTCATATTGGACAAGATTTGAGGGCATGCGTACTTATCTAATGTCTATAATATTTTTTACTTTGATATATATATATACATACATATGCAGGGCTGGAATTTGAAGGATTCACAGAAACAAGAGGTGCCAATTTTCTCCATTGCATAGACAAATTTTGCTATTTCTGGTTTTTATGCCCCTTTTTTTCCCTTTTTACTTTTTTCCTTATTTTCAACTCTCTTATCATCTAAACAAAAGTTATATAAAATGTACTTGCTTCTTCAGCATCACAGTAGTTCGTGGTTGCCTCTTAAAATGTGCCGCAGCAGGCATGGACCGGTTTTTTTTTCCCATCCTTTATGAAATTCTTCTCTTTTATTTAACAGTGAAAAACACAATGATATTATTCACAATTTGAAGCTATGTTCCTTTTCTATGTTTCTTTTGTTTTCTAGTAGATGCTTCAAGCTGTGGATTAATATTTTATGGTCTAAATCTTTCATTAAATGATGATCCTTACATTCAGATGGTTCGGAATCCCATGTCAAGCTTGTGAGAAACTCTTAATTAAATTATTTTAATTCCAGTAGTAGATGAAAACAATGATATGAAAATTATATTTTTACTTTTGGTTTCCACTATTAGAATTGAATAGGTTTAGATAATTGGATCTGATAATTTTGTAGATTCACAATTATTTCATATTACTTAAATCTATCGACAGTACTTTAATTATAAACTCTTTTTTTTATCTTTTAAATTCTAGATATAGGATTCTCTTTAATATTTTCTCAAATGCAATTGTTTTAGCACAGTTATAACTTGCTTAATTCAACATTTTTATGTGTTTGGATTTTTTCTCCTTTCTTGAGCCACATACTTATTTATTATTTGATCTGGATCTTTCTACTTCGAGTAACTCATATTTTATCTACATAGTTCATGATCATGTAACGGTTAGTTATCTCATGACTCTGATATCATATTCAACTTGAATGAACCTAAACAGTTGAACTTGATAATTGTGGATCCACCACTTTTTCAAACAAACATGGCCAAGAGTTACGTTGACCCGTCAAATTGGTCCAGAATCTAACTGATCAAGGCCGATTTTGGGTCCAACCCGAATTGTGATTAAGTTGAATTTTTTAGTTTTAAATTCACTCCAATTAAATTCAATTTCTATGAATAAAAATTATAAATAAACTTTAATAATTTTAATTGCGTTTATTTATATTGTTAATTGTATAATTTTTACTAAAATAATTAAAATTATATATATATAATTGTTAGAACTGGCCGACCCGTCAATTCATGAATCGGTTAAACCGGTTCAAATCTTGCCTCGAACCTTCTCCTAAACGGTTCAGATCCAGTCCCAAAAAAATGGGACTTTCGAATTAGCAGTTCTAAACCGAAATCAATCGATTCCAAACCGTGGTCATGCCTAGCTTCATATGACTTAAATCAATCTTAAGTTTGTTGCATCACAATTATAAAACAATTCTTTTAATATCTTAAACTTCTAATGTGAAATTCTATTTACCACTCACAATTGTCCACATTATATGATCAAATGAAAGAACTCATTCATGTTAATTTGCAGTAAAAACCAAATATTACATATTATTTCATCAGTCCCAAATTGATAGGTTCACTTTATCTTTTTACTATCCCAAAATTATAGCTACCTTTCTTTTTCTTTTTTCAGATATAATTAATGTGTTAATTCTATATTATGCCTTTATTTAATGCATCAATATGTATGAATTATTATTTTTATTTTCTAATATGCCTTTCACTAATGTAGGAATATATTTAAAATATGTAATAATTTAACTATATTATTTAAGTTCATTAATCTTTGAAAAAAATATAAGAGAGTCCATCTTTTTGGCAGCAAAATATTGATATCTTGTCACCATTCTGAATAAATCCTCAACCTAGAGTTCCACGGAGTAATGTTTAAACTTATAATGTTAAGAAATTTTAAATACTAAGCTTGCAAACTACTAATGTCAAATATTATAATTCTAATCCTCTGTTAAATAATAGTTAGTTATATGTTAACTTATCCCATATAGAAAAAGTGATGAGAGTTTATATGGGTTGCTAAACTTAAAGTTAGTATGGTTACCGAATGCAACATGATAACAATAGAAAAATTCTATGATTGGTGGTATGATTATGGGGCAACCATCCATGTTTGTAACAATAAAGATATGTTTAAAACATATGAAGAGATGGGAAAAAATGACAATGTCTTAATGGGGAATCATGATACGGTTAAAGTACTTAGAAAATAAACTATAGAGTTGCAATTCACTTCAGGCAAGTTGATTTTGATGAATGTTCTTCATGTTCCGATATTCAAAAGAACTTGATCTTCGCAAGCATGCTATGCAAAAAGGGATTGAAGGTTATCTTAGAAGTTGAAAAGCTTATATTACCTAAGAATGATATATTTGCAAGACAAGATTATTCTTGTGATGTTTCTAGTTATTTACTTGATTTTCCTTTAAACTTATGGCATGCATGTTCATCACATATGAATTTTAAGTCAATTAAATTCATGACTAAGCATGGATTAATCTCATTTGCAAATAAAAACTTCAAAAAATGTGAAATATGTGTACAAGCAAAGATGACTAAGAAACCTTTCCTAAAAAATGAAAGAACAACAAATTTTTTTGAATTAATCCATTCTGATATTTGTGAATTGAATTGTCATTTAACAAGAGGAGGAAATAGATATTTTATAACTTTCATAAATGATCATTCAAGATATACACATATGTATTTAATGAAATCAAAGGATCAAGCATTTGAGAAGTTTAAAACTTATAAATTGTTGGTTGAAAATCAATTGGGAAAGAAATTTAAAATCCTACGAAGTGATAAAGGTGGTGAATATTTTTCAATCAAATTTTCAAGTTATTGTGAAAAAAATGGTGTAGTTCATCAAACAAGTACACCATATACTCCATAACAAAATAGTTTGGTTGAAAGAAAAAATAGAACATTAGTATATATGTTAAATTCTATGCTTATATGCAAAACTACCAATAAATCTATGGGGAGAAGCATTATCAACTGCATGTCATGTGCATAATCAAATACTTTCGAAGAAAACAAAAACTTCTCCTTATGAAGAATGGAAAGGTAGGAAGCCAAACTTGGATTATCTTAAGGTGTGGGGTTGTTTAGCATATTACAGGGTTTTTGATCCTAAAAGAACTAAATTAGGACCAAAAGCCCTTAAAGGTATCTTTGTAGCTTATGCCAAAAATTCTAAGGCATATAGAATACTAGACATAGATTCTAATATTATCATTGAGTCTAGGGTTATTGAATTTTTTGAAAATATATTTCTACATGATTCAATTGGTAAACCATAAAGAGAAAATGGTAGTACAAAATATTCAACTCATGACACTAGTCTTGATTCTAACTCTTCTTTTAATGGTAAAAGAAAAACTTTGGAGTCTCCTAATGAACCTGGAAAAAGTTAAAGGGCTCGAAAAGAAAAGAGTTTGGAGTCAAAATATGTTTTTTCACAATCAATGAGATTCTTCTTAGTTGTATAAAGTAAAAATGAAGTAACAAATAAGATATTCATGATTCTAAACATGGATGAAGATTTAAAGACTTATAATGAAACTATGACTTCAAGAGATTCTAGTTTTTGGAAGAAAGTTATTAATGATGAAATAGATTCTTTTTTAGCAAATGGTATATGGTATTGGTAGATCTTCTACCTAGTTCTAAACTTATTGGGTGCAAGTGGGTGTTTAGAAAAAAAATATAATACAGATGGTTCGTTACAAACCTTTAAAGCAAAGTTAGTAGCGAAAGAATTCAAATAAAAGGAAGACATTGATTACTTTGATACATATGCACCAGTGGTAAGAATCACTTCTATAAGAGTATTATTTTCCTTAACATCTATTTATAATTATATGTTATCAAATAAATGTAAAAATAATGTTTTTAAATGGTGACTTGAATGAGGAAGTATATATGGAACAACCCGAAGGGTTTATACTTCCTGGTAATGAAAATAAAGTTTGCAAATTAATTAAGTTTTTGTATGGTTTAAAGCAAGCTCTTAAACAATGACATGAGAAATTTGAAGTGTAATCCTATCAAATAATTTCAAACAAAATGGAGCAAATAGATACATTTATTCCAAGTTTACTAAAGATTATGGAGTAATTGTATGTTTATATGTAGATAATATGTTAATCATTGAAACTAATATGAAAAGAGTGAATGATACTAAAAAGTATCTAGCTTTTTAATTCAAAATGAAAGATTTGAGAGAAATTGATATTATCTTAAGGATAAAAATTAAGAAACATAGTGGGAGTTGTACTTTGTGTCAATCTCATTACATTGATAATGTATTATGTAAGTTCAATCACTTGGGAATTAAAAAAGCTAACACTCAATTAGATGTTTCAACAAAATTAACAGAAAATGATAGTAGATTTATAAGTCAATTAGACTATACAAGTGCAATTGATAGTTTAATATATGTGATGCATTGTACAAGGCCAGATATAGCGTTCACAGTATGCAAACTTTGTAAGTATACTTATAATCCAAGTATCAAACATTGGAAGGCAATAGCTAGAGTTTTTGGATATCTTAAAAGGACTAGGTATTTGGCATTATTTTATAATAAAATTCCTTCAGTTTTGGAAGGTTATACCGATGCTAGTTGGATGACCAGTGTTAGTGATAAAAAGTCAATATCTTGTTAGATATTTATATTAGGATTAGGTATTATTTCTTCGGCTTCCAAAAAATAAATATGTATAACTCATTCCACTATGAAATCGGAGTTTATAGCTTTGACAACAGTAGGCAAAGAGGCAGAATGATTGAGAAACTTATGACTAGATATAAAGTTATAGTCACAACTGATGTCAGCAGTCTCTTTGTATTGTGATAGTCAAATGACTATGTCTAGGGCTTTTAGCAAGATATATAATGAAAAATCTAAATATATAGCTTTAAGACATTAGTATATAAGGTAACTTATATCGGATGGGATAATCAAAATTGTATATATAAGATCAAGTTATAACTTGATCGACTCATTAACTAAAGCACTCTTGAGAGATATGTTAAAGAGTACTACAAACACAATAGGTCTAAAATTACTTTGATTTGTTGCTAATAATGAAAACTTTACCTCTTTCATTGCTAAGCAATTTGAAAAGTTCAAAAGGTAATAACAAGTTATTAGTAACATGTAGCAAGTACTAGTATTTAGTACTTATGAAAATGAGGTTAAACATATAATATATTTTTAATATGAAGACATTTATTTAGTTTTGAATGAGAAAGTTTTAAACAAACTTTAAAGAGTCTTCACCTATATGAACATTAGAAGTGGTGTCACTTCTGTCAAGAATTTGAAAATTAAAATTCTTGTAAGTATTTATGAATCCAAGAGGTAGCAGAAGCCCATAATGGGGTCTAAAGCTAACTGTAAACTTGTTAGAGAAATAAATAAGATTTATGTGTATAGCTAATTCAGTCTTATTACATAGAAATCTTGGTTTAATATTTTATTACAATATTGATTTTGATAAGACTTTGAATAGTCTATAATAATATAAGATTTAAGTCGAAAGACACCTAAATATGTAAATCTTTAAAGTTTGATTGCATATATCACTAAGTGGTGGATTGTTAAATAATAGTTAGTGATATGGTAACCTATCCCATATTTTATCCTGGAGCAAAGCCAGAAAAAAAATGTTTGTGGGAGCCAAAATAATACATTGCAAAAATCATTTATGCTCTTGATGATCATAGATTTTTCAATATTCTTTTTTATTATATATATATAATGAGAAAATATCTAAGCGCACAAGAGAGAAAAAAAATTGTTTGGGTATTTTATTACCCTCACAAATTAAGAAAAAAAATTGCAATTGGAATTTTTAGTTTTACAATTTTACTGTATTTGTTTTAATAATTAATATTTGTTAACTATTTATGTTATCTTGTAAAAAATAAAATTGATCGACTATTTTAATATTTACTGTTGGAAAATAATATCAATTTTTCTATAATCAGATTTGTGAAAGTGAAAAAAATGTGGAATAATAAGACACACAAATTGGTAACGGAGTTCGGTCAATTATGTCTATGTCTCCAGACTACTACAGATCTTTTATTGAAATGAGAAAAATTTATAAAGTATTTACAAACACTCACAACTCACAACCTCTCACTAAAACTTTTCTAAACTTTTATTTTTCTTTCCCACTTTTTGATGGAATATAGATGAGATATCTTACAAATAAATTCCTAAGGCTATATATAGGCGTACACCTCCTCAATGGACTACCAAGATTAATTCTCAACTACTTTGATAGATGGTTGAGATCATTTCTCACATATCGTCTTACCTATCAAATGGATGGTCAAGATTAATCTCCACCCACCAAATGGATGGTCAAGAGTAATCTCCACCTACCATCTTACCTACCAAATATTTTATCAACTAATTATTAATTAGTTCAACAAAAGATACACCATCCATCTTTATTGCACTTTCTGGTGTATGTGTAGTTTGACCAACAATTTTTCACTTGAAGATTGATTTCAATTTATTTTCACATCTCGATCAATGCAACAACATTTTTGTTCCTGTTACTCTAGCAGACCAACTGAAATTGAATATAACTTCATTTTGTCAATAGTTACCACATTTGTCAATATATCTATTGGATTCTTACTTCCTTTGATCTTCTCCAGTACTAACACATTATTTTCTTCTTTTACCTAGTACAACCATTTGTTATGAAGTGCCTTCTTTTCCATGGGTAACTCAGCTAGTTCCCATGTCTGGTTGGAGATCAGAGACTTCATCTCGTCTTTCATGGCAAGCTCCCACTTACTAGCATCTCCAGTCTGACAAGCTTCATCATAACATTTCGACTCCCCCTTATCAATCAATAAGAGATAGTTCATATATCTCCTGTTAGGCACATGAGGCCGAAAAGACCTTCTTAATACAGGAGATGGAGTAGGAGGCTATGGTGCGTTGGATTGATGTACACTGCTTGGTCGAACAAGTTTCTCTGGCTGAGGACTTGCTACAACGAGTTCCGTCACTATACTATCTAGGATGTCATCTGTATCTACAAATACTGACTCATTATGTTGAGTTGCTAACGATTATTTTATGCATGTCCTTGTACATCACCATTTTATCAAAAATCACATCTCTTCTACGGATGAATTTTTTATTTTTATCATCCCAAATACGGTAGCTAAACTCATTCTCACCACAGCCGATGAGAATGTATTTCTTGGATTTGGGATCAAGCTTTAATCCTTCCTTGATCACTGATATGCACATATGCTACACAACCAAAAACTTTTAGATGTGATAGTTTTATCTCTTTTTGGCTTCATACCTTCTCTGGTATTATATGTTCCAATGGAACCGATGGTCCTTAATTGATTAAGTAAGCTGTTGTGTTGACTACTTTCGCTTAGAACTGCTTCGTTAGACCTGACTGTATATAAATACTTCTGGCTCTTTCTGTCAACGTTCGGTTCATATGTTCAGCTACACCATTATGTTGAGGTGTGTCTAGCACGATTCTTTCTATTCTAATATCGTACTCATAGCAAAACTTATTGAATCTTGTGTCTTCATATTCACTACAATTGTTGGTTCTAAGCTTTTTAATCTTTAGACATGTCTCATTTTCAAGCATAGCTCTCCATCTCCTGAAAGCTTTGAACACTTCAGACTTGTGTTTTAGAAAGTAAACTCATACCTTCCAATAGTAATCATCAATGAAAGTGACGAAGTAGTATTTTCCACCAATGGATGAGATAGTCGTTGATCCCCAAACATTATAGTGAACAAGCTATAACCTTTTTTTCTTTGGGGTTCTACCATTTGTTTGAAAGCTGACCCTTTTCTGCTTTCCAAGTATGCAATCTTCGCATATGTATATCTCCACTGATTGTAGACCTGGAAATTTCCCCTTTGAATGCATAATCTTCATCCCTTATTCACTCATATGGCCTAGTCTTTGGTGCCATAGATTGGGATTTTCATTCCCAAATGTAACTATGATTGAACAGCGTGCTCCTACTGTCATGTAAAAAGTGTCACTCTTTTTTGCTCGAGCAACTGTCATTGCACCCTTTAAAATCTTCCAATCATCACCATGGAAGATTGTAGTGTAGCCTTCGCTAGCCAATTGCCCTACTGAGATTAAGTTATTTATCAAGTCAGGAATATGTCTAACATCCTTCAGCTCACAAACAGACCCATTCAAATTAATCCTCACTACACCTTTACCAATAATAGCGCAAGGTTGATCATCAACAAGGTATACCTTTCTAAGATTTTTGGGGATATACCTCTTGAATAATTATTTCTGTGAAGTAGCATGGAATGATGCTCCAGAGTCTAATACCCAAGACTCCTCATTGCTCTATAAAGAGCATATCAACGCGTCATCACTTCCTGAGGTGGAAGTAACATTTGCCTTTGTCTTTGCTTTCTGGTCCTTCGGTGCATTCTTGCACTGATTTTTATAGTGCCCAGACTTCCCATAATTCCAACATTCAATAGTCTTCGAGTTATGAAAATTACTGAAATTTCTGGATTTGGACCTCCTGTATTTTGATCTACCTCGGTAGTTCAATCTACCACGTCCATTTCCTCTGGTTGAATTTTTTCTTTTTGACTTTGTATGCAACACGGAAAAGGTTGATAATTCACCCGACTCTCTTCATCAGATCTCTTCACTGAGAACCAGATCATGAACATCATCAAATTTTAACTTAGTGCTTCACTATGAGCTACTCACAGCCGTGACAGTAGCATTCTAGCTTTCTAGTAGAGAAGATAAAAGTATCAATGTTCGTACTTCTTCATCGAATTCAATTCCAACCGAACTCAATTAGGTTGCTGTGTTGAGTTCATTGAGATGTTGAGCTACTGATGCGCATTCCATCATTCGCAAATTGAATAAATATCTCATTAGGTGTACTTTGTTTGAGGTCGATGGCTTCTCATACATACTAGAAAAAGCTGTCATAAGATCTGTTGTGGTTTTTTCCTTTACTATGTTGAAAGCAACATTGCGAGATAACGTCAATCAGATAACTCTGAGAGCTTGTCTGTCGAAAAGATTACAGTTTTCTTCCTTCATAGCCTCTGGCTTCTTCCCTGAAAGAAGTTGATATAGATTTCTTTGATACAAATAATCCTCTATTTGCATTTTCCAAAAGCCAAAGTCTGCACCATTGAACTTTTCAATTTTCACATTTCCTTCATTTGCAGCTATCGCTCCCACTCGAAATTTAACTTCTTCTGGATCGTTTCTCACAATTCCTATGAACCACCGCGTATTAAAACACCTCTATGGATAAATTGGTATCGCTAACCAAATTTTACTATTCACAAAAAATTACTATTTATATGAATAGTAATCACCCGAAAAAGATAGAAGAAATGCAACCAAAGCTCTGATACCAGTTGTTTCGAAATTAACATCAATTTTCCTATAATAAGATTAGTGAAAGCGAATAAAATGTGGAATAATAAGACAAATTAATAACGGAGTTTGACCAGTTATGCCTACGTCTCCGGACTGCTGCAGATCTTTTACTGAAATGAGAAAAAATTACAAAGTGTTTACAAACATTCACAACTCACAACCTCTCACTAAAGCTTTTCTAAGCTTTTATTTTTCTCTCTCACTTTTGGATGGAATATAGATGAGATATTTTACAAATGAATTCCTAAGACTATATATAGGCCTACACCTCCTCAATTGACGGTCAAGTTTAATTCTCACCTACTTTGATGGATGATTGAAATCATTTCTCACATACCGACTTACCTACCAAATAGATGGTCAAGATTAATCCTCACCTACCAAATGAATGGTCAAGATTAATCTTCACCTACTATCTTACCTACCAAATATTTTTAAACTAATTATTAATTAGTTTAAAAAAAGATGCATCGTCCATTTTTATTGCACTTTATGGTGCATGTGTAGTTTGACCAACATTTACCCTCACCAATTATATGTTATCTTGCAAAGATAAATTTTTAGCTATTTTAATATGTATTAGACTTTTATACTTACAAATGAAAAGAGTGTATTTTTTATTTTTCAATTAAAATAATTAAGATATACTTTTAATTTTTGAGGGGGCTGATAAAAAAACAACAGAAAACTTATGTACTAAATCTGAATTTTTTTTATATACTAAATATAAGTTTTTGCAAAGTTTAGGGGGCCAAGGCTCCCCCTCCCCCGCCCTGTTGATATCGATGTAAAAGCAAACCTTACTGATATTAATATATTTGATATGTACAAAATAATCGAGTATATCGTATATGATATTGCCAAAAAGAAAGTATTCTAATTTAGTAAATTTGAGTTGGAGGTTGAGTAGTCTGAAATTAGAGATTGAATATATAATTTTCTAATATTGATATATTTACATAAATAGAAGAATTTACAAAATATTGATACTGTTCTTATAAAAATAAGATATACAGAGATTAAGTACTTTATCTCACCTAAAATAAGCTCTCTTAATTTCTTTCTTTTTAAGTTTATATAATTAGTCTCATTTTTACATGGGGAATCTAGTCCATATATCTACCAAAATATCTACTGCCAATTTCAGGAACTTCAATAGTTATTTTATACATTTGATGTTCTAAACTATAATTTGGTTAATTACACAAAATTGAATGTAAACACGTGCACAGTACATATTGAGGTGCAGAAAAGGGACTGTAAGACATCAATTAAAAGTGACCCATGGGAATAGGACAAAATCTTAGGAGATAAAACTCAATTGATTATTTAAGGAGGAAATTGATTATCAATTAGGAGATAAAACTTGATTATTTATGGGGAAAAAAGCAATATATAATACTAGTATGTCACAATAAAATTCTCAAATTAAATAAAGAGAATGATTGCATGAAAATTTTTGATTAGTTGGGTTAGCATTTTCCGATGGAAAAAATTACTTTATTATTGATGAGTAGACAACAAGAAAAATCTTTGGAGCGGGAGCTATCATAAACAGGAGGAGAGCGAGTTATTCCTAGGCCTGCTAAATTTGACTCATCAACAAGATTCTATGAAACTGCTCATATAGGATGTATTTGCTTAATCAAGTTTGAATTATATTGATCGAGATATAGAAAAAATTAATTTTGGAGCTGTAAAATTTCAAACAGGATAGCTCATAGTTATAGCTTCAAATGGGAGAAGGTAATAAATGCTAGCTAGGTAGAGATTATAAATGGGGATAGAAAGCCATGGAATGGAAACAGTTAATTAAGCAAAAGGCATTTGGGGAAGAAAACAGAAGACAACTGCAAAAATGACAAAAAGGAGAAAAGAGAGAAGCAGAGTCTACCAAAAAAAAAAGCAGAAGCATGAAAGGGCGGTGGCAGAGGAAATGTCAATAGAGAAAACAGGTGATTTCAGAGCAACACAGTGTAATGTAATGGAAAACCTAAAATCCTCTTACCAAAAAAAAAAAGGAAACCCAAAATCCGAAGCAAAAAAGGACAGAAAAGATGGGAGTTCAAATGAAAAAAGCAAATATACCTTTTTTTTTGGGTACATAAAGCAAATATACTTTACTAGCCTGCTCTTTTTTAAAAAAAAAAAAAGAAAAAAGAAAAAAGAAAAAGACCTTTAATCGATCTTTGATCAAAACGTAGTCAAATACCATGGCATTTGTTTGCATGACAATGATGACGTACTTTTGCAATGATGGTTTTTACTATAAATTCATGGACAGACTCTGTCTCTCTCTCATATTCATCAACACATACAAGTCTTGCTGACGATGCATTATGGGAGGAAATTATCATATTATTGCAATTGAAAAAAAATATTTACAATTTAAAGTAGTTTTTTACGAAAAAATTTGAACTTAGGGTGGAAATTTGGTGAAGTTGACCATTACAGTTGGTCAGTTAGATTAGTGTGCAGTATTTTTATCTTTGAAAAAAAAATACTTTTTTATTTTTTTATCATGTTTCTCTTTGGATGCTGCCAAATTTACTTACTGCTTCAGCTATAAAAATAAGAGAAACTAATTCAAGGGGTGACACGAGTGTGTAAAGCTTTTATACAAGTATAATGTATTTTCAGTTTAAATACCAACCAACCATATTCAAATAGAATTATAAATAAAAGTAAAATATTTTTTAAAAAATTTTAAAATAATTATATATCTAAAATTTAAATTTAAAATATCTAGTTAAATTGAAAAAATATTTATTGTGTAAATTACATTATAATTCGTTGTTTTGACATTTAGTAAAGTCGGTGCTGCTTAATTTGGATTCAATCCACAAATCCTCAATAGATTTTTTCTATTTTACCATTTCTTGCATTTAATATAGCTAATATATATATATATATATATATATATATATATATATATATATATATATATATATATATATATATATATATTTCAAAAAGAAAACTATGGAAGCCACCTGTGTGCCACTTGAAGAGGTGCACATATTTTTCCTTTTATCACATCATCTAAAACTATCCTAAATTCATAAATAATTTTAAAATAACTCTAAAATTAGAATTTTATTAATTTTTACTATAAAGTTATAATTTTTTTTCAATTACACCAAACTAATCTTTTTTCTACATTATGTATAGTTTAATGGATCAATATTGTATCTCAGGATTTCTACTCTACTAGTATATAGGCCTCATAAAATATTTCGGATTTGAAATCTTCCTCCCATTAATATGGCAAATTAACAAAAAAAAAAAAATTATCCACTTAAATGCATATGTATATAAGCGAGTGCAAGAGCATATATATATTATGTATTTGTATTTCTTGCCTTCGGTAATTAATGGTTATTTATTTGGTGAATGCTAATTAATGGTTTTCTTTTGTTTTTTTTTTCTTTTGACTAACCCACTTAGCCAGCAAGACTGTAAAAAGTTCTTGTTAAACTGGCTTGGGCACCCAATATATAACAGATCAAATTAAACCCTAGCTAAACTAGCTATAGAAGAGTGAAGAAGAGGAAATTAGGACAAGTGCAATGAGATGAAAATTGAAAAGTTTTGAAGGCAGGGGGAATATCCCGACAGTTGCACTTCTCACGAAATCAAATAGTATTGCAGTGAAGAAAGCTTTAAGCTTATGCATTTATTTCGGGTTGTCCCTCTGACCCCACCCCCCACATCTTCTCTCCTCCTCCAAATCCCCAAATTATGCACTTATTATACCCATTTGATTTTGCATTTAAGATAATGCGAGTCCCAAGTCAATGACATGTCATTTATTGGATAATGCCAACTCTATGATCCCCTTTCTTGATGACATGAAAAAGATTATGACTTGCCCCATCCTATTCCTTCTCACTCCTATATTCTTCGTCTCCCTCTCTTTCCCTTGTCTTGCATTTTGGCTTATTACACACTTTCCCACCTAACACACCTACATTCATACATATTGTAAGTAAAAGAAAAGAGACCCAAACAACATTTCAGCAACAATTCTTTTTCTTCCCTTGTTTAATTAATTATGTGCCTTTTTCTCCGCACCCACCCCCCTCTTTTTCGCTTTTCTTAGAAAATTTTTTGGAGACACTCCCTTTTCAAAACATGAGCATGATCCAGGTTGGCATCTATATATATATATATATATATATATATATATATATATATATATATATATATATATATAAGCATGTGCCCATTTGCCTTCTATCTCTCCCTCCGTTCGTTTCCTTCACTCTAAAACATTATACGTACGTGTGTTCATTTTATCCCTTTTAGATTAATGCTTAAAGCTATAAATCATTTTTCCCGCAGGCATATTTACAGTGCATTCACCAAATCATAGTAGCACTGGGATTTTATATTCAGATAAGTCAAAGCTGAATTTGAAAGGACAAATATAAAATGTTAATAGAAATATGAGGGTCACAAGAGAATATGTATAAATTTGAGGCATCAAAGTTAATGATAAATGGAGTATACATGGAATCTATGTCGACTATGGAAGCCAAAACAAATTTCTCCTATATAAAACTGAGAGGGCCTTCAAATATTTTTCTGGAAAGAAAAAAAAATCTTCATATTTATGGCTGAATTTCGATCATAAGAAATTTTGGGAGATCTCGACTCTCTTCCATGCTTTTTTCTTTTCCACTATTATTTACAAAATTTTGATTGAGATTTGAACTCAAAAACAAAGTGAAGTGAAACACATCTTATTACAAGTAATAACAGATTCAGTAATCGGATACAAGTTTCTTCCCTAGTTCTACAATATAAATGATCAGAAAATTTATTTGTAAATAGAAAATATTGAGAATGCGCTACTAATTAATAATATAATAGTACTGTAATAAACAATGGAGTGAAATAAAAATATCGTAGTAGTAAACATAATTTATGCTTTACCGGTTTTGCTTCTTGCTTAGAATCAGTGAAAATATCCCCTCCACCCCACCAAAAATAAAATCCCCTCCAATCCTAGGGTTGAATAAGCCTAAATTAGGTCTGTTTGGCAGAATCTAATCAAATTTATATTTGACGCAATATAATTAAAATTGATTCATAAAGACTGAATTTAATCTAGTAACACCCACTTTGTTATCCCAACCCAACTATTGTTGTTTGCATACCTGAAGACATGTATATCACAAGAGCATATTATATAAAGCAACAAATTTCCTAAGCTAGTTATAAATTCGATAAAAGACTAGTTATCATATTTAGTTGCTCGCTAGTTATTATTATTATCATTATTATTATTATTATTATTATTATTATTATTATTATTATTATTATTATTATTATTATTATTATTATTATTATTATTATTATCAGGACTGCTCGCACAAGAACATCACTTGATTAGCCACACTACATCCAAAATTTATGTTTCTTCTTGCACAGATCGTCTGCACTTCCAAGATGTGCAGCTTTACCGTATGTTTTCCATATCAGGTAAAGGTTTCAAGTCACTTTTTAAGATACTTTTAAATCTTTAACCACATCTGATGACAAAAGAATATTTAGTACTATAATGAACATTAGCATTTACTCAAACAATTGGGTTTACACTTGTTTGAGTTGGGTTTTAGTACAATGCCGGTGCCTTTCGCCGTCTTTGATTTGTTTCTCCCTTTCTCTTACAAAAAATAATGATGCCAACACAAATATAAGAAAACAGCACAGGAGGTACATTACTATAACCAGAATATGGACCAAATGGATCAATAGCAAAAACAACTCGAGGGGAAAATGCTGAAGAGATCATCAATCTAGACATATTTTGAACGACCAAATACATGCTTCTCTTAAAAAATCCTTCTACACTGCATCCTGTTGACCATAAGGGACGCAAAAGCTGACATTTACGATTTACAACCACACCACATCCACTCCAACATTTACTGCAAGATAGTATTCAAAGCAAGAGAAAGAATCCTACATATCCTCCTGATATGGTAGAATCAAGACTTCCATATCCATCTTCCCTAAACATCTACTTGGACAACCCAATGCCATAATTTCATTCCATTTGAACAACCATCATAGGAATTCAGGAAAGAAATTCACAAAATTTTAAATAAATAATAAGTAAAAACCATCTTCTATACAGTCAGTCAGCTCCAGTGTCACAAGCTCAGACTAGGAAAATTCACTTGAAATAGCTTTTCTTCCTTGTTCAGCAATTTTAGCATATGGTCCACATATAAATAAATGTTAATTACTTTCAACAGAATACAGTTTAAAAACGCAATGGCTTCTCTGATTTTCCCTTGCTCCTTTTTAAATTCCATAATTTGCATTAAGAGTCTGATCTGGTAGCTGTATAGGATGAAAGAAGACCAGCAGCTTGGGCAGGTAACATATCACCAAATGTTGACATTGCAGCTGCTGATCGGTCTTTGAATATGCCCACTTGCTCATCAGTTAATATGGACCCCAACTTTAAGATGCTCTCTCCAAACCTGCTGCCAACCTGACAATTACAAGGGGAAATTATAATCACAATTGTGGCTTCCAAAATAAATGCTTAATCATCACAACGCATGTTTACCAAAAAAGAACAGCCACGTACGTATTTAGCTAGTATAATAGAAACTTACTACATACCTCTAAATATAACAAAAACAGAAATTTAGTACTAATATTTTATCTTCCAGTAATATTGTCTGCAGAATTTATGATTAACTAGTTAATTAATCTAAATACACAGTACATATTGTGGTAGCTACTAATGAGATCTATTCCTCAGCAACAGAAGAATTGAAATCAGAGGGGGTGTCGTCTATTAAACCCATCATGATAGATACTATCTTTCCCACTCCATCAGCAAAGATGCACAAGAGGTAGTGAAAGCAATGGACATTACAACAAAACACAGATACCAAAAAAACCAGATAAATATAATCTATAGAATGATTTCCAGTCTCTACCCAAAAGTGATAACCATCTCTCACAATGTTAAAACACTAAAATGTTTCAAAATTTCACGAACTTTTTTGACATCCTAAAATTCCAGGTTTTGGAGACATCTAAATTACCAGGATTTATGGCCTCAGAATTCTAAATTATCCACCTCTCCATGTATTAGCATAGCAAGAAGTAGCCATTAAACCTAATTCAACAGAAGTTGTTTTAGGTATACATTCCATCCATCCCATGATTAATTACCACCTAAATTCCCCTCCACAGACAAATTGATACAATCAACCACTCTTTCACATTCTATCTAATTAGAAACAAGTGAATCATATCTCTGATTCAATCACAAAATTATATTTATGATCCAATTTTTAAAAGGAACCAAAAAATCAGGGAGCAAGCTTCGGATTTATCCCCTAAACTACTGATTGCTGCCTGTGCGGCCGAAGTTTCACATAAACTCAATCTCCAACAGCAAAATGAACGTCACGTCGATGGGAATCTGTTGCCCGCTCGAGCGAGATGAAACTTAAGTTGTCAAAGGGCCTCATCTCGATCTCTCATCTCCTGCACCACCATTTGAACCTTGATTTCTCCCAGAATGTGTTGGACTACAATGGGTGGTTTTCTGCGACATACAACCTAGAAAGGAGTAGTGCCAATAGAAACACGAAAACTTGAATTGTACCAAAACTCAACCCAAGGAAGCCATAAAAGACTAATGGCGGGGATGGTCAATAGCAAAGCAATGTAGATAAGTTTCTAACCAGTGATTTACTACCTCAGTTTGAATATCTAACTCTGGATGGTAAGAAGAACTGAAGTGTTGTAACACTATTTACCTCTCCGTATACACCGTCATATACCAAACAGATAAAAAGTATTACAGTTTCGTAATACAGTTCTGTAATTTTTTTTTACTTAATAATAATAATAATAATAAAATTTGAAATATACATAAAAACTAAAATTTATTAATAAGCAGTAAGTATATAAAATGTTTATACTTATACACTCACTTATACAATATATGACACATCCTAAAATTTTATTTACATAAAATTAATTTCAAATAGAACAATATGATTAAAATAACTAACTCACTTGGGGTGACTTCCACTACTACTTGACTTGATACTGTGAGGCTTAGTTTTAACGACACTATAGTTATAAAATTTGTTGCTCTATCTTCACTTCAAATCTATGCAAGAGAAAAATAAACTCATGCGCTGAGTCATACAACTTAGTGGTACAGTAATTTACATTAACAGTCATTCATAGGCAACAACAATTATAAATTAATTTATCAAGATCAAACTATAATATCATATAAGATTCATTTCATTAATGTTATTGTATTCTCATAAAAATTTCTTATCATGCCCATATATTAAATCACCATAGACTAACCTCAGGGAAACGATGAGTTCATATCATCTCAGTATCCTAGGAAACCCATCGGATCTGAGGAAAATAATGTGAATAAATCATTTTGCTCGGTCCTAGAAAATCTACCGAACCGACTATATGTATCATACGACCACAGAAAATCCATCGAACTGTAAAACATATCATTTGACCACAGAAAATCCACCGAGCCAATAAATCCTATTGACATGTCAATAACTCCCTAAATCGATGTCTATGCTAATATAAAAGCTAAAATATCAAATACAATTTCCATATACTTATTTAAAATATCATATCAATCAAATCCTCAATAAAGTATATAAAAATACTATACTAAAATTTCTTTCATAAAACATGTCATAACAAGCATTTAAAAATAATTTCTTGTTATCGAAAATTTCATACTTATCATATAAATCAATTTGAATAAAAATTTATTTAAAATCATACTTTAATCATTTAATAGCTAAAATTATAAATTATTGTACAAATCTTAACCAACATTTGCAGGTATCCGTTGGCTCTTTTTCCCGGTCTGCCCTTAGCTCCAATTCTTTTGTCACTCCTGAACAACATATAATTTCTAATTAACTACAAAACTATATTTAATTTATAATCTATTAAAAATAAAGCTCCATGATCATTTTTTGCTTTCTCGCATATCAAAAATTATTATTAGAGTCAGACCTTGTTATACACATTCAACGTATAATTCGAAACTCTAGTCGCCCGATATGTTTTCTAATGTGACCAAAAATTTCTAATATTATTTTTTTTATAATATTTTATTTCACTTATTTTTCCTCCTCTATAACTATTTTCTCCATTTATTTCCATTTTTCCTCTTAAAAATTCATATTAATCCAACAAATGCTTCAATATAAAATAATTTCATAATTAATAATCCTCAATTATTAATTTAATTACTTAATATATTAATATTCTAACTTAAATGATAATCACCTCCATTTAATAATATAAAATCCAATTATTCACCAAATAATCTCCAAGAAACTCCAATAATTATGCAATTAATCATTCAATTCAATTAAATTAATTAATCACCTTAATAATAAAAAATATATTTAAACTTCACAAATAAATTTATATATCACTATCTAAAAATAACTAGGAGGTGTGGTTTGTACCAGATGACTCAATTTAATGAGCTAAAAATTCTGTCTAAAATACCCGATCAGTGTCGTTGGACTCCGGTCACCGGAAAATTTTCGACGGTGGCAGATTGGCAATCAGATGGTTCTAAAGAAAGCTTGAGGTATGAGGAGTCCAAATATATAAGGTTCATGGCTTTGAATTGGCTGAAAATATCTAGATCTACAAAAATTTGCAGCGGTTTCGGCGAGAGAATCTGGCTCCGATCAACCCTCAAACCGCGGTTTCTAAAGCTCAAATTACACAGACTAAGGTTTTTCAATGTCTTAAGTCCATTTCCAGTGTCAGATTTGAGAAAAGAAATCAAAAATGTGAGAAATGGTAGGGTAACCCCAAAATCCAAATTTCTCCTCTTCGATCCCAAAAATCCGGCCAGTTGTTGGAAAATCAGACATTGCTATAGTGATAAAAACATGGAGAACTATTTCTAGTTTGAATTTGGCAAATATCGAATGTTGTTTAATTAATGAACGAAGATGGTGATGATGTAGGTAGAATGAGAGAGAATAAGAGAGAAAATGAATTTTATCACTTTAATCTTTGAAATCTCTCTATATATATAGTTAGGGGCAATTTTGTAATTTTTTATAAATTTCAGGTTTTTAATAAAATTTTACTCAGATAAAATTATTAAACCATAAAATAAATTAAAAAAAAATCTTAATTGAGCAAAATAAAAAAAATATAGGGTGTTACATGTGTAACTCAATACCCTGCTACCTAAAAATTTATTGTCATAACTTGCTCATAAACAATGGGTCTCTATCACTCAAAATGGACTTGGGAATGCCATGAAGTCTGATTATTTCCCTGAAGAAAACCTCGATAATGGATCAGGTTGTAAAAGGATGTGTGAGTTGAATAAAATGGTTGTATTTAGACAACCTATCTACCACCACTAGCATTGTGTCGAAACCTCATGAGCGAGGTAATTCAAAGATGAAATCCATAGAGATTTTTTCCCAAATGATGTTCGGAATTCCCAAGGGTTGTAACAAACCTACTAGAAAGAGGGTACTGAACTTGCTTTTTTGACAAACCTCACACTCCTGTACAAATTTTTTGATTGTAGCACTCATTCCCACCCAATACAAATTTGCAGCCAACCATCTATAAATGTAGTAGTATCCTTAGTGTACTCTAACTCTAGAATAATGGAATTCTTGCAATAACTGAGGAATGAATTTTAAGGATGAAGAAATCACTAACCTCCCTTTATGATACAGAACCCCATTCCTCATAGCAAATCCTGGTCGCGAAAAGTGATTGTTTTGCAAATCAGTTTTGATTTTCAGAAGCATTGGATTATGAGTAGCCTCATCAATCAACTGGTACGAAAAATAAGCAAAAGTGTTGAATTCCCCTTTTTATCTGCGGGATAAGGCATCAGTAGCCCTATTCTCCTTTTCGGGTTTGTAAAGAACTTCGAAGTCATACCCAAGAAGCTTGGCTATCCAATTTTGCTGGTCTAGGGTTGTAATTCGTTGTTGGAGATTTCAAAAGCTTTTTCTGATATGAGAAAACCTTAAAGTGATGTCCCTACCTTTTGGCCATTATTTCGCATTCATAAGCAGATTTTCCCATATTCTTATTTGAAAAAGCCTTGCTAAAGTAAGTAATATCATGACAGTTTTGCATTAACATAGCCCCAATTTCCCGATTGGAAGCGTCACACTCGACCTCAAATGATTTTAAAAAATTGGGAAGTTGCAAAAATGGAGCACTTATCATAACTCATTTTAATTGCTCGAACGCCAATTATGCTTCATTGGCCCACTTGAATTCGTCTTTCCTTTTCAATTTTGTTAAGGGCTTAGCTATGCTACCATACCCTCGAATGAACTTCCAATAATACCTGGTGAGGCCAAAGAATCCTCTAATTCCTTTCATATTATGCGACACAGGCCAATCTAACACTATTTGAATTTTACTCAGTTCCATTGCTACCCACTGCTGACTAATCTTATGTCCCAAATAGTCCATTGATGTTTGTCCAAAAGAACATTTTTTTGTTAACGAATAACCTGTAGTGGTGTAAGGTATCGAGGATAGCTCTTAAGTGCAACAGATGTTCCTCCCAAGTTGGAATAAAGACCAAAATATCATAAAAAAATCAAGACACACCTCCTTAACCAAGGACAAAAAAGTTCATTCATCATAGCCTGAAATGTAGATGGTGCATTAGAAATTCCAAAGGGCATTACTAGATATTCGTAGTGTCTATCATGTGCTCGAAAGGCAATCTTCTCAACATCTGAATCTCTCATACAAATTTGATGGAACCTTGATTGGAGGTCCAATTTAGAGAAAAAAAATAGGTCTCATGAAGTTCAACAATCAATTCATCAACTACTAGAATCGGGTACTTGTCTGGAAGTGTGACCTTGTTAAGAGCACGATAGTCTATACACATCCTCCAGGAGAGATACTTCTTTTTAACTAGAATAACGGGGCTGGAATAGGCGCTCTTACTAGGCCATATGATCCCCTTGCTTAATAGGTCCTGAACTTGCTTTTGAATCTCTACTTTATATGCATAAGGGTACCGGTATGGGCGAACACTCATTGTTCTTTGCTAGGGTAGCAAATTAATGACATGATTGTGGGACCTTTCAGAAGGTAACTCTTGGGGTTCAAAGAAATTTTTTGGAAATTCAGTTAGAACTTTCTCCAACTGATGTTGTTGTGTAGGATAAAATGTAGGCTCTTCTGTACAAGTCCCAACTGACCCCGTGCTAGCAATCATCCCCCTTTCAGCCCTACTAGCCACTTTCATAAGGAGAGATGTTGTGACTCAATTGAAAAATCAACTTTCAGCTCTACCCATCGATTCCCATGCTTGAACTTCATGTGAATAACCTCACCCAATGACTGAAGCCAATCAATTCCCAAAACGATATCCAGATTTCCTAACTCAAAAATCAGGGCTGTTAATGTACATGAAAATGTTCCCAACTTCAATTCTAGATCCTGGCAATGTTCATGTACCTAGATGCAATGACCATCTCCCAGCTTAATGTTCAGTCCCAAAAAAATGTTGCTTGGAGAGACCCAAGACAAAAACCAATTTGTGAGAGATAAAATTGTGTGTTGTGCCACTTTCAATTAGAACCACAATAATAATTCCCATCAATCTCCCACTTAACTTGAAAATTTTCAAATCAGTGGAGGCAAAAGTTGCCATTCTTGAAAACTTTAACACCTAACATTCCCCTTCCCCCCTTCTTTGATCTCTATGGCACCACCCAATTCCTCTAAATCAAGATCCTTTCCATCTTTTTGGGTTTTTTCATCACTCAAAAGGAGAAGTCAAAGCTGTCTAAAAGGACATCTATGCTGGGGGCTATACGGATTGCCACATCTGAAATAGAGCCCTCTTTTGCATCCGTCCTCCAATTCTGATCAAGAAAAGGTTTGTATCCCTCTATTACTATAGGCTAAAGAAGAGTTTTGGGCTGCTATAATAGGGACTGTTTGATTATTGGTTGAATGTGGGCTTAAAGTTGGGTTTGAGATAAAAGGCTGAGGCCCAAAGCTCGAAGACCTTAAGTGACCTGTGCTGATCACATGAGAGGTCTCCTTCTCCCCCACATGTCGACTGCGTAAAATATGAGCAAAACCCTTTTTTTTTTTCCTAAAGCAACCTCAACATTTCTAGCAGTGTTAACGGCACTTAATCTCATCTCTGGACTGTAAAACCTAACACTTTATATTTCTATATACCATATATGTTGTTTTTATATTAAGTTATTATGTATGGAATAAGAATAAAATAAAATTCATGTTTATAGCGAGAGTAAATTTTTTTTTTAACTCATCTCATATTATCAACAATAATTTCACAATCAATACGGATGCTTTAATCATAGTCTATAACATCACATATATTAATAACTTAAACATTACATTTAAAAGTTAGTAAATTTATAAGTTAAATCCATATATATATATATATATATATATATATATATATATATATATATATCCTAGTACATATTCATTGTAATTATACATATGCAAGTATTCAACTCTCAAATATAAATGATATGCTCTTATGCTTATGTAGAATGCAATGAGAGAAAGTGAGGAGGCTCGGCCGGTGACCTTTGATTCATGACTTTTATATGCCCCTTAATATGAATTACTACTCTTCTCTACCTGAAAAATGATGCAATTTGGTGAGTTGCTACTTAGTAAGAATAACTATCAAATGAGCTCTAAAGTACCAAACATTTCATAATAGCAAATAAGTATACTTAATACATGTTTTATATTCCATTTTATCAGTCAATAACATATAAATGTAGATAAAATAAAGTATTCAATAATTGCTCTTTACTTATGCTTATACTTATTCATTTTATTTTGTTGTGATCAGGTTAAACAGACATTTTTCTGGGTTTCCATGTGAATATTTGCATTTGCTAGCTAGCTTGATCATTTGTTTCATTTGCACATTTGTTGGGTCATAGGCCTCTTCTTTTGCTTTACAATATCGATTAACTAGTCACAACGCCTTTTAAGTCCATATGCATATGCATTTGTAACTAAACATTCATCAACCATTGCATCTTTATCATATATACCATACATATATCACATATATACCTCATATGTCACGCATATACCTTGCATATACTATATATATACCACGTATATATATCACATATGTCAAATATATACCACAAGTATACCACTTATGTGTACCACAAATGTCACAAATTATCCATTATCATATTATCAATGACAAGTCATAAGAATCATATGAATCACATAGCAAACAACATTCATATGCACTAAAGAATTCAATTGATAATTAGACTCACATTTCTCCTTTGATTCTGACCCCTAACCTATTGTCTATCCGCTTCTTGTGGGTCACCAATATGTTGTGAGCCTAATATGAAAATATAATCGATTAACTCATGATTAGGGAGACTTAATGTGGCTTAAACAAATTAATATGCATTTTTCATATCAATAGTTAAGATTTTTTCTATGAGGCAGTGTGACCTTATGGGACTATTTAGCCTATAAATTTTTCTATACTTGACTAATTATTCTGATTCTTATTCCTAATTTAAATTAACATATAATTATGTAACATATTAAAATATCAGACCAATTGGATCATTGTACAATTTTTGGTAGAATTTCTAAAAGTGTTTTGTTTTCTGCCCTATTTTCTGCCTTAGGCAGTTTTAGGGTACCAACTTTGGTTCATCATAACTTATAATATATAAGTCATATTTCAATGAAACTTTACATAAACTTATATGGATTCAAATGGAACATTTTTTAAGTTTATAAATTTTATCAATTATATATCTAAGCTCCTCAAATTATAAGAAACATTTTACTGGTCCAGAACAGAGTTGGCTTCCGGATCAGTATGAGTTATAAAGATTATAACTTACTCTATACATAATATATTAAGCTTAAATTAGTATAAACATTTAGATAAGACATATACCTAAAACTTTTATGTTTTGATCATTTACAGAATCGATCTCTAAGGAGCTCAAATTGGCTACACAAATTGCTAGATCTGCCTAGGGCACTAAGCAAGCAGTTCAAACTATGGAACAGTCATGGTTCCATTCACCATAACTCAAAATATACAAGACATATGAACTTGAAATTTGGTATAAAGATACATGACACATATATCTACAATTTTTATGTTTTTATATACTTCAAATAATGGTTTTAGCTTATTCAAAACTAACAAACACAGTGACTAACTCATTTAGGGTTCACATTCTTACCAGTTTCAATAGAGAGCAAAATTTCTCTTTTTATACACCAAATCTTACAAAAATGTTTACATATCCATAAATTTAAGATATAAATGAACAATTTTCATGTTTTAAACTTTTCCAAATTCGATCTCTAAGATCATCGAAACTAAGGTATAAAACACTGCCTGTTTATGAATCCTAAACACCATAATCAAAATTAACACAAAATTAAATATTTACTCACCTATAATCACTCTTGGCTAATTTTGTTGCTGCAATTTTTGGAGTGAAAGATAGAAGAAAAGGTGGCTGAAACTTCAAAAAAATAGACTGAAGGAATGAAGCAAAGAAGAAGAAGAAGACGAAGATAAAGAAAGGAAATTGAGATAATGACAGCCTAACAAGTTAAAAACCACCACATTTGGTCTTCCTTTCTTTTTTTTTTTTGACTTTTCTTTTTATTTTTATTTTTTATTTTTATTTTTTTTGACTTTTATTTTTATTTTTATTTTTTAAAATTATTCTTATTATTATTACATAAATCATCACAATATGCAATTTAATCTTTTGATTCAATTTAATTAAATTAACAATGTAAAATATTTACTAATCTTAATCTAGTCATTTTACTTACTTTTATTTAGTCATTTTATTCAATTTATTCTTAATATCTTGTTACCCTCATTTAGGTTATAAGTACACACGTATGATTCGATACAATTGTCAAATACTAGGACATGTAGCTAGTGCATGTCAAATACTAGGACATGTAGCTAGTGCATGTCAAATACTAGGACATGTAGCTAGTGCATGTCATAAACTTATTTCTACGAAAATACGCATGAAATGCACGTGTTTAATTGAATTATATGCAAGATGCATATGTTCAAATGAAATGCATGTGGATATGCATGTGGGGAAGGTCGAGGATGTTACATGGACCCTAAAGACGCACCCAATTCTTGATCTCCTCCTTTAACCCGTCTAGAAAATAGCCCACATATAGAGTTTCAGACTCATGAGGAACCATGGAGACAATTAGTTTGAGCTCATCAATATATTCATCAATCGTTCCTCTCTTACGAAAGGCAACCAATAGCTCATAAGGATTGAAGTTTGTCATTCCTCTAAAATGATTCAACAATTCTATTTTGAATTGATCCCAAGTCAGTTCTTGGTAGCGCACGGATGATAGTGAACTAGTGCACTACAACTCCCTTCGTACAAACATAAGCTAGAAGTACTCTTTAATACTCTGAGTACTATGAATTTGGAAGTAAGTTTCCACTCGGGTAAGCCATTCCTATGGTTCTGTCCTAAAGAAGGAAATGAGCTTAACCTTTTTAGGTACAACGGTTGAGTCCGCAGCTATAGTGGGTCTTCCAAAGCCTAGTGGGGGGTATCCCATTGTTGGACCGGTTCATATTGAGAGGGACTACTCAGTAACACTAGGAGAACCCATGGTTTGTTCTATAGTTCCTTGTTTCTCCCTCCAAAATGGGTTGTTTGTCCATCTTCTTCCACCACTGCATAACCAAACCCTATAGCTTATCTTGGCTCTCTTGAACCATAACATGAAACTTATTTTGGTTTTGTTGAATAAGGACCATTTGTTAATGCAGAGTCTCCATTTGACCAGCAACGTTGCAGAGTTGTTCCTCCTGAACATCAAGGCATGACTTAGTCTACATATTTCCATCGGTTTTCCCCATCATTGAATCCGGCAAGTCGGACCAATGTTGAGAAATAGGAATACAATAAGAAAATATTCAACTCAACTAACAAGCAAAGGAAATAAAAAGATACTATTTCATTTAAAATTCCATTCATCAACAATGAGTCATATTCAATAAAACAAATTAGAAGAACTTCTAACAACAAAATAGAGAAAAGAAAACCTTTGTGCATAAAGAGTACAACCCAGGGATGTACTCCCTTTTTCCAAATTGTGACTTAGAGACCTAAAACAAATTCCTTAAAAACAACCTCCCTCCTATATAACAAATTTTGTTACCTCATTGTCCAGCTGGTTCCTCACTCTTACCCCCACGTGTCCCCTTTTTCTTTCTTAAGTAAATATGCCAAGTTGGTTGTAATTACTTGGGCTGCTCAATTGCTAAACTTTCAGCCATTCTAATCATTACTACTTCTCTATCATAACCCCTTTAGATCCACATGTCATATGTTAAAAATCAGGGATCAGATAGCTATCTCTTGATTTAACACACAAGGCTTGTCTAATCTCTTTCAGATCTAAACTAAGATGTAAAGGCATTTAAGGGTAGAAAAATGGCACAAAAAGTTGTACATGTATAAAAACTTCAAAACAGGTGATGTTACACCAAAACTTGAGCTATCATCCAAATCAATATTCTGAGAAAGCTCAACATTGGTATATTTTCCAGGAACTTCTTGAAGACATCTCATATGAAGCTACTGGAATGGATGTCTTAGTAGATCCTCTTGAAGATAATGCTGGTGTACTGGATATTAAAGCCACATGTTGACTCCTCTGCCGACATTTCCCATGATAGTGTATAACTTATCAAGCTCAATCCAAAGCCAGTATAAATACAATAAGAAAATATTCAACTCAACTAACAAGCAAAGGAAATAAAAAGATACTATTTCATTTAAAATTCCATTCATCAACAATGAGTCATATTCAATAAAACAAATTAGAAGAACTTCTAACAACAAATTAGAGAAAAGAAAACCTTTGTGCATAAAGAGTACAACCCAGGGATGTACTCCCTTTTTCCAAATTGTGACTTAGAGACCTAAAACAAATTCCTTAAAAACAACCTCCCTCCTATATAACAAATTTTGTTACCTCATTGTCCAGCTGGTTCCTCACTCTTACCCCCACGTGTCCCCTTTTTCTTTCTTAAGTAAATATGCCAAGTTGGTTGTAATTACTTGGGCTGCTCAATTGCTAAACTTTCAGCCATTCTAATCATTACTACTTCTCTATCATAACCCCTTTAGATCCACATGTCATATGTTAAAAATCAGGGATCAGATAGCTATCTCTTGATTTAACACACAAGGCTTGTCTAATCTCTTTCAGATCTAAACTAAGATGTAAAGGCATTTAAGGGTAGAAAAATGGCACAAAAAGTTGTACATGTATAAAAACTTCAAAACAGGTGATGTTACACCAAAACTTGAGCTATCATCCAAATCAATATTCTGAGAAAGCTCAACATTGGTATATTTTCCAGGAACTTCTTGAAGACATCTCATATGAAGCTACTGGAATGGATGTCTTAGTAGATCCTCTTGAAGATAATGCTGGTGTACTGGATATTAAAGATGACATTAAAAATAAAGATTTATTCTATAATGTAAATGGTGAATAGAGAACATTGCTTAGTGATAATAAAAATGTGTTCTGACTTGATCTAAGCAAAATGTTATCAAATATAAGCTTGTGACTTAAAATAGACATAGGAATAACTAAACCATGGGCAGGCTTCTCAAACTGAAATGACTCTATTAGTATGAGAATTTACAAAGAACAAAATAGGTAAATTTGATTAACCAAAACTGAAACACTCATTTGCATAAGGGCAAGAGAAAAGGCCACCTTATAAGTACTAAACACAATTTATGAGTGAAGCCAGTCCTTCACATGTTTCCTTGCAGCTGACATGAGACATCTCACATCACACGATTTCAAAGAGAAGGTGTGGAACTATACCCTAATTTCTAAGAATCAGATCTTCAAATTTATTTCCTAGAATAAAAGAAATTTAGTTACCATGTTTATCTATTTTCTATTATTTTGAGTTTCTATGTTTATCCTTTTCTAGATAATAGTTTTATTTCCTTTAAAACCATTCTTTTTTTTAAACTAAGATGTATTATTCAGAATAATCAATGAGAATATCATCTTTTATTCTCAATATTTCCATATGGTATCAAAGCTTACTCTGAACTGCATTAATAACTCTGTTTGATGACAAAATATGGCATGGCCATTGATAAACAAAACACATTTTCATCTGAGGTTACTTTTGGTCTTGATATTCAAACTAGTAGTAACACTCATGGCATGACAGAAAGCATTTATCTTCCCATTACATGACATAAACTTAATGGGAATAATTATCTTCAATGGTCACAGTCTGTAATGATGTATGTCAAAAGAAAGGATAAGGATGAGTATCTTAGAGGTGAGATTGGCCCTTCAGCGGCTAGAAATCCCAGACATAAAGTTTGGAAAGCAAAAAATAATATGGTCATGTCATGGCTGGTAAATGTTATGACCAATGAAATAGGCAAAAAAAAATTTACTATATAACACAACTTATGAGATATGAGATGTAGCAAGAGAATTTTATTCTAGCAAATATAATACCTCGACCATTTTCAAGATTGAAGCAACACTTTATAATCTATGAGAAGGAGAACTTTCAATCACTCAATTCTATAACAATCTAACATGTCATTGGCAGCAACTTCACATATTTGAAGATCATAAATAGACCTGCCCAAAAAATGCAAAAAGGTTCATAGAGATTAAGGAGAATAATAGAATTTTTAAGTTCTTGATGGGACTCAACAAAAGCTTAGATACAATAAAAGGAAGTATACTTAGGATGAAACTTTAACTTAGTATTAAAGAAAATTTCTTTAAAGTGCGTAGGGAAAAAAATAGAAAAAAGGTGATGTTGGGAGAGCCATTCGTTCATTCGACAATGGAAAATCAATCTTCTCTAGTAGCTTGAGGAACCCAGAACACCAGCAATGACAGTCAATTAAAGAAAAGGAAGTTGTAGTGTGATTATTGCCGAAATATCAACGCACTAGTGAAACATGCTAGAAAATACATGGGAAACCTGTTGTTTGGAAGCTTTTAAGATCTATTTTAGATAAGGAAAGTCATAGCAATCTTGCTACAATTGAAGAAGGAAACACTATCACTCCTCAAATAAATCCTTTCAATAAAGAAATTGAAGCACTCCAGAAAATATTTTCACAAATATCAACACAAATGTAATTTCTCAAGTGCTTTTACAATTAAAATCTGAAACAATGGCATGTGGATTTTGATTCAAGCATATCAGATCACATGACTGGAGCCCTATCACTCTTCAAACATTATAACCCATGTCCTGAAGGTCTCACGACAAAAATTACTGATGGATATCTTTCTAAAGTGGTTGGTACAGATGTAATCACTCTCTCACAGGATATATAGTTAATGGAAATATTTACATATTCTCAATTTGGATTATAATCTTTCAAATAAAGATAGTGCAATTATGTTGTGGCACTACCATCTAGGTCATCCAAACTTTGTGCATCTCCAAAAAAAAAAATTCGTCATTATTTAGTAATAAAAATTTGAAATTGTTTCAATGTGAAGTATGTCAATTCTCAAAACATGTTCATAATTCTTATCCTATCCAACCGTATAAGGCATGTCATCCTTTTTCTATGATTCATAGTGAAGTGTGGGTACCATCTAGAGTAAAAAAATATTACTGAAATTATATGGTTTATGGTGTTTATAGATGATCACACTAGAATTACATGATTGTTCCTAATGAGAGAAAAATCTGAAATCGGTCAAATCTTTCTAAAAATCAACATTATGATTCTAACTCAATTTCAAACTAAGATTCAAGTATTGATAACAAACTTGACCCCAAGGCTATTAAGTATATATTTGTGGGATATTCATCTAATAAAAAAGGGTATAAATGTTATTCTCCGATGACACAACATTTCTATAACTCTATGGATGTCACATTCTTTGAAAATCAATCATTTTATCCCACATATGATATTCAAAGGGAGAACTTTACTAGAGAATACCAGTTTTGGGACATTGATGTTTTAGAGCCATCTTAATTATCTTAAATAGAAAAAAGTCAAAATCCTAGCCAAATCTATGATGTTCAACTCAGGTTAGATATGTCAAATCCCATGTTAGATTCTTAAATAAAAGTTTAAAATCCAACTCAATCTTCTATCCCAACACAACCTGCTAAAAGTAGTGAGTTTTATATCTACACTAGGAGAAACAAGATTAATGAAGGGAGAGATATGCAACCATCCAATCACCACCATGAGCCCAACTTGATTTCAGAAACTCAAAATTCACCAAAATTGACAATTTTGATCTTGCTCTTAGTTATCAAATTGATGAAGAAATAGATTATCTACTTATTGCCTTAAGGAAAGAGAAATGGACTTGTACTAATCATCCTATTTACAATTTTATCTCCTATGGAAAGTTATCTTCTAATCATCATGCCTTTGTTAACAATCTTGATAGAATTCAAATTCTCCACTCTGTACATAAAGCTCTTAAAAAACTAGAATGGAATGAGGCTATTTTAGAAGAAATTAGAGCACTTGAAAACAATGGGACATGAAAGATATTTGATCTATTAATAGGCAAACATCCAGTGGGTTGCAAATGAATTTTCACAATCAAACACAACTCAAATGACAGCATCAACAGGTTCAAAGCACATCTAATGGCTAAGGGATTTAAACAATCATATGGAATTGATTACTAGGAGACTTTTGCACCAATAGCAAAGCTCAGTACAGTTCAAGTCCTACTATCTCTTGCTGCAAATCTTGATTGGTCAATCTATCAAATAGATGTGAAAAATGCAATCCTTGACTATGATATTGAGGAAAAAGTTTACATGGAAATTTCTCCAAGTTTTAACACTTCTGCTAACATTAACAAAGTCTATAAGCTTAAGAAATCCTTGCATGGGTTAAAACAATCACCTAGAACATGGTTTGATAGACGCACAATGGAAATAAAGAAAGTTGGGTATTATCAACGACAAACAGACCACACCATGTTCATCAAGCTTTTGCCCTCAGGTAAGAAAGTTATCCTCATTGTATATGTTGATGATATTATCCTAACTAGAAATCATAATGAAAAAATTATGAAACCCAAAAGCTTCCAAGTTAATGAGTTTGAGATTAAAGATTTTGAGAACCTCAAATATTTCCTTGGTATAGAGGTAGCTTGATCCAAAAAAAATTCAGTTTTTTAGCGAAGTATGCATTGGGCCTCTTGAAAGAAACTGGAATGCTTGGGTGCAAGCCAACCGATACTCCTATGGATACTATAATAAATCTAGGTAACAAATATGATGGTACACCAATTGACAAAGGGAGATATCAAAGACTTGTTGGGAAACTCATCTATTTGTTCCACACTAGACCATATATCAATTTTGTCATAAGTATAGTTAGCCAGTTCATGAATAGTCCAACAGAGGATCACATGGAAGTACTTTATAGGATTCCAAGATATTTAAATATGAAACTAGGACAAGGATTGTTATTCCAAAACATAACAAATAGAAAGGTTGAAGTTTTCACTAATGTTGACTAGATAAGGTCTGTAACTGACAGATGATCAACCACTAGTTATTGGACTTATGTCTGTGGAAATTTGGTTACATGGCAGAGCAAAAAATAATATATTGTGTCACAAAGCTCAGTATTAGTAGAATTCAGGGCTCTTTCATATGGTATTTGTGAGGGAATGTGGTTGAAAAGGTTGCTTGATGAAACTGGAATTTCCACTTCAAGATCGATAAGGGTGTTATATGATAATCAGTTAGCAATCAACATTGCCAAAAACCCAGTTCATCATGATATAACGAAATATATGGAAATTGATTGCCATTTTGTCAAAGAGAAAATAGAAAATGGCACAATATCACTCCAGTATATTTTGACCACTCAAAAAATAGCAAATATTTTAACTAAAGCACTGCCTAAGAAGGCATTCGAATACCTTACTTGCAAGTTAGGATTGCTCAACATTTATAACCTAGCTTGAGGGGGAGTGTGGAAATATGCCTTGATTTCTAGGGATTAAATCTTCAAATTTATTTCCTAGAATAAAAGATATTTAGTTACCATGTTTACCTATTTTCTATTATTTTGAGTTTCCATGTTTATCCTTTCCTAGATTAGAGTTTTATTTCTTTCAAAATAGTTCATTTTCTACCTATTTAAACTAGGATGTATTATTCAAAATAATCAATGAGAATATCATCTTTTATTCTCAATATTTCCATAGGAGGCAATTCTCCTAATATTACGATTATGAAGGTAAAATTATTGTTGTTTTGTAGTAATAGCTGATACCCTTATGCAAAAGAAACTTCTCAAATAAAAAAAATTGGCCCACTGCAAGGGCTTTGTCTATTGTAACACATATAAGGAAATTGGTCTTAATGGATATTTTGTCCCACTATTAGCTAGATAAAACATGTTTCTTTTTTTGTTAAGTCCAGTTGATCTCTGGAACAAGAACATACCATAAATATATATATATATATATATATATATATATATATATATATAGCCTTTTTATCACAAAATTTGATAACATAAACAAATTACTACCTTATTAGAAGGTATTTGAAACAAAGAACTGCAGAGCATCTCATTATATTTGATTCCAGATTAAAAGGTAGTTTCTGCATAGTATCTATGTACATTTGATTTGGTTGCATAAAGAACCCAAATCAAATGTACACAGATACTGTGAGCGGTATTCACATATAAAGAACAGTATAGAGAACAACTTTGATTAAGAAAATATGAAAAATTTTGGTTCAGTGAGCGGTATTCACATTTGGATATTAAGGATGTGGAAAAAAATAAAATAATAAATTTATGAGAAGTAAGAGTTGATGTAAGAGTTGACAATAATCTAAACTTTTCAACCTTAAAAGTTCCTAAGCATCAACTTGTGGCCCAATTCAACTAAAGTTTCTAGCAAAGTAGGAAAAACCCAAAGAGATATAGAAATATGTATATTTTTTGGAAAAATTTGACCATAGAGCTCCATTGCCCCAAATATTCATAGGAAATGGATTCACAGTAAGATTTCAAAAAAATAGCATACAAACAGAAAAAAGAGCACTCTTCCTAAGTAGGGAAATTCTGAATAAGAAATTTAATACAGAAGTATCAAGAAGCATAATTGAATAATATAGTTCCTGAATCACCATTTTATTCTCTAGATTAACTAGATAACCCTACTCCTCTGATAATGCCACATCTTTAATGCTTTCCCAGCTGAGGTTCAATATATCTACTAGTCATTTGCTAGTATTTGATCCCACTTATGAAGTTTAAAAAAGCCACATTGAAATAGTAGAGATCCTGTGATCTCAATAACACATTTCCCAATATAATTCCCCGACATAGTTACTCATATGCTACAAATATGAGGGTTAAAAAAGAAAAAAAAAACATGCATTAAACTCAACTACTATAATCTAAAATAGCATATGTCATTTAAAATGTTTAGCAAAATTATATATGACAAGAAAAAAATCTGACAGAATAAAAACCAACATATCCAACCAAGACCATATATCCTCAAGGGAGTTATTGCCGATAATCCATCATACTTTTCAAGATCCCAAGCAAGAATGGCTGAAAGCTCATTAGATAACCAGGATATCTACAAATTATGAGCTCTTATGCAAAGAACCCTTGTGGTTTTAGCTAGTTCTTCAAGTTTAAGGCATATATTTTCATTTTCTCCAAGCAAAGCAGCAGTAGCAGATGAAATTGTTATACCCCCCTATCTAGCTCATATACACTCGACACAAGGGTAGGAGTGGAAAGAAAGTGCCAAATGGCACCTGTTAGTTATTTTGAACTTTGGGGAGTGAGATTTCAAAATTGTGAGTAAAAGGCAGAGTTTGTTATGCCTCGGGGAGTGTTTTCTTTTTTTAAAATAAAAAGGGATATCAAGGTAGGTAGGGTATGAAAAAGTTTGTTAAGGAATTCTGAGGAGAGTTAGGAGACTCTCAAATTCTCCTATCTATTGTATTCCATAGTTTCATTTCTGAATAAATTTCGTTCTTCCTTTTACCTTGTGCTTGTTACTGTGTGGCTGTGTTTGGTTATGAAGTTATTTACAGGTGAAGATAGGTGGGTCCTATCATTTAGTATCAGGGCCAATGAAGACATAGGGCCAGGCAGTAGGAAAACAAATGGAGACTTGTGTTGAAAAATTGGAGGAAAAGTTGGGAACTGCCCAAGCAGAATTACAGAGAATGGTGACTTGTTTGGATAGGTTGGATCGTCTTAACATTGAGAAACTTAATGGAACCATCGAGTGATTAACTCTAATTGAAGATGGGTTGATGACAATCATTTTCCATCTCAACATCGAAAACCATTGAGTTACTACTCCAACACAGAATCCAACTTCCAAGGTGGCAAACAATGACCCTACAACAACTGGCAAAGACAAAGGCAAATCAGTATTTCATGAAAATGCTCAGGGTGATGGTGACTCTTTAAACCCACACCTTCAGTGGCTCAGATTTCATAACCTCCCTTATAAACTAGAACTTCTAGTGTTTGATGGGAACAATCCTGATGGCTGGTTACTATAAGCGGAACGGTATTTTGAGCTCAACATCTGATGGAGAAATTACATGCAATAGTAGTTTATCTAGAGGACGATGCACTAGCTTGGTATTATTATGAGGAGAGTTGTCGAACATTTTAGGGATGGCTAGAATTCAAACAGCTATTACTTGAGAGGTTTCGTTCATCCCAGGCTAGTAATATGATGGAATAGTTGTTTGCTCTTCGACGACACCATTTCCATATCTTTCTGAGGCTGTTCAAGAAAACTCATTTGTTAATAGACTATAAAAGGACATAAAAACTGAGCTGAGGTTATAAGAACATCATGGGTTAGGCCATGTCATGAAGATAGCTCAAATGATTGAGGATAAAAATGAAGTCGCAGCTCGGTGCCATTTCAACACATAACTTTTTGCTAGTAGATTTTACTATTCTTTTACAATATCAGGTACCACTTTAATTCCTATAAATCTCCTTTCTCCATCTATCACTAAATCTATTCCTTCTTCAACAATATCCTCTTCAACTCTTCTTGGCTCCTCCTCCTCCATAACAACCTCATCGGCAACAAGCACAAAGTTCCCATCTAAGTATTGTAGGCTAACCGAGACAAAGATGAAAGCTAAGAGAGAGAAGGGCTTTGTTTTCACTGTGATGAGAAATTTGGGCCTAGTCATTTCTGTAGAAACAAGGAGTTGCAAGTCCTATGGATTAATGATATAGAGTAGGAAACTCAAAAAGTAGCTTTTCACCCAGCTTTAGCAGAAGAATCATCTACTCTTGGGGAAATGGAAAATTTGGAACTCTCATTTTCTTCTTTAGTGGGGTTAACAGTTCCTTATTCCATGAATATACAAGGACATGTTAAACAGAAATCAATCATCATACTTATTGATAGCGGGGCTTCGCATAACTTTATTTCTTCTACTTTGGTCACCGATTTGAATCTGCCTTTAACTCTTACTAGAGACTTTGGTGTCACTTTAGGCACGGGTGAACAAACCCGTACAATAGGGTTATGTAGACAGCTCTGCCTCCACCTACCTGGAGTTGATATAGTTGTTGATTTTTTCCCATTACCAGTAGGTAACATATGATTTTGGGTTATGAATGACTGCTTTCTCTTAGTGCCATTCACATGAATTGGGCTGAGTTGACTATGGAATTTTTGCTATAGAGATAGAAAGTTAGTCTGATAGGAGATCCTACACATTGCAAGGCTCAAATCTCTCTACATGTTATGCACCGCACTATACTTCACGAGGGACATGGTATTTTGTTGGATTGTCAACATCTGAGCACAGATGCTATAACACCTTGGTTTGGTGAGAATGCTCCCATTTCCCATGAAATTACCTTAGTGCTCATAGAGTACCAAGACATCTTTCAATCACCTCCTAGACTGCCACATTCTAGAGACAAAGACCATGTTATTATTTTAAAAGAGGGCACCTCTTTGATATCTGTTCGGCCCTATTGGCATCCACATGTTTAAAAAAATGAGATTGAATGACTGGTGAAAAAGATGCTAATAGCAGGAATCATTCAACCTAGCAATAGTCCATTTTCTAGTCCGACATTACTAGTAAAAAAAAAAGGACTGGAGCTGGAGGTTCTGCATTAATTACCGTGCTTTGAACAGGGCAATTGTCCCTGACAAATTTTCCATACCAGTTATCGAAGAGTTGTTTGATGAGCTCTATGGTGCAGTTATCTTCAGCAAAATAGATCTTAAATTGGGGTACATCCAAATCTAGGTCCATTGTGAAGACATTCTAAAAATGGCTTTTCGTACACACCATGGGCATTATGAATTTTTAGTGATACCTTTTGGCTTAACTAATGCTCCCTCTACCTTTCAAACACTCATGAACACAGTATTCTAGCCATTTTTTAGGAAATTTCTTCTTGTTTTTTTTTATGACATTTTAGTCTACAACAAATCGACAAATGAACACCTGGAACATTTTCGCCAGGTACTTACTCTCCTCCAATCTCATCAGTTGTATGCTAACCCAAAAAATGTGTTTTCTCTCAACCCAGGATTGAGTGTTTAAGGTATATCTTTGACTGCACTAGAGTTTTAGCTGATCCCACCAAGATTTAGGCTATGGTAGATTGGCCTACTCTAGTATCTCTCTGGTCCTTGCAGGGTTTCTTAGGCCTCACCGGCTATTATAGACATTTTATGTAGAATTATCGCAAGCTTATTTGGCCTCTAACACAACAGCTGCGATGAAACACATTTAATTAGGATGCTTCTACCCAATTAGCCTTCCAAAAACTCAAGATATCCCTGACCAAAGTTTCAATTTTAGCTCTTTTGAATTTTTCAAAGCAGTTCATGGTTGAAATTGATGCTTTTAGGTATGGATTGAGAGCTGTTTTAATGAAAGATAATATACTTGTGGCCTTCTTCAATCAAAAACTAAGTCCTGCTAAAAGCAAGTTTGTTTATAAGTGAAAATTGATGGCAATTGTGTTGACCATAAAAAAGTGGCATTCTTATCTAGTGGGGCAGCGATTCATTATCCATATAAATCAGCGAAGCCTCAAATACTTATTGGATAAGCGAATTATTGATGGTGATTATAGCAAGTGGCTTTACAAATTAATGGAATATGATTTGAGATCTAATATAAACCTTGCTCTACCAATTCAATAGCTGATGCCTTATCTCGGCTACTAGAGAATGTCACTCTTTCCCAACTTTTAGCACTGATGTTGCTGGATTTTAAGGACTTACCTATTCAAATTTTTGCTGATCTTTTTTTTATCCAACATCATGCACTCTTTTCAGCTCAATCCTGTATCCCATCCCCACTTTCAAACGGAAGGTAAACACTTGTGCTACAAAGGTCACCTAGCCATACCTTTGAATTCTCCTTACATACCACTATTGTTCCATGAATTTCATTGTGGCTCTGTAGGGGGACATGCTGGCATACATTGACCTTATTCTCATCTTCCTTATGAATTCTATTTGAAGGGGATTAAGAAGTACGTCCAACACTATGTAATGGCCTGTGATAACTATCAATGCAGTAAGCATGAAGCTATAGACCCATCAGGTTTATTTCAACCCTTACCCATTCCTGATAAGGTTTGGGATTGGATTTCATTGAGGGTTTACCCAAATCTCAAGGGTTTGACCCCATATTGGTGGTGGTAGATCGCCTTTCAAAATATGGCCATTTTATTACTCTCAAGCACCCATTTGCTTCCCCATATATGGCTCTTATGTTCCCCCACGAGGTGATTCACCTACATAACATACCAAGAAGCATCATTTCTGACCGTGACAAGGTTTTTAGAAGCTTCTTTAGGTGAGAATTATTTACCTTATAAGGGTCTAAGCTTAAGCAAAGTATGACCTATTATCCTCAAACCGATGGCCAATCTGAGGTAATTAATCATGGCCTGGAAATCTACCTTCATTGTTTCACCATGGACAAGCCCTCTCAGTGGTCTTCTTAGTTAGCATGGGTTGAATATCACAATAACACAACTGCTCATTTTTCCATTAGTATCTCCCCCTTTCAAGCTCTTTATGGTCGTCCTCCTCCACCCCTAACTTGTTATGAGTGGGGCTTAACAGCTAATGCTGTAGTTGACTGCCATCTAACCAATAGAGATGCCATCCTTGCTGAACGTAAGCTCCATTTACAGTGTGCCCAATAGAAAATGCAGCAATATGCAAACTAAAAATGTCGGGCTATCTCTTTAGAGGTCGGTGAACATGTTTATGTCAAGCTCCAACCATATAAACAATCCTCTCTAGCCCAATGGAAGAATGAGAAACTTGCTCCTTGATATTACGGTCCATTCTCTATTGAGAAACGGGTTAGATAGGTTGCTTATGCTCTCACATTACCAGGAACAGCTAGAATTCATAACATTTTTCTTATTTCCTAGTTAAAGAATCCTACCACCCTTACTCTTGAATTGGAACTTTTAATTGAGCCTTTGGAGATTCGTGAGGTGCGTCTAGCTACTGAAGTTTCAGGTACTAAAGTTTTAGGTACTGAAGTTTTAGTTCATTGGAAGGACTTATCGACATTTGAGGATTTGTGGGAACTCATAGATACCATCGCAACTTAGTTTCCATCATTCAACCTTGAGGACAAGGTTTCTCTTTGGGCAACGGGTAATGTTAGACCCCCTATCTAGTTCACATACACTCGATATAAAGGTATGAGTGGAAAGAAAGTGTCAAATGGCATTTGTTAGTTATTTTGAACTTTAGAGAGTGAGATTTCAGAATTGTGAGTGGGAGATAGAGTTTGTTATGCCTCAGGGAGTGTTTTCTTTTTAAGAATAAAAGGGGATATAAAGGTAGGTAGGGTATGAAAAAGTTTGTTAAGGAATTCTAAGGAGAGCTAGGAGACTCTTGAATTCTCCTATCCATTGTATTCCATAGCTTCATTTCTGAATCAATTTCATTATTTCTTTTACCTTGTGCTTGTTGTTGTGTGGCTGTATTTGGTTGTGAAGTTATTTGCAAGTGAAGATAGGCGGGTCCTATCAGAAGTTTGTCATCCAAAGCCAGTATATGCATGCTTGGTAGGATTATCAGCAATAAAAGAATCAAAGGCAACTCTAAATTGTCTCAACAAATATGGTAACTTGTCAAAAGTTGCATTAGTAACACCTTTTGCCCAAAACCTTGGAGAACCAATTATTACTGGAATGTGTTTTTCATGCTTTTGAAATGCAAATAAGAGTCTCCCAATGAAAAGAGATTTATCAACAAATATGGCAAAAGGCACATGTTGACTCCTCTGCCGACATTTCCCATGACAGTGTATAACTTATCAAGCTCAATCTTTAGCTCTGCCAATATGGCTAACGTGCTATCATAACAATTATCTTATAAAAATGGCCTTAAATCTTTAGCCTGAATACTGCCTTCAGAGATTCTAAGAAACTGAGAAGGTCATTTTAAACACTTTGACAATGGCTATCCACAACATCCCTAATTCAGCTAACTTCATGACCAAAGTAGGCACTGAGATAATCATAGAAATCATTTTCTTCAGGAGATGCCTTACAACCTGATCCAAAATTAGAGTTCTTTCCATTAGGTTCTATGAACCAAACTCCACCACCAGTGGATGTCCTGTTCAAGTAAGCTTGGAAATCAATATGTTCTCTAGGAGCACTTCCAATTGCACAAACAAAGTCTTTCGTATTAACATATTTGACTAAATCCTCAAACTAAGAGTTGATAATAGGTTTCATTTTATGCACAAAAGCATCTTCAAATGTCTCATCCCAGAGATTTGAGTCATCTTCTAAAACTAACTTGTTGATCCCATTCTAAGGCAACTCAATCTCAAACCCAAATACACTCAAGCCAGTCCAAACTCCCCTACAACACTTGCTTACTATTCATAGTCTCTCTTATCAACTTTTTCGCCAATGCAAGCTCTCTACCATCAGCAATTGCATCAATTAAGTACTTGCCATTAGTATTACTCACAACCTCTCCACCGCAATCTCTCAACCAAGTCATACAAGTCTTTGCAATGTACTATTTCTCCAAAGTAACTGTTGCAGACTCTAATTTTTACCTAAACAATTTTCACAACTTCACCTCACCATCTGGGTTAGGAATTCTGCCAAACAATTGAGAGGTAAGAGGGGAATACAAAATAACTTTGTAAAAGAGAGGCATGTCATTGAAAACTTGTGAAAATATCTCAACTACTTGGCCTACACTGACCTAAATAATCTTTAGAACTTCACAAAACATAGAAACTACAATTTCAGCAATGGCAACATTATTATCAGTGCCGCCAAAAGTAATTTCTAAAAAATCCAAGGCTCTGTAGTATCAAGAAAAAAACCTAGTATGTAACACCACATCATATACATTTGAGTTCAACCTATCCTTGTATCATATAATCACACATAACATACTGAAAAAGGCAAAATACCTTGTTAACAATAGTAGTAAATTTTTTTTTTATATCCTGTAATATCATTCAATGACTTTGCAAGTCTCATATCCTGTAATATCATTCAATGACTTTGCAAGTCTCATACCATGTAATATCATTCAATGACTTTGCAAGTCTCACTGAGGTTTTCACCACAATATAATATATCACATATATTAAAACTTAAACTTTGCACATAAGTATTTACGAGTTGCTTTCATTTATACATTTTTAAAACCCATTCCAAAATAACTATACATATTTAAACACATAAATACAAAACACATATGACATATTTTCATGTTTGTGTGGAATGCAAGGAAAGAGAGTGATGAGGCTCGGCCAGTGACCTATGCTCCATGTCTTCTATGCGCTACTCAAAATGAGCTATCACTTTTCTTTACTTGAAAAATGATGCAAATTGATTAGTTGCGGCTCAGTGAGAATAATCATCCAATGAACTCTAAAGTACCAAACAACTCACAGTAATAAATCACAAATCCAATACATACCATGTATTCCATTCCATTCATCAGTATCATATAAGTATCAATAAAGTTGAAACATATAATCATTACTTCTTACATATGCAAATGCTTTGCTTATTTCATTTTGTTATGAACAAGTTAAACAGACATTGCACCGGGTTTCCATGTGAACATTTGCATTTGCTAACTAGCTTGATCATTTGTTTTATTTGCACATTTGTTGGGCCATAGGCCTCTTCTTTTGCTTTACAATATCGATTAACTAGTCACAACACCTTTTAAGTCCATATGCATATGCACTTGTACTTAAGCATTCATCAACCATTGTATCTCATCACATATAACATACATATACCGCATATATGCCTCATATGCCACGGATATACCTTGTATATACTATACATATACCATGTATATATATCACATATGTCAAACATATACCTCAAATATACCACAAGTATACCATTTATATGTACCACAAACATTACAAATTATTCATCATCATATTATCAAGGACCAATCATAACCATCATATGAATCACATAGCAAGCATCATTCATTTTCACTAAAGAATTCAATTGATAATTAGACTCACCGTTCTCATTTGATTCTGACCCTTATTGTATATCCGCTCCTTGTGGGTCTCCAATATGTTGTGAGCCTAATATGAAAACATAATCGATTAACTCATAATTAGGGAGACTTAATGTGGCTTAAACAATTTAATATGCATTGTTCGTATCAATAGCTAAGATTTTTCCTATGAGGTAGTGTGACCTTATGGGATTGTTTAGCGTATAACTTTTTCTATACTTGACCAATTAATCTGATTCTTATTCCTAATTCAAATTAACATATAATTATGTAACATATTAAAATTTCAGACCAATTGGATCATTGTAAAATTTTTGGTGTAACTTCTAAATGTGTTATATTTTCTACCCTATTTTCTGCCATTTGGCAGTTTCAGGGTACCAATTTTAGTTCATCATAACTTATAATATATAAGTTATATTTTAATAAAAATTTACAGAAACCTATATGGGTTCAAATGGAACATTTTTCATGTTTACAACTTTTATTAATTATGTCTCTAAGGTATTCAAATTATAATAAATATTTCACTGGTCCAGAATAGAATTGGCTTCCGAACCAGTATGACTTCCAAAGATCATAACTTAGTCTATACATAACATATTAAGCTAAAATTAGTATCCAAATTTAGAAAAGACATATAAATATAACTTTAATGTTTTAATAATTTACAGAATCTATCTCTAAGGAGCTAAAAATGGCTACACAAGTTTCTGGAACTGCCAGGGCACTAAGTAGTCAACTCAAACTATGGAACAGTCATGGTTCCATTCACCATAAATAAAAATCCACAAGACATATGAACCTGAAATTTGGTATGAAGATACATAACACATATATATATACAACTTTTATGTTTTGATATACTTCAAATAATGGCTTTATCATATTCAAAATCAAAGAACACAGTAGCTAACTCACTTAGGGTTCACATCCGAACCAGTTTTAGTGGAGAAAAAATTTCTCTTCCTATACACCATATCTTAAAAACATGTTCACATATCCATAAATATAAGACATAAAGGAACAACTTTCATGTTTTAAAATTTTCCAGATTCGATCTCTAAGATTGTCAAAACTATGGCACAAGACACTGCCTATTTATGAACCCTAAACACCATAATCAAGCTTAACACAAAAGCAAATGTTTACTCACCTATAATCACTATTGGCTAATCTTGTTGCTGGAATTTTTAGAGTGAAAGAGGAAAGAAATGGTGGCTGGAACTTGAAAAGAAATGGAAGGAATGAAGTAAGGAAGAAAAAGAAGAAGATAAGGAAAGGAAATGAATATGATGGTAGCCTAATAGGTTAAAAGCCACCACCACCATTTTTTCTTTCCCTTTTTCCATCTTTTTATTCTTTTTTATTTTATTATTTTATTTATTTTTAATTATTCTTATTATTATTACACAAATCAACACAATATGTAATTTAATCTTAATCTAGTCATTTTGCATACTTTAATTTGGTCACCTTATTTCATTTATTTCTAATACTTTTCATCCTCATTTAGATTATAAATACACATGTGCAACTCGATACAATTGCAATGTACTAGGACACGTAGCTAGTGCATGTCATGGACTTGTTCCTATAAAAATATATATGGAATGCACGTGTTCAATTGAATTATATGCAAGATGCATATGTTCAAATAAAATGCATGTGTGAAAGGTTGAGGATGTTACATAGTATTTGCTTAGGGTCTAATTCATCAACGACAAAAACAGTAACAAAAACATTAACATCAGCCCTAACGTTAAGTCCTGTATACAACAACCTCTCACGACTCCATTGCAAAATCTAGGCCTTGAAGCTCTCGATGATCTGCTACTGATGTTTCCAAAAAGGCTAAATGTTGAATCACTATGCAAGTAATAGAGTACTGTGGATTTTGAAACTTTCAATGGGCTAAAATTGTGTTAAAAGTAAAAAAAATGACTTGATTAAACTTGCCCATTGATGAGTGTGGATGTGCAGGAGCGTAAAAATGTGAATGGATTAGATAGACATAACCTGAAATATATAATACATAATAAAGTATATCCATCATACAATAATATATATTGTCGTTAATTGGAGTATCATGTTGTTAAATTGGTATTAATTGGAATACCACATTGTTAGATTGTTATTAATTGGAGTGTCATATGGTTTTAAATATATGATTACAACTCAGCATGTCGTTAGGAGATATTAACGGAAGATGACGAAGATATTTTATTATTACAAAATAATAATTTAGGTATTTTATAGTTACAAATAATAATTAAAGTACTAAGTTATTACATATTTTATATTTCAGGTACCATTTATATATTTCACTCTAAAAATGTAAAATAAAAAATGAGGTGCGAGGGTACAAATGTCTATGCAATAAAAAGGAGAAAAAAAAGTCTAATAGAAGAAAAAGGATACCAAATGTCATTTTTTCTAAAACCAATTGAGTTGAGCCTTCTGCACACGAGTAGGTCTATAAATGAACTAAACTATTTGTGAGCTATTCAAGTCTCAATTCGGAATAAGGATCGTTCTAAATCATTTGTTAGCTTTAACAAGCTGAGCTCGAGCTCAATTGATAACCTTTTTCAACTCGAGCCTAGTGATATTTGATTCATTAGCTCGCGAACATGTTCGTTTATAGGCTCGTGAATATGTTTACGAATATATTTATTTATAAGCTCATGAACATGTTCGTATATAGGCTCGCAAACACATTCATATATTAATATTATTAAATTAATATTTTATAATTTATATAATTATATCATATTTTTAATACATTAAAAAAATAAAGATTATTTTGAAAAATAAGATTATTAAAAATCATGTACATCATATTGGTCATTTAGTTTTAAGGTTTTTAGTTTTGTAAACTATTTCTCATTTTCTTTGAACACCCACACCTTCGCTACCCTGCTCAGTGTTGTCTTCCTCTCATTTCAACATCACCTGCTGGCAACTACTAGAGAAGACCCGCCTTCATCCAATTTCAGCATCACCTGATGTTAGAGAAGGGAATACCACTAATTTCAACATCACAAAGAACAACTTGGGTTGCTTTCCTTTCTCCACTTTTTAGAATCTTTCTTGTTGTTCTCTATGTTTTTGCGATCAAGGTCTTAGAGGCTTCCATCTTTTTCTATATCGATAGGTACACATTCTGGGCTTCCCTCTTTTTTAGATCTATCAGCTTATCCTTCTGAAAATTTTGATATGTTTTGGAGATTTGGCTTTGTGTCCGATGACATATAAATTTTGATATTGATTTTTTTAATTTTTTTACTTGATTTGGATATAAATAGCAGCTGCTGAAGCCATTTCATTTTGTAATAGTTGATGAAGTTAATTTTGTTCTTATTGACGAAAAGAGAAATAAGTCTAAACACAATGTTTTTAAACCACCATCCACTTTTTCTTTCAACTGTTGCTACATGTTTTTCCTTGTCAAGTAAGACCTATTAGATTGCAGCAGTAATGATCTGTTTGGCATTGCGTCTGACAAAAACGCTTTTGGAGAAAAAAAATTTATTTTTAAATTTTTTGAGTTTTGAAAACTGCTTTTGAAGAGAATCAGGTAAATAGATGATTTTACCAAAAGCAAATTTGAAAAAAAAAAACAGTTTATAAAAAATTAAAAAAATCAGTCAATTAAATCAAAAAAATTTTAAACCTGCTTTTTAGATACCCAAGAACAATCCCAAACACCCCCTAAGTCATTGGAAAAAAAAGTAAACATGAGAGAGGCCACAAAGTGTTGAACAGAAGTTTGTTCTATTTTCTAATGGTGATATTATGTCTTTTAGTGTGCTTAAATCTTATCCCTAGATCTTTATTTGTGTGCCATCTAATATGTAACATATTAAATTAGTTCGTAGTGATGTATTGTTCATAGGATGTAAAAAATTAGTGACAGTGTTATCTGTGATTTGATATAAGAAAGAAATATACTATAGGAACAAAAGTACAAAAGATATAACTGATGAGTGATTTGCAGTGGTCATTAGTTTGTTCTCAAAGTGATGCACAATTAACTTACTTAATAACCCCACCATTATCAATGCCAGCTGCCTCATGACATGCTTTGGTCACTTGTTTGCTATAAGAGTCACTCTATCCTTTGTACAGAAACATAATTAAAATTTATAAGGACTAGTAACATAAAAACTTAAAGACAATAATTTCTTACAAACAAGGAGAATTAAATATATACTAGATCATTCAAAGTTTAAGATTTTGTAAAATATGGCTTGTAATGTACTATCAATTCCAATAATTATTGTGGCCTCTGAATCAGCTTTTAGTGCTAGTGGGAGGGTTATTGATGCATATCGTGCCCTTTTAGGAACAGAAACAATCCAAATCTTGCTTTGTGGGGAAGATTGGTTATGTGCTCATTATGGGATCAAGAGAAAAGCAAAATTGAATATATTAACATTTCAAAATGTAATTGTGTTGAATACAAATTTTGCATGCTTTTGTTTTTGTGCCTAATATTTTGTGATTGTTTTATGCACGCAAAAGAAAAAGGCAGAAATTATACATATTCAGTTGACTTGAAAGCATTTATTGTGACCATAAGCACTTACATGGATGGTATTTTCTCTTTCTTTAATATACATTCACTATTTTTGTTTGCTTTAAGGATTGTTTTTGTTTAGCACTTTTGATTGGATGAATTATACTATCCTATGATATAAGTGGGTTGCTAATTTTTATGGCAATTTCATTATGAAAAATGTATTTCTTATCATGTAAAACTTGAAATTAAATATAATGTTTTAAATTTCTGAAATTGTATTCACTTCTCTTTCCAAATGTTGTATTATATAGGCAAATTGGGACAACATTGCTAATGCTTAATTGTATGTTGTCATGTGTTGTGATTTAAATAGTCCTAAGAAGGATTTGAAATAAATAAATATCATATATTGCTCATCAAACCCATAGTTTTGGTAAGAAATACATTTCTATAGGTAAGGGGCATCAACGCAGGTTGATTTCTATTGCTTCAAGTTGATTTTGCCTTTTGTCTTGACTATTTATGAGATTAGAGTTAGATGCAACTTTAATGCATTTTATTATCGTTTTTTATTGTGCATGAGTCAAGAAAATGAGATTTGTTTATTCATGAAGGTTTTGTAAATATATGAAACAAAGACATTTTCTTATCTTTCTTCCTTCTATAAAGCTACTTTCAAGATGATATATATAGTAGAGTGGTCCATAAGATTTTGTATAGGCATGTTTTCTATGCAAGAAAGAAATTAAAGAAAGAAAATTATTTGAGATCTGAGAAAGAATTACAAGGTTTTCTTGATTTTCTTCATCAATATTCAATAAATGCAGGAAAGAAATTTTCAGGATTTTCTTTCTTTTTTTTTTCTTCTCTTTTATCTCCATTTGTTCATCAACAATAAATTTGGAGCAACTTCTATTATCTATCCTTTCTTTCTGCATCGGCTCGGGTTCATGGTAACATTGTCAATGATGATAGCCCTTCCCTGCTACTTGACATCACTCCTTATATTCACACTTATTTATTTTTTTCTTCTTCTTTTTGTTTTTAATCTTTCTCTAATTATCTATTTTTTTATCATTCTAAATGTGCTATATTTGGTTTTGCAGGGCTACCATTGTAAAAGATCATGGTTTATAAATTGGTGTTGTGGCATGGAAGAGATAGCCTCTTTTTTCATTTATATTTGCACTTGTATTTATAGGAGTTGTGTTTGGAATTTGTACTTTGAGCTATTATAATTTGATCTTATGTTATACTTGTTATTTGTGTATTGATTTGCTTTTTTGAATATTAAGCAAGATTTTTCATTTCTCTTGCTTTATTGTATTTTTTTTCATTTCTAAAATTGTTTAAGTGAATTTCAATTGACGAGATCGAGCTCAAGCTCGTTTACATGATTATCGAGCTCGATTTCAAACTAAGCTTGTTAAGTCTGCTTTAACGAATATTTAACGAATTGAGCTCGAGTCATTCGTGAATCTGCTAATTTTAATACGAGCTGAACTCGAGCTTAGATATTAAAACTAACAAACCGAGCTCGATCTTCTTACTATTCGACTCGTTTTGGTTCATTTACAGCCCTATACATGAGACATAATTTATGGGCCTAGTTTATCTGGGAATAGGTTCTCTTTGGGAAAAACTATCTCATTTGGTTTCAAATTGAAATTTATGAACTTTGATCCAGTAAACACAAGCTAATTAGGAAGCCCAATATATAAACTTACAAGAGGAAATCTCATGTTTTACCGGTTTTTAATTTTTCATTTCAAAAAATACGATAAACTTTTTTTATTATTTTTACCGAAATTTGTTTGTATTTATACTGTTTTCATTATTTTTAATGGAATGCTCGTAATTAGCACCTATAAGTTATGTTATTGATTAGTGAGAAATGGAGAATTAAGTGGAGTTTCGAAATTTTGATAAGTTGTTGAAATATGATGTTTCACGCCCGTGACAATGGGTGTCACGGTCGTGAATATCGAATTTTAGTACACAACTGTGATAATGTTCTTCACGGTCGTGAAGAGTTGCTTCACGACAGAAGACACAGTCGTGAAGCATGGGTAGACAGAGCAGGTGAGACAATCACATTTTTCTCTCTGTCATCCCCTTTAAATCCACTCCCCACTTCTTGTTAACTAACCTCATATGCAAATTTTATCTTCTTATTCCTTTAGACTCCATCTTCTTCCATTGGAGAAGCTTGAAAGATCAGTATTTCATAAGGGAAAGATGAGAAATAAGAGTGAGAAGATGAAGGTTGAGAGTTTAGAGGAAAGCTTGATTTTTCTTTTTTGGGTGTTGGTCATTTTTTAGAGGCTAAAAGGACGTTTCTTCATTTTTCCAAGACCTGGAGAGAGAACTAGAAGTTCATCTCAAGGGAGAAGACAAGCTTAAAGAGATGAAGTTTTAGGCAATCTCCATCCTAGGTGTAAGGTTTGTACATAACAACACTTAAGGCAATTACTTTGTGTTTTTTGTGTTATTTGCTTTAAATGCATCACTTAGATGATAAATAAGTAGATAAATGGTAAAATATAGGGTTAGATTGACATGTATAAGGAACAATTTTGATTAATATTGATGTTTAAAGATTATATGGTTGTGATAGATAGCTTGAATGCATCCTGGAATATTGATAGGGTGGCTGACATTGGTCAACCGTAATGAGTATTGCATATGGAAAGTGGGTTATTCATATTCGTGAAGGGTGGGTTCACGAGCGTGAATGTCATAAAATGCATTTTTATTATTGAAGCATATCCATTCATGGGCAACTTCATAGTTGGGTTCATGGTTTGATTCATGCCCGTGAAGGGTTGATCATGCCCATGAACATGTGTTGATTCACGGGTTTGAATCACAACTTATTTCACTGGGGGAAGGGGGGCATTACCTGTGAAGTAGTGCTTCCTGCCCATGAATGGTTATTCACAAGCATGAAGTTGTTTATGATGAAAATTTTATATGTTTCTTTTGAATCGAAATTGATTCATTGTGAGGCGATAGGCCTCGGTTGCATGCTTATAACATGGTATGGAAATATATGTCATGAAAATGATTACAGAAATCATGAGATTTATATAAAATATGGTAATCGATAATATGAATATATGCGTGGTAACATTGTAAGCCCAATACTCTGACTAGGACTAAAGCTAGGATAGATGGCATGCCATTGAGGGGAGAGTTCGGTACTGAGTGACCTAGGTTTGTCATATATTGTTAAAGCCTAGAGGTTAGCAGACAGAGCGCCTTGGTGGGTTATATATTGTGAAGGCCTAGAGGTTAGTGGACAGAACACCTTGGTGGGTTATATATTTGAAGGTCTAGAAGTTAGCAGACAAAGTGCCTCGGTAGGTTATATATTTTAAAGCCCAGAGGTTAACGGATAGAGCTTCTCGATGGGTTAAGTTACCAATATCCATTTTAGTCTAATTATAAGTAGGTGGACAAAGGTAAGATATTTGATAATATTATGTGTGGTAAAACACTTGTATGGTATAGAATGATTGTTGATATGCCATGTAGTAATGTGCATTATATATATATATATATATATATATATATATATATATATATATATATATATATATATATATATATATATATATATATATATATATATAATCCTAATGGTATGTCATGTAGTGTACGAGTTAGTGCATATGCAAACTTTGAGGTAAGTCATCATAGTAGCTCGAGTATATCATGCATATTATTTTTTATATATTGTTGTATGCCTTGCATGTTGTTATGTGCCACTAGGCATGAGTTGCTTAATGTATGGACTTTCAATGCACAAGTTTGGAGCTTAGGGAAAGACCGACAAAGGTGGACGTCTAGTGATCAGAGTTGAAGATATATAGTCGAGGTGAGTGATACAATGTTGTATCTTATTTTTGGTCGTTTTGCTATGGGTTAGATAGTTATAGCTTTACATGTTGTATTTCATAAACATATAGTTTTTATAACTACTTATTTTGCAAAACTTTGGGCTTGTGTATGCTCGTATGATTTGTACTACACTTTTATTTTATTGAACTTGATTTTATGATTTTAAGAATGCTTTTATTTTGTTAAGTCATCATGGCCATGGTGCGTGAAAGTTTTAAAAAGTATGATATTTTAACTCATGTGCATTGTAACATCTTTTGGTATAATTGAGTTTAGTCTTAATTATATCTAAGGGTGTTACATTTAGTGGTATCAGAGCCTAGGTTTAGGCGGTTCTAAACCTAGGTGGGATGGGTGTATCACATGTGCGAGTGTTATCCTATATGACTTTAATGTGGGCTATCCTATGTCAATGTGTAGGCTAAAGAGCGAGAGTGGAGATCGAACTACATGATGCGACCAAGAGTAACAATCCTCTGGATATTAAGGCTCAGAATCAGCCGAGCTTGACTAGTGTGCAAGGGCCAGCTAGTGCACCTCCTTTACAGCAACTAATGGCTAGTCAGTCGAATTAGATGCAGAATCTTGTTGTTCTACTGCAGTGGTTAGTACAGGCTATGTTGCTGCCACCTCCTCCACCACCACCTCCACCACTTCCTCAGTAACTGTCGAGGCATAGATTTTAGATAGATCAACTGAGGAAGTATAAGGCTACATACTTCACAAGTCATATTGAGGATGATCCGGTAGCTACTGAGTTCTAGTTAGAGAGGACCGAGAGGGTCTTAAATGAGCTAGATTGTGCTAAAGAGTACAAGGTTAGGTATATTGTTTCACTTCTCCAAGAGCATACCTATGATTGGTGGAAGTTAGTTTTGCAAAAACCACAGATTCCATAGCCAATTACCTGGGATTTCTTCATAGCAAAGTTCAAGAAATAGTATATGCCGAGGGCGTATACAAATGAGAAAAAATTAGAATTTTTGAACTTGCGACAGAAAAATATGACCGTGACAACATATGAGAGAGAGTTTACCCAGTTGAGCAGGTATGCGATCGGTATCCTTGAACAAGAAGCAAACAAGTGTCACCGATTTGAGGATGGTCTGAGAGATGAGATCGAGTTCCATTTAATCTCACAACAGTATGAGCACTTCGCAAGGTTGGTATCTTCTTCCATTGCTATAGAGAAGAGGGTAAAGCTGAAGAGGGCATAGGAGTCTTCTAGAAAAGGCTTCAAAGGGTTAGCATATAGTGCAACACAATCATCGAGCAAAAAGGCTTGCACCAATTTTGGATCCTTTCAGTCTAGAGGACATGGACAGGGTTAAAGTTAGGTGGAGTACACTAGATAGGTACCATCTTTAGTGACAGTTTCCACTACTGTCAGTAGTCAGTCCCCAACACAGAATGAGATAGTATCATAATGTACAAAGTGTGAGAGGATGCATAGAGGAGAGTGCAGGGGAGCACTAGGTCTTGCTACAGGTGTGGATCCCAATATCATTTTAGGAGAGACTACTCGTTACAGATGGTAGAGGCTCCCACTCAAAGTCAAGGGTCAGTACTGATATAGGCTAAGGGTTAGGAATAGGTCAGTTCAGGCAAATGTGGATCTAGACTGGCCATATCAGGGATAATGAATAAGCCAGGACCTAGTAAAGCACAACAAGGGCCTATACTATAGGGCTAGAGAGGATCCGAATGCATCAGACATGGTTGTGGGTACATTTCTTCTCTTTGACTCAGTTTTAATTACTTTGATAGATATGAGTTCTACACATTTTTATATATGTATCAATATAGTTGAGCGGTATAACATGTGAGCGAAGAGATTAGATTATGAGATTGAGTTGACTAGCCCTTTGGGGCATAGCATGGTGGTAAACCGGGTGTATAAGAATTGTCTAATTATGGTTCAAAGGAAAGAGTTTCACAGAAAACTTAATAAAGTTGCGCTTTCATAAGTATGACATTATCTTAGGTATGGATTGGCTATCTTGGCATGGTGCAGTGGTGGATTACAGGACAAAGACTGTAGAATTAAGAACGTCAGAAGAGGAAATAGTGGTTGTTTAGGGGGAAAGATCCTTACGATAAATGAGGATCATCTCCATGATAAAAACACAGAAGATGTTCCGAAAAGAGTGTGGGGCCTATTTGGCTCACATATTTGATAGCAGAAAGGAGAGCCCAGATCTTATGGATATTTCGACAATGGAAGAGTTCCTTAATGTGTTTCTAGATGAGTTATCCAGGCTACATTCGAAGAGAGAGATAGAGTTCTCAATTGAGCTTACTTCGGGTATAACTCCTATATCAACAGTACCATATCCGATGGATCCATCAGAGATGAAAGAGCTATAGGCACAGTTATAGGAATTGCTAGATAAGGGCTTCATTAGACCGAGTGTATTTCTATTGGGTGCACTAATGTTATTTATCAAAAAGAAAGACGAGTCTATGAGGTTGTGCATAGACTATAGGCAATTGAACAAGGTGACCATTAAAAACAGGTATCTGTTACTATGGATCAATGATCTCTTCGATCAGTTGAGAGAGGTAGAGGTATTCTTTAAGATTGACTTAATATCAGGATACCATCAGTTGAGAATCAAAGCAAATGATGTAGTAAAGACAGCTTTGAGAACTAGATATGGTCATTATGAGTTCTTGGTTATGTCCTTTGGGTTGACCAATGCACTGACTACTTTTATGGATCTGATGAACCGGATCTTCAAACCATTTCTAGATTAATTTGTCGTGGTCTTCGTAGACGATATTTTGGTGTATTCAAGAAACAAGAATGAGCATAAGCAACATTTGAGAACAGTTTTGTAGGCTCTTAGGGAGTAGAAGCTATATCCCAAACTCTCTAAGTGTGATTTTTGGCTAAATGAGGTTGCCTTTCTTGGGCATGTGATATCTGCCAATGGAATTATAGTGTATTCAGGCAATGTCAAGGCAATCTTGGATTGGAAACCCCCACAAAATGTTATGGAGATCAAGAGTTTTTTCAATTTAGTAAGGTAGTACAGAAGGTTCATCAAGGAATTTTCCATGATTACTTCTCCATTAACTAGGTTATTGCAGAAGGATATCAAGTTTGACTAGATGGACAAGTGCCATAATAATTTTGATCAGCTTAAGAGTCTTCTGACAAAAGCTCTAGTATTGACACAACTGATTCTAAATAAGGAATATGTGATTTACAGTGATACCTCCAGCCGAGGCCTAGCTACTAATGATGATACGACATGCCTCTTTACATCTTGTTTAGCCTTTGAAATGACTTGTGGAATCTCACTTCTAGTAGATTCATTAACTGAAAATTCTTCAGTTGTAGTCCTCCCCAGGGTTATGTCTTTAGAATTTACTCTTGTTTTCTCCTTCTATATGTCTTCCATGCCTCCACTAGGTTTCTAGGTTTCAAAATCGTTTTGCACTGAATTATCACACATCAATTTTCCAAGTTGGGAGTTAGATGGTGGAATTTTTGGAACCTTAGAAGTTATAATGGAGTCAAAGGTGGTTGTTGCTGTGAACTTATCTCTTTTAGACCCGTCAACAGGTGTTGATCCATCATTGGCATCCGATTTGGCCTCAGATGCCGAATCACACAACAGATTGGGTTATGTGTAAATGCAAAAAGGGAAAGTTATCACGTATGGCTCCAGAAATTTAAAGCCTCACGAAAAGAACTACTCGTCGCATGATATATAATTGGCGGCCATCATCTTTACATTGAAGATATGACATCATTATCTATATGGAGAGAAGTGTTACATCTACACTGATCACAAGAGTTTAAAGTATCTTCCTGCACATCATATTTGAATTTGAGGCAAAAAAGGTGGTTGGAATTGATAAAAGATTATGACCGTGTGATTGATTATCATCCAGGGAGGGCTGATGTGGTGGCCGATGCTCTTAGTAGGAAGACCGTGGCAGAGTTGCACATCCGTATAACCTTGAGTCAAGAGATTATAGATGCACATAAGCCTGATAGCAAGCTAGTGGAATTGGTTGTCTTGGTCTCTAAGAGGGAGAGACCAGATTTCTCAGTCGAGCCAGATGGTAGTTTATACTACCAAGGTAGGTGATATGTACTAAAAGTCTCAGAATTGAGACAAAAGATTATGAGAGAGGCCCATGAGATGAGATTTGCAATGCACCTATGTAGTAACAAAATGTATCAGAACTTGAAAGGGGTGTATTAGTTGTCAGGGATGAAGAAAGATATCACATAATTCTTAACTACATGTCTTACATGTCAGCAGGTAAAGGCCTAATATCAGGTACCTTCAGGATTACTACAACAGATCATAATTTTGAAATGAAAATGGAAGAGAATCACTATAGATTTTGTGATTGGATTATCGTTGACGTTGAAGAAATATGATGTCATATGGGTGATCATAGATAGGTTAATGAAGTTGGCTCACTTCTTACATATTCGGATAAACTATCCTTTGAACCGATTGTCAAAGTTGTACATGAATGAGATAGTGCATCTTCATGGAGTTCCAGTCTCCATCATTTTGGATAGAGATATGTGGTTCACATCTCAGTTTTAGGATAGTCTACAGCGAGCTTTGGGTACGAAGCTCAACTTCAGTATGATTTTCCATCCCTAGACAAATGGTTAGTCAGAGAGATTTATCCAGATCTTGGAAGACATGATAAGGTGTTGTGTGATTGAATTTGAGAGAATTTGGGGTAAATATCTACCGTAATAGAGTTTGTATACAAAAATAGTTACCAATTCATTATTCAGATGGCTCCGTATGAGGCACTTTACAGTAGAAAGTGTCGGACACCATTGTGTTGGGCTGAACTCAATGAGAAAAAGTTAATAGGGCCAGATGTGGTACAAGAGACAGAAGAGAAAGTCAATATCACTAGAGATCGGCTGAAAGCAGCTTCTGATAGGTAGAAATCTTATGCTGACCTCAAAAGAAAGGACGTGGAGTACTTAGTGGGAGACAAAGTGTTTCTTATGGTATCTCCATGGAAGAAGGTTTTCATATTTGGAAAAAAGGCAAGTTGAGCCCTAGTTTCATTGGACCTTATGAGATCTTAGAGAGGATCAGACTAATTGCGTAGAGACTTACCTTGCCACCAGAGTTGAGTAGTATACACAATGTCTTTCATGTATCCATATGGAGAAGGTATCGATCAGATCCTTCTCACATCATCACAGTTGAGAGCATACAGTTGAGACTGAACTTGACTTATGAAGAGGAATCAGTCGAGATCTTATCTCGTGAGGTAAAAGAGCTTAGGAACAAGTGAGTTCCACTAGTGAAGGTGTTATGGAAGAGCCATACAGTTGAAAAAGCAACATGGAAAAGCGAGAAAGTGATGAAAGCATAATATCCTCAGTTATTTTGACGATGAAATATTCTAAGGGAGAGAAAAATTTAATGCTTGTAATTATGGTCTATAAGTTATGTTATTGATTAGTGAGAAATGGAGGATTAAATGGAGTTTTGGAAGTTTGATGAGTTGCTGAAATATGGTGTTTTACATCTGTGACAATGAGTGTCATAGCTATGAATATCAAATTTTAGTACACAATTGTGATAAGGTTCATCATGGCCATGAAGAATTGTTTCATGATTGTGAAGGAGAGGCTCACTCCTGTAAAAGATGAGTCACGACTGTGAAGCCTGGGAAGACATAGCAAGTGAGGCAGTCACATTTTTCTCTCTGCCTCCCCTTTAAATTTGCTTCCCACTCCCTGTTAGCCAACCTAATACGCAAATTTCATCTTCTTCTTCCTTCATACTCCATCTTCTTCCATTGGAGAAGCTTGGAAGATCAGTGTTTCATAAGAAAAAAGTAAGAAAGAATAGTGAGAAAAGGGAGGTTGAGAAGAGGGAGGTTGAGAATTTAGAGGAAAGCTTGGTTTTTCTTTTCTAGGTATTGGTCATTTTCTAAAGGCTAAGAGGATGTATCTTCATCTTGCTAGGACATGGAGAGAGACTTAGAAGTCCATCTTAAGAGAGAGGACAAGCTTGAAAAGATCAAGCTTTAGCCAATCTCCATCCTAGGTGTAAGGTTTGTACATAACAACACTTTATGGCAATTATTTTGTATTTTCTATATTATTTGCTTTAAATGCATACTTAGATGATAAATAAGTAAATAAATGGTGAAATGTAGGGTTAATATGCATGATAGAAAATCTTATGAACATGATTAGATTAACATATTTGAGGAACAATTCTGATTAATATTAATATTTAGAGATGATATGGTTGTGATGGATAGCTTGAATGCATACTGGAATGTTGATATAGTGGTTGATAATGGTCAACCGTGAGTATGGCATGTGGAAACGACATGATTTGTGATGCTCTATTTTTCTGAAAAAATTTCTAGATTCACGGCCGTGAAAAGTAGGTTTATGGGTGTATATGTTGTGAAATACATTTTTGTTATTGAAGCAGATTCATTCACAGACAGTTTTACGGTCGGATTCACGTTCGTGAAAGGGTGATCACGGTCGTGAACGTGTGTTGATTCAAAGGTTTGAATCACGACTTATTTTATGTCGGGGGGGGGGGGGGGACTACCCATGCAGTAGTTTTTCATACCCATGAATAGTTACTAAGTGACCTATATTGGTCATATATTATTAAAGCCCAGAGGTTAACAGACAAATCACCTCGGTGAGTTATATATTATGAAAGCCCAAAGGTTAGCGGGCAGAGTGCTTTGGTGAGTTATATATTTGAAGGCCTATAGATTAGCAGACAAAACACTTCAGTGGGTTAAGTTACCCACATCAATTTTAGTCTAGTTATGAGTACATGGACAAAGGTAAGGTATTTGATAATATTATGTGTTGTAAAATATTTATATTATACGGAATAATTGTTGATATGCCATGTAGTGATGTGTATTATATATATATATATATATATATATATATATATATATATATATATATATATATATATATATATATATATATATATATATATAATCTTGATAGTATATAATGTATTATACGAGTTAGTGAATATGCAGACTTCGAGATAAGTCGTCATAGTAGCTTGGTGAGTATATTATGCCTATTAATTTTTTTTATGTCGTTGTATGTCTTGCATGTTGTTATGTACTACTAGACACGAGCTGCTTAATGTATGAACTTTTCATGCGCAGATTTCGAGCTTAGGGGAGGATTAATAGAGGAGGACACCCAGTGATTAAAGTCGATGATATACAATCAGGGATGGGTGATACAATGTTGTATCTTATTTTTTGTCGTTTTGTTATAGATTAGGTAGTTATAGCTTTACATGTTGTATAACTACTCATTTTGTAAAATCTTAGACTTGTGCATGCTTGTATGATTTGTACTAAATTTTTATTTTATTGAGCCTGATTTTATGATTTTAAGAATGTTTTTATTTTGTTAAGTCACAAAGGTCATTTTAACTCATGTGCATTGTAGAATTTTTTGGTATAATTGAATTTAGTCTTAATTATATCGAAAGGTATTACATTTAAATTTTAAGAATAATATTTTATCTTATTCTTTGATATTGTGACGTAATTTTTTAGTATAACTTTTCATTTAATTTTTATATTTTTTAACTTTTCATTTCTTTTGATTTTCTTCACGTTTACATTCTTTTGTCATTTCGTTTTTATATTGATTTCTTGTTTTTTTCTTCCTTTGCTTTCTTATATTTTTAAATTTCCTTTTTTGTATTTTCTCCTAAGTTTTGCCAAAATTTTATTTGAGATTTATTACCTTTTGTCATTTTTTATATGTAATATGTGTTTTTATTTTTCAAATAAAAGATAAATATTATTCACTAAATATTTTCCTAAATTTTTTTGAGATTTATTACATTTTGTTTTTTTTAGAGCTGTGATGTGAACATTGGATAAATATTGTGTAAAAATATTATTTATAAAAAAAATATAAGTATATCATATATAAAAAAACAACACGTAAATATTGGATAAAATATGAGGTAAACATTGGATGATTGTTGGGTTAATGTTTTGACTAAATGTTGTGTAAATATATTATTTATCAAAAAATATCATATATAAAAAAAACAACAGATAAACATTGGATAAAATGTTAAATAAATATTTAGTATTTATAAATATAAATCAATATTGAGTAGACATTGGATAAATATTAAGTAAATATTGGATAAATATTAGATAAATTTTGGATAAATGCTAGATAAATATTAGATAAAATTTGAATAAATATTTGATAAATTTTTTTAATTATCATTTATTTAAAATATATCACATTATATTTGTTTTATATTATTTCTACCAACAAATATATACTCATTTTTTACTTCAAATTTACTTGTCATTTCTACTCGTACAATATAATTTCCAAAGTCAAACAGATAATGCATTTTCCTCTTACGTGAGCATTTTCAATGTGACAGATTATTCCCCAAGATCTTGCCAACCACTTCCCACTTCATCATCAAAATATCAATATACCCCTCCCATTATTCCATAGCATATTCATTGCTCATTTTCCCTTCTCCACATTCAGACCCATTTTTGTCTTAAAGCAAAACCAACTTGATTTCCCAATTACCATTCCTTTCCCAACAAAATCTAACTCTCATTCTTCAATCTTCATTCGCCGTTCCCCAACCAAATTCCAAAAGCCATGCTTCTACTTTAGTTTTCCCCTTAAGCTTCCGGTTACCATCTTTGGGTATACATGATCTACACCTGCCCTTTTTTTTTTTTCTGTAAAGTTTGTTGAAGCATATGGACCAAATGCCATAGATCTACTTCATATGCTGCTTCTGTTTCTTGCCCTGTCACCCAACATAACTTGTTTGCACCTTTCTCACACCATCGCATGTGACATGCTGTGTATTTCTTTTAAAAAAAATTACACATGTATATCGGGTCTCTTTCCTATTACTATATCATTTTTTATGTTTCGTACCTAGATCAGATCTTCATTCGTATAAATATTTTTTTTACATTTTACATTTTTTTTCCTTTTGTCAGGTGTTAGATTTATATATGTTTGGGATGTTGCAACTTCGATTGAAACTGAGGTACATTATTTTAACTTTTTCGGTTTAGATTATCGGCTTGCTTACTACTATTTTCCCCCATTTTGCCTCTACTGTATATATTTTAGTTTTTTTTCCGCCATTCATTTTATAAATGATTATGGTATGTCTGTATTTTGTTTGATAGTATTATTTTAAAATTTTACTTTTACAAATTTTTATTATTATTTCTTAATGGAAAAAAATTGACATTTTCTTAAAATTATTTGTAAATTTTTTACTACATATTTTGCATTTTTTAAGTTTTTTAAAATTCAAAGTCTTTCACTGTTGTTATTTATTTTTGTTTTTCTTTGTCAATTGTTTTGACAAATAATGTTTTCCTGTTTTTTTGGGTGTTTGCATTTTTGTTATATAGCGATCAAATTGACTGTTATTTTTGTTTTTGGTTCCAAAACAAGCAAATGTTGAGGTTTTTCATGTTGTTCGAGTCCTGTCTGATACAGCCCTTGTCGACAATGATTAGTTGGAATGGAACAATGGACCAGATTAATTATATGGGCATAAAAGTGGATTGAAGAGTTAAAATATCTAAATGGGCCTCTAATTATAATTCCAATGGGCTGCAACAAAAGAGATATGAGTTTACCCAATTTATAAAAAAAAAAATTGCCACAATTATCATCTTCTAGAATATTTGCTGTCCTGCAAAGTAACCTGACCATAGTTAATTTGAACCTTTATCAGTAGCCTTCGTTCATGAATTTAGGGTTAAGTTTGCATTGATTATATAAATGATGTGACATATACTCCTTAGTCAGATGACATGTATTAGTTGTAATCTTTAAATTAGGAATTCTATCACATATAACTTTGATTTTGTATTTTTCTAAAATTTTAAGAGATATTGTAAACTTCCAAAGATACTTCTTTCACAGGCAATCATTTTATTTGTAAACCGATAGACATTTTTTTAACTAGATATATATTTTTAGTTCAGTTAAACAATTTAGTTTCGGTTAATTCTCAATTTTTTTTTTCTCCTCTACATACTCAGGCTTTATAAATAGCAACCTCCTCCTGTCTTTGTCTTGCATTCTCTAACTTTCATTTTTTTGCTTTTTCTTTCAAGATTAGATAGCTCTCGGATTAATCCTTTATTATTTTTCAAAATATACCAACATATAGACTTTAACAGCATGAGATTGTTTGATTATGAATATGTTGGTCCCGATTTAAATCTGTTGCATAATATTATACTGAATCATTCATTGCGTCTACATGCATTAGTTTTTTTACCTTTTTTTCTTTTTCCCCCTTAACTGTATATGCATTTTTTAAGAAAAAAATTAAATTAGTTTAATTGCTTTTAAATTCGATTTCTTTTTCCCTTATTTGTTGTACGAGTCCATTTTTTTCTCCTTGAGATTCTTTCATATTTGTATCTGTTGTATAATATTACACTGGTTCTCTTATTATGTCTATATGTATTATTATTTTTTTCCTATTTCCTTTTTTTTCTTAACTGTATGTGATATATTTTTTACGAAATCTGATTAGTTTGTGTGCTTTGAAATCTGATTTCTTTTTCCTCTAATTTGTTGTACGAGTCTTTCTTTTGATTTTTGTTTTGATATCTGATTTGTGTGAGTTTTACGAAATCTAATTATATTATTTACCTTGAAATCTGATTTCTTTTTTCTCTTATTTGTTATACGAGTCTTACTTTTGGTTTTTTGACATTGATTAGTTGAAAATTTTAAATAATCTACTATTATACACTTATTAATATATTTTGAATATTTTGCTACTACTATTGAAATGTTTTTTTTCCCATATGCCAATTTGAGTACCACTTGCACCTACTTTAGAGGTTGTCTTAACTTACATAAGTATGTCCCCATCGACTTACGAGATAATTTCATGTGATGGGATGTTTACGTGTCACGTGTATTATACATATATATGAAGATGATGAAAGTAATAGATATGTGTTATTCTCTGTAAGCATTAGTATGGAAAGTGCAGATAATGCTAAAAATATGGTCATTAATTAGTGTAATTGATCATTTAAAAATATTTTACTTATTTGACATACTTGACTATAATCATAAAGATATGCTTATTTATAAATTAATCTACGAAAAACTCTATGAATAATTAAGTAGATACGTCGCTCTGTGCCTATAAGCATCTAGCCGGAGATTATGCTGCCCTTGGAAAGAAATATGGAAAACTATTGAAGACTTTAAGAAAGATCAAACACTTGCTTCGAGGAGTGCTGCATTTGATCTAATCATATACTGTCTGGCATATGAAGTGGCTCATTTACTTTTACCAACTTGCTTTTTGTTGTTGTAATGAAGTTATATGTATATTTAGTTAGCTACAAATTGAACTAACTATTTTGTGTATAAGTAATGGTATCTTTTCTGTCCAACTGTTATATACTCTATAATGCTTTCAACCAACAAGTAGCCTCCCTAATGTAAACCTTTGTTTTCAATTGTTTGCCTAGAAATATATATGAATCCTACTTTAATTACAGTGCAATTACTATAATATATAAATAATTGTGCTTTGTTTTTCTATTGTTAATTGTTTCTGAAAGACCATAAAAACCAAGAAGGGGGCGAATTGATGACATTTCAATGAGAGTAGAAATATAAAAAAATTTATCAAATGAAGATTAAGAGAGAAATAACAAAAGATTTATAGAAGTTCAGCCCTCAAATCCTACTCCTCTCCTCAACTAATGTTAAGAGTTTAAATTCACTAACAATCTACTTCAAAGTGTAGATTAAACCCTTTACAAGCTTACAAATGAGCTACCAAGTGTTTTTACCCAAGGCTCACACTAAAATCCAATAGCAAGTATATTAATCCCAATACAACTCACTCAATCAAACTTGTGCAATTGATTGCAAGAATTAAAACACCCAACTACCTAAAAACTCAAGAATACTTGAAATTTTAGAGAGAGAAAGAAGGTAGCTCAAAATAATGAATGCACAAAGCTCTTTTATATGAATATAAGTATTAATCACTTAATCTCAGTTTCTCCAACACTTGAAAGTCTTGAAAGAGAGATACATATACTTCCTTGGGAAAAAAAAGTCGTTGTGGTGTATTTTATGCAAAGATAGTCATTCCACAATTTTTTCCGTATGTACCTATTAACATTTAATTTCCAAATCCAAGAGCATGACAAATAATTTACAAGCATGATATTTATGGCAAATCGTGAACTATGTTGTGAATCATGGTCGTGAATTATTTTGGATAAGTTTTTAAATTGCAGGTCATCGATATTCATGGGTGTGAATAAGAGTGCAAACAGTGAAACAAGTCATGAAGCTTGTCGTGAATGGTTCTGGAATTTTTAGTGTACCTAACTTCAATCTTCACTAACGTGAATTACAAATCACGAGCGTGACTCATTGTCTGGTCGTTAACTATATTATGAAACTTGGTTGTGAATGACTGATTTTGAATTTCTTCGTGCCAAGACTATTTAACGGGTGACTTGATGGTTTATGGGCATGAACAACAATTCTTTTGCAATATTCCTATTTTATTGGCTTGATTTATTTCATAAAAAAGATGTTTAATGATCATTTAACCTATATAATCACTTATAACACAAAATATGGTTAAATTTTGTATAGCTCAATTATTTGTTAGCATTAAAAGGATAAAAATACCCCTCAAGATTCAACAATCTCCCATTTTTTATAGTGACAAATAATTGTGTAATATATGGATAAGGAGAAATTTTTTTTCTCCCCCTCAAAATATGCTTAACAAAATGAAAATTAGGAATATAGGCATGCCACTTAACCCAAGTCTTGATCATAGAATCAATTTAGTTCAAGAAATCGATTTATAAGTAATTAGACCAAAAATACATAGTCATAAGATAAAATATGCATATAACTCTATAAATACCAATCAAAGCAATATTAAAAAATGCATATGAAGCCAAATCAATTTATGAGAATATAGTCCATGGTCATACACATAGTTCAACACATTTCTTTTCCCTTTTTTATTATAATAAAAAAGAAATGACAAATAAAAGTAAAAAACAAACCAAAAGCATAATACTTCAAGAGCTACAAGCTCAGAGATGTTTAAAACACTAGATCCAAAAAGAATACAAGTTTTTAAGCATTAAGCGAAACAAAAATAGTCACAAAATCCTTAATACATAGCAAAAAAAAATGAAAGATAAAAGATCAAGGTTGGTCTTTAAAAAACTGAAGTCGAAGGCGAGCCATTTCGTCCTCGAAACTGACTATGCGAGTATCTATATATTCTTAAAATCCTCCATCTTCTGATCCATACTCTTTGGAAAATCCTCAAAGCTCTACTAAAGCATGTCAAAATGAGGTCCAATAAGAGCCATAAGATGTTGTGTTATGTCAAGAGTGGAGAAGGAGGAGATCTCAGTAGCTAAGGTAGTCAAGGACTTAATTATAGAATCAACTCAAGGTCTCTTGCATTGTATCTTGCCTTGTAACCCAATCTCGAAGTCATTAAAGTCTCCATCTTTCTAGATAACCTCATCTAGGGGATCTTTAAACCGATAATAAATATCTCCTTGATAAGTAACCCGAGCAACCACCCCCATCTTCATGAAAGACTCAATGTCTAGCTTGTCTTTAGCTGAGATAGGCAAAGTTGTATAAGAAGGGTCATCCAGATCTACCAACTTGAGCTCAACAACTAAGTGAGTCATATAACTACCTATCATAATGTCTCTATAAGGTCGAATAGCTATGGATAAAAGATGGTTAGTAAACCATCGACTCATGACAATAAGCTACTAGTGCCTAGCATAATCAAAAAGCAGCAGCTCAGTTTTGCAAACGGCTTCATTACTGTCACCTCAAGCAAACATATTGTAAGTCAGAAATCTATGAATGTACTTTAGTGCTGGAGAGGTAAGATAAATTCTCTTAGTCAATTTGACATCCCATGAGGAATTTAGACCAACATACGTCCAAGTAGTATGTGCATTAAAATCAGGGGCATCAATTTCATTCATCAGGCCCTTAGCAGATAATTTAAAAATACTAGCAAAAGCAGTAGTAGACAATTCAGATTACTGAGAACATAGCTGAAATGTCATTTTTATGAAGTTGTCAACATGCAAGGTCTTAAAAAAATTTAGAGTTAACTTTCTAAAGGTAGGCTTGAAAATGTTGACAAAGTCAAAAAGTCCCAAATTTCTCAGCCAATTGTTAACATTTGACTTTATTCAATAAGCTCTCACACAATCCCAATCAAAAAACCGAAAGCTAAAAAGAGGATGTGTTTTGAGAAAGTTGTACCTGTTAATGGCATCGGAGGGTAACAGAGCCAATGTAACACTTTTTCATATAGTTAGGAATAATCTCAACTATATATAAGAATGTCACATGCCTATTACCTTAAAATTCGATTGAATTAAAATTTCTTCCATTTTAGTTATTATATATTCATATGTTAATTTTTTATTTTTTTATTTTTTTATATGATAGCAATATGTCATTCAATTAATGAATCTATTTTATATGCGGAATTAACAAACCATGTCCATATTTTCAACCATAAATTTAGTATTTCATTATCCCGATATTTACAAAATACATATGATCCAAATAAAATTACATGTTCCCATCATAAAAGAGGCATGTAAAAATTTTGAAAACCATAATTATACTCATCACCCATGACATGTGGACAAGAACAAAATATATGTCATGTAAAGCACCAACCCTTTAACGTGGATTTACTTTATGTGACTCTGTATGGGCTTGCTTCTCTTTCTGTCAACTTCTCTCTATAGGCTCCGAACCTATGTATGGAAAAACACTCACATGCTGAACAACTTAATGCTTAGTGGTACATATGTGCATAAATATTCATACATATACTTATGATATGTCATAAAAATTTCATGTTCATATTATCCAATTTTGCATATAAATAATTATAAATAATAATCCATATATCACATTCTTTTTTATAGCAATATAAAAAAAATTAATTTATTATATATCAATATAGAATATTGCATACCTAGTTTATTGGTTTAACACATATACATGTCATAATTTACGAAGGTAAATTCATATTCATACTTCATTTGTGATTTCTATTTCCTTGATTTATTTACCTGATAACTGATTTTTTTCATATTTCTTTTTATTTTTATTTTCATATTTTATAATCCTAAAACTCTAAACCCGGACTATTTGGATGTGGGTTGTGAAACATGAGTGCTCTCACCCGAGCTTAAGCCACATTGCTCACTATCTGTATCTGTCTGTATAAGTGCTCAACCGATCTTCTCAAATCAAGAACACTCTCACCCGAGCTTAAGCCATCTTGACTGAGTAAAATAAATAATTGCATGTATTTAGGATCAAGGGCGCTCTCACCCGAGCTTAAGCCACCTTATCCTTATAATAAAAGTTTTCATACCATCATAAATTCATACGGTATCGTAAACCCCTTAATGACATGTCATTTATCCTATTTCTAGTCCTAGATTAAAGAATTGGGTTTAATTGATGTTATCATCTTATTGTTTACATAATTCATCAAAATTCACGTATTCATAATAATTTTCGGTTTACATGTCATATATATATAAAAATTTCTCAATCTCATTTGAAATCTCAAATCACAACATATCATATTAATTTAGTCAATACACAATAAGAATTTTAAATATAACTACTATCATATTATTCAAAATTAATATATATATATATATATGTCACCCAATATTTAAAATACCAAATTACTAAATTTTTATTTTTAGATAGATTTCTGCTCTGATTTTAGATTGCATATTTCACCTATTTTAGATTCGAATTTGATCTTATGGTATTCTATGAATTTTTAGTTTAATGTTGTATCCTTCATATACAAAACAAATCATATAAATATGAATTTTTTTAGCTAAAGTTAAATCCAAATAACTATATAGTACTCAGTAAAAATATGCCCAGTTTTTTTAGAATATTTTTAAGTCTGAGATTTTGAATCAAATTTTAGATCCAATATAAATTATAACTAGCATTTATACTCTTCATAAACTTTTTATATCTATGTGTCTACTTTTATTTCCAACTAGTTTCATCCCGATCCAACTTTTAAAACAAAACATATGACCAAAATACTATAGAATGGTCTGAAATAACTACCTAGAATTTTTTGGGTACTTCCAAATCCGAGAATTTGTAGAAATTTTTAGGCCAATATAAAATCAAATATAGTATTTATACTATTTATAAAAGTTTTAGACCTATTTGGTTATTTTCATTTCTAACTAGTTTCATCCTAATCCAAGTTTCAGAACAAAAAATATAACTAAAATACCATAGAATGTTCAGAAAATAACTATCAAGAATTTTTTGGGTACTTCTAGATTGGAGAATTTATAGAAATTTTTATACCAACTTAAAATTAGATATAATATTTATATTATTCATAAAAGTTTTAGATCTATGTGTATTTTTATTTTCAACTAGTTTTCATCCTGATCTAAGTTCTAGAACAAAAAATATAACCAAAATACCATATAATGTTCAGAAAATAACTACCCATAATTTTTTGGGTACTTCCAGATCCGAGAATTTGTAGAAATTTTTATACTAACTTAAAATTAGATATAATATTATTTTCTTCGCAAAAGTTTTAGATCTATGTGTCTATTTTCATTTTTAACTAGTTTTTTCCTGATATAAGTTCCAGAATAAAAGATATGGCCAAATACATCAAGACTGTTTCAGACGAATTTTAACAAAATCAACAAATACAATAAGTTATTTGTTCACTTATCCTTCAACATCAAACATCATTGAAATGCAAATAAAATGCATAAATAAATATGCTCATATGTATAAACCTTGACACAATGAAGTCTTAACCTCTTCAAACCTTAAGCTTTTATAGTTGTTTTAATGTTTTATGGAGAGGAAGAAGAAGATATGTGAAAGAAGAGAGAATTTGTGTATAGAAGAGTAGGAGGAAAGCTAGGGTTCTGAAATTTTGAAAAAGAAGAAGAAGAAAATAATATTTTTATACTCATGGTAAATACCCTATTAGGTCCCCCTTGTTTTTTCCAAATATCCACTTAAATCATTGGTTTTTATCTTATTATTATTAATTTATCCAACATTTCTATCTCTTTTATTTAACACACATAACTTAATAAAAATTTAATTATAAATCTTTTTATTATATTTTATTTCCAAATTTAGTCTCAAATAATTTTAATTACGATTATTAAACATGTTAATTATCCAAGCCTAAATTGACGGATATTACATTTCTCTCCCCCTTAAGAAATTTTATCTTCGAAATTTATCTAATTGTTTATGTTGAAACAACTGAGATATTGTGCTTTCATCACTTCCTCACTTTTCCATTTTGCTTATTCATTTGAATGATTCCTCCATAGCACCTTGACTAATGGTACTCGTTTATTCATTAACTCATTGACTTCTTGAGCCAAAATCTCCATTGGTGACATATCTGTTAATTTAGGCCCTAAGTCGCGCATGTCACTAAATTGATGTGTTGAACCGGCCAACGTTTAAATTCAGATTTTGATGGAAATTAACCAATATAATAATTAATAATTATGATATATGCCTAATAAAGTATTTATAAATCTTAAAGAAGTTGATTTATCGTAAAAGACTAAATTGCAAAATTTGATAAATTTTGGGGTCAAATTGTAATTTACCAAAACTTGGAGGATTAATGAGATTATTTGCTAATTAAACATATGAAATTTGGACATTTAAAAATGGGTTGACTGGTCATAGCATGAAAAAATGGGATTAATGTGTTTAATAAGCCTAAGAATCAAAGAAATGGTCAAAAAATGGTGGGTCCCACATGAAGACTTATTTCTTCTTTTTATTTTTTCCTTCTCTTATTCTCCTTCATTTCTTCTTTATTTTCTGCCCATAACCAGTCTCCACGCCAACCCCCTTTTCCTTCATAGCCAACCTTGAAATCTAAAGAGAGAAACGAATAGAAGAGAGGGAAAAGAACAAGACAAAATGATTTTCATGATCTACAAGACTTAAGGAAGCTCAGAAGAGCAAGAAGGAGGAATAACAAACAAGTTTAGTGGAGAGAGAAAATCTCCAAGGTTGTGATCAAGAGAAGAAAAGTGTAAAGGTAATAAGTTTTTCTTTTTCTCTTTCATCTTTTCTTAAAGAAATAATGGTTTTGAGCTCATTTAGAGCTTGATTATGTAGAAAGAGTCTAGGGTTTCATGAGAGTTTTGATAAGGTAAGATTTTGATGATGATTTTATATGTTTTAGGAGCTCAAAGTGACAAAAAATGAGCTCAAGGAAACAAAGGAAAAGAGAAACCTATGTAGAGAAAGTGAAAGAGATTAATAAAAAGTTTGTGCATAAATTAAGACAATAGACTATGTTTTATTTTCAAGTCGCATGATTTGAGAATTTGGCATACAAATTAACATTATTTTGTGATAAAATTTTGGGTATGCATGTTTACTAGACTTATGAGTATATTTGGTAAAAATTAAATTAAGTGATTGTGTGTGTAATGCTGGAATTTATGGAGCAGTAAGCATATATATTACTATAACTTGCGCTATATAATTCGGATTAATGTATTCTTAGCTGGGTTTGAAAGCTAAGACATAGGGATTTAACTTTCATTCAGACTATAAATCTAAATATATCTGTATTTGCCTTGAAAAATATATATATTTCGGAACTAGAATCTGTCCAGAAAATTTTGGACAAAATTGTTAGTGAACAGTCAGTGTTCAATTAATCATATCTTTTTCTAAAGAACTCCAAATTTAGTGATTCAAGTTGCATATTAAAGCTAAGATTCAGGTCTAAAATTCATAAAAAGACTCTATAATTTAATTCAGACTTTAATAAGACCAAAATTGAGATCAAAAATATAATTTGAATTATGTCTGAAACAGGGCGGATTAAAAAAAATGAAATTTAAATATTTAAGTTATATTAGGTTAATTGTTATAATGTGAATTTTACCCAAATGAGGTATATAAGAAATCAAATGAGTTATTAGACTCATAAAAATGATGTGCAAATAAAATCATAATTGAGTATTTTATAATTGAGATAATAAAAAAATAAAGGAATATATACTTTTATTTTCTTATAGTTATAAATTTTAATGATATTAATTAAGCCCTAGAACACCTAGCTTAGAACTAGAATTTTATATAGTTTTCCATGTCAATCAAGGGGATTATTAATGCTTATGATGACATGATTAATGAAGCCAGTGATGACACTATAATTAAAGCCAGTAATGATATTATTATTAATTCGGTGATGACACCTATATATATATATATATATATATATATATATATATATATATATATATGCCGGTAATGACACTTATATGCGCATACCATAAATGTATGAGTGACACTCATAAAATGCCTGGATGACAACTCCGTTATCTTTGTTAGTGGTTCCTATGTGTTATGAGCATAAATGAGTTAATGAAATTAAAAGAGTTCATGATAAATAAAAAATAAATATAAGAAAAATATTTGAATTGATATATATATATATATATATATATATATATATATATATATATATATATATATATATATATATATATATATATGCTAGTGAACAATGAGATAATAAATTGTATGAAAAATGGTTACTATAAAAACATGATAAAACATATTGCATGAATATTTATATGTTATGAACAACATGATATAGTATATTGTCTTTATCTTTATGCACTACTAAACTTAGAGCTTAGCATGGAAATTTCCTTCTATACAGATTTAGAAAGGTAGCTGAAGCTTATAGATAAAGCTAGTTATGCCTAATCCAATAAGGTAGTCGACAAAGAAAATTGTGGGTCACAACACTTTTGTATTTTGTATTATATTTCTTTATTTTGTATATATAAATTATCTTCTATGATTTTGTAATTAACCTGAAGTTTTGTAAATATTATTTTATGTAAATAAAATATACATTATCTCTTTTATATCTTTGAGCTTTGAGTAAAAAAAAGGTATGCCTTTTTAGCATTTATTAAAATAATGATTTAAAGAAGTCGCTGTGGCACTTGCTTATCCAGGCATTTGTGGTTGGGGTGAGGGGGTGTTACAGTTTTTGGTATCAAAGCCCGGTTTAGGCGGTTTTGGGATTTTAAAAACACTTTTCAAAAATATTTATCATATGTGTGTACCCATATTGGGATATATATAAGTTGCTATTTACTTATTAGGGCCACTGTCTTATGATATAGGTAGGTTATGGCTTCTGAATCATGACAGGTAGTGGTTAAAGAGGCTGAAAGTAATTAGCCTACAAAGACAAGGGCTTCATTGCGACCAAGTCATCACCGAGCTACTACATCAAGATCCGGTGCCAGCTCATCACGTGGACAATCAGCTACTAATACAACACAGATAGAGTTGATGAGGAATATTATAGATCTATTACAGAGGGAAACACAACCAGTCCCATCGGTGCTACAATTTGAGAGGCTAAGAAAATTAGGGGCACTTGATTTTTATGGGAAAAGAGAGGATGATCCTTCAATGGCAGAGTTCTGGTTAAAGCGAGCTGAAGGGTTTTTGATCAACTACACTGCACAGATGAGCAAAAATATGAGTATGCAGTATCTTTGCTACAGGAGCGTGCTTATGATTAGTGGCGGTTAGAGTCACAAAGCTCGGAAGCACCCGACCCTATGACATAAGGGTTCTTTCTAAAGAAGTTTAAGGAGTAGTATATTCCTCCTATTTATACAAATGACAAAAAGAGAGAGTCTCTAATCCTAAAATAAGGAAACATGTCAATAACAGAATATGAGAGGGAATTCACACATTTATGTAAGTATGCTGATGGCATTGTATCCAAAGAAGCTGATAAATGTTGACGTTTTGAAGATGGGTTGAGGGATCCGATCAAGCTACAGGTCTCAGCTCTACGTCTGGTGAGCTTCCCCAGTTTACTAGTATCTGCTAGAACAGTTGAAAGAGTCTTAGCAACACAGCAGCCAGTACAGGTTAGTGGGGTTAGTAGACCCACACCACAACCAAATGGGGGATAGTCAAGTGGCAAGAGAGCTAGAAATTTTAGCGGTCAATTTCAGGCAGGGGGTTTCAATAAACCTCATTCTTATAGGTGGGGACAGCCCACAAGATCTATTTCATCAGTAGTCAGTGCATCGACACAGGTATCCCACAAATCTACCCCTCTACTAGTGTGTTAGCATTGTGGTTGTCCTCACCCAGAAGTGCGTTGGTGGATGACAAGAGTGTGTTTGAGATGCAGCTCTAAGGACCATCTAAGAAGAGATTGTCTATTGCTATAGTTTAGCAGAGGTTCAGGAAGTGTTGAGTCAGTACTGATACAAACTATGGGATAAGGTAGAGGTCGAGGCTAAGGGCAAGGCAGAGGAGGCCTAACAGGGCTAAGCCAGTTTAGGTCAAACATAGTGGAAAGGCCGAAAGGCAGTAAAGCTGCTCCAGTAAGAGCTTATGCCATGCGAGGCTTGGAGGAGCAAGATGCACCTGACATCATAGTGGGTAAATTCCTTCTCTTTGGCTCTTATATACATGCATTGATAGATCCGAGGTCGATGCATTCATACATATGCACACCACCACCGGGTCGAGAGGGTTTAGAACCAGAGACTATAAAATATGAGATTCTTATGACTAACCCGTTAGGGCACGATGTGTGGCTTAGTAAAGTTTTTCAAGGTTGCCCAGTCGAAATTCAAGACAGGTAATTCCCAGCTGATATGATAGAGCCACCATTCCACTAGTTTGATTTGATCTTAGGAATAAATTGGTTAGCTCGTCATGGAGTGATAGTAGATTGTGGAATAAGGCATATGAGGATTAAAGTTCCAGATTTGGAGGAAGAGATAGTGGTGATGGGTGAGAATAGAAAATATCTAGATAATGTGATATCGGTGCTAAAAGCTCAGAAACTCATCAATAGGGGATGTGAGGCTTACCTGGCGTATGTGATTGATACAAGAAAGAATAGTCCAAAGTTGGCCGACATCCTAACTGTTAGTAAGTTTTCAGATGTGTTTATTGAGGAGTTACTAGGATTACACCTGACCGAGAGATAGAGTTTGCTATCAAGTTAATACCTGACACCACTCCTATATCTATTACACCATATCGGATGGCACTTATGGAGTTGAAAGAGTTGAAGGTGCAGTTGCAAGAATTATTAGATAAGGGATTTAAACGACCCAGTGTATCACCATGAGGTTCTCCAGTGTTGTTTGTAAAGAAGAAAGATGACACTTTACGGTTGTGTATCGATTATAGGCAACTTAACAGGGTGACTATTAAGAAGAAGTATATGTTACATAGGATTGATAATATATTTTTGATCAATTGAAAGGTGCAAGCATATTTTCAAAGATAGATATTCGATCAGGGTATCATCAACTGAAGATCAAGCAGTTAGATGTACCGAAGACAACATTCAGGACTCGTTATGGTCATTATGAGTTTCTAGTAATACCATTTGGTTTGACGAATGCACCAGCAGTGTTTATGGACCTGATGAACTGAGTGTTTAAGCCATATCTTGATCAGTTTTTAGTGGTGTTCATTGATGATATTCTGGTATACTCTAGAGACAGAGAAGAGCATGATCAATATCTTATAATAGTATTATAGACCTTGAGGGAGAAACAATTTTATGCAAAGTTATCTAAGTGTGAGTTTTAGTTAGAATTAGTTAGTTTTCTAGGTCATATGGTATTAACAGAGGGTATTCGAGTTGATCCTGGTAAGATTGAAGCTATTCTTAATTGGAAACCACCTCATAATGTGATCGAAATGAGGAGTTTTCTTGGATTAACCGGATGTTATATGAGGTTCGTGAAGGGATTTTCATCCATAACGACTCCTTTGACCCGATTGTTGCGGAAAGACATCCGGTTCGAATGGAAGAACAAGTGTTAGGCTAGTTTTGATGGACTTAAGGCAATGTTGACTGAAGCATCAGTCTTAACTCAACCTACTCTAGGAAAAGATTATGTTGTGTATAGTGATGCAAGTCACAATGGGCTAGGTTATGTTCTTATGCAAGAAGGAAAAGTGATTGCATATGCCTCTAGACAGCTCAAGTCTCATGAGCTTAACTATCCGAAGCATGATTTAGAGCTTACAACGATAGTTTTTGCTCTTAAGATCTAGAAACATTATCTGTATGGAGAAAGATGCTACATTTATACAGATCATAAAAGTCTTAAGTACCTGTCTTCCCAAAAAGAGTTGAACTTGAGGCAATGAAGATGGTTGGAGTTGATTAAAGACTATGATTGTGTGATTGACTACCAGTTAGGAAAAGCAAATGTGGTGGCTAATGCTTTAAGCAAAAAAATGTTAGCTGATTTGCAAGTGGAGTTTACTTTAAAGTAGAGGATTAAAATGGTTCAGAGGCAAGATGAAAAGCTAGTAAAGATAGTCGAAGCTGTGAAAAATGGAGAAAAATCATAATTTTCTTTAACAGATGATGGTACCATGTATTTCAAGAACCTGATTTGTGTACCGAGTATAGAAGAGTAGAAATCAGAGATTTTAAATGAAGCTCATGAAACGGTTTATACTATACATCCAGGTGGAAACAAAATGTACCAAGACTTGAAAGCGCAGTACTGGTGGTCAAGGATGAAGAAGGATATCATCGAGTATGTTACTAAGTATCTAACTTGTCAACAAATGAAAGTCGAACATCAATTACCCACAGGATTACTACAACTGATTTCCATACTATAATGGAAGTGGGAAAGAATTAAAATGGATTTTGTGTCTGGTTTACCGGTAACTCAAAGAAAGCATGACACAGTGTGGGTAATAGTGGATCGATTAACAAAGTCAACACATTTCCTACCAATTCGAATGGACTACACTTTGAACAAGCTGGCCAAGATTTACGTGAATGAGATAGTGAGACTTCATGGAATGCCTATATCTATTATCTATGACAAAGATTGTAGATTTACATCGCAGTTCTGGAAGAGCTTACAACAGGCTTTGGGAACTCGACTTAGTTTAAATACTGCCTTTCATTCGTAGATGGATGGACAATTAGAGTGAGTTATTCAATTATTAGAAGACATGATGAGAAGCTGTGTGCTCGATTTTGAGAGAAGTTGGAATCAATATTTATCTCTTATGGAATTTGCCTATAATAATAGTCATCAAACAAGCATTGGCATGGCTCTATATGAGACATTGTATGGAAGAAAATGTAGGACCCCAGTTTGTTAGACTGAGTTGAATGAGAAAAAGTTGATTGGGCCAGAGATAGTTCAACCGACCAAGGAGAAAGTTAAAGTGATTAAGGAAAGGCTGAAGGCAGCACAAGATCGACAAAGGTCATAGGCTGACCTAAAGAGGCGAGATATAGAATATGTTGTAAGTGACAAAGTTTTCCTTAAAGTTTCAACTTGGAATAAGGTATTAAGATTTGGCAAAAAGGGTAAGTTGAGTCCAAGGTTTATTGGTCCTTATGAGATTCTGGAAAGAATCGAACTAGTGGCATACCGATTAGCCTTTCCACCATAGTTGGATATAATTCCCAATGTTTTCCATGTTTCGATGCTAATGAGATATCATTCGGACCCGACTCATATTATACCAACTGAAGAGATAGAAGTGTAGACAGACATGTCTTATGAAGAGGAACCAGTGACTATTTTAGCACGTGAAGAGAAAATTCTCCAGAACAATAGAGTTCCTTTAGTTAAAGTCTTGTGGCAGAATCATGCAGTTGAAGAAGCCACATGGGAAAGTGAGAAAACAATGAAGAGACAATATCCACAGTTGTTCAGTACAAAATGAATAGGTAAATTTTGAAGACAAAATTTATTTTAAGGGAGAGAAAATGTCATATCCGTTAATTTATGCCATGAGTCGCGCATGTCACTAAATTGATGTGTTGAACCGACCGGAGTCTAAATTCGGATGTGACCGAAATTATCAATATAATGATTAATAATTATGATATATGCCTAATAAATTATTTATAAAGCTTAAAGAAGTTGATTTAAGGTAAAAGACTAAATTGCAAAATTTGATAAATTTGATAAATTTTGGAGTCAAATTGTAATTTACCAAAATTTGGAGGATTAATGAGATTATTTGCTAATTAAACTTATGAAATTTGGACATTTAAAAATAGGTTGGTCGGCCATAGCATGAAAGAATGGGATTAATGTGTTAATTAAGCCTAAAAATCAAAGAATGGTGGGTCCCACATGAAGACTTATTTCTTCTTTTTATTTCTTCCTTTTCTTCTTCTCCTTACTTCATTTCTTCTTTCTTTTCTGCCCATAACCAGTCTCCACGCTAGCCCCCTTTTCTTCCATAGCCAACCTTAAAATCTAGAGAGAGAAGGAAAAGAAGAGAGGGAAAAGAATAAAACAAAGTGATTTTCATGATCTACAAGACTTAAGGAAGCTTGGAAGAGCAAGAAAGAGGAAGAACAAACAAGTTTAGTGCAGAGAGAAAATCTCCAAGGTTGTGATCAAGAGAAGAAAAGTGTAAAGGTAAGAAGTTTTTCTTCTTCTCTTTCATATTTTCTTAAAAAAATCATGGTTTTGAGCTCATTTAGAGCTTGATTATGTAGAGAGAGTTTAGGGTTTCATGAGAGTTTTGATAAGGCAAGATTTTGATGATGATTTTGTGTGTTTTAGGAGCTCAAAGTGACAAAAAATGAGCTCAAAGAAACAAAGAAAAAGATAAAGCTATATAGAGAAAGTGAAAGATATTAATAAGACGTTTGTGCATAAATTAAGGCAATAACGCATGTTTTATTTTCAGGTTGCATGATTTGAAAATTTGGTATGTAAATTAATATTATTTTATGATAAAATTTTGGGTATGCATGTTTGCTAGACTTAGGAGTATATTTGGTAAAAATTAAATTAGGTGATTGTGTGTGTAATCTGGAATTTATGAAGCAGTAAGCATATATATTGCTATAACTTGAGCTATATAATTCAAATTAATGTGTTCTTGGTTGGGTTTGAAAGCTAAGACATAGGGATTTAACTTTTATTCAAACCATAAAATCTAAATATATATGTATTTGCCTAGAGAAATACATATATTTCGGATCTAGAATATGTCCAGAAAATTCTGGGCAAAATTATTAGTGAACAGTCAGTGTTCAATTAATCATATCTTTTTCTACAGAATTCCAAATTTAGTGATTCAAGTTGCATATTAAGCTAAGATTTATGTCTAAAATTTATTAGAAGACTCTATAATTTAATTCAGACTTTAATATGACCAAAATTGAGGTCAAAAATTGAATTTGAATTCTTCCTCAAACAGGGCAAATTAAAAAAATAAAATTTAAATATTTAAGTTATATTAGGTTAATTGTTATAATGTGAATTTTACCCAAATGAGGTATATAAGAAATCAAATGAGTTATTAGACTCATAAAAATGATATGCAAATAAAATTATGGTTGAGTATTTTATGATTGAGATAATAAAAAAATAAAGGAATATATACTTTTATTTTCTTATAGTTATAAATTTTAATGATATTAATTAAGCACTAGAACACCTAACTTAGAACTAGAATTTTGAATAATTTGACATGCCAATCAGGGAGATTATTAATGCCTATGATAGCACGATTAATGAAGTCGGTGATGACACTATAATTAAAGCCAGTAATGACATTATTATTAATGTTGGTGATGACACACACACACACACACACACACACACATATATATATATATATATATATATAAATACCGGTGATGGTACTTGTATGCGCATACTATAAATGCCCGGGTGACAGTCATAAATGTCTGGATGGCAACCTCGTTATCCTTATTAGTGGTTCTAAGTGTTATAGGTATAAATGAGTTAATGAAATTAAAAGAGTTCATGATAAAGAAAAATGAATATATATATATATATATATGCTAGTGAATAATGAGATAATAAATTGTATGAAAAATGTTCACCATAAAACCATAATAAAACATATTTCATGAATATTTATATGTTATGAACAACATGATATAGTATGTTATCTTTATCTTTATGCACTACTAAGATTAGAGCTTAGCATGAGAGTTTCTTTCCACGCAGATTTAGAAAGGTAGTTGAAACTTATAAATAGAGCTAGTTGTGGCCTAATCCAGTAAGGCAGTTGACAGATAAAATTATGGGTCATAATACTTTTATATTTTGTATTATATTTCTTTATTTTTGATGTATAAATTATCTTATATGGTTTTGTAATTAACCTGAAATTTTATAAATATTATTTTATGTAAATAAAATATAAATTATCTCTTTTATATTTTTGAGCTTTGAGTAAAAAAAAAAAGTATGGCTTTTTAGTATTTGTTAAAATAATGATTGAAGGAAGTCGGTGTAGCATTTGCTTATACAAACATTTGAGCCTGGGGTGAGGGGGTTTTACAATTGGTTCTTCCTCATATGTTAAATCTGATCTTACTTCGATGTTCTTGGTTGGAATAATATGAGAATGATGTGATCAGTAGCTCCTCAATATGGAAACATGAAAGACATTGTGAATCTTGTTCAACTCTAGCAATAAAGCAAGTTTATAGGCAACTGGTCCAATTCTATTTAAAATCTTATAAGGTCCAATAAACCTAGGGCTTAACTTGTCATTCTTTTCGAATCTAATGACCTTTTTCCAAAGGAAAACCTTGAGAAACACCTTATCTCCCACTTCGTACTTTATATCTCTCCTTTTGAGATCTGCATATGATTTTTGCCTATCTGAAGCTATCCTCAACCTTTCTTATATAATCTTCACATTTTCTTCTGTTTCTTGCACTAAATCTGGTCCCACTAGCTTCTTCTCACTGAGTTATGCCCAACACAATGGTGTTCAACATCTTCTACCACAAAGTGCCTCATAAGGAGCCATTTCAACGCTTGAATGATAGCTATTGTTGTAGGCAAACTCCATCAATGGTAGGTATTTGTCCCAACTTCCCTCGAACTCTATTGCACAACTTCTCATCATGTCTTCCAAAATATGAATCACCCTTTTTGATTGTCCATCAGTCTGAGGATGAAAAGTTATGCTGAAATTGATCTTGGTACCCAAAGCTCTTTGCAAACTACCCCAAAACTGAGAAGTGAACCTAGAGTCCCTATCTGAAACAATGGAGACTGGCACTCCATAAAGTCATATTATTTCATTTACATATAACTCTACTAACCTGCTTAATTGGTAGTCCCTTCTGATGGGCAAGAAGTGAGCTTACTTCATTAACCTATCCACAATCACCCACACAACATCATATTTTTTTGGTGTCAAAGGCAACCCAATCACAAAATCCATAGTTATTCATTCCCATATCCATTCTGGAATTGTGATTGGCTGTAACAACCCTAAAGGTATCTGATATTCTGCTTTGACTTGTTGACATGACAAGCACCTGGTGGTATTTATACCAACTTAAAATCAAATATAATATTTATACCAACTTAAAATTAGAACAAAAGATATAACCAAAATATCAAAATATAACCAAAAAATATAACCAAAATACCATAGAATGTTTAGAAAATAACTACTAAGAATTTTCTAAGTACTTCCCGATCTGAGAATTTGTAAAAATTTTTAGACCAACTTAATATTAGATATAGTATTTATACTATTTATTAAAGTTTTAGATCTATGTGTCTATTTTTATTTCTAACTAGTTTCATCCTTATTCAAATTCCAGAACAAAAGATATAACCAAAATATCATATAATGTTCAGAAAATAACTACCAATAATTTTTTGGATACTTCCAGATTCGAGAATTTGTAGAAATTTTTAGACTAACTTAAAATCAGATATAATATTTATAATCTTCATAAAAGTTTTAGATCTATGTGTCTATTTTCATTTTCAACTAGTTTCATCCTAATCCAAGTTTCAGAATAAAAGATATGGTCAAATATATCATGACTGTTCCAGATAAATTTTAACAAAATTAGCAAACATAACAAGTTATTTGTTCACTTATCCTTCAACATCAAACATCATTGAAATGCAAATAAAATACACAAAGGAATAAATATGCTCATATGTAGAAACATTTACACAATGAAGTCTTAACCTCTTCAAACCCTAAGTTTTTATAGTTGTTTTAAGGTTTTGGGGAGAGGAAGAGGAAGATGAAGAAGAAGATAGGTGAAAGAAGAGATAATTTGTGTATGGAAGAGTGGGAGGAAGGTTAGGGTTCTGAAATTTTGAAGAAGAAGAAAATAACATTTTTATACTCATGGTAAATACCCTATTAGGTCCCCCTTGTTTTTGCTAAATATCCACTTAAATCCTTGGTTTTTACCTTATTATTATTAACTTACCCAACATTTCTATCTCTTTTATTTAACACATATAACTTAATAAAAATTCACTTATAAACCTTTTTATTATATTTTATTTCCAAATTTAGTCTCAAATAATTTTAATTACGATAATTAAACATGTTAATTATTCAAGTCTAAATTGACGGGCGTTACAGCCAATATTGGATTTGAGACAGGCTAATAGCTGCTGATTTTGTGTGTTTTCCTCTTGAAGAACCAGTTTGTGAAGCCATAAGGGTGATGAAAATGGTGAGATGTCGCTACCTACAAAAGAAAGAGAAACCCGTGAATGTTTGATGATTGTTATTCCACAAATCTTGATTTTTAATGGGTGAAAGGTGAGGAAAAATCTTTAAAATAATGAAAAATGATTAAAAATGGTGGAAAAACAGGCAAGAAGGCAGAAAAGTGATGGAGAACGACTGAAGAAGAAAAGAGAAACCAACAGCCGAGAAAGTAGAGAGAGAAAATGAGGAAGAAGATGAACAAATTAAGTTATATATCGAATATCATAGTCGTGAATATTAACGCACAAGTGTGAAAGACTAGCTCACGGGATGGTAAGTCGTAAAGGCAAACTATGAAACAAAGCTCATACATATTGAAATTGACATTTACGACCGTGATTAAATATTCATGGGCATGACTTAAGGTTGTTACAGGAGATAAGCCATGACTTAAAGCGTGAAAAAATTTGCCAAGGAGATGAAAAAACTTCACGTCCATGAATATTTATTCACAGGCATGCAACACTAGAAACATACAAAATTTAAAAAGGACATGATTTTGACCTCTTCCAAAAAACTCTAAAACCTTTTTCATGATAAAACAAAGAGTAACATAACATCAAAATAGTGAAAAACACTCAAGGTTCAAACAATTCTTATGAAAACATATAAAGATCAAAGATATCATCTTCAACAATCAACAACAAACAAAATCACATAGAATTTCCATCTAACATGCCAATTTCTCTTTTAATAAAATTAAATCTTTCTTCACAAAAAGGTTTGGAAAAGATATCAACAAGTTGATTTGTAGTATCAATGAATTCCAGAATAATATCACTTTTATGCGTATGATCATACAAGAAATTATGCATAATATTTATATGCTTGCTCCTAGAATGTTGGATTGGATTCTTTGACAAGTTTATAAAACTAGTATTGTCATATTTAATCGAAATGTGATTAAATTCCAAGCCAAAATCCTTGAGCTGTTGTTTTATCCATAGCACTTATGTGCAACAACAACTAGCAACAACATATTCGGCCTCAACAATGGATAATGCCACTAAATTTTGCTTCTTGCTAAACCATGAAACAAAGAAGTTTACTAAAAATTGACTTGTACCTAAAGCACTTTTTCTCTCAAGAATACTCCCACCATAATCCACATCCGAAAAAGTCACTAAATTAAATGACATGCATTTAGTATACCAAAGACCTAAGTGTTGTATGCCAATGAGATAGTTTAAGATCCTTTTAACAATATGCAAATGAAATTCTTTAGGACAAGACTGAAAATGTGCACTTAAACACACGACATACATAATATCAGGTCTACTTTTGGTAAGATAAAGAAAGCTACCGATCATATCCCAATATTTCTTTTCATTAACTCATTTTCCATTTTTCATCTTTGTCTAGTTTGATGGTGGTGCTCATAGGAGTCTTGCTAGATTTGGCTCTATCCATTCCAAATCTCTTTAATAAGTTTTTGGCATACTTTTCTTGATTGATGAAGATTCTATCCGTGCATTGCTTGTTTTGAAGCCCTAAGAAGAACTTGATTTCTTCCATCATGCTCATTTCAAACTCACTTTGCATACAGTTAGAGAATTTTCACACAAGCTCACATTAGTAGCACCAAATATAATATCATCTACATAGATTTGTGCAATGAGAATGTCATTGTTATGTTTTTTTATGAAAAAAGTTGTATCAACCTTGCTTTTAGAAAAACTATTTTGCAAAATAAAGTTATTTAATCTTTCATATCAGGCTTTAGGAGCTTGTTTCAACCCATATAAAGCCTTTGTAAGTTTAAAAACATGATTTGGAAAATCGTGTTGCTCAAAACCTAGAGGTTGCTCAATATAAACTTCTTCCTCTATAAAATCATTTAAGAAAACACTTTTAACATGTATTTAATAAAGTTTAAAATCCATGTATGATGCAAAAGCAAGCAATAATCTAATAGCTTCCAACTTTGCAACTAGGGCAAATGTTTCATCATATTTTATACATTTTTTTAATTATAGCCTTTAGCCACTAACCTAGCTTTATTTCCAGTTACAACACCATTTTTTTCAAATTTGTTTCTAAAAACCCACTTGGTGCCTATAATAGGATAATCTTTAGGTCTAGGAACTAAAGTCCAAACTTTATTTTTCTCAAATTGATTGAGTTCTTCTTGCATGCAAAGACCCAACTTTCGTCACACAAGGCATCATCAACATTTTTAGCTTCAATTTGAGAGATGAAGGTAAGACTATTAAGATGCTTAAGAAAGTGTTTAGTAGTTACCCTTTTTGATGGTTCACTAATGATGAGGTCTTTAGGATGGTCCTTTTTGAAGTGTCACTCCTTAGGTAGATCATCATGAACATTTGAAACTTGGGGAGCAATTGATGCTTCTTCAATTTCTTCCTTTGAGGGTTCTACCACAATCTCTTGACATGCATCATATGAAGGTGAGTTGTTTTGATCAATGTCTTTGCTACCTTGTTGTTGATTTAGTTCTTTAATAATACCCATTTGGCATGCTCCACAAATTTTATCTTTTTAGAATTTGACTTTGGGAAGGTCGATGACTATATCACTTTTTCTTAAATCTCCTATAAGTTTCATGCTTGCATGTTTGAGTCTTCTATGTCAAACTCACATCTCATCCTAGATGGCAACAAAACACTCAACACCTTGATTAGTCAAAGAGGTTAAATTAATAGTATAAACATTGTTAACCCTCTCACCATAGAAATTACTTTGTTATCCGAAACTTGAGTCATAAAGCATTTTGTAGGTTCAAAAGTTACATTATGTTCCTTATCATATAATTGACTAACACTAAGCAAATTATGTTTTAAGCCATCAACTAAGAGAACATCTTCAATATAAGTTGAGTCTTTCTTACCCACTTGACTAGTGCCAATAATCTTACATTTGGCATTGTCACCAAATGTTACCTTGCCACCCTTTTTCATCTCCAATAGAATAAATAGATTGGCATTACTAGTCATATGCCTTGAATATCCATTATCTAGATACCACTTGTGTTCATACATAGTGGACTTCAAGCATACCTAAAAAATGTAAATCATTTTGTTTTCAGTACCCAAATATACTTGGGGCCTTTAGGGTTAGCATTGGATGGAAGGATACAAATAAGCCTTCCTTATTAAGAATCTCATGTTAATATGACATTTTACACCACAATAATGACATGTTGCATGAGGTGCATGTCCCTTCCTTTGAAAATGATGAAAGATATATGAAAAGGTATGGTGATGCTTCCTAAGTTGTGGTCCTCTAAAGCTTTTAGCTCTTAAGCCATTAATTGTCATATCATTGAACCTTTTAGATCACTTGGCTTTAACACTAGGACCATTTATAAGTCTTAGTGATAAGCACACTTTGACTTAATACTTTTGAAGTACTAGTATGTGAATTGCCAAACCCAATTCAATTTTTAGATTTCAAAAGATTAGAATTCACAAATAATGACATGCAATATGTCATTATTGACACCACAATAATGACATGTTGCATAAGGTGCATGTCCCTTCCTTTGAAAATGATGAAAACTATGTGAAGAGGCATGGTGATGCTTCCTAAGTTGTGGTCCTCTAAAGCTTTTAGCTCTTGAGCCATTAGCTATCATACCATCGAACCTTTTAGATCATTTGGCATTAACACTAGATCCATTATAAGTCTTAGTGATAGGCACACTTTGACTATAAGACTTGATACTTTTGAACTACTAGTATGTGAATTGCCAAACCTAATTCCATTTTTAGATTTCAAAGGATTAAAATTCATAGCAATCATTCCATTAAGTATTTCCTTTCATTTGTTAAATCTAAAAATAGAATCCTTAAGACTACAAATTTCCTTTTCTAATAAAACATTTTTCTTGACAAGTTTGGCATGATCATTTAACACTTTATCCCTCGTTGAAATACTTTCATTTAAGGAATTAGTTAACTCTTCATTAGAAGATTTTGATTTCTCAAGTTCTTCTAGAGTCTTAACTAATTCTTTAACTAAATTATTTCTAGAAGAATATTTTTCACATTTATGCAACAAATTTTCAAAAGCATGAATCATTTCATCATTAGACTTAAAGTCAAGTTCATGAGTTAGTTCATCCATTTTAGGTTCTTCAAATGCCATGAAGCATAGATTTGCAACTTCACCATTATACTCACCATCACCAGAATTGCTTTAGTCATCCTAAGTGGCTTTGAAAGCTTTTCTTTTCTCCTTCTTTTATTTCTTGGAGAATTTGTTCAATTTTGGACATTCCGATCTAATGTGTTCGGGTTTGTTACACTCATATCATATTTGTTAATCCTTTTTACTTGAATTTTGCTTCTTGAAGGCCTTATTTTTCTTTCTTTTCTTGAAGAGGTTCTTAATCTATCTAGAAAGCATTGTTAGCTCATCATCACTACTTAACTCATTCTCACTTGCTTCATTGTTAGCTTTTAAAGAAATTTTTTTGTCCTTCTTACCTTTCTCTTCTTCACCCACTTGAGTCATCTTAATTTCATGAGTAAGGAGCTTACCCAAGAGTTCATCTGTTGGAAGCTTTGAGAGGTCATTGGCTTCTTCAATTAAGGAAATTTTGGCTTTCCATATCCTTTGAGGCAAACTAATAAGAATTTTGTTGTTGACATCTTTAAGTGAATATTACTTATCGATTTTTCTCATTGAGTTGATGAAAGTGCTGAGTCTACTATACATGTCACTTATTTTCTCATTAGGCTTCATTTCAAATAGCTCATACTCCCTTCCAAGCATTTGTAGCTTCTCACTTTTCACTTGAGTAGTTCCTTTATGCTTAGTCCTTAGACAATCCCAAATTTCTTTTACTGAGAAAAGATGCTCAATTATTGTATTCTTCTCTACTCAAACCACAATAAAAGAATGGTGATTGCTTTTCTATTTCTTAAGTTGGCTTTAGTTTGCTCATCATTCCATTTGCTTTTTAAAATGGGTATTTGCCTTCCATCTTCATCCTTCCTCATAGGAGGAGTCCACCCTTCCTCTATGACATCCCATAAGTTGACACCTTCAATATCCAAGAACATCTTCATCTTGTTCTTCCAGCAAGCATAATTTGTGTCATCAAAGAATGGAGGTCTTGTGTAGCTTGGTCCACGAATATCGGGAGCTTGACTTATAAAGGCCACAATCTTTACTCCAAGATGATTAAATCTTTACAAATAGGAGACCTTGCTCTGGTACCAAATGAAAGACCATAAGAACTAAGAAGGGGGTGAATTAGTGATTTCTTGATAAGAGTAGAAATATAAAAAATTTATCGAATGAAGATTAAGAGAGAAACAACAAAAGATTTATAGAGGTTTAGCTCTCAAAGTTTACTCCTCTCCTCAACCAAGGTTAAGAGTTTAAATCCACTAATAATCTACTTCAAGGTGAAGATTAAATCATTTATAAGCTTACAAACAAACTACCTAAGTATTTTTACCCAAGGCTCACCCTCAAACCCAATAACAAGTATTTTAATCCCAATACAACTTACTCAATCATACTTGAGTAATTGATTGTAAGATTTAAAATACCCAACTACCTAGAAAAACTCAAGAATACTTAAAATTTTAGAGAGAGAAAGAAGGTAGCTCAAAATAATGAATGCACAAAGCTCTTTTAGATGGATACAAGTATTAATCACTTAATCTCAATTTCTCTAACTCCTAAAAGTCCTGAAAGAGAGTTATATATACTTCCTCAGGAAAAAAAGCTATTGGGAAGCATTTTATGCAAAAATAGTCGTTCAACAGCTTTTTTTATACGTGTCTATTAGCATTGAATTTTCAGATTCACAGGCATGACAAATAATTCACAGGCGTAACATTCATGGCAAATCATGAACTATGTTGTGAATCCTAGCCATGAATGATTCTAAATAAGTTTTTAAATTGCTAGTTCTCGATATTCACGAACATGAATAATAGTTCACAAACATGAATAAGAATGCAGACCGTGAAATAAGTCATAAAACTGTCTGTAAAAGGTTATGGAACTTTTGGTGTGCCTGACTTCGATTTTCACAGGCGTGACTCATTGTCTGGTCATGAACTATATCGTAAAACTTAGCCGTGAATGACTGATTTTGAATTTTTTTCTCATCAATACTATTTTACGGACATGACTGATGGTTCATAAGCATGAACAATAACTCTTTTGCAATATTTATCTTTTATTGACTTAATTTCTTTTATCAAAAAGATGTTTGATGATAATTTAAACTATATAATTACTTATAACACAAAATATGGTGAAATTTTGTATTAATTATTTATTTATTAACATCAAAAGGACAAAAATACTTCTCAAGGTTCAACAGTTTCTATTGACTCTTATTCAATATGTCTGATGATGGGAAAAAAAGATAAAATTCTTTATACCTACAGAAAATCAATGATGAAATAAGTATATTTTCACGATGACATGAATAGATTTGAATGATCATAAGTAGGTATTCTTGTGTTAATTAATGTTCCATGTTAGAATGTATTTCCCTTTCATAACAATGACAAAAAAAATATAAATAACTTTGAAATTACATTTTTATTTTAAAAAAAACTTTGTTAAAATCTAAAATGCCAATCAATAAAAAAATGATTTTAAAAAGTCAAAAACAAATAAAAAAAACTGATGATAAAAAGTTCCCTTTGTTTAACAGGAAAAAATATTGACTAAAAAATGAATTGCAGATAACAACTAAATTTTGATATTTTATTTACATAATTATCCAATTAGAGTTTGTTCCAGGTGCACAACTCGAAAACGTTAGTGTTTTTTAAATAGTTTAGAAAGTGATAGCTGAGATTAAGGTAATAAAACTTTTGGAGAAGGAACGAAAATTATGTATATATCTGTTGGGTGGGGTTATATGTGTACTATAATTGTGTTTTGGGAAAAAAAAAAAAAAGAGTAAAAATATGTATATAATTGTTGGGTGAGGGAATTATGTAGAATTTTGTTTCAAGATATTATTGTGTTTAAAAACGATAAAAATTAACAAAAATTATCATTTATAAAGAAAACTAACTATATGAAACATAAAAGATTTCAAGGTAGTAATAAATGTAATTAGAAAAAAATTACATTATGTAAATGGAAAATTTATTTTAATTTAATTATTTTAATAATTTACTGTTTAAATTTAATATTTTATCGATGTACCGCGAGCATTCCATACAAGTATATATATACATCTTGGTCTGGGATCAGGTTTCATAGACTTGCTCCAAATCTATTCATAAGAAACAAATTTTTAGCTAATTTTGGTCAAGTCATAACCAAAATTTATAGACTAATTCAAGAAAGGTCTCAGACTCATAATAGAGTTATTATCAGGTCTAATAACGGATTAAATATATTAATAATAATTGCGTGTGTATGTGTATATATGTTAATAGCAATTGCGTCACTGCTGTCATCATGCTAATGGGAACTAGCTCTATATATATATATACAAGGGAAAAGAACAAGCCTGACTTTTGATGGCATTCACCAAATCTTGTTCACATTTTAACGATTTTATAAGTTTACTGTTTACAGCTTCTTGCATCCCTCAAAATTTGACATAATAAATTATAGTAATTATATTATGTTTCCAAAATTAACAGACTTGCTACTCTTGTAATGTTAATATATATTATAAAAATAATAATAATAAACATCAAGGCTTTAATTTCTATATATAATGGATCAATTCATGTATAGGGCAATGAATAAATGAATATATAGTGGACGAGCAGTCACTTCAAAAACGTTAACCACTGCTATTTTACAACTATATATATATCGTAAGCATACGACCGCCAAATATCTAGAAGAGTTTGTTAGAAAGCTGGCTCTTCTCTCTCGGTTGACTAATTCAAGATAAAGAAATATATGGGGAAGTTGATATTAATTAATTAGATAATGTTATAAAGAAAACTATACTTAAAAAAAATTTAGAAAAAAAAAATTGAAAAACCTAATGATAACTAACGTGGAAGTATCGTGGATGCATAAAGGAGTTAGTTTCCCATGTAAATTGAAGGAAAGAGAAGATACATGTAGAATGCCTGAGTTGGGGGATTTGAGCATGATCAACATTAGTACCCAAACTAATTAATTAAATAACTAATTACAGCTTAACTAGGTAATCAAACAAATTAAATTCAATTGTTAATAGCCATTACTCTTTGTTGTTATAACAACAAAGAGTAACAAACAAACAATATGATGGACATAGGCTTGAAAAACTATACAACCGCGGAAGATATATTTATCACCTTTTCTTTAGCATCAAATGAAATATTTTTAATATATAACATCTCTACTTCATAATCATAATCAGCTAGCTTTCAGCTTCTTTCTAAAAGACCAAAAACTTCAAACTCTATTTATATTTAGATGTGTTTAAAAAATTAAATATTTTAAAACCACCTAATCTCAGTGATCTTAATTTTACATATATTTATATTTGGTTAAAAATTAAAAGAAATTAAAAGGAACTCATTTTCTCAAGTCAACGGATGTCTCCCTTTTTTGTATCCTCTCTAAGTTTGCATTTTATAGGAAGTACATATCTTGGATTTCAAATATAAAGGAATACATGAATAGGTAGAGATGCCATTTATTCCAATTCTGCAACATATATAATTGTCCATGATCATAATGTATAGCCTCTATTCATCTATTGTTTCATAGCTGGCTTGCCTTCTTCATTAACAGTTGTGTTCAATAGTGGAAATTCTAAAGGTTTCCAGTTTTGGTTGCAATATATTTAGCATCTTCTTCTCTGTTACAACTTTTTTTTTTCTCTGCAAATCCATGGATCTCAGTTGATTTTATTTTGGACATTTATAAGCCTCTCAATTTCTAGTGCGTGGGATCAATATATATATCGAAAGAAAACAAAAAATGCACTCGAGGAATAACTGGGGAGGATCATTTGAGACAGTGAATGGAGCAGAATCAGGAGTAGAAGAGGAGAGAAGCAAGAACATGGAATGGGATAGAGGAGCCCTTCAATTACAACAACACTATCATAATAATCTGGACGAGACACAACAAAGCTGGTTATTGTATCCTCAAGAAACCAAGAAGAACAGGTATGTCGACTTAGGCTGCATAGTTTGCAGCCGCAAGGCTCTCAAATGGACTCTATATTCCATTCTCATTGCTTTCCTGGTCATTGCTCTCCCTACCATCATCGCCAAGACTTTGCCTAAGCACAATTCTTCTCCTCCCCCTTCTGACAATTACTCTCTTGCCCTCCACAAGGCTCTCCTCTTCTTTAATGCCCAGAAATGTAAGTCAACTTAATTCTCTCTCTTTCTTTTTTTTTTTAATCTTTCGGTATCTACATGTATCATTCATGATTCATAGGATTAAATTGATAATTTATATGCAGCTGGTAAATTGCCAAAGAATAATTATGGGATAGCGTGGAGAGGAGATTCAGGGTTACAGGATGGAAATGTTACAGATTTAAAAGGAGGGCTGGTAGGAGGATATTACGATGCTGGAGACAATGTCAAGTTCAATTTTCCAATGGCATATACCATAACAATATTGAGCTGGAGTCTCATAGAATACAATCACAAATATCAGGCCATTGGCGAGTATAACCATATCCGAGATCTCATCAAGTGGGGTACTGATTACTTGCTCCTCACTTTCAATTCCAGTGCAACCAAAATTGACAGAATTTATTGTCAGGTAACAAATATATTTATATATATAATTAGGATTTTTCTTGCCTAGACCTATACATGATATAGTGTATGATTGGATTTAAGGCTTGCTGTATAGGTGGGCGGATCTCTAAATGGTTCCAAAACACCAGATGACCATTACTGCTGGGAAAGACCAGAAGATATGGACTATAGGCGACCTTCGCTATTTGTAACAGCTGGTCCTGACCTTGCAGGGGAAATGGCAGCCGCCTTAGCAGCAGCTTCAATAGTTTTCAGAGACGATTCTGCTTATTCTGAAAAGCTCATAAAAGGAGCAGAAACTGTGTTTGCCTTTGCCAGGGATACTGGAAGACGCAGAACATACTCTCGTGGACAACCTTATATTGAGCCTTTTTACAACTCCACCGGCTATTATGATGAGTACATGTGGGGTTCTACGTGGTTGTATTATGCCACAGGGAATGTCTCTTACATTCAATTGGCAACCAACCCTGGCATCCCTAGGAACTCCAAGGCTTTTTTTGGTATTCCAAACTTGAGGGTGCCCAGTTGGGATAATAAGTTACCTGCAGCCATGTTGTTGTTAACCAGGTATAGGATATTTCTCAGTCCAGGATACCCTTACGAGGAGATGTTGCTGATGTATCATAATGTCACTGTTCGTACTATGTGTTCTTATCTTCCACAGTTCCCTGTTTTCAACCGGACAACAGGTGCATGTACCATCCATCTCACTTAACTTTAACTTGGCTTGGATTTGATAAAAAATCCCAGTTTAATTAGGACATCTATCAATGCAGGAGGAATGATCCAACTCAACCATGGAGGGCCACAGCCTCTTCAGTACGTGGCTAATGCTGCCTTCTTGGCATCACTCTTTGTTGATTATCTGAATGCTACTGATGTTCCAGGATTAAACTGCGGTCCCAAATTTATTTCATCCAATGATCTTCGGAGATTTGCCACCTCTCAGGTACTCTCATCTTGTCAATTTTCAAACTACTTGCCAACATTTATACATTTCTAGGCTCTCGTCCTGATCTTTGGTTCTTTTCTTCTTTTGATACAGATAGACTACATTCTCGGAAAAAATCCCATGAACATGAGCTACTTGGTGGGCTATGGCACCAAGTTCCCCAGACATGTGCATCACCGTGGAGCATCAATACCAGATGACAACAAGAGGTACTCGTGCACAGGTGGGTGGAAATGGCGTGACACCTCTAATCCCAATCCTACTAATATCACAGGAGCTATGGTTGGAGGGCCTGATAGGTTTGACAATTTCCATGATGTGCGAAACAATTTTAACCACACGGAGCCCACCTTAGCAGGAAATGCGGGTCTAGTTGCTGCACTTGTCTCTCTGACTACTAGCGGCGGCCTTGGCATTGATAAAAATACAATCTTCTCGGCAGTTCCACCACTCTACCCCCAGAGCCCACCACCGCCTCCACCATGGAAGCCTTGAACTGCTGAAAGAATAATACCTACTATGCCCAGCCTAGAGCTAAATTACATACTTCAATCCTTGAGAGTTATATTTATATCTAGGGTTTGCACATTGGAGAACATTTCATAAACTTGCTATTTTACATGCATGTATATATATATATATATATATATATATATATATATATATATATATATATATATATATTCTTATAAATCGACTGCATTGGTGTGATCTCAAACTCGATTTTTCTTGTTATTTTAACATCCGAAGAAAAATCAAATGGGCATCCATGTATTTCACTTTTCCAGTTATCATCTTTACAAGATCTAAACAATGCGGAGAGCAAGCCATCCATGTTTTGAGACCTATACAACTCATTGGTTAATAGATAATTGCATAAGCACTGATTCTAGGTTATTGCTCAAGTTATGACATATTATGGCCATGCAATGAGATTTTTAATCTCAGTTTAATGGTTGAATTGCATTTCCTGCATGGTTTCAATTCAACCTGCACTTTTTGTGCTTGCACCACACACTTTTCAAGAATGAAGGACATATGCTTCTGGCAAGAGCATGACCAATATTGTGAGATAGAACCAAAAGCAACCTGAACTTATTCCAATGCATTTTCGCCATGTCATTACATATTGGATAACAACTATTCTTCAAATTGGAGATTTGAAATATAATTTTACTGCAAGTAGCAAGAATCTGGTTCTAGAGGGCCTCCTCGGCCTGGTCTAGCTATTGCAGCTGCTGCTACTCTTTGATTCAACAGACATCTGAAGTGAGCTAATCTTCCAGTAACTTGCTTTGGATCCTTAGCAAGCTTGTCATATGGTGTCCATAGCCGCTCTTAAATCAGAGAGATTGGCACAAAACGAAGAACACACTAAGTTAAATCAGCAATTTCATGTGACATTTTCATGAAATATGATAATGTATATACCTGCAACCGCCGCAGCACGTGGCCAGATAGTTTGCTCAATATCTGATCCATCTATTGTTTATCCCCACATGCACACCTCACCCCCAATAACTAACTTCTGTTGTTGAGTGTTTTTTAAGTTTGTGAGAGGTTCGTTCATATAGAATTCTTGCCATGTAGTATCCAAGTGATCTAAATACCATTTGTCTTGGTTGCTTACAATGCACCTCAACCCAGCAGCAACCACTTTCTCAGCAACACCACCACCGAGCCTGCAAGGGAAAAATGTTAGACAAGGAGGTTGAAATATGGAATCTTCTCACAATTTAGCAAAAGGAACATTACAATCAAAAAACAAAAGTGTTCCACCTCTTTCAATGAACATACAATTAAATATCAAGCATTCTAATTTGCATGTGATTCTGAGTATTCTTGATAAGAACTGGTAGAAGAGAGGCAAATCAAATGGAATTAAAATCTGAAAATGGAATGGAAAGCAAATTTCACAAGCTTTCGAGAGGCTTGCACTCTCCCTTAGTCAATAGGACCTTTACAAAATTCAGGATGCCTTTTCCCTAACAACCTGCCTCTATATATAACAAACTCTAAGCACAATCTCTACACTACCCCTTAACTAACTCAGACCTGAACATTCTAGAATTAATCCTCATAGCAAAAAACCAACATCAACCCACATCTAACTCTGATTTCCCTCCCCCCTATACGAGCACTTTGTCTTCAAGGAGAAAATTCCTGCCACACCAATTCTCAACAACCAGCAAGGGAACTGAGGAGGAATTCTCTTTGAACCATCCAACGTGTTGATCATTGCATTTATCAGCCACATAAGTGCTCACATGGAAAGGGTCCGTGAGTTGCACAGCTATATTCGTTTCAAACATCTGGTTGTATGATACACCAAATTCAAGTTTCAATGCTATTATTCTCATACCATCCACAATGCTCGGTCTCAGTGAGATGACTGAAGATGATCCTCTTGGAAGTGTCACTGACAGCTCGAACTGGAATCCAAAGAACAAAATTCACATCACTTGCTCAGTCTGGAAATTTTATTCTACCATCATGAAGACTTAATTGCTCAAGTTCTATATTAGCAGCCAACAAAATATCATTTTGAGAGCTATTCAAGTTTGCCTTCTTAGGAGAACAGCTCTGCATCCCAATGACATGCGACTCTTTAATTTTCAGACCTGGACCAGTATCAATGTGCAAGACAGCACCTTTGAGAGAGTAGTCAATAGGTCGTACTATAATTCCAACACATTGAGTTTCATTTAGTAGCAAAGCAGATGAAACAGCTGCAGTCAGATCAACCAAGGGTTTTGGTTTGAAAACCTTCAAGATGGGCCTAGTTGGCTTTTCATAACCCATGAAATCATCAGTCTGTAGGGCCACCTTTGGAGAAACTATATGATCTAAATCTCAACTGGCCAATTTGCCCAGTAAGAACCCCCAAGACATAGGAACCTGGTTTATGAGGGGGTAAATCCACAGTGATTGCATTTCTACCAGGCTTTAGAACAGTAGTAGTAGAGCTCCTTAATGCCTAAGCACTTTCATCAGCATTAAATGTAGCCAACAAAGTCAGGCTAAGTGAGTCAAGAGTTATATCATCAGGAAAGCCACTCCAAACAGTCACAGAAAGACTTCCAGGATCCCCATTACATAACTTCAATGGAGGTCCAGGATTTCCTGAAAACATAATGAACGATGAGACATCCAAGAGCACAGAGTCCTTCATTTCACTGTGTGCAAGACGAATGACCTTTGTCTGGAAAGCTTCGAAACAACCAGTGGCAACTAAAATTGGCAATTTTCCACTTCGGAACTGATTTAAGATCCAATCTCTTTCACCTTGAGACTTGTCTCCATGAATTGCGGTGGCCCCAAATTGGAGCTCGATACTACATGCGAGCTGGTCACACCGTCTCTTAATGGAACAAAAAATAATAACCTTTGATCCTTTCTCGTGTGTTCTAAGGAGCTGCTCCAAGCGTCTCTTCTTCTCAATTTGTGGGAATACTTCATACTGTGGTTGACTTATTTGCAACACTTTCATCCACACTGCCAATGTTCACCTGAACAGGATTAACAAGAAGATCACGAGCTATTTTCCTCACTTCTTTGGGCCAGGTTACAGTGTACATAAGGGTCTGTCTTCGTGGAGGAACCTCATTCACCCACCTTCTACAACCAATTTGCCAGTTCCACCATCCAACTTTTCATAATCGAATTTTGCAAGCATGTCTCTCTCCTTTTCAGCTAAGATGCCAGCAACTGACCACATATCGACACCAGTGCATCCAAGCAAGACCTCAGGAGCCCGATACCAAAGAGTAACAATCTCATGAATATAGCTCTTAAGAGGAACAGTAAAAGCACGCCCAAAGCCAAGGCCGGCAATCTTAAGAATGCCCTTGTCCTGATCCAAGAGAAGATTTTGGGGCTTGAGATCACGATGAAAAACACCATGGCTGTGACTAGAAGCAACACCCTTGCAAAACTGAAACAGGAAACTCTGAATAAGACCAGGATTAAGAGGCCTAGGATTAGGATCCTTACGGGAAATGCAACAGCGGTTTCTCAATTTACCCTTGCCTGGGCAGATCGCGTGGCTGTCCTTAGCCTTCTTGGCATCTGGATATGTTCCGATCTCCTTCAAGACCTTGACCCTAAACCCTAAACAACAAGTGTTCTCGACTGTCTCCGCAGAATCGCTAATAACAAGAGGTAGCTCCGACACGGTTACAACCTTGTTGCCACGAACCATCACCAGAGGGGGAATAACAGAGGCAGCAATAGCTGAAAGAAAAAAAAAAAAGCATACCTTTTCTGATTAACGTTGATCTTAAGGTGCCGTCTTCGCCAGATCTTGGTCGAATCAACACGGCACACATTTCCGAATGCACCCTGGCCAGCACGGTGAGTACCGCCACCGGGAACACGGGGTATACGGGGAACCGCACGTCCTGCTCTCCATGATTTAGCAAAAGTAATCTGGAGTTTATATAAGTCAGCCTGGCTGAGCGTATGAGACAGCTGTTTAATGGGCTCAAGTAGTGTCACAGCAAAATGAAGCCCATTTTTGGCCCATTGGCTAGCTCTGCTGGGTGCCCTAAGGTTCCGGGTAGCCTATCTGTCTTGGTCTTCACGTTGTAGTTACCAGTAGAGTATGATGTTTGGTCTACCATTCATTGGTACAATACAATTTTTAACTATATATATTTATTGTACTCTTCATATTCTTCAATGTATTTTTTTTTCTTATTCTTTTTCTTATTCATAAATATATTTAAAAAATTCTATATATTTAAAGTTTGTTTATAGAGAGATAATTTTTTAATTTACGTATTTGATTTTATTTTTAATATTTTTAAATATTGTAATGATTATTATTATTATTCAAGATAAAAATACCGACTGCTTATTAAAAATTTTATCCACAATTTTTCAGACAGTTTGTTGGTCAAACATTTCCAAAATTAAGATAGTTACTATCAAAATCCGGATTACATGACCTTAATAAAAAAATTTAGTCATATGTCTTAACTTTTGAACCCAACAAAGAGTACACTCTTATGAATTTCAAAACGTAAATTATAATAATTTATGTACTGATTGCTCTATAAATTTCAACAAAAATACACAATCAACATAATTTAATTTTCGTCAAATTCATACAAAAAAATCACAAAACCAAATTCATTCTAATGACAAATAACATGCAAAACATAAAAATTATGCATACACATAAAAATTTATAGGTTATTGCCTTAAATTATGTATTTACATAAAGTTTTATATTTTTTCTTTTCTCTTTACTTCTCTTTTTCTTTTCTTTGGCTCCTTTAAGTTTGTTTATTGTTCACTTGACCTTCTAAAATATATAAAAATATCATCAAAAGCCTCCCCTTTATCACATGCCTCTAAACCATATTTTCTCTCTCTTAAATCTTAAACTCTCTCTCCTCCAAAAAATATCCCAAAATAGCTCAAAACCTTATTTTTCTTCAAAGAAAATTGAAGAGGCATGGAAATAAGTCTTATCTTGACTTTCCTTTTATCATGGTCAACATATAGAGATATCCTCTCCTTTCTTTCTTTGCTTGTTTCCATTTCTTCTTACTCCCTCTAGTTTCTCCTCAGTCAATTATGTATGAAAACCTATTTTTCATGTCTTTCTCTCTCTTCATATGGTCTTAACTATGGAGGTTGGGTGCTTGAACAGGGGTTAGGGAAGGTGGAATGAAGAAAATTTAGTCAAAACAAAGTGATAAGGGGGAAGAAGAAAAAAAATAAATAAAATAAAATAAAATTTTCAAAGGTAGGACCCACATATATTTAAAAATCTTGATATTTATTACTTAATTTCACTTTAATTAGTTTTCCTTCTTCCTTAAATCTCATGGTTGACCAATATAATATTTTTGTGTCCAATTTGTGTGTTTAATTGGTAATTATCCCAATTAATTCTTCAATTTTCGGTAAATAACAAATTTATCCTGAAATTTTTAAAATTTTGCATTTTAGTCTAATATCGTAATCTAATATCTTTAAATATCTTAAACACTTCATTAGACAGTTTTCATAATTATTTGCTATTATTTTAGTTATTTTATAGTTAAAATCCGAATTTAAATTTCGATCAATCTAATGAGTCAATTTAGCAACACACGTGACTCGAAATCTAAATCAGCGAATATGACATTTTATCCCTCTTAATATAAATTTCACCTTTGAAATTTAACTTGTTTATTCTGAGTTGAACTACTATGGATATTGTCTCTTCATTATCTCATCACTTTCCCATGTGGCTTCTTCAACAACATGATTTTGCCACAATACTTTAACTAAATAAACTTTTTTATTCCGCAAAATTTTTTCTTCACGGGATAAAATAGCTATTGGTTCCTCTTTATATATCAAATATGTTTGTATCTCTATTTCTTCCGTTGGAATAATATGAGTCAGATCCGAACGATATCTAATTAGCATTGTAACAAGAACACATTATGAATTCTATCTAGTTCTGGTAAAAAGGCTAATTGATATGCAACCATTCTGATTCTTTCTAGAATCTCATAGGGACCAAGGAATCTTGGACTCAACTTCCCTTTCTTACCAAATCTTAATACTTTCTTCTAAGGCAAAATCTTAAGAAATATTTTATCACCTACAACATATTATATGTCTCGTCTCTTTAGGCCAACATATGATTTTTGTCAATTTTAAGTTGCTCTTAGTCTTTCCTTGATAATTCTAACTTTCTCTTCTATTTATTGTATTATCTCTGACCCTATCAACTTTTTATCACTTAAATCGATCTAACAAATCGGTGTTCTACATTTTCTTCTGTACAAAGCCTCATAAGGAGCCATACCTATGCTCATTTGATGATTGTTATTGTAGGAAAACTTCATAAGAGGTAGATATCAATCCCAACTTCCTTAAATTTGAACACCCAGCTTCTCATCATGTCTTCTAATAACCGAATTACTCATTTTGATTATCTATATGTTTGTGGATGAAAAGTCATTCTAAAATTGAGTTGGGTTCCTAAAGCATGTTATAAGCTCATCCAAAAATGAAACATAAATGTGAGATCTTTATCAGAAATGATGATCATTGGTATTTCGTGAAGTCTGACAATCTCATTTATATAAATCTCGGCCAACTTGTTCAATAGGTAGTCCATCCTAACTGGTAGAAAGTGTGTTGACTTCATCAATCGATCCACTATTTTCCATACTGCATCATGTAACTTTTGAGTCACATGTAAACCGAAAACGAAATCCATAGTGACTCTCTCCCACTTCCACTCGGATATAGGTATTAGTTACAATAGTCATGTGGGTAACTGGTGTTCGGCTATTACTTATTGGCATATCAAACATCTTGTCACATATTCGGTGATATCCTTCTTCATTCCTAGCCACCAGTATTAAGCTTTCAAATCTTGGTGCATCTTGTTTATGTCCGGATTTCTAATATATGTCATCTTATGTGCTTCTTTTAAAATATCTAACTTCAACTCTTTTATACTTGGCACACAAATTCGGTCTCCTAAACATATTGTGTCATCTTCTTTCATTGAATATTCAGGCCTCTCATCCTGTTTATGGGCCTTTTTAATTCTTTACATCAAGGTAGATTCCACTCGCATCTCTGCCATTATCAGAGTTTGCTATATACATAAAATTTTACACCCACTATTTACTATACTAATTTAAGAAGGAAAATCATTATAATTTACTAGCTAATATCTTCTTGCTTAATGCATCAACAACCACATTAGCTTTTCCTAGCTGGTAGTTGATCGCACAATTATTATCTTTAATCAACTCCAACAATCTTCTTTTCCTCAAATTCAACTCCCTCTGTAAGGGAAAATACTAAAAACTTTTTGTGGTTAGTGTAAATATAACATCTCTCCCCATATAAATAATGTCTCCAGATCTTCAAACAAAAAATAATAGTAGCTAACTCCAAATTATGTGTCGAATAATTAAGCTCGTGTGGCTTAAGCTATCTGGAGGCATACATAATCACTCTTCCTTCATGCATAAGGACACAACCCAGGCCATTATGGCTAACATCACTATATACCAAAAAAAATTTCCCTGAAGTAGGCTAAGTCAAGATTGGTGTTTAGTCAACATTGCCTTAAGTTGATCAAAACTTGTTTGGCATTTATTGGTCCATTCAAACTAGATGTCTTTTCGCAGCAATCAAGTCAAATGAGTCGTTATGGATGAAAATCCCTTCATGAACCTCATGTAGTATTCGATTAATCTAATGAAACTTCTCCCTTTTGTCACATTACAAAATGGTTTTCAATTAAGAATAATCTTGATCTTGCTAGGATTAACTCAAATACCTTCAACTGAAACTATATGTCCCAAGAAACTGACTACTTCAAGTCAAAATTCACACTTAGATAACTTTGCATATAACTGTTTTTCCCTCAATGTCTGCAGTACTATTCTAAGATATTTATTATGTTTTTCTTTATCTTTAGAATACATAAGGATGTCGTCAATGAACACCACTACAAATTGATCAAGATATGGCATGAACACTCATTTCATTAGGTTCATAAATGCCACTAGTGTATTTGTCAAACCAAATGACATTACTAGGAACTCATAATGACCGTAACAAGTCCTGAATGTTGTCTTAGGTACATCTAACTCTTTAATCTTCAGTTGATGATACCTAGATCATATATCTATTTTTGAAAATATGCCTGCTCATTTTAGTTGATCAAAAAGGTCATTGATCCTAGGTAATAAGTACTTATTCTTAATAGTCACCCTATTGAATTGCCGGTAAGATGTCATCTTTCTTTTTAACAAACAACACCGAAGCACCCTATGGTGATACACTAGGTCATATGAAACCCTTATCTAGCAAATCTTACAACTGCACCTTTAGCTCCTTCAACTCTATAGGTGTCATCCTATATGGTGTGATTGAAATGAAAATAGTGCTAGGTACCAAATCGATAGCAAACTCTATCTCTTGGTCTAGTGGTAACACTGGTAGCTCTTTTGAAAACACATTAGGAAATTCACAAATAGTAGGAATGTCAACCAACTTTGGACTACTTTTTTCATATCGATTACATACACAAAGTAAGCTTCACATCCCTTACTGATGAATTTTCAGGCTTTTAGCACCGATATCACATTATTTTGGATATTCTCTATTCTCACCCAGCACCACTATCTCTTCTTGTTCTAAAGTTTTGATAATCATTTATCTCTTTCCACACTCCATTATTACTCCATGACGAGCTAACCAATCCATTCCTAAGATCACATCAAATTCATAAAATGGTAGCTCTATCAGATCTGCCAAAAATTGTTTGCCTTGTGTTTTGACTGGACAACTCCTAAATATTCTCTAATGAGTTAGTCATAAGAATCTCAAATTTTAAAGCCTCTAGTACTAAACCCCCTCAACCCAGTGGTGGTGTGCATATGTAAGAATGTGTCGATCCCGAATCTATCAATGCATGAATATCAAAGCCAAAAAGAAGGAATTTACCCACTATGATGTCTGGTGCATCCTATCATATCTGTTAATTTAGATACTGAGTCACACGTGTTGCTAAATTGACAGGTCAACCGACCAAAGTCTAAATTCAGATTTTGATTCGAATTAATCAAAATAATTATTAATAATTATAAGAAATTCTATTTAAATCATATTAAAAGTTTTAAGAGGTTAAAATTTAGTAAATGACCTAGATGAAAATTTTTGAAAGTTTTGGAGTCAATTTACAAATTATCAAAAATTGGAGGATTGAATGAGATGTTTGCCAATTACAAGAAAATTTTGGACACTTATATATATGAATGTCCAGACACATTAAAGAAGGAAGGAATTGATATGTTAATTATACAAAGATTAAGTTTAAGGTCAAATGGTGGGACCCAAGGTTGGAAAATTGGTTTTCTTCTTTCTTTTTCTTTTTCTTTTCTTCTTCTTCCTTATCTGTTTTAACTTCATTTTATACACCAAAATTAGTCACAGTCGTTCCCCATATCCCCTTTATAGCCAAATCTCATCTAGAGAGAGAAAGAGAGAGAGTTTAGGGAAAAAAACAACAAAAAGGCATTTTCATGCACCATAAAGCTTAAGGAGGCTAAAGGGAGCAAGAAGGAAGGAAGAAAAACAAGAGAAAAGGAGAGAGAAGTCTCCAAAGAGTTGAGTAAGAAGAGAAAAGAGTGAAGGTAAGATGTTTCTTCCATTCTCTTTCATATTTTCTAAAGCATAACTTAGTTTAGAGCTCATTTATAGCTTGTGGTGGAAGAGAGAGAATATAGAGTTTTAGGAGAGACAAGATAAGGTTAAAGAGTTAAGATGAGAGAAAGGTTTTGCATGATTGTTTTGTATGTTATTAGAGTTTAGAGAGAGAAAGATCAAGCTCAATCTAGTAAAAGCAAAGAAAAGGAAACCTAAAAAATGAAAGAATAGTAAGAAAAGAGGTTTATGCATAATCTAAGGCAACAACCTATTCTTTATTATATAATTGCATGGTTTGCATCTTTGATATGTTAACTAAAAATTGAAGTACATTTAAATATGAATTATTTTATGAAAACTACAAATCTGCATGAGAAATGTGATATTGTGTGCATTGTTGTTTTGGTTATCACATGTTAGGATTTGAGTTTGATAGAAGGATGAAAATGTAGATAAAAACATTGTGTGTTATGTTAATAACTTGAGAATGAATGCTTATGGTGTCTAAGTGGCTTGAAAAAGCTTGAAATACATAAGAAAAATGAAAGTACAAATCTCCAGCAGTCAGTCATGGGTGTGACAGTTAGGTCATGAGCGTGAAGGGTTAAATTCATAGGTGTGACTAAATGAGGTCATTGGTGTGACTTTTGCATGGAAATGACACTGTTCATTCCAAAAGCATTCATGATTTGGGTTATGGTTTGGGTAATAGGTGTGAGCTTATTCACGAGCGTGAATGTTTTGACTACGACCGTGAAAGCAATGTGTTAGGCATTGTGTATGGGCGTGAATAAGGAGTCACAGTCATGAATACCCTACTTTCAATAATTTATATATTTAAGAATTTGTAGAAAATATTAGATAAAACTAAATGTGATATTGCATTTGATGAACTACAAATATTTGTATGTGTAAATCAAAGGGTCTATATTAATATTGGTGATGACACCATTATTAATGTTGATGACCATAATGCCTGAGTGATACTCTTATAATGTCTGGAAACCCTATTATCCTAATTAGTGGTTCCTAAGTGTTATGGGTATAAATAAGATAAGAAATAAATAAAAAGTATAATATGTGTTTATATGTGTGAATTGCTTGTTTGTACATAAGGATAAGAAATGATAAAGTATTTGCGTAAAATGAGTGTATGAATTGAAAGTGATAAGATTATGGCATGTAATGATCATATGGTGTGTGCCCAGGTGATATATATACATAGGTATGAAGAAAAAAAAAGAAATATAAATAATTTGGCATATATGTATGTTAGTATGTGTTTGCATATCGCATGAAAAAAAGAATTCTCTCGTGTAGATCTAGAGAAAAATGAGATGAGGCCGGTAGACAAGGCTAATAGTGATCTTATCAAGTAAAGCAGCCAAACTTGAATATTATAGGTCATGCTCTTTTGTATTTTTGGGTTATAAATTGTCTTTTATGGTTTCGTAAATTTACTCTAAGTTTTGTAAATTATATGTTTGTCAATAAAATATATGTTATTTCTTTTATATTATTTAACATAAAAATAAAAATATAAAAAAAGTGTTGTTTTTGGATATTTATTGAATAAAGATTTGAAAAGGAGAGTATAGCGCTTCCTTATCTGGGCATGTGTTGCTGGGGTGAGAGGGAGTTACACATCTTACTCTTCACAGCCTCATATGGCATACACCCTGACTAGAGTAGCTCTACTCCTTTCTAGCCTCTTAATTGTCTTTGATCTGAACTGGTTAGGTCTTGATCGACTTCTTCTGCTTTGTCCTCAGCCTCGACCTCTACCTTATCTAGAAGTCTGCATCTGTACTGGCTCGGTGCTCCCCGAACCTCTGCCAAACTATAACAGGGAACAATATCTCCTCGGATGATCTTTAGAGCTGCATCTCAAACAGGCTCCCGTCGTCCACCAACACTCATCGACATAAGGACAACCACAATAAAGGCAAGGTACAAATCTACATTATCCTTGTGTCGATGCACTTATTATTGAAGAAACAAATCTCATGGGTTATCCCCTTTGAAGGAAGAAGGCCTTCTAGTGCCTCCAACCTGAAATTGGCTACTGAAAGATCTTACCCTCTTACCACTCGATGGTCCCCCGCTCAGTTGTGACATAGGTCTCCTGAATCCTCTATCTTGTGTTTACTGCTATACCACCAAGACTCTTTTAACTCTTCTAGTAGATGTTAATAAACTAGGAAATTTCATCAAACATAGGGCTGAGACCTACAACTTAATCGGATGCCTCAACCCATCTTTAAATTATTGGCATTTATCAGTCTTGGTGGATACAATGCTGCCAACATACTTGCAGATATGTGTGAAGTCTCTCTCATACTCTAATACTAACATGTCCCCTATTTTAGCATCAAAAACTTTTTTTTTTCTTGTCATCTATGTAGATAGGGGGAATATACTAGTCCTTGAACTTCTCTAGAAAGAATTTCCAAGTCAGGGGATCAGGTGTCTGCGAACTTTATAACTCAAACCGCCACAAGTCATATGCATGATTTTGCAATAAGGATACTGTATATTCATATTTCTATTAATTTGTGCTGTGCAAATGGTAAAAAATCCTTTCAATTCACTCTAACCAGAACTCTGCTACATAAGGATCATTTTTTTGTTTACCATAAAAATTTGGTGCCCTAACTTCCTCAGTTTCTCAAATTGTAACACAAGCAGAGATGGTTGTGATGCTTTCTATACCAAATCAATAATGTTCCATAAAAGCTCGATCTGTCCTGTGCCAGTAACCGATTAACCATGTGATAAGCTAGTATGAATCTCGATGCAGCAACTCATCGATGACTTGATCTCGATGAAGCCCTCATCTCTATAGGCTCTTCAGCCACTATCTATCTTAGTCTATGTATCCGTTATATAATATGTTTAATTTTTACATCAACTACGATTATTTTAATATTTTAATATCTTTTTTATTCTATATTTTCATGAATTTTACTTATCTACTATATTTTATTAGACTTTACTTTTAAATTAATTTTTTAATTTTTTGGTGAATGAAGATAGAAAAAACCCACAAAACAACAACCAAACTTCTTAGTATAGGTAACACCTACTACATCATGAATGAACGAAGAATTAATCTCAAGAGGAGGAGAAGAAATAATATAAAATTTAAAACAAAGCCATAAGTCAAATAAGACAAAAAAATTTGCTGCAAAATTTCCCTCTCGATGAACATGACTAATTTGGATGGAAGAGAAGTGCATATTTAATATCCTAATGCAACAAACAATTGAATAACAATTTGTGTTGACATTGACATGTCCTAAAATCATACCCATACACTAGTATCATTTTCGACTAAAAGATTAGAAATATCTTTGTCCTTTGCCAATTGAATCCTCTCAAGAATTGCCCACGATTCAACTTTGAGAATAGGACAAATTTCGATGTTGGACATAAAACCAACACTCCACACACTTCTACTATGTTAAATAAGCCCACCACCACATGAAATGCCAAGATTACAAGAGATTAAGACATTCGTATTCAACTTGTAAAAGCTCTCGGGTGGACACCTCTAATGAACATAAATACTATGTTGGATCCGGGAGTTGTTACCATCATTCAATTTATTAAAAGCCTTAACACAAAATTTAGCTTGCTTTATAGCATCTAAGTAAAGCTGAAAAACTATTTGAATTTGTCCTCTAACAACCTTAAAGTTTTTTTCTCTTCTAAAGAAGCCAACACCCAATTCTAAACAAGACCAGTCAACTCACCTCATTCACCATCAAAGTTGTGTATTTCAAATTAGAAAGGACTCATGCATACAAGGTAAATCAGTTTAAAGAAATTATCATTCAACTCAAAAGGAATGAAAAACATTCTAGAATTGAATAGTTAGGGGACAATCATGAACCATGTGTAAGCTTGATTATGGTATACCACTAAAAAAATGACAAGAACTAGAGGAGCAAAGGTGTTTTGACTTCTTTCCTCATTAGTCATAACTTCATTATTCAACAAAAGCCAAAGAAATATCTTAATATGTTGCTAACCCAACCATCTCAAAATGAGCTTTCCAGGAATACGATGATCAAAAGAATCATCTTGCAAAATGTTAAAGTCAATAATAATTGATGGCTAAAATCTTTGAAAATTTTTTAAAAAAATTGACAATTAAGCACAAATATATACCTATAAAAGGCACTCAAAATTCTCATTTTTTATGCACTGCAAGTTTTAACAAGAATAACAAGTGAGAGGGAAATCCCAAGAAAGAGAAAAAAAAGATATAAAAATATTTATTATTTTTTTATTCTCCTAAATTTTTAAGAGAGAATGTAATTTTTCCCTCCTTAATTATTAGAGAGAAGTTGTAATATTTTATTTCTTTCATAATGAAATTCTTTTATCATTATTCAAGGTTTTTACCCTGATTTATTTGGGAGTTTTCCATGTAAAATATGTGTATTCCATTTTATCTTTAATTTTTTCAAATTATTAGCTGTAACCTTGCACTGTCCGGTCTTATTTTTTCTTAATAAGTGGTATTAGATCCTGACTTGGATATTAATATATATTTATCATATACTTTGTGGTTATCACTAATAAGTGGACATTCCATATCAGAAAATAAGTTAGCCTATTATTTACCCTTGAAGGTTATTATAGAAGTAATGACGTAAAATTTGAAATCAAGAAATTCAATGACAGTAATTTCTCATTATGAAAATTAAAAATGAAGGCTATCTTAAGAAAAGATAATTGAATAATGACTATTAGTGAAAAGCCGACGGAATACAAATATGATGCTAAGTAGAATAAGATGGATGGAAATACTATTGCAAATCTTCATCATGTATTAGTAGATGGAGTATTGTCAAGCATAAAGGAGAATAAAACCTCAAAGGAGATTTGGAATCATCTTACAAAGTTGTACGAGGCCAAGTCACTTCACAACAAAATTTTTCTTAAAAGAAAATTGTACATTATGCAGATGTCATAATCTACTTCAGTGAGAGAGCACATTAATGTATTGAATACTCTATTTTCTCAACCCTTATCAATGGGTTATAAAATAGAGTCAACTGAATGTGCTGAACTTCTACTTCAAAGTCTACCTGCTTCATATGATCAACTCATCATCAATTTAACAAACAATGTTCTCATAAATCATCTAAACTTTGATGATGTTATGGTTGTTATTCTTGAAGAAGAAAATCGGAGCAAAACCAAAGAGGACAAGTTGGCAAGTTCACAACAAGTAGAAATCTTAACGGTGTGAGAAGGAGATCAACAGAACGTGACTCAAGTGGGAGCTAAGATCAAAGTAGATCAAAATCTAGAAGCAAGAATAACCTCAAATGTTACCACTGTGGAAAAAAATGTCACTTGAAAAAAGGATTGTTAGAGTTTAAATAAGAAAAACTTCAATCCTCAAGGAAGTATTGCAAGCACATCTAATGAGGGTGGTGTTTTATGTTGTGAAACAACGATAACTAGTGAAGGAAGAAAGAGATTTGCTGATGTATGGTTCATTGCTCGGGAGCCACATTTCACATGACCTCTAGAAGAGAATGGTTCCACCAATATAAACATATCTCTGAGGGATCTGTGTATAGTTGCAGTATTATGCCATAAAGATTGTCGGTATTAGAACCATAAAGTTGAAGTTCCATGACGACACAATATGCACTATTCAACAAGTGCGACATGTGAAAGGTCTGAAAAAGAACTTGTTGTCATTAGGTCAACTAGATGACATTGGCTATAAAATTGAAGCTGAAAAAAGAATTATAAAGGTGATTCAAGGTGCGCTTGTACTAATGAAAGGAGAAAAGATGACTTCCAACTTGTACATGTCAAAGGGAGAAACTTTGCTAGAAAAGGGAGCATAAGTTGCTTCAAGTAGTTCAAGTGAAAGATTTGCAATAGTGTGGCATCAAAAACTTGGGCATATGTCTGAGTAAGGAATGAGAATTCTTGTAGAGCAAAATCTACTTCCAAAACTCACTAAAGTGTTTTTACCTTTTTATGAGCATTGTATTACAAGTAAGCAACATAGATTGAAGTTTAACACATCTAATTCTAGAAGTAAAGAAATTCTAGAATTTTTTTCCCTATGATGTATGGCAAGCATCAGTTACGTTTCTAGGTGGAGCAAAGTATTTTGTATCATTCATAGCTGATTATTCTAGAAGATGTTAGGTGTATCCTATTAAGAAAAAGGCAAATGTGTTTCCAGTCTTCAAAGGATTCACAACATAGGTAGAACTTGATTTTGGAAAGAAGATCAAACGTCTAAGGACAAATAATAGAGGAGAATATACCAGTCATGAGTTTGTTGAATTTGGTAATCAAGAATACATCAAAAGGCAGTTCACTACAGCATACACTCCTTAACAAAATGGAGTGATAGAACGGATGAGAAAAACCTTGTTAGAAAGAACAAAAGCAATATTGGGAGATGTAGGCTTGGAAAAATCTTTTTGGGCAGAAGTAGTAAATACCACCTGTTATGCAATAAATTAGGCCCCATCAACATTAATTGAGTTAAAGACATTGATGGAGATGTGGACTGGAAAGAAGGCTAATTATTCAAACCTCCATATATTTAGAAGTCTTATGTACATGATATACAATGTCCAAGAAACTACAATGTTGATGGAGTAAAGGGATATTGTCTATGGGATCCCACTTGCCACAAGGTTATAATCAGCATGGATGTTATCTTTTTAGAAGATAAATAACAAAGAGAAGAAAGAAATGATAACACAGTAAAAGAAAATTCAGAGACTATAATAGTACAAATGGAAAATGAAGTTGAGCAAAATATTTCTTCTGAAGCAAAACTAGAGCACGAGGAACAAGAACCAATTGTTTCCAAGGCACCAGAACCTCGACAGACATATCACTCCAAGAAACAACCAGGTTAATACTCTGAGTATGTTATAAAGAGTAATATTGCATATTGTCTTCTAATTGAGGATAGAGAGCCATCAACTCTCAAAGAAGTACTGAACAATTCAGATGCATCTCAGTGGATGACAACAATGTAGGAGAAAATTAAAGCTCTTTATAAGAATAAAACTTGGGAACTTGTTCTATTACCACAAGGAAGAAAACCTATTAGAAACAAATGGGTGTATAAAATCAAATGTAATGGCAACAATCAAGTGGAGTGGTATCATGCAAGATTGGTGGTGAAATAATATGCTCAAAAAGAAGGCATTGATTTCAATGAGATATTTTCTCCAGTAATACTACTAATGACAATGTGAGTAGTCTTGGCAATGTGTGCTACATTTAACTTACTTCTAGAAAAGTTAGATGTGAAAACTATTTTTCTTTATAGAGATCTTGAAGAAGAAATCTATATGCTCTAACTAGAAGATTTTGAACAAAAAGGAAAAATTAACCTGGATTGCAAGTTGAAAAAATCTCTGTATGGTCTTAAACAGGCACCGAGGTATTGGTACAAGAGATTTGATTTCTTTTATCATGAGCCTTAGATACGAGAAACTTAATACAGACTCTTGTGCATATTTCAAAAGGTTTAGTGGAAATAATTTTATTATTTTGCTGTTGTATGTAGACGACATGTTGGTAACAAGCCCCAACAAAGATCGTATTGTAGAATTAAAGGCATAATTGGCTAGGGAGTTTGAAATGAAAGATATGAGACCAGCAAATAAGATTATAGGGATGCAAATTCATCGGGACAAATAATAGAAAGATTTAGCTCTCTCAAAAGAATTATTTAAAGAAGATCTTACGATGCTTTAATATGCAAGATTGTAAGCCAATTTCTACCCCACTTCCTGTTAATTTCAAGTTATCCTCCAGTATAAGTCCTAACACAGAAGCAGAGATGATGGAAATGTCTCGAGTACTGTATACATCAACAATAGGAAGTTTAATATTCTCTATGATTCATACAAGATCAGATGTTACATAAGCAGTTGAAGTGGTTAGTCGATACATGACGAATCCTAGTAAAGAGCATTGGAATGAAGTGAAAAAAGTCATAAGATACATTAAGGGGACCACAAATATTGCATTGTATTATGGGGGATCAGACATTACTATTAGAGGATATATATTGATAAAAGCAAATCCACCACTAGATATATTTTTGTACTTGCTAATGGAGCTGTAAGCTGAGTTTCAAATATGCAGTCAGTTGTGGCTACATCAATAACAAAAGCAGAATATGTAGCAATTACACAAGCTAGTAAAAAAATAATTTAGTTGAAAATAGCATTAAAGAAACTCGGGCAAGAACAAGAGAAAATTTTTTTATTTTGTGACAATCATAATGCTTTACATCTTGCAAAGAATCTAGCTTTTGATTCAAAGAAAATACATTTGAGTGCAATATCATTTATGTTGCCCAGATAATGAACCAAAAAGGGGGGTTGAATTGGATATTAAAAATTCTTAACTTTTAAGTGTGGAATAAAAAGTTAAATAGAATAAGGATAGGAAGATATCACACAAGAAATTTATAGAGGTTCGAGTATTAACAAACCCTACACCTTTTCCCAATCTCAATTGGGAGTTTCACTAACACACTTAGTGTTACAATGGAGTTTTACAAGCTCACTCCCAACTATGGTGTTTCTATCAATAGCTCACACCTAACCCAGAAATTCCTTTGTGTTTTAATGGCTCACACAATAAACCAATTCCTTGTGTTTTATGGCTCACACAAATAACCCTTACAAGTGTTTTACTCTTAACCTAATATACCCAAACTCACTTGAGTAATAGATTACAAAAAAAAAAAACTCACCAATCTATAATACTCAGAAATTATGAGGAAATAGATTTTAATAGAAAATAAGAGTTTTGTTGAAAATAATTAATGCACAAATGGCTACAACAAGATTTTGATTCGAAGTAATTGCTTGTTATCTTATTCTGGATTCATAAATGACTTGCATTTATACTTCCTTAGCGAATTATAGTTATTTGGATGCATTTAATGAAAAAATAGTCGGTGCACCAACTCTTAATTTCACGTCTAACATGTTTCTCTTTCCTCATTCACGGTCATGAATATATGTGTCATGGTCATGAATGTTCTTCCAAGCCGTGGTCCAAGTGGTGACTCTGACCGTGAAGCATTCTGGAAGAATTTGAAGTGTTTGATCATGGGCGTGACTTTATACTTTCACGGGCATGAATATCCTTCCAAGCCGTGGTCCAAGTGGTGACTCTGGCCGTGAAGCTTTCTAGAGGAATTTGACATGTTATTTCACGGGCATGACTATCTTTCATGGGCGTGACTGATTTGATCATTCACGGTTGGTATGATCCTTTATGGCCGTGAACTTTAAATGTTGGAGAGTTGGCACTAAGCTCAATCACGGGCTTGACATTATCAATCACAGACGTGAACATGCTATTTCTTCATATTTGATTTTCAAAGATAGTCTTTCATTCTTGCATCATATTTCATACCCTGTTCAACAAACTTAGAACACAAGTATTGTTAAATAAATTATTGATATTTTATTTGTTAGCAAAAAATGATGGAAATACCCCTCAATGTTCAACAATCTCCCGCTTTTTGATGGTGACAAATAATCTAGCAATATGTGCTTTTGAGAAGTCTCCCCTCAAAAGATGCTTAAGACAAAAAATAATAGAGTGCAAGAATTGAGGAGGTATAGTATGGATCTTTGCTTGCTAGTTTAGGTATATGCAAGGTATATTCAAAGTATATCAATTTGTTTGCTTTTAACTAGTTAAGTATATGCAAAGTATATTGAAAGCGTATCTCAACACTATATTCAAAGTATATCAACAAATTTGCATTTTCTTTTAACTAGTTAAGTATATGCAAAGTATATTGAAAGTGTATCTCAACATTATATTCAAAGTATATACTTGCATTCATGTACTTGCATATTCATTTATATTGCTAAGTTCTCCCCCATTTGTCATTAACAAAAAGAACAAAAAAAATCATAAGGCAAAAACCAATGCAATTATATTAATACCAAATGGAAAAGTATAAAATTTGGAAAAGTAAATTAAAATCCTACATTTGCAATACTAGAAACTAGTAAACAAAATGAAATAAAACCTAAAGCTCTAGCTAGACTTGGAGCCAGACAACCCATCTCTAAGGCGTGCTACTTTCGCCTCGAGGCTATCCATGCGAGACTCCATGAAATCTTTGAGGTTTTCCAACCTCTCATCGATCGAAGCTTGCAGTAGGTCAAAGTGAGGTGCTAAAAGATCAGCCACCTGCTAAGCCAAGTTAGGCGTAGAGGCCGAGGATTGACCAACCTCCTACTCAACCTCTAGGGTCGCCATCTCGACTCGGACTTTTTTTCTTTGCTGGATTCCTTGGAGGCCAGCTTTGAATTCGTCTAAATCCTCATCTTCCCAAATAATTTCACTAGCTGGAGTGGTGAAGTGGTAGTATATGTTATTCTCATGAATTATGTTAACATCTGCTCCTATTTTTATAAAAGACTCGACGTCTAGCCGGTCTCGAGGATATGCTGGTATGAGGTTGAAGTTGTGCTCTTCTAGCTTCAGATACCCGAGCTTAATTGCAAGGTGAGTTACATACCCATAAATCAAAATATCTCCCAAGAGCTTCGTTGCAATTGAGAGAAAATGGTTTGCAAACCATCGAGACAGGGCCACCATTAGACCTCTTCGGGCCATCTCCAGGAGGAAAAGCTCAGATTTACGAATTGCACCATTGCTATCCCCTCTTGCAAAGATGTTATAGGTCAGAAACCTATGCAAATATTTATGCACTGGTGACCGAAGATGGGAACTTTTTGTCTTCTTCACGTCCCAACTGCAGTCTTGTCCGAAATGAGTCCATGCCGGATTGGCATAGAATTCCACCTCACTCTCATTGAGGATACCATCTGAGGGAAGTTTGAAGATATCACCAAACTTTGCTGCTGTGAGAGTGTTCAGGTGCTTGCAAAGTTGAAATTTTATTGTGCCGGTGGGAGAAATTTGTAAGGTGCTAAGAAACTTGAGAGTTGGTTCCTTTAGCATTGGTTGATGGATATCTACAAACTTCTTAAGATGACAAGCTTGTAGTTGTTCCATCATGCTTGTCTCAAGTCCGAGGGTCCTAACAGCATGTCATTCGAAGGATCGTGAAGAAAACAGTGGTCTTTTCTTAAGAACGGTATACCTCGGATGACAATGCTCCAGAATGATGTTGAAAAGATAGTTGTGTACCTTCTTGGAGTATGAGATTTATTTCTTATGCCTTTTGAGGAGCCGGGTTCCATTTTTGAGTTGAGAATGAGTTTTTAAAGAGAAATTTTCTGATAGGGATTTTAAATAATACCTTGTGATGTTGTGATTTCTGATGAAAGAAAGTGTTTTTGAAGGTATTTATAGATGGAAAATGCTATTAGGGGGCCAGAATCTATGAGAGGTATTGAATGTGATGATAAATGAGAGAATTTGTAGAGTTAGAAATGAGAGAAAAACAGCAGAAAATGTTTTATAGCCGACATTATCACGGTCGTGAATGCTAAGTCACGGGCGCGAAATGTCGTGGTCACAGTTTGTTGAAGAGACGCTCTACCCGTGATGAAGGATATGAAACAATTCACGGTCGTGATATATAATAGTCACGAAGGTGAATAGTGAATTTTCACAGTGGTGACAACATGAGTCACGGTCGTGAAGTGCAATCTGCACTATTTGTGATTGTGAGACAAAGCGTGAAACAAAACGTGAACTGTCCTGTAATTATTTGGTGTTAATGTTCACGGTCGTGAACAAAGAGTTTCACGGGAGTGAAAGAAAAAGCTATGGGCGTGAAACATAGTCTTCACTACCTTCATTCGTGAAGCATGTCGTGAAAGCTACTGGACCTTTTAGCGATTATGATCACGGTCGTGAATATATGTCACGGGCGTGAATTGCCTAAAATCTTCATTAAATAAAACTAAATCTAAAACAAGACTAAAAGATTTCTAAGGTGCTTATATCCCTTATAACATACATTTTCATCAAGTTTTGCCACTTCATACCTTAAAAGATGAGACAATAACATAAGATAGAAATTAACATTCAAGGTTCAACAAATTTGACAATCATACTTTAGATAAAGTTAATCCATCAATCATACCAAGCTCTCTTCGTATGAAATTAAATCTTTCTTCATTAAAAGACTTAGTGAAAATATCTGCCATTTGATTATCTGTATTGATAAATTCCAATACAACATCTCCATATTGAACATGATCTCTAAGAAATATGATATCTTATGTTAATATGCTTACTTCTAGAGTGTTGAATGGGATTCTTAGATAGGTTTATAGAACTTGTATTGTCACATCTGATAGGTATATGGTCCAAATTATGACCATAATCCTTAAGTTGTTGTTTCATCCAAAAGATTTGAGTACAACAATATCCTGCTACCACATACTCTGCTTCAGCGGTAGAAAGAGCAACTGAAACTTGTTTCTTACTAAACCAAGAAACTAAGCATTCACCAATAAAGTAACAAGTGCCTAAAGTACTCTTTCTATCTAAGAGACTTCCAACGTAATCAACATCTGAATATCCTATGATATGAAAGGATGAATTTCTAGAATACCATAAACCTAGATGCAATAAGCCATGTAAATATTTTAAAATCCTTTTCACAGCATTCAAATGTGATTCTTTAGGACACGATTGAACACATAAGCATACACTATACATTATATCGGGTCTAAAGGCAGTAAGATATAAGAGTGATCTGATCATACCTCTATAGAGCTTTTCATTAATGCTCTTTCCCTTTTCATCTTTGTCCAATTTTGTTGATGTGCTCATTGGAGTCTTGACATTTTTGTATCATTCCATTCCAAATTTCTTGATTAAGTCTTTGGCATATTTGGATTGGTTGATGAAAATGCCCTCATTGCTTTGTTTTATTTGTAGACCGAGGAAGAACTTGAGCTCACCCATCATGCTAATTTCAAATTCCCTAGTCATACACTTAGCAAATTCTTGGCAAAGCAATTTATTAGTAAACCCAAATATGATGTCATCAACATAAATTTGAACAATTAGAATATCATGCTTATGCTTTTTAATAAATAAAGTAGTGTCAACATTTTCCTTTGAAAAATTATTTTCTAAAAGAAAAGAACTTAGTCTTTCATACCAAGCTCTTGGGGCTTGTTTCAAACCATACAAAGCTTTTGAAAGTTTAAATACATGGTCAGGCAAATTATGACGTTCAAAACCTAGTGGTTGTTCTACATAAACTTCTTCTTTTATATAACCATTTAAGAAAGCACTTTTGACATCCATTTGAAAGAGTTTGAAATTCATATGGCATGCATATGATAAAAGTATTCTTATGGCTTCTAATCTAGCTACCGGAGCATAGGTCTCATCATAATTTATTCCTTCTTCTTGATTATATCTCTTTGCAACTAACCTAGCCTTATTCCTAGTTATTGAACCTTGTTCATCTAGCTTATTTCTAAATATCCATTTACTTCCAATAATCTATTCCTTCTTCTTGATTATATCCCTTTGCAACTAACCTAGCCTTATTCCTAGTTATTGAACCTTGTTCATCTAGTTTATTTCTAAATACCCATTTACTTCCAATGATTTGATGCTCATGGGGTCTAGGAACTAAGGTCCATACCTTACTTCTCTCAAATTGGTTGAGTTCCTCTTACATAGAAATCACCCAACTTTCATCATTAAAAGCCTCATCAATATTTTTAGGCTCAATTTGAGAGACAAAAGCAAGATTAGAATCTAAAGGTTTGAGATAAGATCTAGTACTTACTCCATTTGTAGGATCACCAATGATTTGCTCCTTGGGGTGATCTTTTGTCAATCTCCATTCCTTTGGAAGCTCTTGCTTGCTTTCCTCTTAAGCTGGAGGTAGAAAGACATCTTGATGTGAATTTTCTTGATCATTTTCTCCTTTTTCATTTTCAAGATCAAGTTTTTCCATTGTACCTACAACATCATCAAGAACACTACCTTTCACAAGATCAAGCTTACTAGATTCATCAAAAACAACATGCATAGATTCTTCAACAACTAATGACTTTTTATTGAAGACTCTATAAGCTTTGCTAATGGTGGAGTATCCTAAAAATATATCCTCATTAGATTTAAAGACAAATTTTCCAAGGTTGTCCTTGGTATTTAATATGAAACACTTGCATCCAAATACTCTAAAATATGATATCATGGGTTTTCTTCCATTCCATAACTCAAAAAAAGTTTTGTTTAAGAGATGTCTTTTGAAAACTCGATTTGAAATATAACATGCAGTATTGGTGGCTTCAGCCCAAAAGTAAGTTGGTAATCCATACTCATTAAGCATTGTTTGAGTCATTTCAATTAAGGTTCGATTTTTCCTTTCGTCCACCCCATTTTGTTGAGGTGTCCTGGGAGATGAAAAATTTTGTGAAATGTCATGTTCTAAACAAAAATTTTCAAAGTTTTCATTTTCAAATTTTTGCCATGATCACTTCTTATTTTTGAAATACAATATCTTTTTCATTTTGAACTCTCTTAGCAAAGTTTTTAAAAGATTCAAAAGCATCACTCTTTTGAGCTAAGAAATTACCCAAGTGAATCTAGAGTAGTCATCGACGATGACAAAAGCATAGTGTTTACCTCCTAAGCTTGCAACTCTAGTAGGTCCAAAGAGATTTAAATGCAAACGTTGTAAAGGTTTTGAGGTACTTACAATATTTTTGGATTTGAAGGATGACTTGTATTGTTTTCCTCTTTGACAAGGTTCACATGTCTTGTCTTTTTCAAATTTGACTTTTGGTAGTCCATTTACCAGTTTTGCTTTGCTGAGGCTTTGAATTAAATCCATGCTTGCATGACCAAGTCTTCTATGCCATAACCAAGATTCATCACTAGTAGTCAAAAGACACTTAGAGGAAAGGTTAGATATTTTGTGTAAGTCTATTATGTAGGTATTGACATATCTACTTTCTTTAAATATCTCTTGGCCATTGATAGAGTTTACAAGACATTCATTAGAAGTAAAGATTACTTGGTTTCCCTTATCACATAATTGACTTACACTTAACAAGTTATGTTTTAAACCATCAACAAGTAAGACATCTTCAATGAAGGTAGTATTATTAATACCAATAGAGTCAATGCCAATTACCTTACCCTTAGCATTGTTTCCAAATGTTACTTTACCTCCATCAATACTTTTAATGACATTGAATAGTTTTTTTATCTTCGGTCATATGCCTTGAGCATCCACTATCTACTATCCAAGCATTTTCTTTTATTGTGGACTTGAGGCATACCTATAAGATCACAATGCAAGTATTATTTTTAGGTACCCAAATGAGCTTGGGTCCTTGAGGGTTAGCACATGAAGGTTCCCAATGAGCCTTCCTTATCCAACAATGTTTATTGATATGACCAAATTTCATACAATAATTACATTGTTTAGCTATAAATATGCTTTTTGTTCTTACCATGCTTTTAACTACCATTTTCCAATTAGGTAGAGTTTGTGAGCAGTGGCATGCACATGCATGATGACTTGGTGCTTTCCTAGGTGCATGCTTCTTATACATAAAGGAATGATTGGCCTTTTGAGGTTTCCTTCTTAGGCTTACCAACCCTTGATCATTCCTTTTATGTATAAAGGATTTAGTGTATGTTGTGCACTTAGCCCTTGGGGTTGTTATTTCTAATGTGGAGATGTGGGGTTCACTTGACTTAACAAAAGTGGTCTTGTGAGATGAAAATGATGTTCCCTTAAATCCTAGACCATGTCTTATTAAAGGTAGTCTTTGAGACACAATGAGAGTATCTAAACTTTCCTTGCCTTTGTGAAATTTTGAAATGGAGTTTCTAAGTTCCTCAACTTCATTTTTCAAAACATTGTTCTCTTTAAGCAATGATTTAGTTAAGGGTCTTGAAGAGTACTCATCTAATGATTTTTGAAGAGATTCATTAGAAGATTTAAGGTCAAGATTTTCCTTTTATAAAACTTCCATTTTATTTTTCAAACTAGAAATGTTATTTTTATAAGTATTGAATTTACATCTATATTTTTATAGTTCTAGGTTTAATACTTCTATTAAACTTTGATCATCATCATCATCTTCACTATCACTATTATTATCACTATTATCATTATTGAATGAGTATGAGTAAAGTGATCCTACCTTATCCGAGACGTGATCCTCTATAGCCATGAAGCATAGGTTGACCTCTTCACTTTCATTGTCATCTTTTTCACTTGAAGAGCTTTCATCATCCCATGTGGCTTTGTAACCTTTCTCCCTATTGTCTTTTTGGTATTTTCTCTTGTGTTTCTTGAGCCTTGGACATTCTGGTTTGATATGTCCCTTCTTCCTACACTCATAACACTTTACCTCATATTTATTCTTTTGAGAGTCATTTGAGGAGTGTTTGATATTTCTTTGCTTGAATTTTAGAGAGGTGCCCATTCTCTTTTCAATTATTCTTTTTAGTCTTCTCGAGAGCATTGTTTTGTCCTCATTTGCATCATCACTCTTTTCTTCATCATCTTTAACTTCTTCTTGAGATTTTGAAGTAAAGGCTTTTAGTACTAGAGGCTTTCTTTTTTCTGGCTACGCTTCAAGCTCTTTATCTCTCTTTACTGCCATTTCATATGTTAGAAGTTTGCCAATAAGCACATCGGTATTCATGATGCTCATGTCTTCATTGGCTTCTTCTATACCAGCAACTCTTAAGACATAATCTTTGAGAGGAAGGCTTCTCAGAATTTTGTTGTTTACATCTTCCAAGCTTAAGTGTTTCCCAAGCTTTCTCATGCCATTTATAATGGCTAGAAGATGGTTCGTCATATCGATGATTGACTCATTAGATTTCATCTTCAAGAGTTCATTCTTTGAAGAGAGAAGTTAAATCTTCTTGGATTTAACTTGCTTTGTTCCTTCATGATAATTTTCCAATATTTTCCACATGCTATACGCGATTGGGTAGTATTGTATTCTGCCACATTCTTCAATGGATAGTTAGCTTGAGAGAATTGTCATTGCCTTTTTGTTTTTGAAATTTGCTCTATGTTGATGCTCAGTCCAATCATCTCTTGATAGGATTTCTTTTTTACCATCAACTCCTCATCTAGTTAATGGTGTCCATTCTTTCCGAACGCTATCCCAGACTTCAATTCCCTCACTATCAAGATATATCTCCATCCGAAACTTCCAATGAGTGTAATTTGCTCCATCAAAGTAAGGCTTAAGAATTTGAAATCCTGCATTGGCCATTTCTTGATCTTTGCTAGCGCTTTTTAGGCTTCGATGCTAGACTATGCTCTGATACCAATTGTTGCCCAGATAATGAACCAAGAATGGGGGTTGAATTGGATATTAAAAATTCTTATGTAACATCCTCGACCTTCCTCACATGCATTTCATTTGAACATATGCATCTTGCATATAATTCAATTGAACACGTGCATTTCATACATATTTTCATAGGAACAAGTTTATGACACACACTACCTACGTATCCTAGTATTTGGCAATTGTATCGAGTCGCACGTGTGTACTTATAACCTAAATGAGGATAACAAAGTATTAGAAATAAATGAAATAAGGTGACTAAATTAAAGTATGCAAAATGACTAGATTAAGATTAGTAAACATTTTACATTGTTAATTTAGTTAAATTGGACCAAATGATTAAGTTGTATTATTGTGTAGGTTAGTAGAATTATATATATGTGTAAATAATAATAATAATATAGATAAAATGAAATCCCAGACTTCAATTCCCTCACTATCAAGATATATCTCCATCCGGAACTTCCAATGAGCGTAATTTGCTCCATCAAAGTAAGGCTTAAGACTTTGAAATCATTCATTGGCCATTTCTTGATCTTTGCTAGCGCTTTTTAGGCTTCGATGCTAGACTATGCTCTGATACCAATTGTTGCCCAGATAATGAACCAAGAATGGGGGTTGAATTGAATATTAAAAATTCTTATGTAACATCCTCGACCTTCCTCACATGCATATCCACATGCATTTCATTTGAACATATGCATCTTGCATATAATTCAATTGAACACGTGCATTTCATACATATTTTCATAGGAACAAGTTTATGACACACACTAGCTACGTGTCCTAGTATTTGGCAATTGTATCGAGTCGCACGTGTGTACTTATAACCTAAATGAGGATAACAAAGTATTAGAAATAAATGAAATAAGGTGACTAAATTAAAGTATGCAAAATGACTAGATTAAGATTAGTAAACATTTTACATTGTTAATTTAGTTAAATTGGACCAAATGATTAAGTTGTATTATTGTGTGGATTAGTAGAATTATATATATGTGTAAATAATAATAATAATATAGATAAAATGAAATCCCAGACTTCAATTCCCTCACTATCAAGATATATCTCCATCCGGAACTTCCAATGAGCGTAATTTGCTCCATCAAAGTAAGGCTTAAGACTTTGAAATCATTCATTGGCCATTTCTTGATTTTTGCTAGCGCTTTTTAGGCTTCGATGCTAGACTATGCTCTGATACCAATTGTTGCCCAGATAATGAACCAAGAATGGGGGTTGAATTGAATATTAAAAATTCTTATGTAACATCCTCGACCTTCCTCACATGCATATCCACATGCATTTCATTTGAACATATGCATCTTGCATATAATTCAATTGAACACGTGTATTTCATACATATTTTCATAGGAACAAGTTTATGACACACACTAGCTACGTGTCCTAGTATTTGACAATTGTATCGAGTCGCACGTGTGTACTTATAACCTAAATGAGGATAACAAAGTATTAGAAATAAATGAAATAAGGTGACTAAATTAAAGTATGCAAAATGACTAGATTAAGATTAGTAAACATTTTACATTGTTAATTTAGTTAAATTGGACCAAATGATTAAGTTGTATTATTGTGTGGATTAGTAGAATTATATATATGTGTAAATAATAATAATAATATAGATAAAATGAAATGAAAATGAAACAAAAGAAAAATAAAAGAAAAGAGAAGGGAAAAGAGAAAAGAGAAGAGAAAAAGAAACAAAAAGGAAAAGGACAAAAAGAAAAATTGGCTTTATCTTCTTTGTCCCATTTCTGCCTCCTCATTTCAGCCCCGTTTTCTTCTTCATCTTCCCCCATTCTAGCCTTCAATTCTTCCTTGTTTCACTTAGTTTTTTCAGCAAATTGATCCCTTGCAAGTTTATTCTTGGTAAGTAATCAATTCTTATTGCTATAAGGTTGATTTGAGTTGCTAAGGTTCATTAATAGGTACTGACTTGCACCCCGATTTTGATATCAATAGAAATTGATTATGGAAAAGTTTAAAACACAAAAGTTGTTTCTTTATGTCTTAAATTTATGGATATGTAAACAGTTTTTCAATATTTGGTTTATAGGAAGAGAAATTTTCTCTCTACTGAAACTGGTCCGGATGGGAACCCTAAGTGAGTTAGTCACTGTGTTTGTTAGTTTTGAACATGATAAAACCATTATTTGAAGTATCTAAAAACTTAAAAGTTGTAGAAATATTTATACATATATTTATACCAAATTTCAGGTTCATATGTCTTGTATATTTTGAGTTATGGTGAATGGAACCATGACTGTTCCATGGTTTGAACTGCCTGTTTAGTACCCTGGGCAGATCTAGTAATTTGTTTGGTCAATTTGAGCTTCTTAGAGATAGATTCTGTAAATTATAAAATTATGAAAGTTATATTTTTATGTCTTAGCTAAATTTTGGTATAAATATCACCTTAATATGTTATGTATAAACTAAGTTATGGCCTTTAGAAGTCATACTGGTTCGGAATCCAACTATGTTCTAGACCAGCGAAATGTTTCTTATAATTTGAAGACCTTAGAGACATAATTGATAAAAGTAAGTTATAAAAATAAAAAATGTTCCATTTTAACCCATATAATTTTCTGTAAAGTTTCATTGAAATATGACTTATATATTATAAGTTATGATGAACCAAAGTTGGTACCCTGAAACTGCCTAAGGGCAGAAAACAGAACACATTTAGAAATTCCACAAAAAAATTGTACAATGATCCAATTGGTTTGAAATTTTAATATGTTACATAATTATATGTTAATTTGAATTAGGACAATAATCATATTAATTGTTCAAGTATATATAAATTTATAGGCTAAACAATCCCATAAGGTCACACTGCCTCATAGGAAAAATCTTAGCTATTGATATGAACAATGCATATTAATTTGTTTAAGCCACATTAAGTTCCCCTAAGATAATTGATTATATTTTTATATTAGGCTCACAACATATTGGAGACCTACAAGGAGAGGATAGACAGTAAGTTAGGGGTCAGAATCAAAAGAGAAATGTGAGTCTAATTATCAATTGAATTCTTTAGTGCATATGAATGTTGCTTGCTATGTGATTCATATGATTGTTATGATTTGTCATTGATAATATGATGAGGGATAATTTGTGACATTTTTGGTACATATAAGTGTTATACTTATGGTATATTTGAGGTATATGTTTGACATATGTGATATATATATATATATGATATATGTATGGAATATGCAAGGTATATGCATGGCATATGAGGTATATATGTGGTATATGTGATAAGATACAATGGTTAATGAATGCTTAAGTACAAGTGCATATGCATATGGACTTAAAAGGCGTTGTGACTAGTTAATCGATATTGCAAAGCGAAAGAATAAGCTTATGACCCAACAAATGTGCAAATGAAACAAATGATCAAGCTAGCTAGCAAATGCAAATGTTCATATGGAAAATGTTCACATGGATATCCAGGGCAATGTCTGTTTAACTTGGTCACAACAAAATAAAATAAGCAAAGTATTTGCATACATAATGTGTAATGATTATATGTTTCAACTTTATTGATACTTATATGATACTGATGAATGGAATATAATACATGGTATGTATTGGATTTGTGATTTATTACTATAAGTTGTTTGGTACTTTAGAGCTCATTTGATGATTATTCTCACTGAGCTGCAACTTATCAATTTGCATCATTTTTCAGGTAAAGAAAAGTGATAGCTCATTTTGAGTAGTGTATAGAAGACATGGAACACAGGTCGCTGACCGAGCCTCATCACTCTCTCTCTTTGCATTCCACACAAGCATGAAAATATCTCATTTGTATTTTGTATTTACGTGTTTGAATATGTATAGTCATTTTGGAATGGATTTTAAAAATGTATAAATGAAACCAACTCTTAATTTCGCGCCTGACATGTTTCTCTTTTCTCATTCACGATCGGGAATATGTGTGTCACGGTCGGGAATGTTCTTCCAAGCCGTGGTCCAAGTGGTGACTCTGACAATGAAGCATTCTGGAAGAATTTGAAGTGTTTGATCACGGGCATGACTTTATACTTTCATGGGCATGAATATCCTTCCAAGCCATGGTCCAAGTGGTGACTCTGGCCGTGAAGCTCTTTGGAGGAATTTGACATGTTATCTCACGGGCATGACTATCTTTCACAGGCGTGACTGATTTGATCATTCACGGTTGGTATGATCCTTCATGGCCGTGAACTTTAAATGTTGGAGGGTTGGAGCTAAGCTCAATCACGGGCATGACATTATCAGTCACGGGCGTGAACATGCTATTTTTCATATTTGATTTTCAAAGATAGTCTTTCATTCTTGCATCATATTTCATACCATGTTCAACAAACTTAGAACACAAGTATTGTTAAATACATTATTGCTATTTTATTTGTTAGCATTGAAATAACGAAAATACCCTTCAATATTCAACAATTTTATTCATGAGAAAGTGGAGGAAGGAATAGTGTATATGCAGAAAATTTATATATAAGACAACCTAGTAGATTTCATGATAAAAACAGTTAATGTTGACAAGTTTTTTTAATGTCGATCATCTAGCGGCCTGACAGATACATAAGCGATATGAAATGGCAATGAAGAAAGAATGTTGTGAATATATGATTAATGCAATCAAATATTCAAATGAGAGATTTGTTAAAGTCAATAATTTCAACCACCGATTTCGGTGGCTGAAATCTTTGAAAATTGAAAAAAAAAAAAGACATTTGAGCATAGATATGTGCCTATAAAAGGCACTCAAAATTCTCATTTTTTATGCACTGCAAGTTTTAGCAAGAATAGCAAGTGAGAGGAAAATCCTGAGAGAGAAAAAAATAGAGAAATAAAAATTTTTGTTATTCTCCTAAATTTTTAAAAGAGAGTGTAATTATTTTTTTCTTAATTATTATAGAGAAATTGTAATTTCCTATTTCTGTCATAGTGAAATCTTTCTATCATTGTTCGTGGTTTTTACCTTAATTTGTCTGAGAATTTTTCACGTAAAATATGTGTTTTATCTTTAATTTTCTCAAGTTATTAGTTGCGATCTTATTATATTCGGTCTTAATTTTCTCCATGAGGCTATAAGCAAATTTAATAGAGAAGTTACATAATGAAGAAGTGACTCAAAAAGTTGTGACTTCACCCAACTCTGCATTAGGAGAAAGGTAGTTGCAATAAACAACAACATTGATTAAGGAAGAAACCCAAAAAAGATCTCCCATCTCCAAGTAACATTCATGATAACAAAGAAAGCAACTATTTCAATTTTCAGCTCATCAGGAACCTCTACATGTGCGATGGAGAGCAAGTTATTATCCAACCCAAGTATTCATTTATCCATTTAGAACTTCATCATTTTCTTGAACCCCTACACCCAAAAAATATTATTCCACAACACTGACCAGTTTACACACAAAAATCCCTAAAAAGGAGTGCAGCTAGAAAGAGCAGATAAATAAAGAGGGTTATTTTCTTTAATTTTATACTTCGATCTAAAAACCTGAACCAAAAAGTGCTCCTGCTTTGTGAAGAATTTCCTGTCCAATTTCATTGAATAGGCCACATTTAGACTCTGCAAACACCTTAGAATCAAGCCTCCATCAAACTTCAGACGTTGAATTTTACTCCAGGCTTCTAGCGGAATGCCTTTAGAACCATCCACACCACCCTAGATAAATTTTCTAACCATCCTTTCCATATCAAGATAGGTTGAGATGGAGATTTTGGTGGTTTGTATCAAATAACTAGACATGGTGAGTAACATTAATTAAGCAATAGTTACTTTACTTATCGTGGAAATATGCTAAGCCTTCTAATTGGTAATCTTAGCTCTTATCATATCCAGTAAATAACTATAGGTATTCTTTGTAATTCTAGAGTGAAAGAGAAGCAAACCTAAATTTTATCCCCGGATTTTTTCTTTTTAATTTCAAGGATATAATATATATGCCTCCTCTTCTTACCCCCCACATTGTGAGAGAAATAAAATTTTCATTTTATTGGCATTAACTCACCGATATGAAAACACAAAACTCCTCCAATACTTCCATAATAACCCCAACTTGACCTACATTAGCTTTGGCAAAGAGAATTAAATCATTTACAAAAATTAACTAAGATATAGAAGGATTTCCAGTTGAAAGTTTGATCGAAAGCCACTTACCCTCCATCACCACTTTCTGAATACTCTAATCCAATCTCCCTATACAAAGGACAAAAAGATAAGGGAAGAGAGTGCAACCTTGTCAAAAACCCCTAAAATGGTATAAATGATCCATTAAAGGACCATTCTAGAGAATATGCATTTGAGTGCCAGAGATGCATTGCATAATAACAAAAATAAGCTTCTCAGGAATTTCCACATCCTGAACAGTATCTTGGAGAAAATGTCATGTGATACGATTATAAACCTTTTCTAGATCAATTTTAATGGCCATGAAGCCTAAACCATTTCACTTATTTTTTATGGTATGAATAACCACCTGAGCAATAACAATATTTCCTCTGATATGTCTCCCAGAAACAAAACTAGTCTGAGTTGGACCCACAACCAGAGCTATAATACCTTTAAGTCTATTAGCAATCACTTTTGTAATAATTTTGTAACTAACAAAACAAAGAGAAATAGTTCCATATTAAGAAAAAGTACTCGACCCCTCTACCTTTGGAATAAGACAGACTATAATTTTCTTCAGCGAAGTATTGAGGCTACTACACTTCAACACCCTTTGGATCTCCTTACATAAATCATCCCCAACCACATTCCATTGGGTCTAGAAAAATCAGCTTGTAAACTGCCAATTCCAGGCGACTTCTAAGGCTTCATTTGGTGCAAAGTCTTTTCATTTCTATGTCAAAAAAATGAGAGATAAGCCCAGTGATTAAAGCCTCATCACATTGATGAAAAGCACCTCAAATAGGGAAAATCGTAACTGGTCTAACTTCTTTTTGATAATTTTTTTTGAAATAGTCCACAACCATGCGCATCAAAATATCCTGATCCTGAACTCAAATTCCTTCCTCATCCTACAAAACTTCAATGCGGTTTCTCTTCCTTCTTTTCAAAGTTATCAAAATGAAAGAAGAAAGTATTTTTATCTCCTTAAATTATCCACTTACTCCTATATTTCTAAACAAGTTCCTCTCTAAACATAATATCATCCAGCAACATTTTAAGTTTACTTTTCAGATTAATAAGATGAGAAAAAGCCTATTGTTCGCACAAGTTGTAAAATAACACATAATGTAGAATAAAATAATCAACAAAAATAACACCAGCAATTTAATGTGGTTCACTTTTTAATTTGGGCTAGTCCACTGGACAAATTTTGAATATTTTTCTTCCACTAATAAAAATTAATTGGTACAAAGAAATAGTCTTCCCTAGATATAGACTAGAGGTAATACAACAATTTGAGATAAACCCAAAATAGTGGCACATAAGTGTTTTCTAAACACACTCCAAAAATATTTTTCTCACTATTTTTGTCACTCCCTAATTTTTGGAAAAATTTCCAAAAGTCTACTATCTCACACAAAAAAATTTTCTCTCTAAATTTTTTTCTCTCACTCTCTTTCTCAATTGAATTTACAGTACATGAAATAAAAAACACTTTTGCCTATGTATAGGCAAAATTGAGGTATAAAAAAGTCAAAAAACGTTGGTTGGGCAGAGCAAACTTCAAGTTTGCTTTTGATGGAAATTTTGTCGACTTTAGCTGTAGTAACATTTTCAAATGAAAATTTTCTTCCTTTTTTTTTAATATGTGGTAGGCCCCACATGTGGAGGGACCCACACCAAATTTTCAATATTTGCGACTATCAACACAACAAATCTTCCCCTTCCGACAATGTGAAGGCTCCACCATTCCAACAGCTAAACAACATAACTCAAAGTATGATTTTGGTATAATCTTCGTCAATATGTCTAATCTATTTCCTCTGTATGAATCTTCTCAAGTTATAATAACTTCTTCTTCATTACATCTTTGATCCAATGATACCTCACATCAATATGTTTTGATCTCAAGTGAAATGAGACATTCTTTCCAAAATGGATAACATTCTGGCTATCACGGAACAACTAATATTTATCTTGCTGCAATCCAAGTTCTTTCAAGAACTTCTTCATCCTTAACAACTTTTTACATGCTTCTGTTGCTGCAATAAACTCTACTTTAGTAGTAGACAGTACAACACACTTCTATAATTTTGACTACCATGACATAGCTCCCCTGCAAAAGTGATCAGGTATCTTGATGTAGATTTTCTCAAGTCAATATCACCATTCATATCTGCATCTGTGTATCCAATCAACACATGTTCGGTATCTCTAAAACATAAGTATATTTTGGAAGTACCCTGAAGATACCTAAAAATCCATTTTATTATAGCCCAATATTCCTTTCCAGGATTTGAAAGGAATCTGCTCACTACTCCAACTGCATGAGTGATATCTGATCGTGTGCACACCATAACATACATCAAACTTCCAACTGCTGAAGCATATGGAACCTTGTTCATCTCATCCTTCTCCTCATCTGTAGAATGACTCTGTTTGGAACTTAGCTTAAAGTGATCAGTAAGAGGACAACTAACTGCTTTAACTTGGTCCATTTTAAATATCTGAAGTACTTTTTCAATGTACTTCTCTTGTGACAATCATAATTTCTTAGCATCCCTATCTCTGATAATCTTCATGCCAAGAATATGCTTTGTTGGCCCTAAGTCTTTCATGGCAAAAGATTTACTCAACTGTTTTTTCAAGTTGTTAATTCTGAAAATATTCTGGCCAATAATCAACATGTCATCCACATAGAGCAAAATAATGATGAAATCTTCATGAGAAAATTTTTGCACAAAAACACAATGGTCTGAAAGTAGTCTTCTCATAGCCTTACTCCCCCATAACAGACTCAAACTTCTTATACCATTGTCTTGGTATTTGTTTTAAGTCGTAGAGGCTTTTATTCAATTTGCAAATATATTCCTCTTTTCCCTTATGCTCAAAACCCTCTAGTTGCTATATGTATATCTCCTCTTCCAAGTCACCATATAGGAAGGTAGTTTTGACATCCATTTGCTCAACCTCCAGGTTAAGACTTGCTGCTAACCCCAGCACTGTACAGATATATGTCATTTTTACAATTGGTGAGAAAATCTCATCAAAGTCAATCAATTTCCTTTGACTGAACCCCTTGACAACCAGTTTGGCTTTGAATCTTGGATGAGAATTGTTTTCTTCATGCTTGATTCTGAACACCCATTTATTCTTCAAAGCTTTCTTGCCTTTTGGCAGCTTCATCAATTCAAAAGTTTTATTCTCATGCAAGGACTTCATTTTATCTTGCATGGCTTCTACCCATTTCTGTTTGTGTTCATCAGTCATAGCTTCTTCAAAGCTTTCTTATTCTCCCCCATCAGTGAGTAACACATACTCATTTTCAGGATACCTTGTAGAAGGTTATCTTTCTCTACTGCTTCTTTTCAAATGAACTAGAGAGGGCACAAGTGATGGTTGATGATGAACATCATCATTTTCAACACCATATTTTGGGTTATCCATAAGAGCATCATTTACTTCAGGTAAATCAACATGATCTACATCTCTAATTTGTCTCGGTACCATTGTTGGACGAATCAATTCCAAATCTATTAAGTCACCATCGGAATCAGGAGTATCCTTTTTCTTCATGACAATATTTTCAATGGTCTCATTCTTAATAAAAACAATATCACAGCTTTTGACAAGTTTCTTTTCCACTAGATCATAAAATCTATAACCAAGTTGATCTTTGTCATAGCCAATAAAAATACACTATCATTTTTTGACATCTAGCTTGAACCTCTCATTCTTAGGGATGTGTATAAAATCCTTACAACTGAACACCCGCACATGATTATAAGAAACATATTTTCCTAACCATGATTTCTCTGGAATATCTAGCTTTAGAGGGATACAGGGTGAATGATTTAACATGTACATAATAGTAAGTAAAGCTTCACCCCAAAATGTTTGAGGCAACTTTGTATGTGAGAGCAAACATCTGACTCTCTCCATTAAAGTTATGTTCATCCTCTCAGCTAAGTCATTCAACTGTAGTATTTTTGGAGGTGTTGTTTCATATCAAATACCATGTTCTTTGCAATAAGCATCAAATGATCCAGTGTATTCTCCACCATTGTCTGTTTGGATGCATTTCAAATTCTTCCCAATCTGTCTCTCAGCTGAGGCATGGAATTCTTTAAAGACATTTAACACTTGATTTTTTGTCTTTAAAGTATACACTCATGTTTTCTTCGAATGGTCATCAATGAAAGTCACAAAGTACTGAGCACCACCCAGTGACTTTGGCATTGGCCCATATAAATCTGAATGAACTAGATCTAACACATTCTTCATTCTAGAAGGAGGAAAACTTTTGAAAGCAACTCTATTTTTCTTTCCTGCAAAATAGTCAGCACATTTCTCCAAATGTACTTCATCCATTTCGGGCAACATCTTCTTTCTAACAAGGGTAGTCATCCATTTCTCACTTATGTGATCGAGTATATTATGCCATAATTCAACAATACTATCATTCTCCAAAGCACTCAAAGTGTCGTTGTAGAGCTTTGCATTGCAGAAACCTGCATCATCAAGTCTTCCTGCAGAGATCAAGTTTAGGCGAATATTTGGAATATGCCTGACATCTCTTAGGACTAATTTGGTACCATTCATAGTTTCCAGACAAACATCTCATATACCAACAACTTTTGATAGATTATCATTTTCCATCTTCATAGCACCAAAGTCTCCTGTTGTGTAAGATGAAAAGAATTCCTTTTGAGACGTGGCATGAATGGTAATACCATTATCAATTACCCAACTGGCATTTCACTTCCTTGTCTTTCTGTTCCTTCCTGAACTTTCAACAGTATTTCTTGATATTACCCTTCTTTTTGCAGTAATGATATTCAATATTATCATATTTATTTGACTTGCTCTTTCCTCTAGACATCTGTTGTCTAGACTGACTTCTTCCTCTAAAATCTATAACCAGAACATTTGGCTGTGATGAATAAGATGAGTTATGAGATCTTCTTCTCATTTCTTTATTTAGAATACTACTTTTTAAAGACTTCATATTGACTACACCATTAGGTGCAGTATTGGTGATTGAAATGTTCAAAGTCTCCTATGACTCTGGCAGAGAGCCCAATACTAGCAGAGCAAAAACTTCGCTATCCAGCTTTATGCTCATTCTGGATAACTGGTCTATGATCTCTTACATCTCATTTAGATGATATGCTATGAGAGTCTCTTCTTTGTATTTTGACTGATCAATTTTGTCAAATAAAATAATTTATTATTGTCAGTCTTTGATGCGTAAAGCTATTCAAGCTTGTTTCATAGTGTCCGGGCATGAGTCTCATTGCATATATGATTGTACACATTATCTTCGACAAACTGTCAGATGTAACCGCACACCTGCTCGTGTTCAAACTCTCACTCCTCATCTGTCTTACCTTCGAATTTAGTTGTAATAAACACCAGCAGATGCATTTTTATCACACATAGAAGATCCTTTATTTTGTTTCACCATTTGTGGTAATTTGTTCCATTTAAGCTGATCATGTTGGTGCCCTTTGTCTCCATTTAAAAAAAAAATTGGAACTCTTTCAGCTGACAGTAATCAAATAAAAATTTTTCTGATGTAAAAGATCAGTTAATACTACAACCACATAGCATACTAAGAATTTTATAAGATTGACAACTTGATTTTGATACCACTTGTTGGACACAGGTAGTAAAATAACACAAATAATTCGGAATAAAATAATCAGCAAAAATAATACCAACAATTTAACATGGTTCACCTTTTAATTTGAGCTAGTCCATGGAATAAATTCCAAATATTTTTCTTCCACTAATAAAAATTAATGGGTACAAAGAAAAGTCTTCCATAGACATATGTTAGAGGTAATACAACAATTTGAGATAAATCAAAAAATAGTGGCACACAAGTGTTTCCCAAAAACACTCCAAAAATATTTTTCTTACTATTTTTGTTACTCCCTAATTTTTGAAAAATTTTCCAAAAGCCTACTCTTTCACACAGGAAAAATTTTACTCTGAATTTTTTCCTCTCACTCCCTTTTTCATATGAATTTACAGTACATGAAATGAGAAACACTTCTGTCTATTTATAGGAAAAATTGAGGTATAAAAGAGTCAAAAAAATGTTGGCTGAGCAGAGCAAACTTCAAGTTTGCTTTCGGTGAAAATTTTGTCAATTTTGGCTGCAGTAACATTTTCAAATGAAAATTTTCTTCCTTTTTTTTTTAATGTGATAGGCTCTGTATGTGGAGGGATCCACGCCAAATTTTCAATATTTGTGATTGTCGACACAACACCTATTACTCCAATGACTTATGAACTTTTGTAATGCGAGCAAGTAAAAGCTTGTTTTGCCCGAAAACATTGTCAAAATCATTATGATTCCGCTGTTTCAACTTAATAGTGAAAGCCTTAATAGTATTGTAAAAATTGGGTTGACTTTGCTGGTTATTGACCAAAGAGGAATTGAAATTAGGATAAGAAAAGCCAAGCCTAAAGAAACTGAATTAGACTACAAAGCTCCAACTGAATTAGACGATGGTTCGAGTGAATCCGAAGGAGATGAAGGATACGAGCCAAGGAAATTTCATTCTCCAAGTAGTGTTACAAATGGCTCTGTCCAATCTCTCATTAAGATTACCTATACGCCAAGTAAAATTTGGACTTACAATGCCCATGTCAAGTAATTCCGAGCTTAAAAACCTATTAGAGAAATCTGAACAAATATTTTTGAGTACATGTGTAGGATCTGACCTATACCTTCTAAGCATGCTCACATGAAACACATTATGTATCTAAGCCATCTCTGGTGGTAAAGCCAACCTATAAGCCAATGGACCAATCTTCTCAAGAATTTCATAAGGCCCTATGTACCTTGGGCTTAATTTACCCTTCTTTCCGAATCGGATTATCCCTTTCCATGGAGATGCATGAAGAAACACCTTTTCACATAACTCGTATTCCATCTCCCTTCTATGCTGATTAGCGTCACTTTTTTGTCTGTCCTGTGCTGCCTTTAGCTTGTTTTTGACAACCTTGATTTTATCCATTGTGTCTTGTACTATATTTGGCCCTTCTAATGCACGTGCTCATTCTTCATCCCAAATGATAGGGCTTCGGCACTTTCTGCCATACAATGCTTCATATGGTGCCATCTGAATACTGTTATGATACTGGTTGTTGTGTCTAGCAAAAATAGATAACTTCCTATATTAGATAGAAATTGAGTACCTAATTTAACATAGAAACGATAGAGATACTTCAATATTAATTAGAATTGAAGAAGTAGTAGCAAAGAGTAAAATTATGGATTGGAATCAGTTAAGGAACTTACTGTTAGCTGAAGGTGTGAGGAGCGGAAGAATTGGAGCAAGGGTTGGACTTGGTGAAGTTGCTGCACCCATTCATACATGTTTTTTTAATCACTTCAATTAACCAACAAAAACTTAATTTTTAAATATGTATTATTTAGCAAAAATAATAAACTAGTTTTCGAAATAATATTTTTGTATCCTGACTTTGAAAAACCTTAACATGCATTATTTTCTAAATAATAAAATATACACATCCTCAAATTATCCGTTAAAACTTACAATTTTGGCAAAGGGAGAGATCAGGATCTGCTCCACAAGCCTTGGCAAGATTAACAGCATCATCGGCAGTTATGTTGAAAGATTTCAAAACAGGAGCATTATGAAGTACACCACAAAGGCATTGAATTTGGTCGGCCATCATGTCTTTTAACGGCAGGCAACAAGTCGACGGTGAATGCAAATATGGTTCGCATGGCATTAGCTTTTTCATGCATTGCGACTGCGCACCTACCTCCTTCAAAGCACTGCTCTCGTTTCCGGCATTTTCAAGAAGACCATTAATCCCTTGTGCTAACAATCCTCCGTACTCTTTTGATAATTCATCTTCATCTTGTGAATTACATGATGTCAATGATATTGATAACAAAATTGCCATAAACAATTTTGAAATACAATTCATCACGATCGATGTTTTTCTTTCTTTCTTTTTTCTTTTGACAAGAGACGACTCAGAGAGAAAATGAAATGTTAAAATCTCCCTTCTTCTTCTTCTTTTTCTTCTTCGCTAATAATTTGGTTTTCAAGATGAGAGACGGTTTTTGTAATGTAAGAATTCTATTAATAGAAACAAATTAGTTAGTTAGAAGGATTTCGCTGTATCTCCGATTTTGTTAACAGCTTATCTCCAGATATGTTGCTTGCAATATCTTGTTTTAGAATATCTTTTTTTGCTATCCTAGCTAGGTCTTGGTGCACCCTATTTTATTTTATTAAAAAAATCTTTAAGAAAACTTCTAGTTGCTTTTCTGTTTTTCTTTTTAAATTTCTCATTAAAAATCATCATTTAAATTTGTTTTTTTTTTAAAAATCAAATTGAAAATTGTATTTAATTCAGAAAATATATTTTTTTATTTTTATTAAAAATATGTCATTTTAATTAAAATAGGAATCAGATGAGTAACAAAAAATATAAATATATATTAAAGCTAAAAGAACACAGAAAATCAATCATATTACAGGAATTCAAAATGTTAATTTTATAAAATTTGGAACAAAAATAACTAACAAAATTATTTCTTCAATTTCAAGCTTTTGTAACCAGATTTTTTTTTTAAAAATTAACAAAATCAGGCTTTTTTTTAAAAAAAAAAAATCAAATCGGTGTTTGAATTTTAATAAAATATAATTGCATATTTCATTTTCATTCTTAATTTTTAATGGTCTGAATAAATTAAAATTCTATTTTATTTAGCCATGACAATTACTTGTCAATAACTAGCAGCAACAATTACTAATTATTGCTGTCGTGCAGGTTAACAATTCATAATTAGTTTAGAAAGTATTCATAATTAATTAAAAAAGCATTTAGTAATTTATTGTTTAAAAATAAATTTTAATTTATATATTAACTATTTATAATATCATAAAATATTTATCTATCACGCTAATCGTTATTACTCCATTTGCTGTAAAAGTCCGTATGAAAATCAGCCAAGACTGACAAGAGTGTTTTTTTTCTTTTCCTGTTTGTAAAATTTGTTATTATTATTGGTATTTGATAATAGATAGCTAATAATTAATAATTAGTCATTAATATTAATATTAATATTTAGTAAAATAAATTGTATTGTTACTGTTAGAATATAAAAATATTAATACAAAAATATTAATACAAATATAATTTATTTTATTTAAAATATATTTATATATAATGTATAAATAAAAAAACAATTATTTAATATAATTATTTATTATAATTAAAATAATAAAATATAATCAATTATAAATAAAAATTTCAATAAAAGTATATGTATAATTTTATAAATAAAATCAATTAATTTAATACAATTTATACTTAATATATTATATTTTTTTATTTAAAAATAAATAATATTACTAGCTTATCTATTATTTAAAATATTTCTATATTTGTAATTATAAATAATTTATTGATTGAAAAAATTGATTTGGAATAGATAACTATTTTGTAATCAATAAAATTTATATAAGTAATATAATTAAAATAAAAAATTAAATTAAATTAGCAACTAACTAATAGAAAAAAAAATTCCAAAATAAATTTTTTTTAATCTGCAGTTGATAACCAGTTATCAAAAGGCGATTGAAATATTTTACCAAATATCAATTTAACAATTGTTAAGTACTAAATAACTATTAACTACTTCAAATAACTGAATCAAACATCCTACTAATAGTATCAGGGCGGACACAAAGCTATGGGGAGGGGACAAGAATTTTAGTTTTAAAAAATATTTATATATATTATGTCTAGTTTAAAATTGTTTCAATATTTTTAGATTAATAGCTTTTCTTTTAAAAAAAACTTAGATATGTTATAATCAATTTAAAATTATTTTAGGTTAACTTCTTATTATGGCCTCAATCTTTTTCATATTCTAATTTTCTAAGAAAATCCTTAACACTTTTACATTTGTCCTTCTCACATGAGTTCTTTTAAATTAATTATTTATATAAAAATAACTAGAATCGATGAACTTACTCAATTTTGAGTTTTTAATTTGATTATCAACAAGTAATTCTTTAATACTCATTTCTTGTTATTTTTTTTTATTTTTCGACTTTTTAAAAATTATGTTATATATGGGATTTTAGGCTAGTTGTTTGCCATAAATCAAAATTAAAATTGATTCAAAGAGAAATTGGGCATAATTAGTACAAATTAGAAGTGTGAAAACTATACAGCTTCTCATATATATATATATATATATATATATATATATAACTTCTTCTCCTTGACACATCTATCATTGGATCATTTTATCATATATACCGTAGTAACTAAATGTTTTGGATTTTTTAAAAAAAATATCTCAATCTTTTTTTCTTAATGTAATATTGTAAATATGGAAATGCTTTAGTTTTTTTTTTAATCGATTGCACTTTCGCTTTTCGTCCTTTTCTCCATTCTATACAGGCACTTAATACTATGATTTTGCTTTATTTTGTTCATCAAACTAATACCATTAGAATATCAAATCTCTTGATCTTTCTTTCACTCTGCTTTCGATTTATTAGGAGTATCCTAATACATGTTATTTGTTTTCAGAGTTAATTATTTTATTTGTTTGTATATTATTCTTCAAATTGCTCTATGATTATTTGTCTATATGTTAAAAAAATTATTGAAAAAATTACTATCAATTCACTTATAGTTTTTTTTTTCCTTTTTTAACTTAAAATAGTTTTGTCCTTTTTTTTATGTTACATGTAATAGTTAGAATATATTTTGAACATATTTTAACAATGAATGTTTGATTATTAGTTTAATGAAGATTCGATACTATATTTTCCATTAATTTTAATAATTATATAACTATTTAATTTTTGACCCCTCAATGTTTAATCTGCATTCCCCTGCATGTTTATGTTAGTGACAGATTTTGTAGATTAATCTCAAAATTGTATAAAAATGGACTTTGGAAGGGTTCGGCTGACCCTATACATAAAAAAAAACTTGTCTATACTAAAACAAATGGACAGATGAATCAGACCGAACAGATATCCAAACCCATGGACAGATTTAAATGCAATTGCCAATCAAATCTCACTTTAAACTTTGTTCCTAAAGTAAAATAAAATAGAGTAAAGTATAGTATCCATTTTGTCATGTTTATAAAAAAAAAAAAAAAGGAAAGAATAGTATTGAATGATTTTATATTTGATTACATAATATTTGAAATGTAAGGTTAAATATAGAATTATCAAAATATTTTTTGAATACATACAAATTGGATGAGGAAAAAAAAAATTTAAATATAAAAACTTTAAAAATAAGAATGAAATTAAAAATAAAATCCATAACCTCTTAACACTCCAAATAGGGGTGTTAAATTTTAAAAAACAAATAATGGTTTTCGACACTTCAAATAACCCTACATTACTTTATTAATATCTCTGCCCTCTTCCTATATACATATATTCCTACCTTCTATTAACTTACCTTATCGTTTATTATCCCCTTCTAAATACAGGATTACTTAAAACAAAAATTAATTATATTGATTAATATTATTATTGGCATAAAGAAAATGGAAAGTAGCATAATAGTGTGTCCAATCAATCCGGTAATATCAGAGCAAATGAACGACGAAAACAATGAAAGAATACCTGTCTTCTTCTAACTTCACAAATATCCAAACTCACCACCATCATTTATAATTAATTCAATTATACAATAATATATATATATTTATACATATCATTAATTATTGAAAAATAATAAAAGAATGCATGTTTGAAATTTTTTTTTTCATATACGGAAGAATCAGCCGAGGCTCAATTTTGTTGTTTTCTTTTCTTTTTAATTTTTTTTGGAAATAAATAATATTGGATCGCATTTTATTTTTATTTTTTATAATTTTGCAGCATTCAGCCTGTATACTTTTCCGACTTCTCACCATGTACCCTTTTTCCGTCTACTCTCTCGAATGTAAACCGACAAATATGTCTTGCTTGAATTTTTTTCAATTTAAAACTGATAATTTTGAATACAACACAATTAAATGATATGACACTATACAAATTTTTTACGATACGATATAAATACGTTTAATTTATTTATGACATGATTAGATACGTTTAAAAATATATAAAATATCTAATTATTCAATTATATATATATATATATATATATAAAAGTTTATATATGAATAAACTAATAATATATTATATTATAATTAATTATATTAATATATGTAAATAAAAATTAATAAATTATTTATAATTTATATTAGTAATAATCGTATTAATAATTAAATATTTAAATTTTATTAAAACAATAATTTTATTTTATGTATATATACATATATTTGTATATAAATATCATACTAAATTATTTGTATATTATAAAATTAACATATATATACTTATAAAATATTAATTTTAGTTATGAAACATTAAATTTAGTTGTTTATAATTATATATATATAAACAAGTTAAATAATTACTGACACGAAACGATACGTTTATAAATTAATATGAATTTTCAATACTCACTCTCTTTCTCAGTCAAAATCCCTAATTCTTTGAAGAGGTTTTCTCAAAAATCCTTAGTTCGCTGCCAAAGGACATATTTCAATTGCAAGACGAAGAAAAAATCCTATGGTTTTGTATTTGCAAAAATGTCAGAAATTGGAGCATCACTTCAGCTGGGATCGGGATTTCTAGGGTCACTATCTCGGAATAAAGCTGAAGAAAGAAATGGATTGAACTGTGTTGATGGAGAAGAAGTAAACTAATAAGCTTTTACTTGGCTTAAAACGAGAGAACTATCTCTCCCTGTAACTACTAGATCAACCACTAATGGCAAGCAACTTGATGGAAGAATAATGGTTAGATTTGATAATATCTTTTATAAGGGGAAAAAAATCAACACATGAAGCAAACTTATGCTTTTACAAGATATTCGGACCAAAATTCAATAAGCTCATCAACACATGAAGTAAAAATATGACAAAGGACATAGAGATCATGTTAACTTCCCGGTTATTTGTGTGGTTATGTTTGCCTCCTTATCATCAGCTTATTAGTTTGGCCATGTTTGCTTCCTTATCATCAGCGTCTCTTGCAGGAAGATACAACATAAACATGTTCTCCAGTTCTATGGTCCCTTTTCATGTTGCACAAAATTGGTCCAGTTGTTTGTCAATGGGCCTTATGCCAGACTATAAGCCTTGTCTTTCATGTTCGGCTTCTTAAACTTTCGGCCTAATATATGTGGGGGCTTCTTATACTTAGTTATAATTGGCATTTTGCTTTGTGTACTCATTTTTGGTATACACAGTTTCTTGTGCTCTTTTTATTTTATAATCAGTCACTAACCAGCCACAATATTTTGACATGACACTAACATAGCAAGTGTGTGAATGTTCACATTTCTAATTAATAAGCCCAATTAAATGGGAAAATGAATAAATAAGGGACAGACTAAGGCCAATTAAATGCGAAAATGAATAAATAAGGGGCAGATTGTAATTAAAAAAAGTATCCTTATCCTCATTTCGAGCTTGAGGGCAAGCTCTTTCTCCATGAAGGGATGGAGGTGTGGAAAACCATCAGCATTGGAAGAGGAATTTCACCAACATTTGCAAGTAATCTGTTATTTAATAGCACTCCCAAATAAAAGTTTAATAACAGTGTGGGGTTTGATTAAGAGCTGCATAGGCATGGAGTTCACCAGTCAAATTTGGTGACCTAATCGCTGTAAGCATTTCCTTGTATTTAAGCCACTGCTGCATCCTTCATGAATACTAATGAAACATGAAAATCTTGTCTTTTTAAGGTATTATGCCTTACTGAGACAGTAGTTTTGAAATGCAACTCTTTAATCTTCATTATGTGCCAACAGTTGTATGACCAGTATAATTTCGTAAATCGTCCAAGCTCTTTCAAACATGTTCAAGATGAAGGATATTTGTACCATCACAAACGTAGGTGAACAAACATTGAATTGCAAAAAATGAAAAATTAATAATATCCTAGTGACCAGAATAGAAATACAAACCACCGATCACTTCATTTATACGTAGGTGAACAAACATTGAAGTGCAAAAAATGAAAAATTAATAATATTTTAGTGACCAGAATAGAAATACAAACCACCGATCACTTCATTTATTGAATAAGTAAAATGAAATTGGAATAATTATGGGGCAATGAAATGGTCACAAATATTTTGGGTCACATGTGGTGTATAAGCAAAACGACAAGTTGAGTGGGGGCAACCTTCACATGTGCTCTATCTAATTGTAATTGTAATTCTAATAAAGCTCCAAAAAGTCTCATATCCAATCATCCAAAAATACAGAATTAGGACCGAAAGGGCCTTTGTGTGGGGAATCACATGTATCATTGTTTCTTCTAATTTCTTCTTCTCATTTATGCAGTAATGGATTCCATTACCTATCAACTCTCTACCAAGTAATAAAAAAAAAACACTCTATAGCAATGCAACATGCACTTGGTAAAAAAGAGGGATATTCTTGGCTGAAGCAGCAGCTTAGCAAACAGCAGGAGAGATATCTATAGGATTTACTCCAAACTATGATCAAATTAGAGTAAGAGATTCATTCATAAAATGTGCTGCCAGTGCCAAGTGCTCTTTTATGAAATGGTGATTTAGGATATGCAAATTGCAGAGTACCTTATGTTTAATTTGCACTAACCCCATCCGATTACTGTCCCATCAAGTTGTTGTAAATATGGGTGTCCTCTGGTGGGTCCTGTAAAATGTAAAGTTGCCGAGTATCAAGTTACTCACGCCAACAAATTAACAATCGCAACTTTATATGTACTTTATTATCAACTATTATGCATTTCTATCATTTTTAATTAATATGCTAACTCCATTTTCTTTTGAAAATACTCAATGGAAAAGGCAACCATTTACGAATGAGCATCGAGTCATGCCTCGTTTCTTCATTCCAATATTTGACATAGATTATAACATACAATTATTTTATATTTATTAAATATTTTTCTTAATTTTACTTAAAAAAATGTTTACTAAAAGATTCTATAAATTAAATTAAATTAAATATTAAATATTAAATATTAAATATAACATAATAAGTGCAAAATTAATATAAACAAGTGGTAAATTTCTATTTGAAAAAGATCCGAATTAAATTAAGATCAATCTCCTAGTTGGGCTACTCGAATAATTACAGAAAATTGCTACTATTCTGCTTCTTATTACTTTTCTTATTATTATTTTTCCTGTTTTAATGATACCATAATGTAGCATTTCTTGCACAAGTCTTTACGTGAGAAAGCAATTAGCATAAGAGGAGATTATCAAAAGTGAAATATATATATATATATATATATATATGTTGACCTATTTTCTAATTTAATTTTTAATACTTTTTCATTTTAGTAAAAGTGCACGTGCGCACTTAATAGATATTCTTATTATAATTTTATATTGCATTATAAATATTTTAATTTTTTTGTCTTTTTGACATGTCAAAAAAACGATATTAGTTTATATAATTGTAAAAGGTTTACATAATTGTAAAAAGTATTGAATTACATAAGATAAATAACTTATTTATTTTTATATAATAACATGATTGTATGTAATGATCTTTTTTTTTAAAATTGACTCATTCATTTTTTTTACTTCTATCTGCCTTCTTCATGATGTGGATTTGCCATATTATATATGAGTTATTTACATAAGGTCAACAAAATAATCCAAAACGATATTTTGATTCCTAAAATTATAATTTTTTTTTTAATGAATTTGACCGTTAGTATCTTTGAAGGTTTCTAAATTATGTATTTTATACAAAAATCTTTTATATAGTTGGTCTCCTCTCCATGCTTTTTTTTATTATATTTTTTTAGTTTCTTATTAAGATGAGGCTTAATTACGAATTTTTCCGTATTTTCTTTAAATTATTGATATTTTTTACTTCTTATTCCATAGAAAATTTTACCAATGGTCAAATATATTCTTTTTCTAAACAATTAATCAAAATAACATTGCAAAAAAAAAAATGCATAATGTAGCCACTCAATTTGTTTCATCTACTTTTTAAATTATTAAATTTCTATTTTTTATATTGAATTCCTAAATAATTAATTTTTTATATTAAATTCTGAACTAATTATTTTTCCAATCTATATATAATTATGCATACATATAAAATAATCGACATAATTGAAAAAAAAAAAGAGAATATTTATGGGTCACATTCTTGCTCAAAAACTAATAAGAATAATTTTTTAATAACTAAATAAATTAAATAAAATTTTCAAAAATAAAATAAAAAAGATAATAGAGATAAAAAAAATTAATAAAAAAATACATTAAAAAAACATTCATTTTTTTTATTTAATATCATAGAAGTTGGTAAAAATACTTGTCATTTATTATCTTATATATCTGGCTAACAGATATTCTTTTACTATTTGTAATTCTAGATTTAGCGTGAAAACCATGCACTTATAAATATGTGAGACTGAGACTAAGTAAGAGTTTACAATCGACGCTTAACTTTTTAATGAAGCGAATGTTCATGTGGAAAGGGCAAGACTCACATTTTGTATTCTTCATCTGTCTTCTTTGTTTGTTTGTTTGTTTTTTTTTTTATACAAATATCTCTCTTCTCTGCATATCCATGAATTGTGGTTGTTTTAGCTTATAGGTTTTTTATTTCCTTACAATTCTATTTCTTGATTCAACAAAAGATCAATTAAGCATGTATTTCAGTTGCGTTAATTTTGCTTCTTTTATTTCAATTTCACTTTTCTTAATCGTATCTCTTATCTTTGACTCTTTTGTATGTAGATAGATTCATAATAGTATGTCTAATCCATTTCCCTTTCCTTCAAATCAAATAGAATAGTATGCTCAAGGTTAAGATTGAGCCTTGATTTCTTTCTCTATCTTTTTCACGAGATAATTAAAGTTTTGATCATTGCCCTTTTTTTTTGTTTGCAGAAAAGATTTCAATTAGATTTCTTGGTTATAGTGTAACATCCGTATAAAAGGTCTACAAATTGTGTTAATGGTTGGTGAGAGTTAGGAGTTAAAAAGAGTATTAAAAATGTTTTAAAGTTGTTAATTTTATTGTTTTATGCTCATGATAAGTAATGTCATGACCGAGAATGTCGGGTTTTCAGTAAACAAACCGTGAAGATTAATCACGATCGTGAATAGGGGATCACACCTGTGAATGATGAGTCATGGCCGTGAATCCTAAACAGTTAAGGCAAGTGAGACAGCTGCAATTTTTCTCTCTATCATCCCTTAAAATATGCTCTCCAATCCCTGTTAACTAACCAAACATGCCACATCCATCCCTTTTTATCACCAGAAATCCCTATTCTCCATTTTTGGAGCTTTAAAGACCAAGTTTTATGGAGTAAAGTTAGAGAAAAAGTGAAAATGAGAGGGTTGTGAGTTGTAAGGAAAGAGTTGGTTTTGGTGTTCTTATTTTTGGTTTCACTTCCTGAAAAGCTTAAAGAGATGTTTTCTTGTTGCTAAGAGCTGGTAGAGGTGTTAGAAGCCCATCTCAAAGTAGAAGACAAGCTTAGAGAGCTAAAGCTCTGGTTAGGCTCCATCCTAGGTGAAAGGTTTGTACATAACTACATTCAAAGTTTTAACTTGCATGTTCTTGTGTTGTTTATTTTGAATGCATGTTGTGGGTGATTTTTAGGGTAAGATAGGGCATGACTTTGGATTGAGATGTTAAATGGATTATATTGGTAAATGTTGGTATTTATAAATGTTAGTGAAAAAAGAGGGTTGCAAGTTACAAGGAAATAGTAGGTTTTGGTGTTCTTGATTTTGGTTCCACCTCCTGAAAAGCTTAAGGAGACATTTTTTTTGTTGCTAGGAGCTGGTAGAGATGTTGAAAGTCCATCTCAAAGGAGAGGACAAGCTTAGAAAGCGAAAGCTTTGGTTAGGTTTCATCCTAAGTGAAAACTTTGTACATAACCATATTCAAAGCTTTAAGTTGCATGTTCTTGTATTGTTTGTCTTAAATGCATGTTGTGGGTGATTTTTGACGTAAGATAGGGCATGATTTTAGGTTAAATGCACTTAGAGATATATAGTGGTTAATAGATTGAGATATTAAATAGATTACATTGATAAATGTTGGTATTTATAAATATTATTGGCATGATATATAGCTTGTATGCATGCTGGAGTGTTGATAGGGTGGTTGACATTAGTCAATTATAGAAATTATTTTATGTGAAAATGATATGAGATGAGGTGCTCTATTTTCTAGAAAAATTTTTAGATTCACGACCGTGAACTGGTAGTTCATAGGCATGAATGTCATGAAAATAATTTTTGTTGCTAAAATAGATTCGTTCACAGGCAGCTTCATAAATGAAATCACAACTTGGTTCATGCCCATGAAGGGTGGATTACGGTCGTGAACATGTGTCGATTCACGGACAAATCATGGTTTGATTCACAAGTTAACTATCCATGAAAGGGGTTTTTCACGACCATGAAAGTGTAATCACGGGTGTGAATCTGCTTAATCTTGAAAAGTTATATGTTGGCATATGAATCGAGTTTGATTCAGTTTGAGGTGGAGTATCTCTTTCGTATAGTTATTGCATGTTATGAGAATCCATGTTATGGGTATGATTATGAGAATAATAGATGATGTACATTATGAAAATAGTATGTGATGTGATAAACGATTAAGCTCATTACTCTGACTAAGACTAGAGCTAAAAGAGATGACATGTCATTGATGGAAGATTGGTACCAAATGACCTAGGTTGGTCATGTTTGAGATTCTTTAAGGCCAAGGTTAAGCCATATGTGTTTTCCTCGATGCTTGATATGTGCATCAGGTGTGCTTCCCTTGATACTTGATATGTACATACTCTTTTCCTTAAAGAGGCATTTTGGGAAGCTCAAGTAGGTGTCCTGATGGCTTAGGTGAGAGTTGTAGAGTACTCGTATCCAATTTAATCTAGTTATGAGTAAAGCCGCAAAGGAAGAAAGTAAGTAATAATTTATTTGTTTGGTATATACTTGTATGTTTGATTATTGTTTATATTGTTATGTTATATATAATTGAGTATTGTATTGAGAACATTAAGACATGACATCATAAGTATATGGTATGTTGTATGTGCAAACGGTAAGGTAAGTCATATTGGTATAGGAATGGCAACGAGGCTGGTTCTAGTCGAGATTCCTTGTCCTTGACCCCGAGCCCAATCTCGTCCTCCCAACCCCACCCCAATCCCTGCCGGATAGGAATGACAATCGGGCGGGTTTGGGCCCGTCCCCGACCCTGACACCCCACCCTGTACCCCGTCAGGAAAATTTTTTTGATCCCCGCCCCCACACCACATAGGGACGAGGATCCCCCACCCCGCTCCGTTCTCTGGTTTTTATTAAAAATTTTATTTTATTTTAATGTTAAAATTATTTTTTTATTTTTTATTTTAGTTAATTAGTTAATTATATAATTTTTTAAATAAAAAAATATTTTTACTTAAAATAAGTGTTATATTTTTATTTTATTATTTTTTTAAAATATTAATTATATTAAAATATAAATAATTATTATATATATAAATAATATAAATATATAAATATATTTTCGGGGCGGAGGATATATATACCATCCTCGCCCCATCCTTATCATAAAAAATTCGGGATCAAGGAAGAAAAAATATTTTATTGAAAAATCGTCCCGTTCAGGGTAGGTCCAAATTGTCATCCCTACTGCCAGGGAAAATTTTAGAGTCCCCATCCCTACACCACATAGGGATGGGGATCCTTGGCCCAGCCCCGTTCCCCTGATTTTTTTTATTTTATTTTAATATTAAATTTTTTTTATTTTTTTATTTTAATTAATTAGTTAAATATATAATTATTTAAGTAAAAATATATATTTTTTACTTTAAATGAGTGTTATATTTTTATTTTATTATTTTTAAAAAATATTAATTATATTCAAATATAAATAATTATATATATAATATAAATATATAAATCGAGGTGAGGTATGTATATACCATCCCCGTCCTGTCCCCAACAAAAAAATTTCGGAGTCGAGGTAAGAAAAAAATAAAAAAAATTCTCCCCATTCGGAATGGGGTATTGTGGGTCGAATCCAAATTGTCATCTTTATATTGGTATGACGATAAGTGTATCATGCATTTTGTATATGTATATTGTGTTTTGCATGTTGTTATATACCACTAAGCATTAGGTTCTTAGAGCATGGATATTTCCATGTGTAGATTCGAAATCTAGATCTTGATCAATAGAGGAGGACGCCCAAAAGCAAAGTCAAGAATATACACTTAAGGTGAGTAATACAACTGTTGTAATTTGCTATTTTTGTTGAGTTGGGTAGTTATAGATATGCATGTTTTTATTTTTAGAGATATGTAATTTTATAACTATCCATTTTGTAAATTCATTGGGCTAGTGTATTGCCCATTTGATATTATATTAAACCTTTATTTGTATTTAAGTTTTTTAATGACATTTTATGATTTTAGTAAGTCATCATGGCCATGGTGCATTAATATTTTAAATTATGGCATTTTGAAATTATATGCATCATAACATTATTTGGTATAATTAAGTTTATTCTTAATTATATTAAAGGATATTACATTTAGTGGTATTAGAGTTTAGGTTTAAACGGTTCTGAACCTAGATGGGAAGGGATGTATCACGTGTATGAGTGTTATCCTATATGACTTTGATGTAGGCTATTCTCTGTCGATATGTAGATTAGAGATAAGGTATGGAAATCGAACTGCATGATTTGTCTGAGAGTAACAATCCACCTGATGTAGAGGCTCAGAATCTACAAGGCCAATCTAGCATTTGCAGGCCCGATGTTGGTCCTCATCCATAGCAACCAATGGCTAGTCCAGTGGATCCATCTCAGGATCCTTTGATGCAAAATCTAATAGCTCTTTTGGATCGTTTGGTACAGGCTATGCTACTGCCGCCACCTCCACCTCTTCCTTCCCTATCACCGAGAACTAGGGTTTAGATTGACAGGCTGAAGAAGTATAGAGCCACGTACTTCATAGGCAAGATTGAGTATAACCCAATAGCTACAAAGTTTTAGTTGGAAAAGATTGAAAGGGTCTTCAAGGAACTGGATTGTGCTGAGGAGCACAAGGCTAGGCATGTTGTATCATTCTTCTAATAGCATGTGTACGATTGGTGGAAGTCGGCCTTATAGAAGCCTCAGATTCTGGAGCCGCTTACCTGGGATTTCTTCATAACTCAGTTCAAAAAACAATATGTGCTGAGGGCATATACAGATGAAAAGAAATAAGTGTTTTTGAACTTACGACAAGGGAACATGACAGTGACGATATATGAGAGAGAGTTTACTCGATTGAGCAAATTTGTGACTGTTATTATTAGGGAAGAGGAAAATAAATGTCGCTAGTTTAAGGATGGTCTGAGAGATGAGATCGGATTCCATGTGATTTCACATTAACTTAAATACTTTGTGAAATTGTTATATATTGCTATTATGATGGAAAAAGGTTTAATCTGAAGAGATCAGATGAATCATCCAGGAGAGACTTTAGGGAACCATCTTTTGACATGGCACAAACCTTGAGCAAGAAGGATTGTACTAGTTTTGAACATTTTCAATCTAGAGGGCAAGGCTAGAGTCATAATCAGTTGAGGTTTACTAGACAAGCACCATCATCTAGAGTCATTTCTACAGCTATAATAGTCAGACATAAACACAGAGAGAGGCAACACTTGAGTGTGCATCATATGGTTGAAAACACTAAGGACAATGATAGGGACCCTCAAGAGCTTACTATAGGTGCGAGTCTCAATATCACTATTAGAGAGATTGTCCATTATAGACAGTTGACGCACCTGCTCAGACTCATAATTTAGTATCGACTTATACTAGAGGATAAGGTCAGACCTGTTTTGACAAAGGTGGATCAAGTCAAGTCATTTTTAAGGTGGTGGAAATGCCAGGATCAAACAGGGCACTAGCAAAAATCTATGCCATGAGAGCTATAAAAGAATAAGAGCCTAAGAATGCATATGATGGTACATTCTCTCTTCATTGTTACATTTTTCTAGTTATTCAACTCAAATAATATAGTAAATTTTGAGGACAAAATTTCTTTTAAGGGGGAAGAAATGTAACGTCTGCATATAGAGTCTACAGGTTATGTTAATAGTTGATGAGAGTTAGTGTAATAGCCTTAAAATAGGATTTATAAGTTATATATGTGTTTAGAGTGGGAAAAAATGAGATTTAAGTGGTGTTAAAGTTAAAGTTAAAATTTTTGAAATGGAAAGCTTTCACGCTCGTGAAAGGTCATTATATAGTTCAAATGATAAAGTTTTGGACATGACGAAAATGTTTAAGAAGAGAGAAATTTCACACCTATGAATGGTCTAGTAATGGCCGTGAAAGGCATTTCATGCCTATGGAGTAAAGGTCACTCTCGTGAATGCAGGTCGGTTGGCCATGACCAACCGTATTTTTCTATTTCCTTTATACCAAATCTTGCTTTAAAACTACTTCTACAATCCCTTATCACCTTCTGGCACATGCCAATACTTGTTAGTCATCTTTTCCACGTCAAAGAAACCCTAAACACCATTATTGAGCTTGGGAGCTTAAAAGACATGAAAGTTTGGTAGAGTTCTTACCTATGTTGAGGTAGAACTTGGGTTTTTGGTTGGTTTGGGTTCGTTTTATGATACAAGATTCTAATAGGAACATTTTTGTGATGCTAAGATCTGCTAGAGAGCAAAGAACCACATCACAAAGGGATAGACATGCTTAAAAAGCTTGGAGTGTTAGTAAAGGCTCTATTTAGTGAAAGATATGTACATATAGGCATTTAAATTTGTTTATGTGCATATGATATGTTTTGCTTGTTATGAAATTTGAATGAAATGATAAATGGCATGTTATGGTTGATAAATAATATGGTAAAATGGTTTAAGTGTTAAAATGACATATATAGTATGTTGTGATGTAAATGATCCAAGAATGAGATTTTAATGACTTAAATATTGTGAAAACATGTAGTAGACATGATATGAGTATGTAAGTGTTGATAGGAGTCATTAACATTGGTTAATCTTAGAGTTTTGACATGAAATACTTGAATGGCTCTGTTTTGAATTTGCTAAAAATGTGTGATTTACGCCTGTGAATAAGGGTGTCATGACGGTGAATGTCGAACTGGTATGAACTGCATAAACCCAAAATTTTACGGGTTGTGTCATGATTTGAGAAGCCATAATAACATGGTGAACTCTATTATTCTTGGAGAGATTTACTAGAGAATCTTACTATCAGTTGAAAAAATATGTGCACAACAAAAGATGGTCAAAGAACTTATGTCGTTTGACCATGACTCTTCTTGGAAGATGGCATGCAAAAGACCGAACTTGCAAATAAAATGCAAAGACAAGACATGAACATGTCCCCCTCGAAAGTCAAAGAGATACCATAAGTGGAGACCTCCAGATGACCTTCAGTCAAAAAGGTGTCCAAGTGCCACCACTGTATTAGTTCCTGCAATATGTTTATAAGGACGATGGAATATAAAAATTCCAATGATTTCTTCTGGGACTTTAGGAGTTGAATTATTTGCAATGAGCTTAGCAAATAACTTCTTTCAGTAACTTAATGGTTGGAACCATGTTAGGAAGTTAACCTGTAGGGACTGTAGATTCTTTCAGTTGCATATGAAAGGGAGAAAATCTATTAAAGGGATATGAACTGCATTGTAGAATAGTGTCGACTAACACCATAAATACCATAACTACTCATAAAGCATAAGCTCTATAGATAACCTATAGATGATTACCCAGAGGTACTCTACAAGACAGTAAACAATTTTTCTTGGAAGACTTAGTTTGTCTTGGAACAACATCATATAAGTGAACAACATGTTCTGAGCAAAGCTCCTGATTTGCTTGAGATCTGGACCTTTTGGACATCCAGGGGGAAAATCTGAAAGACTAAGAACTGGGGTGTTTAACTAAGAGCTGGAGGCTATGAGTATGAGAGGAATTTCTGATGATGATGAAATGAGATCAACTTGGGGTCTAGATGGTACCAATTACAACATGTTGGTATTTCAGAAATCTGGTATCCAGTAGAGCAATATGAGCTACAACAGGTAAACCTTTCCTGCCATGGTAGGTTAAAGCAAGTCTAATAGCTCCAAAGTGGATATGAGAATATCCACTATTAAGCCACTAGGTAGGAAATTCAAAAGGGATTTCAAGAGTAGTGAACTTTTTATTCTTCCTCTACTCTATCTCTTCAACCTTCTCCTTCTACTTCAAAAAATCTAAGTCATCTATATGAGCTTTCTTTCCTTCCTGAAGATTAAAAAATTCAAGAAACAAATATCCCTTTCAAAAACCCGTACCATACTTTTAGAAACACAAATCCTCCTTCACTACCTCCATTAAAGCCTTAAGTGTTTATGAATGCGATGATCTTTATGGGTTTGGCATACTTGTGGGGAAAAACTGTAATTGGAACAAGTGGAATCTGGTGAAATGTTTAGGTAGAACAAACAGTTAGTGTAAGGAAGGTAAATAAGATTAACTTTGTTGAAGGAGTTGTATATGGAGGAATAGAAAGAGGGGTAATGGGATAAACAGGAGGAATGTAAAATCTCATTTTCAGGTCAAACTTTGAAAATACCTTGGCTGAAGCCATGAAAGAAAACATTGAATCTATCCTCGGTAGTGGATACTTATCATATTTTAGGATGAGATTCAAAGGCTTTTAGTCAATGACAAGTCTTTTATTTCCACATATCTATTATGATCTCTTGTTCACGTAAAAAGCTTGGCACGCCCAATTTGACTTTATAAGTTGAATTAGGCCTTCTGACATTAGCTGAGAACAATCTTGGATTGCAAGTTCCATGTCTGTAGGAGACATTCTTGGGTGTGAAGCTTTTGTTGGGTTGAAGTCTTCAGGAACAACTACTATCATTTACCTTCAACAAGTTACACATCACTTGGCCCAGACCCATGTAAAAGGATTAAAATGATCCTTTGGTCTCATTTGCTCAAGCCCAAGCTCAAGCTCAGAATGGAAGATGAGATTCCAACAGTAATTGATCAAGACTCACAGAAAGAAGAGCCCAAACTCAACCTCAGAGACATGATAATTAATCAAGAAGAGCCTAGGCCCAATGTCAATCTAAATATAAGCTTCATATCCAACTTCCCAACTTTTCCAAGCTACAGGTACAACTATGACATTGACTTTGTAGACCCTCCACCAGAAAGCATAGAAAAGACGATCATAACATGGTTCCAACCACTAAGTTACTGGAAGAAATTATTTGCTAAGCTTATTGTAGATAATTCAACTCCTAAGGTCCTAGAAGAAATCATTCAGCACAACCCATCTATCAATCTCATAACAGAAATCATAATTACTTTGACATATGTGACTGTGATGACTGCTATGCAGATAGGATGGTAGATGAAGATGAAACATGGAATAGAAGACTTTGAGCTTTCTGAAGAAAGGTAAGGTATTTCTTCATGCCTGTGATTGATTGCGTTTAACTCACGTGATTGTTCATAGGTAAGTAACCGTGAAACTATATCTTCACGGCCGTGAATAAATAGTTAAACCCATGAAACATAAGAAACGTATAATATGCACAATGGTGATTTATGATTTATTTGATAAATGGATTAATGACATTTATGTATTATTATGAGAATGCATAACTTGGATATAATGCTGGTAATAACATGTGATAAAATGAATTGAAAGATAAATGTTTATAAGATATAAGTCCATTTCTCTAGTCTTGGACTTGGCATAGGATAGATGGTATACCATTAAGGCAGAAAATGATACCATAATGAGCTACTTTTTATATAAGGATAAGGTGATTCGGGGTTATGAGCTCTTGATCCTGGTTTGGCTTATATGTAATATTTTACTCAGTCAAGTAGTTTAAGCTCGGGTTGTATGAGCGTCATTGACTTTGAAAGACTCATATGAGCTTATACAGGTTGTGAGTAGGGTGGCTTAAGCTCGAGTTGTTGAATGCCCTTGTCTCATATCCCACATCCGAATAGTCAAGTTTAGAAAGACTTGGGTCGTAAATATATTAAAATGTAATTTTTTGTAATGCTAATATCAGGTAATATGATATGGTATTATGTATGAGATATATGTGTTGGTGTACTATATACATGGATGAGTTATATGATGTCTATGGTATTGATAGACATGTAAACTTGCATTAAGGTATTAAACAACTAGAATGTATGAATCTAGGGATAATCACGAGGTAAATGGCATAGCTTTGAATGTCACGATATATTTGTAAGAATTTTTATACACATATATACCACTGATTATTAGTTTGCTTAGTATGTGAATTTCCTACAACCAGGTTCGGAGCTGGTAGACATAAGTTGATTGGTAAAGCAGTAAATTACCAAAGTTCAATTAGAGTGCTATGTTTGGGTGTGTATCATTCACGACATTATGTATTTTGTTTATTTCATAAGAAAATTTGGAGTTTTTACGTGTTTTTTTTATATTTTAAGAATATGTAATAGTATTTAAGCGATGTATTTTGTAATACGGGACTTGTGAAACCAAAAGCATATTTATATGTTGTTTATTTGATCGGTTGGATTGAGATTTTATATCTTATGGATTTTATGCTTTAAGTTGCATTATGATGTTATAAACAAGTTTTAAATGTGAAAGACTTTTCAATTAATCAGTTTTTTCGTAAGTTTTCCATAGCACTTGTCGGTGCAGTTGGGAGTTTTCCCGAATGTGTCGGAGAGTGTTACAGTTAGGAGTTAAAAAAAGTATTAAAAAAGATTTAAAGTTATTGATTTTACTGTTTCACGCCCGTGACAAGTGAAGTTACGATTGTGAATATCTGGTCTTCAGTAAGCAAATTGTGAAGGATAATCATGATTGTGAATGAAGGATCACACCTATGAATGATGAGTCACAAACATGAATTCTAGGCAGTCAGGGTAGGTGAATTAGCCACGATTTTCTCTCTCTATTATCCCTTAAAATCTGCTCTCCACTTTCTGCTAACTAACCAAACACACCACGTCTATTCCCTTTTATCACCAGAAACTCTTAATCTCCATTTTTGGAGCTTTAAATATGTAGTTTTATAGAGTAAAGTTAAAGAGAAGAGTGAGAAAGAGAGGGTTGTGAGTTGTAAGAAAAGAGTTGGTTTTGGTGTTTTTGCTTCTTGAAAAGCCTAAAGAGATGTTTTCTTATTGCTAAGAGCTGGTAGAGGTATCGGAAATCTATCTCAATGGAGAAGACAAACTTAGAGAGCTAAATTTTTGGTTATGCTCCATCCTAAAGGTTTGTACATAACCACATTTAAAGCTTTAACTTGCATGTTCTTATTTTATTTGTCTTGAATGCATGTTGTTGGCGATTTCTAGGGTAAGATAAGGTATGATTTTGGGTTAAATGCACTTAGAGATATATGGTGGTTGATAGATTGAGATGTTAAATGGATTACATTAATAAAAATTGGTATTTATAAATGTTATTGGCATGATATATGGCTTGTAAGCATGTTGGAGTATTGATAAGGTGGTTGACATTGGTCAACTGTAGAGATTATTGCATATGAAAATGATATGAGATCGTGTGCTCTATTTTCTAGAAAAATTTCCAGATTCATGGTCGTGAACTGGCAGTTCACAGGCGTGAATGTCGTGAAAATAATTTTTGTTACTGAAGCAAACTTGTTCACAGGCAGTGTAACATCCTCGACTTCCCACATATGCATTATTACATGCATTTTATTTGGACATATGCATTTACATATATTTCACTTGAACATGCGTATTTTATATGTATTTTGATAGGAACAAGTTCATGACACGCATTAACTACATGTCCTAGTACATTACAATTGTATCGAGTCGCACGTGTGTTCTTATAACCTAAATAAGGGTAACAAGATATTAAGAATAAATTGAATAAAATGACTAAACAAAAGTAAGTAAAATGACTAGATTAAAATTAGTAAATATTTTACATTGTTAATTTAATTAAATTGAATCAAAAGATTAAATTGCATATTGTGTTGATTTGTGTAATAATAATAAGAATAATTACAAAAATAAAAATAAAAGTCAGAAAAAAAGGAAAACAAAAGGAAAAAGAAAAGTCCAAAAAAAAGGGGGGGATGGATGAAAGAAAAAAGAAAGGAAGACAAATGTGGTGGCTTTTAACTTATTAAGCTGTCATTATCTCCATTTCCTTTCCTTATTTTCTTCTCCTTCTTCTTCTTCTTTGCTTCATTCCTTCAGTCCATTTTTTTTGAAGTTTCAGCCACCTTTTCTTCTCTCTTTCACTCCAAAAATTACAATAACAAGATTAGCCAAAAATGATTATAGGTGAGTAAACATTTATTTTTGAGTTAATCTTGATTATGGTATTTAGGGTTCATAAATAGGTAGTGATTTGTACCATAGTTTCGATGATCTTCGAGATCAAATTTGAAAAACTTTAAAATATGAAAGTTATTCTTTTATGTCTTATATTTATTAATATATAAATATTTTTAAAAACTGTTGTATGTATGAAAAGATATTGGCATATTATTTGAACTGGTTCGGGTGTAAACCCTAGCTGAGTTAGCTACTGTGTTATTTGATTTTGAATATGATAAAGCAATTATTTGAAGTATCTCAAAAAATAAAAGTTGTAGATATATATGTTATGTATCTGTATAAAACATTTCAAATTCATATATCTTGTATATTTTGAGTTATGGTAAATGGAACCATGACTGTTCCAAAGTTTGAACTGCCTGCTTAGTACCCTGGGCAGATCTAGCAAATTATTTGCCAATTTTGAGCTCCTTAGAGATAGATTATATAAATTATAAAAACATGAAAGTTATAGGTTTATGTCTTATATAAATTTTGGTATAAATATCACCTTAATATGTTATATATAGAGTGAGATAGAGCCTTCACAAGTCATACTGTTTCGGAAGATAACTATGTTTTGGACCAGTGAAATATTTCTTATAATTTAAAGACCTTAGAGACATAATTGATAAAAGTTTTAAACATGAAAAATATTCCATTTGAACCCATATAAGTTTATGTAAATTTTAATTGAAATATGACTTATATATTATAAGTTATGATGAACCAAAATTGGTACCCTAAAACTGCCTAAGGGCAAAAAATAGAACACATTTAGAAATTCCATAAAAAATTGTACAATGATCCAATTGGTCTGAAATTTTAATATGTTACATAATTATATATTAATTTTAATTAGGAATAAGAATCAAAATAATTGGTCAAGTATAGAAAAATTTATAGGTTAGACCGTCCCATAAGGTCACACTGCCTCATAGAAAAAATATTAACTATTGATATGAACAATTCATATTAATTTGTTTAAGCCACATTAAGTCTTCCTAATCATGAGTTAATCAATTATATTTTTATATTAGGCTCACAACATATTGGAGACCCACAAGGAGCAGATAGACAATAAGTTAAGGGTTGGAATCAAAGGAGAAATGTGAGTCTAATTATCAATTGATTTTTTTAGTGCATATGAATGTTGCTTGCTATGTGATTCATATTGTTGTTATGATTTGTCATTGATAATATGATGATGGATAATTTGTGACATTTTTTGTACATATAAATGGTATATTTGAGGTATATGTTTGATATATGTGTTATATATATATGGTATATGTATAGTATATGCAAGGTATATGCATGACATATAAGGTATATATGTGATATATGTATGGTATATGTGATAAGATACAATGGTTAATGAATTCTTAAGTACAAGTGCATATGCATATGGACTTAAAAGGCGTTGTGACTAGTTAATCGATATTGCAAAGCAAAAGAAGAGGCCTATGACCCAACAAATGTGCAAATGAAACAAATAATCAAACTAGCTAGCAAATGCAAATGTTCACATGACAAATGTTTACATGGATACCCGAGGCAATGTCTGTTTAACTTGGTCATAATAAAATGAAATAAGCAAAGCATTGCATATGTAAAGAGTAATGATTATATGTTTCAACTTTATTGATATTTATATGATACTAATGAATGGAATGAAATACATGGTATGTGTTGGATTTATGATTTATTACTATGAATTGTTTGGTACTTTAGAGCTCATTTGATGATTATTTTTACTGAGCTGCAACTCATCAATTTGCATCATTTTTCAGGTAAAGAAAAATGATAGCTCATTTTGAGTAGCGTATAGAAGACATGGAACACAGGTCACTAGCTGAGCCTCATCACTCTTTCTCCTTGCATTCCATACGAGCATGAAAACATGTCGTCTATATTTTGGACTTATATGTTTGAATATGTATTGTCACTCTAGATTAGTTTTGAAATATATAAATGGAAGCAACTCGTAATCCTTTGGATGTAAAGTTTAAGTTTTAATAGATATGATATATTATATTATGGTGAAAACCTTAATGTTGACTTAAAAAGTCATTGAATGATATTACAAGACATGGAAAAAAAATTTACTATCACTGTTAACAAGATCTTATGTCTTGTTAGTATGCCATATGTGATTATTTTACACAGGAATAGATTTTACTAAAATGCATAAGGTGTGATGTTATAGGCAGCTTCAAGGTTGATATCACGGCTTGGTCCGCACCCATGAAAGGTGGATTACGGTCATGAATATATGCTAATTTATGGGTGAATCACGGTTTGATTCATGAGTAAACTACCCGTGAAGAGGTTCTTCATGACTGTGAAAGTGTAATCACGGGTATGAATCTGCTTAATCTTGAAAAGTTGTATGTTAACATGTGAATCGAGTTTGATTCAGTTTGAGGCAGAGTATCTCTGTCGTATAGTTACTGTATGTTATGAGAATATATGTTATGGGTATGATTATAAGAATTATGGATTATGTATGTTATGAAAATGAAATGTGATGTGATAAATGGTTAAGCCCATTAGTTTGACTAGGACTAGAGCTATGAAAGACGACATATCATTGAGGGGAGATTGGCATCAGGTGACCTAGGTTGGTTAAGTCTAAGATTCTTTGAATCCAAGTGTGCTTCTATTAGTGCTTAATATATGTACACTTTTTTCCTCATACAAATATTCTAACAAGCTTAGATAGGTGTCCTCAGGGCTTAGGTGAGAGCCTAGACTACCCTATCCAATTTAGTCTAGTTATGAGTAAAGCATACAAGAAAAAAGGTAATTAATAATTTCTATATGTGGTATGTACTTGTATGTTTGATTATTATTTATATTGTTATGTTATGCATAATTGAATATTGTATTAAAAACATTGAGACATGACATCATAAATACATAGTATGTTGTATGTGCGGATGATAAGTCAAGTCATATTGTTATGATGGTAAGTGTATCATGCATTTTATATATGTATGTTGTATTTTGCATGTTGTTATGTACCACTAAGCATTAGGTTGCTTAGTGTATGAGTGTTTCCATACGCAGGTTTGAAACTTAGGTTTTGATTGATAGAGAAGGACGTCTAAGAGCAGAGTCAAGGATATACACTTAGGGTGGGTGATACAACTATTGCATTTTGCTATTTTTGTTGGATTGAGTAGTTATAGATGTATATATTTTTATTTTTAGAGACATGTAATTTTATAATTATCCATTTTGTAAAACTGTTGGACTCGTGCATTACCTGTTTGATATTTTATTAAATCTTTATTTATATTTAAGTCTTTTAATGATACTTTATGTTTTTAATAAGTCATCATAGTCATGGTGCATTAATATTTTAAATTATGGCGTTTTAAAATCACATGTATCGTAATATTTTTTAGTATAATTAAGTTTATTTTTAATTATATCGAAATGTATTACATATGGTCTTAGTTAAAATTTTTAATTTAAAATTTGTTATGAATATGATTACAAATTAAGAATCTCAGTTAATCTATGAATATAATAAATTTGAGAAATTTAAGTAATACAATTTCATATTTTTATATCCAAAGTCAAGTGTAATTGCCTCTATAGCTAAGTAGAAAACTATTTGTTATGTAATTGTAAACAAACTCATCTTTATTTCTTAGTTTTTAGAGTAATTAAATATTATTTATTAGAATTTGGATTTCTCTTGAAGATAATTTTATGTATTTGTTGATCTTTATCTTTTATTATAGAATGTTAATGTAATATATTTCGATATAATTAGAAATAAACTCAATTATACTAAATAATATTTACAATGCATATGATTTTAAAACACCATAAATTAAAACGTTAATACACCATGACTATGATAACTTAATAAATTTATAAAATGTTATTAAAAGACTTAAATACAAATAAAGACTTAATACAATAATAAACGAGCAATGCACTAGCCTAAAAGTTTTACAAAACTGATAGTTATAAAATTACTTATATATGAAAATAAAAGCATGTACATATATAATTACCAAAACCCAACAAAAATATAAAAAATACAACAGTTGGATCATTCACCTCAAGTGTATATTCTTGACTTTGCTCTTGGGTGTCCTCCTTCATCAATCAAGACCTAAGCTTTGAATCTGCATATAGGAACACTCATACGCTAAGAAACCTAATGCTTAGTGGTACATAACAACATGCAAAACATAATATACATATACAAAATATATAATACACTTACTGTCATACCAATATGACTTACCTTACCATCTATACATACAACATACCATATACTTATGATGTCATGTCTCAATATTTTCAATACAATACTCAATTATATATAGCATAACGATATAAACAATAATAAAATATACACGTATATACCACACATAAACGTTATTACTTACATTTTTTCTTTTCCAATTTACTCATAACTAGACTAAATTGAATACGGATAATCTATGGCTCTTACCTGAGCCTTCAGGATACCTGCATGAGCTTCTCAGAATACCTATTTAAAGAAAAGAATGTGTACATGTCAAGCACTGAAGGAAGCATACCTGGCTTAACCCTGGCCTCAACGAATCTTGGACGTGACCAATCTAAGTCACCTAGTACAATCTCTCCTCAATAACATGTTATCTCTTATAGCTCTAGTCTTTATCAGAGTAATGGGCTTAACTGTTTTTTACATCACATACCATTTCATAATGCACATCATCCATAATGCTCATAATCATAACCATAACATGCATTCTCATAATATGCTAAAACCATATGACAAAGGTGCTCCACCTCTAACCAAATCAAACTCTATTTACATGTAAACATACGACTTTTTAAGATTAAGAAAATTCACGCTCGTGATTACACTTTCATGGTCGTGAAAAACCTCTTCATGTGTTTCCATGTGAATCAAACCATGATTCACCTATGAATCAACAATATGTTCACGATCATGATCCACTTTTCACGAGCATGGATCAAATCATGATCTCAACCGTGAAGCTCCCCGTGAACGGGTCTGTTTCAGCAACAAAACTTATTTTCACAACATTCATGTCTGTGAACTACAAGTTCATGATCGTGAATCTAGAAATTTTTCCAAAAAACAGAGCACACCATCTCATATCATTTTCACATATAATAATCTCTACAATTGACCAATGTCAACTACCCTATCAACACTCCAGCATGCATACAAGTCATATTCATGCCAATAAAATTTATAAATACCAATATTTATCAATGTAATCCATTTAAAATCTCAATCTATCAACCACCATATATCTCTAAGTGCATTTAACCCACAATTATGCCCTATCTTACCAAAGAAATCACCTACAATGCATTCAAGACAAACAATACAAGAACATGCAAGTTAAAACTTTGAATGTGATTATATACAAACCTTTCATCTAGGATGGAGCCTAACCAAAGCTTTAGCTCTCTAAGCTTGTCCTCTCCCTTGAGATGGACTTCCAGTATCTCTACCAGTTCCTAGAAGCAAGAAAACATCCCTTTAAGCTTTATGGAATTGGAACCAAAAGTAAGAACACCAAAACCAACTATTTCCTTGCAACTTACAATCCTTTGTTTTTCACTATTTTCTCTAACTTTACTATCATAAAACTACTTCTTTGAATCTCCAAAATTGGAGAAGAAGGATTTCTGGTGATAAAAAGGAATGGAGATGGCTCGTTTGGTTGGTTAACAGGGAGTGGGGAGTCGATTTTAAGGGATGACCGAGAGAAAGTCGCGGTTGTCTCACTTATCTGACTGCCCAGAATTCACAACTGTGACTCATCATTCACGGGTCCGATCCCCCATTTATGATCGTGATTTATCTTTATGGTTTGTTCATTGAAGACCCAACATTCACGGTTGTGACACCATTTGTCATGGGCGTGAAATAGTAAAATCAACAACTTTAAAATCTTTTCAATGCTCTTTTTAACTCCTAACTCTCACCAACCATTAACACAACTTATTGACCCTATACACAGACGTTATAGTAATATATATATAAAACTTAATGATTGTTTAGATGCTTTATATATTGTGTTGAACTTTTCATAAGGAATTGGAAGAAATGCATTTTCCTAAGTCACGTGCAATCGAGGCAATTCACTATTTTAGTAAAGTCATTCTAATATTCCTTTTACAGAATGAGTCCTGTTAAATAATTTAAATTGATAAAATAACTCTAAATTTATTTATGGTCCCGAAAAATTATTCAACAAATTTACTATTGAAATCATAAATAGATGTTATATCAGCCAAAATCTAGGGAGTATATATGATTTGTAGCAATTGAGTTTAAGCAATAACATGTTTAATGGGTAATCTAATTATACTATTGTTTTTATACAAGCTTTACAACATAAGATATAGAATTTTATTATTTTAATATTAACATGCTTCTATGTAAATGATATTGCTTTAAAAATCATATCATTTATATTTTAAATTGTATTCAAACCACTATAACAAAATGATTGTTATTGTAAAAAAAAATAGTATTATTGTCAGTGATTTTATTGATATGGCAACATGTGAATTCTTCCTATGATACGAGAAATTATTTGTACATGATTTTTTTGTAAACAATCCATCAAATTTGTTTGAATTTTCAATCTTGATAAGGATCTCTGTTGTTTCCGTTGAAATGTCTCTTGATAATGCTACATATAGTTGGCCATATGAAAAAACATATTCTGGCAAATAATTACCAATGTTTGGTATCGTTTGTCCTTGAGCTTTGCTAATTGTTATCGCAAAACAAAGTTGCACAAGAAAATTATTTTCTTTTGAATTGAAATGTATATCCCTCATTTTATGCCAGAGATAATGAAATTCTTGGTAGTAGAACATGGATTCCAACATGTTATCCCATTATGATTTCTGCATGTATGATATTTTTATCGAAGTTTCTACAAACCATTCTTGTATCATTGCTCAAACCATATTGGACGAGTCTAAATTCCTTAGGAGCATAATTGGACAATTAATTTTCAATTCCAACTTATGTGATGGTAAACCATTAGGAAACAATGTATTCAAGAACTTTTCTTAATAATGATTATTTATATTATCGATTATCTCATCAAAACTATTGAATATGTTGCTTCCTCCAGGGAGTATTATAATCATCTTTTGATCAAATTTCATCTACATATTCATTCTTTGTTGTTAAGATCACTCATGTAGTCTTGTACTATGTTGATGATGAATTCTCCAATAGAGAAGGAAATGCAACATATATTATAGCTTCGTCAATGTTCTTTTGATTGTTATGTGATATGAGCATATGGTCTAGAATGACAATCACACCATTCCCAATTGTTAGTTCAGCTCCATTCCCAACTCAAAGTACAAACTCCCCAAACTCTTTGTCTACTTTTGCTCTCATATTTGTGCTCAATCGTAAAACTTTCATATTTGTCTATAAGTGTGATTTTATTAGACTCGCACTAGCTGTTTCTTATCTTGTAACTTTGGGCACCACTAGGAGGACTTATCTAAAATTCCCTCCAAACACTGTTACTTTCCCATCAAATGGTTCTAAACTATTCATAATGTTTTTAGGGTACTTTTTTCAATGGTGAACCATTTTGTCATTAGTTTCTCATCTCATATGATTAGTTTAGCCCGATGTAACAATTTTGTTTGGCCACTTTGCTTTGATATTCCACAAAGACTCGTCCCTGCTGGAGTCAATGGTATACTTTATCTTAAATGTGTTGTTCTGCTTTCAAGCATTATAGCTGGAACTACTCCTGAAGTTGTTATTGCTAAAGCTATTATTCCTCTACTCCTTACAATAGAAAGTAAAAATTTATACAAAAATATCTTTCTAGTTCCACCTGGTCTATCCACAAAGAATACTGAATTTGATGCTGAGTTGATCTTATTTATTATGTTATTTTATGTCTCCAATTGTTGTGCATTAAAATTTTCATGTGCATGAAGGTCTTCTTCCGAGTTCTGAACTCGCATCTCCTCTTCAATTTCCCTGGAATTTGATGCATTATTCTCTGATTGATCATTTTCTCATATATCTGGTAAATCATAACAAGTGATGTCTTTTCTCATACTTTGCAAATAAGTATGAATACTTTTCAAAATGCATATTCTTCATATCTACAATGAATCTCCATATATTCTCTCAAAATCTTCATACATCGGTTTAAAATAATCATTCTAAAATTTTCTAACATTTGTCGACGGATTGTAAACTAACAAAGTGGCAAAAAGTCTGCATAACTCATAAGACATTTGAAATGCAATTGTCTCGTTCATGCATTCAGAAACATTTTTATCAAATTCAAGTAACCCCTTTATATTGTTGCTTTTCTAAATGTCATGTATGGAACTTGTTCTACCATGAGTAAGTCATCAAATAATGTTGTCCTCCTATGTGATTCAACAACAGTCTCAAACAATATATCTCACCTTGAACGAATGGACCATAAAATTGTAATATATGTTTGTTAGGTAAAATAGGAAATGTTTAAGAGACTACAAAATTGATAGAATACACAGTTATATTGGATAAAGTTTGGTTGTTATTGCACCTTCAATTGGGTTTCATAGCTTCCTTCATCTTTCTTTTAGTTCATAATTTATCTTGCCTATCCAATACGTAATGCTCAGGGGATTCTCACCAAATTATAAAACAATAAGATGATAAATGCTAAATAATTACTTAAAAATTTGTAAAATGAGAGTTATACTATTTTATATTTTTTATAATTAGAATGACAATTATTTGTATTTTCTTATGCAGATTTCATGATATAGATTTTTCTTGAATATACCCGATTCATGACAAACCAAACTAATAAAAAGTATTATATAAATTATTTTTATATGCCCTAGGCAATTATCTTTCATAATAGTATTATATATTATTTAAAGAATACAAAAGGTTGGAAAGAAAGTAACAAAAAAAATCAGAAATATTTGCCATTTTGTTATATTAGTTTTTCTTCTATTTTTTTTATTTATTTAAATGATGCTTACTTTTTTTTTAATGTATAAGAATATATTATATTTTACCTTATTTAAGCATTGAATGATACAATATCTCTACTTTTAATATTATGAAATCAATATAAGAAAAAAAAATAGAAGTAAATCAAAATAATACACTCCCTCTGTTTTATTATGATATTTATTCTGAAATATTCACATGTATTAAAAAAATGATTAATAACAAACAATTTTAAAAGAATTTTATTAATACTCTTTTACCTTTTCATGAGATTATGAAAAAATAAAAAATGTGTGTAATTTCAATAAATAAGGGCAAAAATAAAATATACATTTAATATTACCTTAAGTTTTGAAATAAATATATAAAATGAAACAAATTAAAAGATCTCAAAAATAACATTTAAAATAAAAGAAAAAGAATAAAGAAAATAGGTAGCATGTGAAAAAGGAAGGTAAAATTGAGGGGTGGTTAACATCTCTCAAAGTAATTAAGTGAAGTTAGGTAGGGATTCTAAATTTCTAGTCACCATAATGATGGTAAAGATTTTAATAAGAATATTTATGATCTTCCATAATCTTCGGTATCCTGTCTGGAGCTGTTCATGAAATTGAGAATTTCACATATTTTGTCTATATTATTTTTAATATAAAGAAGCTTGTGTATTAAAATAAAAAATATAAAAAAAACTAACAAGCACACTTCACTGTCCACTCTCCCTTACTAAAACAGTAAAATTATCACTTTCCCTTCCTACTGCTCTTTTTGTGTCATAAATCAGCATCAAATGAAATGAGCCTCACTTGATCTCCAAACACACACACACACACACAGAAAGAGAGAAAGAGAGAAAGAGAGAGAGAGAGGCAGGCTGTTTATGCTGTCTATAATCCAAATGCCGTTTCTCATTATCCCATAATCCAAAACGGCATTTACTTTGCTTGCTTTGCACTTTACTAAGCATTGACTACTATTCCCAATACTCTTCTTTTTGATTCCTTTCCTCTCTTCCATTTCTTTTGGTAAGTCGAAAACTACTCCGTTCTTTTTTCTGGAGTGGCAGAAATTTGGATTTCATTTTTATTCTTTTCTTGCTTGATTGGATTGTTCATAGATGTGTGTACTTTTTGTTTTGTTTTCTTCTCTTCTCTTTTTCTTTGTTCTTTTTTTTAATAAATAAATTATGATTTCGATGTTTGTACAAGAAGCCAAATCTATACCTCACTTCACTCCTTGAATGTTGAAGCTACTGTGGTATTCGTTATCTGATCTCTTTGGGAAATGATTCTGTTCAATTTTTTTTCAATATAATTAAGAGTTATTAATTAATATTGTCATTAGTATATATTGTATGCTTTTTCTGTAGAAAGCTGAGTGTTTGTGAATTTCTTTTTTCTATCGATCTGATCTCGTGGGCCACAGAAGTTAGGCACTTGATAACTGATAATGAAGCTGATAAAATTTTTGAGCTCCATTCTGGTGCTGCTGGTTCTATTGGCCATTGGGAAAGCAGAGATTTATCTTGTAACAATGGAGGGGGAGCCTGTCATAAGTTACAGAGGAGGTATCCCTGGGTTTGAAGCTACTGCTGTTGATACTGATGACAAGATTGACGCCAATAGGTACTATAACCGCTTCTTTTGAAGTTTGCAGTTTTACATAGCACACAGATTTACAACAGCTTCAAGTCCTGTTTTGGGGATACCATGGCAATGGCTGCTAAAGCTTGCCAGATTTTGATGCTTTGACTACTTCACTATGCATGGAACCGAAACCCTTTTTTTTTTTTGGATCATGACTTGAGAGGTACTCTGTGTTCACCATTCAATTCTGCTGATCCATAGAATATGCTTTTAGGCTATGTAACTGTTCGTTTGATGTGTTGTTGTAAATAAGTGTCAAGTCTCAACTTTGTGGTATGAAAGCTTTTTGGTGCATTTCTTGTTGTCGAAAGTAATTTTCAAAGCCGGCAATTGCTTACTCTGAGTTTATGATAATGTTTTTTTAATTGTAATCAAATATATTTTAGTCATCTATATATTTCTCGGTCTAATTTTGGTAATTACTTTAAATCTGTATAAAATCAGATTGCATGTTTCAAAAGTTCTCAAGTGAGTTGAACCCCGAGTGACCCATGACACCTCTTCACACAAGTAAGGTAGTATTAACAAGCATCCTTTGGAAATCAGAATTAAAAATAAATGGCATTTTTTTTTGGAAAAAAAGAAGCATAAATGGCATTTTGAAGTCCACATACAGAGTATTTGTTTCCCCGAGTGCTATGTTTTACCTTGGGGATTTTGGGGTAATTCTTGCTTGGTAGTTTATACTTATCTGAGTTGAAAGCCTGTTTGTGATACAGAGTCATTTCATGTCTTACATTATCCAAATCGATATGCATGTTCAGACACATATATCCTGTGTATATCAACATTTTAACATATTATTTGCAGCTAGTTCTATGTTTTTGAATGGAGGGTACATTGCCACCGACTTTACAATTCATATGGAGAGAGCATTTTACATGTTCTTTTGAATGCAATTGATGGCCCATGTTTCTTATTTCACCCATTGTAGTCTCCCTCCTGTTATATTCTATTAATTTATATTATTTTAATGTGCATTTTTCTGCCCCTGCTTCCTGGTTTGTATGTGTGTTTGAATGAAGGATTATTGAATCGCCTAAAGCTATGTCTTCTCACCTTTTCCTTGTTCTTTGAACCTCCTTGCAGTGAGTTAGTCACATCCTATGCGGAGCATCTTGAAAAGAAGCATGATATGCTTCTTGGTGAGCTGTTTGACCATGGAACCTACAAAAAGCTCTACAGCTATAGACATCTTATAAATGGTTTTGCAGTTCATATATCCCCTCATCAGGTGAAAACTTAGATATTCTTTCATTATGTCTCTTCTTCACAGTGATCTTAATTAGTTGATATTTTGTTATCCTTTAGCTTCCTTATTCTCTTACATTGTTCCACTAAATTAGTAGGCAGAAACCCTAAGGCATGCCCCTGGTGTGAAATCTGTGGAAAGAGACTGGAAGGTGAGGAGACTCACGACACACACTCCACAGTTTTTGGGGCTTCCAACTGGAGTTTGGCCAACAGGAGGTGGCTTTGACAGGGCTGGAGAGGATATCGTGATTGGATTTGTTGACTCTGGAATTTATCCGCACCATCCAAGTTTTTCTACACACAACACAGAACCCTATGGTCCTCTTCCAAAATACAGAGGAAAATGTGAGGTTGATCCTGATACTAAAAAAGACTTCTGTAATGGAAAGATTATTGGTGCCCAGCATTTTGCTGAAGCTGCTATAGCAGCTGGGGCATTCAATCCTTCTATTGATTTTGCTTCTCCGCTGGATGGTGATGGACATGGAAGGTTAGATCCATCCATTCTACTTGAATAATTTCAATGCAGAACCTGTGCTGCCATTTCTGATTTTGACTTAGATTGTAGTAGTCTACTTTGGTGTTGCATTACTTGATGGGAAATTCTTTGTTTTCAAAAATTATGAACTTTAGTACTCCTCTGTTTTGCATACTTGGAATAGAGATTGAATCACAATTTAAGTAACTTAGCCGTTAGCTTGCAGTACTGATTAAGTGAAGTTAAATATGAAATTTATTTGAATACATGCTTGTATGTGGTAAAAGGCAAAATGCTAGCAGTTTTCACTGAACCAAATGGAAAAAAAAACATTAGTTTTTTTGTCCCCTAGCAATGCTGTATTCATAAAATTGTGTGCGCCAGCATGTGTCTATATATACTGCTTCAATTTGAAAAAATTATGCCATACATATTATCATGATAATGTGATGCCACTTTTTTCCCTCAGCATACCTCAATTGGAGCTGTGAAGATGTATATTAAATCTGATAATGTTTCTCTTGTTTTTATGTCGTATATACCAGCCATACAGCTGCCATTGCAGCTGGAAATAATGGTATTCCTGTGAGAATGCATGGCCATGAATTTGGGAAAGCAAGTGGGATGGCTCCTCGTTCTAGGTGAGCAAAATAACTTCCACTTGTTTCCAAATTGAAGATTATATAACAATCAAGTTCATCTCTGTTCAGGATTGCCGTGTATAAGGCACTGTACAGGCTTTTTGGAGGCTTTGTTGCAGATGTAGTAGCTGCTATTGATCAGGTGTACTATTATTCTTTAACAGCACATTACATAATTGGAGAATAGTAGCAATATTGCTTAATCTGTTGTGGATTTTTTTTTTTGTTACATCTCAATTTTTGCACTGGAATATCAGTCACGATTGTTGCTGTCTTCATTACAATATAACCTAACAAACACCTTAAGAATTCTCGGGATCTCTGGGCCTTCTGTAGATAGTCATATTTTCCCACAAGTATTATTTTGGCATAAATTTTGTGTTATTATTTGTATTGATGATGTGATGGCTTCAAGTTGGGAGGCATATTATTTGTAATTTTCAATTTGCTTTTTGAACAGGCTGTTCGTGATGGAGTGGATATACTCAGCCTCTCAGTGGGTCCCAACAGCCCCCCGGCAACCACCAAGACAACATTTTTAAACCCATTTGATGCTACCCTTCTTGCAGCAGTGAAAGCGGGTGTATTTGTTGCTCAGGCAGGTGGCAATGGAGGGCCTTTCCCTAAAACCTTGGTTTCTTACAGTCCCTGGATAACATCTGTAGCAGCTGCCATTGATGATCGAAGATACAAGAACCATTTGACAATGGGAAATGGAAAAATCTTAGCTGGAATTGGTTTGTCACGTAAGTTTTACATTCCTGTATATTTGTTTCTGCTAATATAGCCTTTGGGAAGAGATGTTGCTAATATGCAGGACATGGTGACTGCATGAGGTAACCATTGTCTATCAGATCTGAGGGCTTTGCACTCCTGATTTTCTGAACTGTAGTTTGCATCCATAGCTCTGTTTGACACTTTTTGGTTACAGTACCCCTTTCTCACTGAATTAAGGTTTAGGCATGCAGCTGAAGTTTTAGCTTGATAGTCGGATGATAATGTGCCACAACTGTGACTGTGACTTATATTCGTGTGGCGCTCATGTGATGAGCTATGTCATTCAATGGTGGCGAATTATATATATTCATGTTATCTCTAAGCTAAATTCTCTCTCAACTTATTGCATTTACTAATTGGGTACCTGCTTATTACTTGCCACCTGGTGTCTTGGATTGATCTTTGGCTTTCTAAAGCTGATGCTTAATTGATTACTGCAGCCTCTACACATCCAAATCAAACATATACATTGGTTGCTGCAAACGATGTCCTACTAGATTCTTCAGTTATGAAATACAGTCCTTCAGACTGCCAAAGACCAGAAGTGTTGAACAAAAACTTGGTTAAGGGGAATATTCTTCTCTGTGGTTATTCCTTCAATTTTGTTGTTGGTACTGCATCGATAAAAAAGGTTTCAGAGACAGCCAAGAGTCTTGGTGCAGTTGGATTTGTTCTTGCTGTGGAAAATGTTTCTCCAGGAACAAAGTTTGATCCTGTTCCTGTTGGTATTCCTGGGATTCTCATTACAGATGTCACTAAGTCAATGGTAAAATCGACATCTCTTGTTATCTTCAAAAGTTGAGAGCTGATTATCATGTTATTTATATAACCTGCTTCGGATTTTTGAAACTTACATCATGGTGTTATAATGTGCTCTGGATCTAAGGAAATACAGAGTTCTTGTTTTAATGCTGTAAAAATTTTGAATTCCAGTGTGCTCTTTTGATGTGCCGTGGAATTAATAGCTAATGATGATTGTTCTATCCTGTCATGGTTTAGATTAACAGATAAACTTTGTATTTGATTTCACAAGTTCTCAACCCACATATCGTATTTGATATCACCTTTTGATTAATTCTTATAATTATGCATTTTTGGTGCTTGGTGTCATTGCTGTTCCAGGATCTTATTGACTATTACAACATTTCTACTCCAAGAGATTGGACTGGACGAGTGAAACGCTTCAATGCTACAGGAAGCATTGGCAATGGTTTGATGCCTATTTTCTATAAATCAGCTCCACAGGTGGCATTATTCTCTGCTCGAGGGCCCAACATAAAAGATTTCAGCTTCCAGGATGCTGATCTTCTTAAACCAGATATCTTGGCTCCTGGTTCTCTTATTTGGGCTGCTTGGTCTCCAAATGGAACAGATGAACCAAATTTTGTTGGTAAGTAAATTATCCAACTCATTCTGTGCTCCATGTTAGTGATTTAACATACAGATTGCTATAAAAGTTGGTCAGTCTACAAGTGGGACAACTGAAGGAACTTTATCCACTTCGGGAGGGCATTGTGAGGTTTGAAGTCTTATGACTTCAAAATCATTGAAGACTTAGCTATTTAAGTACTCTGGAAGTAGGATCAAAACTTGAGCTGAGCTTGCAAACTAGAAATGGCTTGAAAATTGCTAGTTCAGCAAGGTTTTAAGTTACAATCTGAGTATTTTGAATTATTCAAAATACTTTTATTGCAAGAACTCAGAAGAGTAGGCATACAAGAAAAGATGAAAAACAGGAAAAAAATGGAAATAGTTCAAAAGAAATCATAATTATTTAATTCATATATGCATGACACAATCATTTTTTTGAAGCAGGAGAAGGATTTGCCATGATATCTGGGACTAGCATGGCTGCACCACATATAGCCGGGATTGCTGCTCTTGTGAAACAGAAGCACCCTCATTGGAGTCCTGCTGCCATCAAATCAGCCTTAATGACAACATCTACAAAGCTTGACAGAGCAGGAAGACCTCTTCAAGCACAACAGTACTCTGATACTGAAGCCATGAAGCTGGGAACAGCTACTCCATTTGATTATGGAAGTGGTCATGTGAATCCAAGGGCAGCTCTGGATCCAGGACTCGTATTTGATGCAGGTGGTTTTTGCTTCTTAGCGTTGACGTGTCTATTTGGGTAAACAAGTTACATTCTTTATTTTTATGTTAGAAAATTAAGAAAATTGCAGTAAAAGAGAGTAGAAACTTGAGGAAAAAAATAGATATATTTTATTCATTGGATGATAGCATTTTATAGGAGGAAGTTTATAATGAAAACTTCATTCAAATTCAAAAAAAACAATCTCTAGATTTATTTTGAGATTTCTCGGAATCTAGATAACAACTGAAATTCAAAAACTAAATTTTCTTTTTTTGAAAACAGAAAAACTACTTCCAAATTTCCTACACAAGATCAGCGGGTCTATTTTCAAAATTTCTTGGAATTTTTTTTCACCTAGATGGCATAATTTCAATACTCCTCCTTGGCATCTTGGTGATAAGCACTGGGCTTTTCTTCTTTCCAACAATGCATCCTTCAAAATAGTTGTCTTTTTATAAAGTAGCTACATTTCTTGATCTTCTTAAGACGACTCCTTGAAAATATTTTTTTCGTTTAATGACTTGCTGGTCCCCTTGAGAACATTTTTGCAGATTTGCTGGTTTTTTGAAATTTTTTTCACAATTTACGGACTTGCTAGTCCTTTGAAACTTTTGTTTTCAATTTGGAAACTCACTAGTCCTTGAATTTTTTTTTTTATAATTTAAAGACTTGCTGGATTTTAAATTTTTGTTTACAGTTTTGGGACTTTCTGGTCATTTGAAAATGTTTTCCAAATCTTTTGAAAATATTTTGTAGTTTAATGACATGCAGGTCTATTGAAAATATTTTAGCAGTTTAGTGACTTGCAAATTTTTTGAATTTTATTTTCTTTTTTTGAAGAAAATTTTGCAGTTTTAGGACTTGTTGAGGTCCCCTTAAATTTTTTTGGAAACACGGAACTTGTTAGACCAATTATAGTTCTGATACCATTGTTAGAAAATTAAGAAAATTGCAGTGTAACAGAGTAGAAACTTGAGGAATAAAATTGATTTATTTTGTTCATTGGATGATAGCATTTGATAGGAGGAAGATTCTAATGAAAACTGCATTCAAATTCAAAAAACAATCTCTATATTTATTTTGAGATTTCTAGGAATCTAGATAACAACTGATATTCAAAAACTAAAATTTTTGAAAACTGAAAAACTACTTCCAAATTTCATACACAAGATCTGCAGGTCTATCTTCAAAATTTCATTTAACCTTTTTGTTTTTCACCTAGATGCCATAATTTCAACATTTCATCCATCGACTGATGCAAGCTAATGGACATATGTCAACTTCTACATTGATTCTCTCCATTTCAGCTTCACCACATATATGGTTTTTACTATAAATAAAGTTAACCTATTCGCTGCATAACAGAATGATTTCCAAAATAACTTGTGTTTTTTGTTGGTAGGTTATGAGGATTACCTGGGGTTCTTGTGTACGACACCTGGCATTGATGTTCATGAGATTAAGAACTACACAACCTCTCCTTGCAACTACACCATGGGTCACCCATCAAATTTTAACACTCCATCAATCACCGTTTCCCATCTAGTGAAAACTCACGCAGTTACTCGCACTGTCACTAATGTTGCTGAGGAAGAAACCTATGTGATCACGGCCAGAATGCAACCGGCCATTGCAATTGAAGTCAACCCTTCAGCTATGACTCTGAAAGCTGGTGCATCACAGAAGTTTTTCGTCTCTCTCACAGTCCGATCAGTAACCGGAACATACAGTTTTGGAGAAATCTTTTTGAAAGGCAGTCGAGGGCACAAAGTAAGGATCCCAGTGGTAGCTATGGGATACTGGCGGTAGAAGGGGTGGTTGGTCATCTAAATTAAGGTTTTATGGTTTTAATATTCTTTGTAATATGCGGGAATAAGATATAATGCTAGATATGTTTAATCTAAAATATATGTGGAATAGTTGTAAAGATAAATTGTGTAAGGGAGAGACTTCTAGTTTCTTCCAATTATAAGTTTTGCTAATTTGCTTAGTAATATCATTAAATGATTACCCTGCCTTGTCATGGGGGTCTTTTGTTCTGAATCGTTATTTCTTCACAATAAGGGTTTTCTGTTCATTATCCCTCTATGCAGAACTTGGCATAAAATGATCCCATTTTGATTTTTCTCTGATTGTTCTTTAAATATTTATTTTTGCCTTTAAATTTACTATAACAGTTGAAATTGAAAAGAGAAAAACTTTAACATATGAGAGTTTTTTTTTTTTTCAATTTGGTTTATTGTAAGAGTAGTATCCTTTGTAGGAGAGACAAGGCCAAGCGGTTTGTCATTTGTGTGAAGACTGCAGAGATGGAACGGGCTCATCATAAATATGGTTTCAGCGATTTTTTTTTTTTTTTGTTCTTATAATTGATTTTTCTGATATATATATATATATAAAAAAAAGTAGTCTTTTAGTCCAATTATTATTATTTTTTACTGTCATCCTTGATTTTATTATTGGATTCTTTGTTAGTCTATAAACTTTAATTTTAGCACACTGGTAAATGTATATTGATACTTGTTTCTTGAACAGTACAATCAATCAGGGAGGGGGAATAAGCGCCTACCTATGCGGGTGGAGGAACTTGAAACCGAATTATTTCTAAGAGCATTACGAGTCTTTACCGTTCGAACTTCCGGCAAACCAAAAAGTAAATGATTATTATAAAATTCCCATTTTAAAAAATGGGGTACGAAACTGCATATTGGAGAGTGGACGGTGTCGTTGGAAAAAATAATCAAAATCAAACTACTTTTTTTAAATATATAGGTCCGACTCGTTTTCCTTGCTAATATAGATTTTTTTTTGATAAAGTCAGATTTTTTGTTGTCTATTTATCAAATTTAGCAGCAACTTATTTAAGTAAAATAAGAATAATTTTTTTTATAAAAAAAAGTTGTGATTTTACACTAAATTAAGCAAAGTTCAGTTATCACTAGTAAAATTAACAATGACGTATCAATCTACTTCATGTGAGACTACCGCATGATGGTTGAAGTGATAGAATTTTATGAAGTTGCTGATGTGACACATTGCTTACATGGCAACTGAGGTGGTATTTTCCGTGGCTACGTCACGTATCATCTCAGCATTGCGGTTATCAAATACTCAAAGATAACTTTTATGAAACTAAAGTAAAGTTTAGTTTTTTTTTCTGCAAGAAGAAAAAGTTTAATGATTTTGTAGCAAATAATAGAAAGTTCAATAACCATCAGTGCAATTAACCCCGACTTTATTTGGTTTGGGTTATATAATCTTTGTCTGTCATTGATCTTCTCTGGATTTTTTTTTATTGCTATTAAGTGATATCAAAGTTGAAATGGTATTCTAATCAAATGGTTCTTTAATCTATTTCATGTGTTAATTTTTTTTAATATGTTTGGTATTCTAATTCATGACTATCATCAATTTTAGGTTTTTATTAATTTCCTAGAAATAGTATTATGTCTATTTTTCTGGTTGATATATATTTGACTATATTATGTTTGGTTTCTTATCCAAGTATGCATTCTAATATGTTTCGCAATTTCCAGCAAAACGGCATTGGAATTTTCTAATCATTAGTCTTTTAAATCTGAAAAATGGTAACAAAGCATTTATAAATCCAATATATGGTATGAAAGTTTCTGTTGGATTTTGTGGGTTTGGACTGTCTATGTAAACTTGATCCAACCCAAAACCCTAATTATGTAAAATAAAAAAAATAAAAGGAGGAGTTATTTAATAAAAATAAACTACTTTCCCATAATAAATAGAAGTTACAGAACATGAAGATTGGTTCTCTATGACTTATCAAATACTCCCTTTTGCCCAAATTCTCTATAGTTTCTCTTCTCTCCCAATCTATTCAAGATAATTAATGGGCGTTTATACTATGGAATTGAGTTTGATTCTAGTAATCTAATTTTGTTGAAGCATTGAAAACACACCAAAATTCGATTAATAAGTAAATATTCATTGTTTGAATATTCTTTCACTTTCTAATATGGGTTCTCTAAATCGGAAAGAAAAAAAAAAGTGGTATAAAAGCATTTTTAAATCTAACAAGTGGTAGTAGATCCAGGTTATTCTTGAGGGACTTGTGAGTGCACAAATTTCATTTTTGGAAACATTAGTTTTAGGTGAGAAAAATAAAAAAAGATTGTCTCTTGAGTTCTATGACTTATCATCTCTTTTAATGTCTATCTTTCAAACTAGTTCTTCATATTTTTGTCTTTCTAGCTTCATGTATTACGATTCTTGGTAAGTTTTTAGCATTTATGATTTATGTTCATGTTTGAAAATCCTTGTTTATTAGAAGTTTTTGAATCTTGAGGGTATTTCTGTCATTTTGATGATCATAAATAATTGAGCGTTAAGATATTTAACCTTCTTTGTCTTTTAATTAAATATATATGTTAAAAATCTATTAAAAAATTATAGCCAAAGAAATTAAGTCAAATGAAGTTCATATATCCAAAACTAAAGTTATTCACGTCCATAAAGTCACCGTGAAAGGTTTAAAGTGCCAAATAAATAAATTTCATGCTCATGAAGGTTGAAGACTAAGAATATCTCAGTTTTATTCATAGATTGTTTCATAGTGTAATTCACAGCTTGCAAAAGAATCTTTATGTCCGTGAATGTCGAAATTTAAAATTTTAAAAAACAATAATGAAGCAATTCACACTTGTGAAAAAGTTAAAAAGGATTCACGCCGATGAAGAATTGGAAATATTACTATTACACTACGCTCTAAAGTGGTTGAATAATTATAATTCAAAATAAATCATATCTAATAGCTAGATTCCAAATGAACTCTATAAATAGCTCATATTTGTTTAAGAAAAACTATCAACTAGAGTATTAAAAGCTTAATTATTTTGAGAAATCCTTGAGAAGTCATTTTGTGAAAGTTTATGCTTTATTTCTTTGTTGCAATCTCCCTTATATTATTTTCAATTCTCATTTTGGCTGTATAAAGATTAAATGATCTTGAGTTAGTAGTTGTTTAAGTATTTTTATTCTTGAAGACAATTGTTCAATAGTAAAATTGAGTGATTTAGATTAGGGAATTAAACACTTGTAAAGATTTGAATGTGAGCTTAGGAAAATACTTATACGAGTATAATCTACACCTAAAAGTAGATTGTTAGTGGTTTAAACTTTCGACAGTGGTTAAGGAGATGATGTAGGCTTTAAGGGTCAAACCTCTATAAATCTTAGTATTATTTTTTTTCCTACATTTCGTGTTGCTTTAAATTTTTTTTTTTAAAATTTTTCATTCCTTACGAAAATCCTCAGTTCACCCCCTCTTGGTGTTTAAGGTCTTTCAGAAATTTTTAGCATTTTATGATTTTTTTTTATGTTTGAAAATCCTTGTTCATTAGACCAATATTTCTATATTTGACATATAATTTTGATTCTATTAAATAATCAAATTTGATTGCCCAAGGGAGAGAGAAATGTGTATTTGTCATTGAAGGAGTAATGAGATTTATTTTTTTCCTCAAACAGAATGCTAGAAATGGAAATTACTTATTTTGTTTGAATCAAACGGCTCCTACGAAAACTTATTTTATGAATAATAATTGGACTCAAACCCACAGGTTCTTACTCCATACTCGCTCTAATGGGACAAGTTTTTTAACTTTTAACAAGGGTTGGAGAGGATTTTGGGGAAACCCAAAATGACATTTAGTGGGGATGGATCATAAACGGCATTTATATACCCTGTCCCGACACACACACACACACACACACACACACACACACACATATATATATATATATATATATAATTTGTATTTTTTAAAAAACCTTTAAGGTATATAATAGTATTTGTACAGTGAATATTCACTTTGCTAGTTATATATGGATTGATTAATATTATTATTTTCATTAATTAAGTATGAATTATGAAATATAAAAAAAAATATTGGATCTTTTATGATTTTTTTTGTTGCTTTGGATTTATTTTGATGTAAAAGAAATTGATAATTTAAATAAATAATATCAAATATAAGTTAAAAAAATAGATCGGGAATACTTGACTCTGCTTATAGATATCCGACCCTGTTTGGGATAAGAATGAAGATTAATAATATTTTTCCATTGGGGTATGGGACAGGGACGAGGATATAAATTTATAATTGGGGTCAAATAGGGTGAAATCCGACCCCGATTTGTCCCATTGTCACTCTTAAATTTTTAACCCCTTCAAGGATGATGAAATAAGGTTTTTATTACCTCAAACGAAAACTAGATAGATTTTTTTAAGAGCAAAAAAGGATAGAGTTCAATCAAAAGAGAAACAAGGAGTTGTTATGTTGCACATAGAATTATAATTAAGATTAATATCATACATAATTTCTAAGTGTCAATTACCAGTAGAGTATTACATGGATGACATTTGGCATTTATGGAAGATATATAGTAGTGTCTTAGTGGTAAGTGCTACAACTTTTGTGAGTAAATAAGACTCTCATACAAAAGGAAACAATTCTCAAAGTCGTACTATAATAAGAGAGAGACATAAATAAACCTTCGATCTATGGAATTATTGTCGTAGGGAACAATTAATATGACTTTTGAATTCAACTCAGTTCCCAAACCGATCGAACCTTTTCCCGTATGAAAAAAGATGAAAATTTGTTCGCATCTATATAGAGTTTCACATATCTAATCCTTGTCGTCAATCATTATAAGCAATTGATAAAACATGAGAAAATTTGGTTCCGCTCGAATTTTATAACCATGCTGGGATCTAGCGGATGATAATACTAGTTAAGTGATAAAACAACAGAAATAGAGTTTGGAGTGTTGGGATCTACACTCTAATATTTAAATTAGCTAAATAGGTGAATCTAATCAAATCTAAATCTAAGAAATTTTAGTTTGAAGAACCTTCATGAGACATTTATGGAATTCTAATCGGATTCTGTAGGATTTTGATTAGGAGAACTTACTTTGATTGCACTCCTATTTATTTGGAAATTCCATTTCTTTTGGAAGATTATCCATTCATGTTTAGATACTTATTTTGGAATCCTCTTTTAGGAGCGCTTGGTTTAGATGTTAAATGCAATTGATAGTTGATCGATACTAGATTTAGTAAAATTAATTGAGCTGTTATTATTGAAATATAAAATTACTAATAATGGTATAGATTATCTCAAAAAATATTTTTTTCATGACATATAAATAAATAGAAAAATAAAACACAATGATCATTTGATATAATTATGTATTTTAATAATTAAAATAATAACAAAAATAGAATATAATTAATTATAAATAAAAATTTCCTCAAACATATATCTATAATTTATAAATATAATCAATTAATTTAATTTATTTTTAAGAGACTAATTTTGAATATGTGTATTTTTTTAATAAAAATTTTCACAAATAATATTTTTTATTTTAAATAGTCTGATTTTATCATTTTATTATAAAAAACTACATTTGTTTTAAAAAAAGCTTCAAAATAGGGGTTTTTTAATCAGCTGTTATTTGAATTTTTTATTAGCATATTACTAAACACTTTTAGTCAGCTATTAAGAATCAAAACGCTACCAACTGCATCAAACAGATAAACTAAATACCCCCTTAATTACAAATATAATTCACATATGATTATTGTTTATATATATGATTAATATGTAAATATATTTATTTATGTATTTATCCTTTTAATCTTATATTTATTTATTTATAAATATCAAGATGTTTTATATTTATCCAGATTTCTATTATTTTATATTGATGATATATATGAAGAAAATAAAAGATTTATAATATCACTTTGCAGCCGCTGGAAATGTTGTGCAAAAGATAAGTTCTTTAGTCTTAGCAAAGATAATAATAAAAAACAAAAAAAAAAAACAAAATTCAAATGATAAAAAAAAATGAAAAAGTCAATTTTTTAAAAAAAAATCTTGGAACGTCAATTTCTTTTATTTATTATAAATTTATTTATTTACATAATGATGAGATTCCAAAATAAAAATGGGATACACTCGTTTATTACTAAATGCCTCGATGAAACTCGTACTATCCTATGAGGTTTGATGAAGAAAAATCTAGGCAAAAAAAGACATCACTGTGGAAGTTTCAAAAAGATGTGCCTATAGGTTTTTGTTTTGCCAAAATTCATTTTTAAATACCTAAAATATAGTGAATTATTTAATTGATTATTTAATATTTTATTACATCGAATTATTTAATATTTTATTTAACATCAAATTTCTAAAATTAAAAATCAAAACCTTCATCTCTAAATAGTGTGAGCCTTCATTACTGATGAATATGAAAAAAATTAAAAAAAAAAATAGGAAGAACAGCGAAACCATTCCCAACTGGAGTTTGATTCCAACTCCAATTCCATAAAACCATAAAATGATCCCAAAATGATCCAACATTAATCATACGATTCAAGTACAATATATCTTTTTAAAACGGTAAACTGTAACTTACCACTTTTCAAGCTCTAGCACTGCTCCTACCTCAAAGGTCATCACATGACAAACCATCCCTACCACGTGATTGATTTTGCAAGATTAATGGGTATCTTAACTATTTAAGCATTGGTTAAATTCTAGCATCAAAATCTTCAACTAGTTGTGTAAAAAGCCAAGTATCCAAATCCACTTTCTACTACATATTGAAGGGAAAACTATCGAATTGTTTATAACAATTTTTTATATAACTATGAACTTATCCAGTCATATAAAAAAAATATTATAACACGTGAGTTAAAAAATTTATTCTTTTAAAACAAAATCTACTTTTGCACAATAAATAGGATGATTATTTTGAAATTCATATAAAAGAAAATAGGGAAGAAAACAAAATAAAATGTTTATTCTTATTAAAAAAATTTTGTATTAAGCATTAACTAGTGTCAAAATTACAAATAAAATTCCAACAGGAAATATACAATATTTTTAAATACATATATTTTAAAATGATGACTTTTATAGTGTATTACTCATCTCAACTGGTTTATGTCTTGTGACTCCTCGTTCAAGCTCTTATCTTTTGTCAGCAGTGGCTATCCAAATCTCACTTGCATATGAGAAACACTCACATACTAAGTAACTCGTATTTAACAGTATATAACAACATGCACAGTATATCATAATGTGTATGAATGAACAATTGTTACATATACCCAAAATAAGGATATATACATGAACATGTGAGTCTCATCACATACTTTTTATTTTACGTCGTAGAAATAAAACCAAAACACTTGAAAATCAATAAATCTCACAACCTTATTACCATCTAAACTCTATATTACGAGCATGACAGTTCTTTTCCTCTTAAAAAAATTTTGTCCTAAAAAATTTACTTGATTGATCGTCTTAAAATAGTTGTAGATAATGAGCCTACACGATTTCTTCACTCTCCCAATGGCTCTTTCCGTAGTGTGGTTCCTCCATAGCACTTTTTCCAAAAACTCTCTTTTATATCTCAACTCTTTCACTTTTTGTGCAAAAATTTCCACTAGCTTTTCCTCACAACCAAGTCAGGTCCCATCTTGATAGATTTTTTGGAAACAAAAGTGTAAAGGTTGACCAACTCTCCAAAATATAGAGACATGAAAACATCATGAATTATGTGCTAACTCCGATGATACAACAAGTCTATATAACTGGCCCAACCTTTTATAGGATCTCATACGATCTAATAAGCTGAGGACTCAACTCCCATTTCTTACCAAAATGAAGAACCCTCATTCACAGAGAGATTTTAAGGAAAGCCTTATCACCCACACCATAATCAATATTTTTCTTTTTCAAATATGCATAAGACCACTGCCAGTCCGATGCAGTCTTCAACCTATCTCTGGTACTTCTGATTTTTTTCTCTGTATCTTTTTCAAATTATGTGGAAGAGAGAGTGTTCGGATTGCTGCACAGTTGAAATTTCACTACACCAGTGGGAGACACTTGTAACATGCTCAAACATTCCAAGGTAGGCTCCCTCAAGGTGGGCTAATGAATGTCCACAAAATCCTTCAAATGACAGGCCTGAAGTTGCTCTGTCATCGTTGTCTCGAGCCCGAGAGTGCGTACCGTCTGCCACTCACAAGACCTTGATGAAATGAGAGGCCTTTTCTTAAGGGTTGAGTACCTAGATGGCAATGCTCCAGGATTTTGTTTATTAGGTAGTCTGAATACCTCCTGGGAGCATGAGATTTCTTCTTAGTACCCTTTGATGAGTCGATTTCCATCTTGATTGGAGAAATGAACTTTTGAAGAGTTGAAGAAGTTTGACAGAATTTGAGAGAAAAAAACCTAATAAAATATGATTTGTGATGATGGAATGGATTTTTTATGGTATTTATAGAGAAAATTTATGACTAGGGGGCCATAATCTTCAATGTGTCATTCAATGTGTGTAAATGAGAAGCAGTTTCAAGAAGTTGGAAAGTTGAAATGAGAAAAATAACCGAAAGAAATGTTATATAGCCGATACCTTCACGGGCGTGAAATATGTAGTCACGGGCGTGAAGTGTCGTGTTCACGGTTTGCTGAAGGGGTGCTCTACCCGTGAATAAAGGCGTGAAATGGTTCACGGTCGTGATATTTGAATGTCACGGTCGTGAATAATGAATTATCACGGTGGTAAAAGAAAAATTCACGAGCATGAAGTGTTGAATTTCACTACTTATGCCCGTGAAACAAAACGTGATTCAAAGCGTGAATGCTTCTGTGAGTTTTTGATGAAAATGTTCACGAGCATTTTTCACGAGAGTGAATGAAGTCGTGAATATAGGCTTCACTACTTGAACCTGTGAACCATGTCGTGAATCAAGTCATGAAAGCTACTGGTTCTTTTGGCTATTTAATTCACGGGCGTGAACATATGTCACGGGCGTGAATTGCCTAAAAATTTCATCAAATAAAATTAAGTCCTGAAATAAGACTAAATCATTTTTATGAAGATTCTATCCCTTATAACATAAATTTCCATCAAATTTACTACCTTATATCTAGTGAAATGATACAAAAGCAAGATTATCTCTTAAGATTTTGACAATTTGGCAATCACAAGGTTAATCCATCAATCATACCAAGTTCTCTTCTAATAAAATTAAATATTTCCTCATTTAGAGACTTAATGAATATATATGCCAATTAATTTTCTGTGCTTATAAATTCCAATGCAACATCTCCATATTGAACATGATCTCTAATAAAGTGGTGTTTAATGTCAATATGATTGCTTCTAGAATGTTGAATGGGATTCTTTGATAGATTTATATCACTTGTATTGTCACATCTAATAGGTATATGGTTCATATCATGATCATAATCCTTAAGTTGTTGTTTCATCAAAAGGATTTGTGTACAACAACATCCTGCTGCTACATACTCTGCTTCAGCAGTTGAAAGAGCAACTGAAACTTGTTTCTTGCTAAACCAAGAAACTAAGCACTCTCTAATAAAATGACAAGTACCTGAAGTACTTTTTCTATCTAAAAGACTACCAACATAATCTGCATTTGAATATCCTATAATATAAAAGGATGAATTTCTAGGATACCACAAACCTAGATGCAATGAGCCATGTAAATATTTTAGAATTCTTTTTACTGTATGTAAATGAGACTCTTTTGGACATGATTGAAATCGTGCACATAAGCAAACATTATACATTATGTCGGGTCTAGAAGCAGTAAGGTATAAAAATGATCCGATCATACCTCTATAGAGTTTTTCATTAATGCTCTTACCCTCTTCATCCTTGTCCAATTTTGTTGATGTGCTCATTGGAGTCTTGGCATTCTTGCATCCTTCCATTCCAAATTTCTTAAGTAAGTCTTTGGCATATTTGGATTTGTTGATGAATATGCCTTCATTGCCTTGTTTTATTTGTAGACCGAGGAAATATTTCAGCTCACCCATCATGCTCATTTCGAATTTCCTAGTCATACACTTAGCAAATTCTTGACAAAGCAATTCATTAGTAGACCCAAATATGATATCATCAACATAAATTTGAACAATTAGAATATTATGCTTATGCTTTTTAATGAATAATGTAGTATCAACATTCCCTTTTGAAAAGCTATTTTCTAAGAGAAAAGAACTTAGTCTTTCATACCAAGCTCTTGGGGCTTGCTTCAAACCATATAAAGCTTTTGAAAATTTAAAAACATGATTAGGCAAATCATGGCTTTCAAAGCCTAGTGGTTGTTCTACATATACTTCTTCTTCTATAAAACCATTTAAAAAGGAACTTTTCACATCCATTTGAAAGAGTTTGAAATTCATATGGCATGCATATGCTAAAGTATTCTTATGGCTTCTAATCTAGCTACAGAAGCATAGGTTTCATCATAATCTATCCCTTCTTCCTGATTCTACCCTTTTGCAACCAATCTAGCCTTATTCCTAGTTATTGACCCTTGTTCATCTAGTTTATTTCTAAACACCCATTTGCTACCTATAATTTGATGCTCCTTGGGTCTAGGTACTAAGGTCTATACCTTACTTCTCTCAAATTGGTTGAGTTCCTCTTGCATGACAATCACCCAACTTTCATCATTAAGAACCTCATCAATATTTTTAGGCTCAATTTGAGAAACAAAAGCAAGGTTATAAGCTAAATGTTTGAGATGAGATATAGTACTTACTTCCCTTGAAGGATCACCAATGATTTACTCTTTGGGGTGATCTTTTGTCAATTTCCATTCCTTTGGGAGCTCTTGCATGTTTTCCTTTTGAGCTTGAGGTAGAAAATCATTTTGATGTGAATCTTCTTGATCATCTTCTTCTCTTTCACTTCCAAGATCAAGTATTTTCATAGTTCCTACAACATCATCAAGAACACTACTTTTCACAAGATCAAGTCTACTAGATTCATTAAAAACAACATGTATAGATTCTTCAATAGTTAATGAATTTTTATTAAATACTTTATATGTTTTGCTAGATGTAGAGTATCCTAAAAAGATACCTTCATCAGATTTAGAAGCAAATTTTCCAAGGTTGTTCTTGATATTCAATATGAAGCACTTGCATCCAAATACTCTAAAATATGATATCAAGGGCTTTCTTCCATTTCATAGCTCAAATGAAGTTTTGTTTAGGAGAGGTCTTTTGAAAACTCGATGTGAAATATAACAAGTAGTATTTATGGCTTTTGCCCAAAAGTAAGTTGGTAAATCATACTCATTGAGCATTGTTTTAGCCATTTCAATCAAAGTTTAATTTTTCCTTTCAACTACCCCATTTTGTTGAGGTGTCCTAGGAGATAAAAAAATTCTGAGAAATGCCATGTTCAAGACAAAAACTTTCAAAGTTTTCATTTTCAAATTCTTTGTCATAGTCACTTCTTACTTTTGAAATGCAATATCATTTTTCATTTTGAACTCTTTTAGCAAAATTTTTGAAGTTTTCAAAATCATCACTCTTTTGAGCTAAGAAAATTACCCAAGTAAATCTAGAGTAATCATCTACGATGACAAAGGCATAATGTTTACCTCCTAAGCTTGCAATTCTAGTAGGTCCAAATAAATCTAGATGCAGGAGTTGTAGAGGTTTTGAGGTACTTACAATGTTTTTGGCTTTGAAAGATGACTTGTGTTGTTTCCCTCTTTGGCAAGGTTCACATGTCTTGTCTTTTTCAAATTTGACCTTTGGCAGTCCCTTTACTAGTTCTCCTATGCTAAGGCTTTGAATTAAGTTCATGTTTGCAAGACCAAGTCTTCTATGCCACAGTCAAGATTCATCACTAGTAGTCACAAGACACTTAGAGGAATGGTTAGATATTTCGTGTAATTCTATTATGTAGGTGTTAACATCTCTATTTTCTTTAAATATCTCTTGACCATCAATAGAGGTTACTAGACATTTATTGGAAGTAAAGGTTACTTTGTTTCCTTTATTACAAAATTGACTTATACTCAACAAGTTATGTTTCAAGCCATCAACAAGTTATGTTTCAAGCCATCAACAAGTTATGTTTCAAGCCATCAACAAGTAAGACATCTTTAATAAAAGGAGTACCATTAATACCAATAGAGTCAATGTCAATTACCTTACCCTTAGCATTGTTTCCAAAGGTAACTTTACCTCCATCAATACTTTTGATTTCATTAAAGAGTTCTTTATCTCCTGTCATATGCCTTGAGCATCCACTATTTACAAGCCAAACATTTTTTTTTTATTGTGGACTTGAGACATACCTATAGAATCACAATTCAAGTATAATTTTTAGGTACCCAAATGAGTTTGGGTCCTTGGGGGTTAGCACATGAAGGTTCCCAATGAGCCTTTCTTATCCAGCAATATTTATTTATGTGACCAAATTTCATGCAATAATTACACAGTTTAGGTCTAAACATGTTTTTTGGCCTCATAATGCTTTTGAATGTCATATTTCTATTAGACTGATTTTGAGAACAATGGCATGCACAATCATGATTAATTGGTGCTTTTCTAGATGCATGCCTCTTATACATAAAGGCATGATTATTCTTTTTATGTATAGAAGATTTAGTGTACTTATTCCTTGGTGTTGTTCCACCAAGTGTGGAGGTGTAAGGTTCACTTGACTTAACAAAAGTAGTCTTGTGAAAAGATGATGATGTGCCCTTAAATCCTAGACCATGTCTAATTAAGGAAGGTCTTTGAGACACTATAAGAGTATCTAGGCTCTCTTTTCCTTTGTGAAATTTTGAAATGGAATTTCTAAGTTCCTCAACTTCATTTTTCAAAGTATTATTCTCCTTAAGCAAGGATTTAGTTGAGGGTATTGAAGAGTATTCATCTAATGACTTTTGAAGAGATTCATTAGATGACTTAAGCTTAAAATTCTCCTTTTCTAAAGCATCTATTTTGATTTTCAAATCAGAGATGTTATTCTTATAAGTATTGAATTTACTTCTATATTTTTCTAGTTCTAAGTTCAATACTTCTATTAAGCTTTGCTCATCATCATCATCTTCACTATTACTATCATTATCACTACTATCATTATTGAAAGAGTATGAGTGAAGTGATCTTACCTTATTCAAGACGTGATCCTCTATGGCCATGAAGCATAGGTTGACCTCTTCACTTTCATTGTCATCTTTCTCACTTGAAGAGCTTTCGTCATCCCATGTGGCTTTGTGACCTTTGTCCCCATTGTCTCTTTGATATTTGCTCTTATGCTTCTTGAGCCTTGGACATTTCGGTTTAATATGTCCTTTCTTTCCACATTCATAGCACTTTACCTCTTATTTACTTCTTTATGTATCATTAGAGGTTTGTTTGAGGTTTCTTTGCCTGAATTTTCTAGAGTTGCTCATTCTTTTCTCAATGATTCTTTTCAACCTTCTTGAGAGCATTGCAATGTCCTCATTCGCATCATCACTCTTTTCTTTATCATCTTCAACTTCCTCTTAAGATTTTGAAGTAGAGGCTTTTAGTGCTAGAGGCTTTCTTTTTTCTGGCTCTGCTTCAAGCTCTCTATCTCTCTTCACTGCCATTTCATGTGTGAGAAGTTTCCCAATAAGCACATCAGTATTCATGATGCTCATGTCTTCATTTGTTTCTTCTATACCAGCAACTCTTAAACCGTAGCCTTTAAGAGGAAGACTTCTCAGGATTTTGTTGTTTATATCTTCCAAGCTCAGATGCTTCCCAAGTTTCCTCATTCCATTTATGATAGCTAGAAGACGGTTAGTCATGTCAGTGATTGACTCATTGGATTTCATCTTGAAGAGCTCATATTCTGAAGTGAGAAGTTGAATCTTCTTGGATTTAACTTGCTTGGTTCCTTCATGATAATTTTCCAATGTCTTCCATATGCTATAGGCTGTTGAGTAGTGTTGTATTCTTCCACATTCTTCAATGGATAATGAGCTTGAGAGAATTGTCATTGCCTTCTTATTTTTGAAGTTTGCTCTTCTTTGAGGCTCTGTCCAATCGTCTCTTGACAAGATTTCTTCTTCACCATCAACTCTTCTTCTAGTTGGTGGTGTCCATTCTTTTCGAACACTATCCCAAACTTCAACTCCTTCACTATCCAGGTATGTCTCCATCCGAAACTTCCAATGGGCATAATTTGCTCCATCAAAATAAGTTTTGAGACTTTGGAATCCTTCACTGGCCATATCTTAATCTTTACTAGCGTTTTTTAGGCTTCGATGCTAGACAAAGCTCTGATACCAATTGTTGCCCAGATATTGAGCCAAGAAAGGGGGGTTGAATTGGAGTTAAAAAAAACTTTAAAGTGCGGAAATAAAAATCAAGTTTAGGAAGGATAGAGAAATTTGACACAAGGATTTTTATAGAGGTTCAGGTGTTAACAAACCCTACCCCTCTCTCCAATAGCAATTGGGAGTTTCACTAACACACTAAGTGTTACAATGGAGTTTTACAAGCTCATTCCCAACTATGGTGTTTCTAACAATGGATCACACCTAACCCAATAACCCTTGTGTTTTAATGGCTCACACAAATAACCAATTCCTTGTGTTTTGAAGGCTCACACAAATAACTCTTACAAGTGATCTACTCTTAATCCCAAGATACCCAAATCTCACTTGAGTTGATGATTACAGAGAGAATCACTTAGAAATCTTTAATGCTCAGAAAATAATGAGCAAAAGATTTTCACAGAGAATAAATCTTGGTTTTTAAAGTATTAAATGCACAAATGGCTTACAACAAGATTTTGATTCGAAGTATTAGCTATTCTCTTGTTCTGGATTCATAAATAACTTGCATTTATACTTCCATGGTGAATTATAGTCGTTTGATTGCATTTAATGCGGAAATAGTTGTTGCACCAACCCTAATAATCATGCCTGACATGTTTCTCTTTCATCTTTCACGGTCGTGACTACGTGTGTCACGGTCGTGACTGTTCTTCCAAGTTGTAACTTGAGTGGTGACCTTGGCCGTGAAACATTCTAGAAGGTTTTGTAAGTATTGGTTCACGGGCGTGACATTTCATCTTCACGGGCGTGACATACTTCCAAGCTGTGGTCTAAGTGGTGACTCTGGCCGTGAAGCTCTCTGGAAGAATTTGTCATGTCATTTCACAAGCGTGACTTTATTTCACGGGTGTGACTGATATGATCATTCACGGTTGCTATCTTCCTTCATGGCCATGAACTTTAAATGTTGGTTTGTTAGCGCTAGGCTTCATCATGGGCGTGACACATAGGGTCACGGGCGTGAACATGCTACTTCTTCAGTTTTATCTTTTGAAGTTTAATCTTCCATTCTCCATTCTTGCTAACATATTTCATACCCTGGTCAATAGACTTAGAAAACAAATATGTTAAATACAATATTGCTATTTTATTTGTTATCATCAAAATGACAGAAATACCCTTCAAGGTTCAACAATACCATTGTTTGGTATTATATATATATATATATATACACACACACACACACACATACACACACTCTTATGTGCATGTGTGCTCGATCATTTTTAACTTATGTTTTCTTGTTATAGTTTAAAGACATCTATTCCATCTCCCTTACTGTCAAACCATTCGAATAATATATTATCACGACCATATTTTTATACTCTAAGATGGAATTGAGATTCATTTTTAAATCTTAGACTAATGAGATGCAAACTATCACATCAATCATCGTGTCTTAATTCTTCTCCTTTAAATTTACCTGTCGTTTGATTGGTCAAAAGTAAAGACTGTATTGCTCCAGCCCATTTGATATTCTATCCTAACCTTTCAACTTTATGGATTCAGAATTTGTATCCAAAAGCAATCATCTCATTCCCCTCTCATTGAGTCTTGACATCTACACATTTCATTATTTATGCCTTTCATATATCTTTCGTTGAGCCTTATAACTTCGACTCTAACTTTAACATTATGCACTTTTTGTCTTTCATACTAGGTTTTCTACTTTTTGTTCTCTGCATAACTCTTATTGTTCCAATCCATCGTGTAACTCAACTTGAACACTTTTATAAAGTTGGAGTATCCACTCCAAATTATGACAGGATATCCATAAACTATACTCCCCTATGTTACTTGAAAGGGCACTAAGGTTTCCACTATACTAATGCAACTCTTATTATCTACTACTCATTGTTACTCATTGAATGCCTTAATGACATTATAGCCTAGAGGTTCCACCCTTCCAACTTGTTAGATTATGAAGTGGATGAAATAACTTGGTTTATATTTTAAAAAGGTCCACACACTAACACCTGAGTTATAACTAAAGCCACCACACTGATCTCATAATGAGTTATGGTTATACAAGTATATACATATACTTTTAAGCACCGACTTAACTCATACGGTTCAAGATCTTATAAATGACCAGGTTGTTACCCTCAGCCTACCTCCACATAAAATTTCTAGTTCTACTTTGTATGATACTTTTGCTTGATAAAGAAGAGCCCTAGTCCAAGTCATATAGGACACACCACAATCATGTGGTACACCCAAAATACACTTAAGTTTAGAAACATCTAAACCTAAGCTCTGATACCACTAAATATAATACCCTTTCATATAACTAGGAACCTACCTAGTCATATAAAAGAATATTACAACACACGAGTTAAAAATTGGTTTATGTCCTGTGACTCCTCGTTTAGAATCTTCTCATTTGTCAGCGGTGGCTATCCATATCCCACCTATGTATGAGAAACACTCGTACACTAAGCAACTCGTGCTTAACAGGACATAATAACATGCAAAGTATATCATAATGTGTATGCATGAGCAATTGTTACACATGCCCAAAATAAAGATGTATGCATGAATATATAAGTCTAGTTGCATACTTTTTTTTTATCTTACCTCATAGAAATAATTCATGTCATAATTAATAATACATATCCAGGTTCTTTCCCATATTTATATCATAATTAAATTATTTACATCTTGTACCTCCACACTAAGTCCATTGCAATTATGATATTCACATCTCATACGACCATGCAAGGTTCATTACCATTACCATTTATCATTATCCACTAACTCTAAACAAGACTAAAATGGATACGGGTAATCAACTGCTCACTCAGGAGCCACTCAGGACACCTGCCTAAGAAAAACAACAATATACTCACATTTGTCTCTAAGGGAGCTCAAATGAGCCTTACCCTTAATTTACAGGTCTTGTTCCTATATTGGCCAACCTAGGCCTCTTGATACCATAAAACCCTCAATGACATATTTTCTCTCCTAGCTCTAGTCCTAATCATAGTATTATGCATAGTTAATCTCACATTTCTCGTTTAAATGTCAAGTTTCTCATTCTCAAATTTGAATTATACGTATTTAGCATTTCATTATGCATTCTCTTGCAATAACATCTCAAATGCATATTATTCTAATAAAAGCATTCCAAGATTCATTTAAACAGAAATTTTAAAAATTAACATACAAGTCATTTACGGTTGTGAATACTTTGTCATACCAGTGAATACCTCTTTTTCGACTTGTCTAGTCATGAACCATATGGTAACATTATCTGTGAATATTTCTATCCAAAAATTACCACATGTTTCACGCCCATGAACCCTGAAAATTCTACAAAAATCATGCTTAAACATAATATATGTTATTCTTATGCACATTCTAAGGTTTACCAATTTAAACCATGATGCCAACACTTATTCAAACCTATATGTTGTCATTGACATGCTAATTGCTCAATTTCATGCATTTAGAGGACATTCATTCTCTTCACATGCCATATTCCATCCCTTAGTCTTTTCTAACATCAATATGTATATTCCATTTAATAAATACATTTTTGCCAACCTGGGCATGCCATTAACCAAAATCTCAATCTCTCAACATATCCATTATCCAGTTTCATACATTAAAAGTATATTCATATCATTGAACATGTCATAAATCATCCTATAATCCATTTTCTCATTCATATAAACTCATACATAGTGTTCATTGCCTATAAAGCATTTCATTGATTCATGTGTATCATTACTCATGCTCCTAACCTATCCACATACCATTGTCCATCTAAAACATACAAAATTAAAATCTAATACTAAATATAACACACTTCATGTATACTCACATTTTCTCATATCAACAATTATGCATTTAACAATTAATGCATACCTATGATCAAATATACTTTGAATATGGTTATGTACAAAACTTAGTTAAAAGAAAGCTCTAAGAACAATTTCTAAGCCTCTTTTAAGCTCTTTCTCTCTCTTAAGAATGAGTTTCCTCGCCAACCTTAGTTCCAAAAACATCATTAAAACTAAGATCTTTTAAGGATTCCACATTTCCCTACTCAACATACAACAAAAAAAGGATTTTCCTAACCCAAATCCCAGGTTAACCTTATCTAACTTTAAACCCACAAAAAAGATATTATCAAGGAAAGATTGAAAGAGAGAAAATAGCTACTTACACAAATCCAAAAGTTATAGTGGCTATTCACCTCTCATTTCTTTGATTTCTCTTAAGATTAGTTGTTTTTTACATGTTTTGGTGGGTTTTGAGTGAAGGGATAGGTAGAAGGTCTTTGGTCTCTTGAGGAATGAAGGAAACTAAGGTTTATTTTCTAAAAAATGGAGAATAACGAAGAGTTGTTCACTTTTATATTTCATAATTCATAGTCGTGACTGAACATGGCATTAATCAGCATTCATAGGTATAAATCAAGCCATTACTCAAACTCGTAAGGCATGAAACACCAGATTCACGGTTGCAGCCAGTTATTCACGAATGTGAATCACCTGTAGATTCATTTTCTCTTTATTTTTGATATTTCTTTCCGAGGAATTAACTCTTAAACCCAGACACATGAAAATCAATAAATCTCACAAATTTATTACCATCTAAGCCCTATATTATGAGCATGACATTTTTGTTGAACCAGATAGATAGCACCGTCAAGCTATTTAGGTTAGAAAATACCAACAAGGGTCCCTTATCCATACAATTGCAATTTATGGATCCAAGTTGTTGGAAAGTGTTTTTAGATTGAGGGGAGCTCTAGGTCTTAATCAAAAGTAAAGATTTCAAAAATTTTGATTTAACCGAAACATGCAATCACTTTGCATGACATACAAGCACACTTTGCATGTTAATCTTAAGTAAATCCATAACTTTTGCAAATCACATTTTGAAATCCTTATGGATCATATCCATTTGCCGAGATCATCCTATGATTATTTGAACAAAATGGAAAAACAAAAATGTCAAGGCAAGCCTCTTTAAACTGAGTTCACCAAATATTCAATCCAAGCAAAAACACCAAAAGATTTAGTTGTCTTTGATGAATCTTCTTTATTGATCCGAGATGTATGATCACTAGAAAGGGTCCCAAAATTTTCTAATTTTTCAAATCTTTAGGCTACTAACACTTATATGGCCAAAGCAAAAACTTTTCTTACCATTGGAATAAAATGCATATAACTAGTATATACACCTTGTGCAAAAATCAAAAAGAGAAAGAGAATAAGAAAATTAAATTTATTTTTAATAACAAAACAAGATAAAAATTCCTTGTTATGATCCTTATGTATCCAAAAATAACTAGAAAAGGTAAAAACAATTTTGCTTTTCTAATTTTGGAATAAAAAGGCCTTCTTTCTTGAACTTAAAAGTGAAGAAAGGAAGAGAAGAAAAAAAAATACTCTTCTAAAGGTTATGGATAATTTGGCCAAGGAGAAAGAAAGAATCAAAATTCTATTTTTTTCTTTCTTTCTTTTACTTTAAATACGCATACAAAAGTTGCACAATGTGTTGACGCCATGCATAGCATGCATGCATTGGTGTAGGAGAAGATGACACCTCATCTTTTCCATACACAAAATGAACATTTCTTTCTTCTTCATACATGAGCCCTTGGATGATAACCTACTCTTTTTCTTGTCATGCATTAGTGTAATTATCCTCCTATATATTCCACTCATTCTCTTTCCTAATGTACATTTCATTATCTCTCTTCCATTTACTATGATAATAACTTTTAATTTACCATTGTGGTTACTTTAATTAATAACTTAATTAAATTAACTTAGGATAATTTTAATTAACACTTTAATTAAAATTACCTAGGAGAAATAATTAGATTAATCAATATTAATTTTAACCTAAATTAATATAAGTAATAATTTCTAATTTAATTCTTAATTAAATTAATCTCCACATCATAAATATTTGGACTAGCCAATTTATTTAATTTGGGTGTGACTTATAAGGTTAGTAATTTTATCGGAATGGATATATAATATTAACACTTTAATATTATATCGAACATTATTTCTGAATTTTTTATGTACCTGGACACATTAAGCATCCTTCCAAAATTTTTCTTTTAATTAACGATAAAATCTCAAATATTTTTTTAACCTCTAGATCTTAATATTAAGTCATTTCATTACGATTCTGATATTGATTAGGGTTACAGCCTGTCAAACCCTATTGATCAATATACTAACGAGTGATAATTTGCATTTTTATTAAAATAAGACTTACCATTATTATTTCAACTAATAATGTTGATCTAATATCAAATAAGTCATATTTCTTTTAGTCAGGAATTTCTTTGATTAGAATTGAAATGCTAACTCTTTTAGGATCTTGTCCTGGCACTCCGGAGTAACAAGTTCTATTATTGGTATATAATCTCATGTTTCATTTCATGACTAATTGTGCGACTACAAGCCGGATTACTAGGTGTGGCTAATCTAGTACAAGGCAAGGGCACCTCCGTAACTATCCATGAAAGGATAGTCTTGACGCCTCAAGTCAAAGGACTTTGAGTCATATAAGACTCATTTATTATGACCAAGATAATAATTGTTGATGTCGAGCACTATATGTGCAGTTATTATCAGACGTCACTATCCAGTACCCTTAACTCTCTAATAATTCGCTAGTTTATCCAGATATTACTATATTATGGAGAATAAGATTCATTCTCAGAATAAACTATGTGATAATTTAGAGACTCAATGATGCCTAATTCACTGTCTTTTCCGGTTATGAACATTTTTAAGATTATTTTTTACTAGAGATTTTTATCTCATTATTATCAACAACTTGATAACAAATTCCTTTTGGATAATATAAAGGTCATATATTTCATAGTATATTAAAACCACTACACTCATAATATAATTAGCAACTTGAACATTTTAATTATTATAAATATGAAATATACACCTGCCCATTGTGGTACAATATTTAATTTACATGAAGTAGTAAATGCACTAGGGATATATATACCATTGATAACACAAGCAAACTTCTAGTTGGCACTTTCAACCATCGCATAGAAGGTATGCAAAACGATGTTGCTTTATGTAGTCATAAGGAAATTGACGGAGGCATTACTGCCAGAAGAAGTTGAAAGTAATTAATGTTGGATAACTTGAGAAGTTCTAAATAGAGCAAATATAATCACTTAATCCATATGTCATTACAAGAAAGCTAATTACCATATCGAAAAATCAACATTGCAAGGTGCATCACCTGTCTTGTGGAAGTACTGTCACTAAAACACAAGCCTCGTCACAGGTGGGATGACTATAGCAATAACTGGGGTTGAAGGAGGAAGAGAGGCAGATGCGTAGTTTGATGATACATGTTTTTTATCGTCATTTATCCATCAAATTTGGGTATAGAACTAATATAAATAAATATTTAAGAATGTAATTAAATAAAATAAAAATTTAGAAATTCAATTCAATATAATAAAAATATTAGGAACTCAATTAAATAAATTTTTATAGTTTAGGGACTGAAAGTAGGTTTTGGGTTTTATTTTTTAGGCTATGTGGGCTGCAATAATTATTAATTCTAAAACCTAATGGTTTACTATTTGTTTGAGCAGATAATGATTTAGTGTTGGTACTGTTGACGCGTCATGCACACGCACGCCGCGTTTCATGGTAATCTCATTAAATTCTGACTTAAAGATTTTTATGCTTTATTTAAAAGTATATATCACATCAAATGTAATGTAGGCCTACGCTTTTGATGAGCGTGTTTCTCACTTCCATCTTCAAAATGTGCGCAGATTCCGGCTGTGAACGTTGAATTTCAATATTTTTAAGCTCATTTTATTAATAAAGAAAAAGACTATGTACTAAATTTAAAACAAAGCATTTATATATCCAACCTAAAAATTGATAAAATCGGCTCTTTTATTATACTTTATATATATATATATATATATATATATATATATATATATATAAAGATATAAAGCTTTAAAGGTATTAGTCTTATCTAATCATTTTTTTATTTTTATAAAAAATAAAATTTATCTAATTTTAATATGATTTTAATTGTAAAATTAGAATCTTAAGAAGAAATTACAGTTTACTTTAAAATTTTAATAAATTACAATCAGAAATAATTTTTTTAAATTAAACAGTTTATTTCATATTTTTTTATAAAAATATTATTTAAAATAATAATTAGAAAGATAGATATTTGAATGTACTTAAGTTATAATAGTTGATAGTAAGTAAAAAATTTAAATTTTTATAAAAAATTATTAGATTATACATAAAATTTTAAAAAATTCACACAAAAATATATCAAATATAAAAAAATTATATTGTAATATTTAAAATTTATACATTATCAAATGAATTATAATTTTATTAAATGATAAAAAGATAAATTATTAATTTTTAAAAAATTTATTTTTAATTTTAATTTGTTAAAATTTAAGGAGATGCACTGTAATTTGTTATTAAATGAAAGAATATTGAGGAATGAAGAGAAAGGGCAAAGGTTGAGGTTAATCTAGTCTCAACTAGAAACACACCCAGTGAATGAATAACTGCCTATCCTAAGAGAAGAGGATAGGAGTGTCAAAATTGGGGTTAATAAAAATAAAAATAATTAAATTAAATTAAAAATAAGACATGGATGTGTTTTTGGCTTTGTAATCCGGGTCTGTTTGATACTAAATTTGAAAAAAATATTTTTTTAAAAAAAATTATTTTTAGTTTTAAAAATAAATTTTAAAGAGAAATAAATAATTAAATTATTTTTTAAAAGTAGTTTTGTAAAAAATAATTTATAAAAAATTTAAAAAATTAATTAATTAAATAAATAAAATTTAAATATATTTTTTAGTAATTTCAAATATTTCCATGTGAGAAAAAATGGAGAGTTCCCCTCTCTCTAGTCTCTATTAATAGGCTTAAAAACCGACTCCAATCCGGTCCACTGCCTATTTTATTCCTCTCATTTTTCTTCTTATTATTATCTCCAAAAATACATTAATTTTGATTTTAATTTTTGGTTTTTTTTTTTACAATCTCCGAAAACATTATCATGGGAGGATTTTCTTTCTTTGTCAGAAATTTTGCAACTATGCTTTCCTTTGTTCTTCCCATCCTTGAAAAATTCCCTTCTAAATTGCTTCCTTCTCATCTTGAGAAATTGGTTTCTTCGCTCTCTCGCACTGGCCGTGATCTTCAGCGTTATGATCACAGGGGTTTTCGTCAAGTCGTGGGGTCAGTCTTTTTTTCTTCTTCTTTTGGATTCCGCTGAAAAGTTGGAAAATCATTCCAATCTGATAATTTTTCTTTTCAACATAAATATCAATGTTATATATAGTTTATGGCCTTTATGCGTGGTTGATTATTGGGAATTTGCTTTTTGGTTTGGATAGAAAGCAAAGTTACATGATTTTCTGTGTTGAAGGAACCCTAATTTATAGTTTTTGAATTTTGCAGGTGTATTCCATACAGATACAAGAAAACTAATCCAGGATCCTCCACTAAAGAAATACAAGTTCTTGTCATAAATGCAATGAGGGGTGAAGGAATGTTATTTCCAAAGGTACCTTTCTTTATATCATATAATTATGTATTATGAGTCAAAGTAATTTAGGAGTTGAAACCCTTGACTCAGCTGTAACATTAAAATGCTCTGTGTAATCATTCCTTAATTAACATGGTTGAGGACATGATTTGCAGGGAGGATGGGAGAATGATGAAGTAATGGAAGAGGCAGCAATGCGAGAGACATTAGAGGAAGCAGGAGTTATAGGCAAAATTGAGGTTAGCATCTCCATTCAACTTCATATTCAACAAAATTAATATTATTAATTTTTGATTCACTTGTCTCACATATTGCGGGTATTCTTTTTTTTCCAGTGTAAATTGGGGAAATGGATATATATGAGCAAAAGGGGTAGTATAATGCACGAGGCCTGCATGTTTCCTCTGCTAGTTCAGAAACAGTTCGATGTTTGGCCCGAAAAAAATAGCCGAAAACGAAGATGGGTATGTATATTTTCACATTTATTTATCAAAATCATTTGATCTAAAGAAGAATACTTAATTTATCGGCGTTTTTTTGTTGTTGAACTTTTTCAGGTCAATGTAGAGGAAGCAAGACAAGTATGCCATCAATTGTGGATGAGAGAAGCTTTAGATGCTTTAGTGAGTAGGCAATTTCATTCTCAACAACAATATTAACAAACTAGCTAGCCTAGAAGCCGTACATAGAAACCAGTTTTCTGTAGAAAGGCCCCGCTTTTCCCCTTTTTTTCTTTTGTTTTCCATGTACAAATTCTATTCATTCATTCTTTTAAGGCAGCAAATTTTGGTTGATTCTTTCTCGAACTTATACCGAAAAATTATTCGATGAGAATATTAAATCTTTTGCATTATCAAGTAATAACAGGTAGCAGAGTCTAGTTGTAATTTTTTAGATTCGTTTCAAAAAACCTGTTTTCTGTGCATTTTATGCAATTTATCAAGCTCAAGTTTAGTAGATTATGTCTAATGAATGACATGGGAGTTGTAATTATGACAAGCTGAAGCAGAGACAAGTGGGTTTGTATCCATGGAAGTAAAGCTTATTAGGTGAGGAGACTTCCCTAGTCTACTAGAAATTATAAAAATTGCCTAATAATATTGGGTTTATTTATTGGAATTGAAAGTGATAATAAGTGGTGGTTAATAATTCAAAGTTTGCTTTTATTAAAATAAACAAAAGTTGTCGTCTCCCTAACGACCCCACCCAAAATAATGGAGAGGTTGATTATCATGTGAAGACACAGACATCAACATCATGGATTGGAAGGGAAAAGACGAAGTGAAGTGAACTTCCATGAAACATCATATGTATCTCTACCAATTTCTTTCCAGATTCCGTTATTAATAGGCAATCCATTTTTATATAGGAAAAAGGCAGACGGCCAAAAACAACATGTCCAAACTTTGGCCAAAACAATTGAAATGTCTTTTTTTTTTTTTTTTGCCTCTAGCAAATTTCCCTCCAAAATTTTTTCCACTCCAAATATCTCTCATGAAATACTACCTTTTTCATTTCTTTACCATTAATGGCACAAATAATCACGGCAGAAACATCCTGAGATTCTAAATTTATTAAATTTTTTATAATAAGTTTTCAAACTATATTTTTTAATTAAGTTCTTAATTATCAATTTTAACTATCTTCAATTTCTTTTTCGACAATTTTAAGTATATTCAAGTCCACGATTAATTGAATTTTAAATTAATAAATTTAATTCCAATTGAATTTGTTACAATAAGTCCACAAACTATTTTTCTCTTAAGTCCCTAAAATATTAATTTTAACTATATTCAATTCTTTTCTCAATAATTTTAATTATATGAAGTTCTCAATTAGTTGAATCCTAAATACATAAATTAAACTCCAATTTAATCCAATTGAAGTTCAATTTGAACTCAATATTATGAATTTGAGTATAACTATTCAATTGAACCCCAATATAATCCAATTAAGTTAATTAATCAATTGAACTCTAACTAATCAATTTATATTCAATAAAATTCAATTTAATTAAATTAAGATTAATTATCCAATTAAATCCCAATTTATTCAATTATTGTGCAATTTAATATCAATTTAATTAATTAAACCCTAATTTAAGTTCATTAATCAGGTCAAATCCTATTTTAATCAATTGAACCCTAATTTAATATAATTAATTAATTTTAATTTAATCAACTGAAATTTAATTTAAATTTAAATTAGTTAATTTAAATTCAATTTATCAATTGAATCTTATTTTTATCAATTAAAATTCAAGCTTCGGTACGGGGGCTGTTGAAGATGTGACTGTTCTTTTTATGGAGACTGATTTCGATGATTCGAGGAAGGAGAAGGGCTAGAATATCTAGGGGCGTTTTGAGCAGTGGAATAGACTAATCATCATTGTCCCTGCTCAGGCTTTAATTCACACATTAATGTACCCGTAAATTAACGAATGACCTTTAAGACCGAAAATTAACCCTAACTTTGTAGATAACTTTTTTTAGGCTAAAAATTCAATTTTTATATTTCAAGTTTCAATTTTTTTTTTCTATTTTGTTTTTTTAAAAAAGATTTTTAACTGTTAATTTTATTTATTTGATGAAAAATTAATTATCAGAGTTTTTTGCTATATTTATTTTATACAAATACTATATTATATTTTATAATTATACACTTTATAGTTATAGTTACACTACGGCAACACTTGTGGCTTATGCTATACTAGTACTATATTTTTGGATAATAGTGGATGGTCAAAACCAAACACAACACAAGACACACCAATCATGCCATCTTGCAGGAGCAGAACAATCATTGGAACAGGAACCATAAACTCTGTCACACTTCTATCAAAACTCAGAGGTTCCGTAGAAAGCCAATTTGTTGCCCTATTACCCTCCCTGTAAGTACGCTGAATTTGAATAGCAGGAAATGAGCCCAAAAGTTCTTTACAAGTTATCACCAAATTAACAAATTGCCCATAATAAGAGGGGGTCTCAATGAGCTATTGCATCACTAACTGGAAATCTACTTCAATGATTAGAGAATGAAAATTTTGATTTCTGGTGTGAACTAGTCCTTTCAGACCGCCAAAACTCTACTTCGATCGTTATACGCTCTATGACATTCACAACATACCCAAAGAGCCAATCGCCATAAGAATTTCTAAATAAATCCCCACCACTAACTCTCTCTGGTTTCTTTTAGAACATCGATCCGATTAAGCTTAATCCAACCACTGTGAGGAGTCCAACCAATAAGCCGCTCTTAATATACTAGTACTATATTATACTTTATATTATATTATAAAGACACACGGTCTATCCAATAGTAATACCATACTCAGTAGCAAAATATAACTACATTTATATTTAATAATTAATTATATTTTATACTTTATACGATTATAATATACTATATATACTTTATATTATATCTAATAGACATAGAGCCATATGTATATGTTTAATATATGTAAAATTACCTTAGACTTTTTAATTTTTACATTAAACTGGCTTTTATGACTTTTGTGTTGCATGAATTTATAAAATGTTTATCATTTTCATATATTATATATAATATGAGAAAATGCAAAAAATCTTGGTGTGGTTTCGTTGTTTTGCAATTTTAAATACATAATATTTTTCTTGGTAAAAAAAGTCTTATGATTGTAAATGTTAATAAAATTAAGTTCCAACTCTACAATTCTCCTACGTATCATCCAACTTCATTTTCTTTCATGCGTATTAATTGAATGAAAAAAAAATCTCATAAAAGAAGAATTTAAAAACATATTTATGAGTTTCTTTAGCCAAAACCCAACTATCTATAACCTAAATAACTCAAATTCCTAAATAGTCATAAACTACTAAATCACTATCAAAATCGATCCTAGAAAGCTTTCATGGAGAGGAAGAATGAATCGAATGAAGTAGTATAGGTCTCAAATGACTCTAGAATGATGTCATTGTCAATGCAATCAAAAATTGATAGAGATAAAACTCAAGCCGAGTAAGTCTTGAAAATCCATTTTTGTTTTAATAATCATTTAGGGATAACACTTGGGATTTATGAAATGATTTGGGTTATATGGTATGAATTAGGATTTTCAATGGGATTATGTTACGTTGTAAAATTTGTGACCTTTTTTTAAATTGATGAATAATTATTCCACTCAATTGGCAGAGGGTCAATGCCTCATTGTGTGGAAATCCAAATTCACCATGGGAAAAATGGAATAAAGTTAATGAAGATAATTGGGTTTATGAAGGGGGTTTTATAGACACAATTCTTCATGATATAGATTACTTATCATATCACCATCTTTTGAGGATTAATTGGAGTTTAGGGTATGATAGTATTCATATGTGGTTCAAAATTCCAGGATTATTTGGCACAATTAGCTTAGAAGAGATTGTAGATGACAAAAATATTGACAATATGCTTGATTACACCAAAAGTTTGATGGATTATATAACAGTTTATTTTGTGGCATATGAAGCTCCTTTGGCAACATTTGATGGGGTTACAATGAGAATAAAGGGTAGTGAAGAACTTGGGGGTGGAGTGAAGAAGTAGGGAAGGGGAGATGATGAAATGGTTGATGAGGATAGGGTGGAAAGGGATAATGCAGATGGATGTAGAGAAGATGGTGGGTCTAATATGGCTGCAGGTAGACTTGAAATGAATGGTGGGCCTAAAATTAATGCGATGGGTGATGGGGATGGTGCAGAAAAGGAAAAACAAGATGATGAGTTTGATATGAACAAAGAAGGGGCTGATCACTTTAGGGCTTAAATGCATAGTGGGTTTAAAATGAATGCATAAGGGGGCTAAAGCTAGGCAGAAAATGCATGATGGGTCTGAAATTAATGCAAAAAGGGCTAAAATTGGGCATGAAATGCATGAAGAGCCTGATATGAACAAAGAAAGGGCTGAAGTTGAGCATGAAATGCATGAGGAGCTTGAATGAATATAGAAGGGATTGAAGCATCAGATTCACAAGGAGAAGACACACCAGATTTACAAGTAAAAGACACATCAGATTTAGAGGACGAGGATTATAATACAGTTGTAGAAGAAAATATATCTGATTTAGTAGATAAAGATTATACCAATGTTACTTTAGATCCAAGTGAGGTTTTGGAAGAGCTATCTGATGACAATGAGCTAAATGGAGATGAATTGTTTTCCAATGATAACTCAGAAGCTGAAGCAAGCAGAAGAAATGCTGATAGGGATTTAAATGAAGAAATCCCATATAATGCACATGATTTAAATGAAGATGAGCTTGAAGAAAGGTTTAAACAACCTATTGACAATGATGAATTGCACTCATTGAAGGGTCATATGATGAAGAATATGTTTGTATAAAGTTTAAGGATGATCATAATGTTGACCTTACAAAAGAAATGAAATTTATAAACTTCAAGGTTTATAGAGAGGTATTAAGAGAATGGACAATACAAAGGGATTTTGAATACAAATTGGTAAACAACACTTCTCAAAAAGTAACAACAATTTGTCCTAAGAAGTGTGAATTTTACATTCATGCTTGTAAATTCAAAGGAATAAAGACTTTCCAAATCAAGATTTTCAATCCACAACATCAGTGTCTAAGAGAGTTTGAAAACAAATTAGTTAAGAATGCATATTTGGTATAAAAAAAGTAACTAGATGAGTTTAGAGAGAACCCTTTATGGGATGTGAAGTTAGAGAGAATTGGGCGTTCATGTGTAACACTCTTCCTTTCGTATATCCCTCCATTTATTGGACAGATAAAAAGTGCTACAAAAATTTTTTTTAAAATATTTCTTTAAAACATATCATAAATAAGAAATTTGAAATATATAAAATATAATACTATGTATATACTCCCTAATCACAATCCATTTTTTTTATATATGTATATACATGACATAATGAAATTTAAAATCTTATATATAATAAAATACAATAAAAAGACCAATCCGCTCGGGGTGGCTACCGCTACTACTACTAAGATCCACACCATCATGTGGATCCACAAAACGACATCTTTATTTTACAAATTCCAACGTTGTATGCTACTCTTGTAATATACGCGAGAGAAAACAAACTCTCACGCTGAGTATATGACTCAGTAGTATAAAAGTCTTATAAAAATAGTCATTGAATTAAAATATAAATCTAAATAAAAACAATTCAAAATTTAAATTCTTTTTCATAAAGGTAATAATATAATATCTTTTTATCCACTTAAACTCATAATACATTATATTTCTGATTTTTTTATAATATTATTTTTATTTTTTTCACCCACATATTATAACATCTTATACTTGTTCTTAAAGAATTAAAGGGGTATTTTATCACATATCAACACATGGTCCATATAAATATACATGATCTAAATATAATATTATTCAGTTTACAGAAATGCACATAACCGTAATTTTTACTTATTAGTATATCAACAATACCCTAGTTCACGTCTAGGCTAAATTGTGAGTAAAATTTTTATATTCATAAATCGATTCATTTTTGCATTTCAAAGTATAAAAAAAAATAATTTTCACAAAATAATTTATTACTAATTTCTCAATCATTTTTCATAAAATTAATGAATATTCTTTTCATGCCAAAATAAATATCATCGTATAGTATATTTAATATTTAAATTCTCTCAAAACAAATAAATTATTTCAAATTCAATAATTGCAAAAACTCAAAATTTTCATATAAAATATATTTTATGTAACATTATAAACTGTTTGAATCTAAAAATTTTCTTATTACTTTATAATTTACCGAAAGCCAATTACAAACAATAATGACTAATAATATAAGGACAGTTACACTGACATTTTTATGTTTTGCTGGTATCTGTCGGCTCTTTCACTTTATCTTGATATGATGTCTGCTCCAACGTCATGCCTAATAAAAAGATAATTTCAATTAACTACTGAATCTCACACGATATAAAATATAGTAAGATTTAAATCTTTCGATTATCCTCCACTTTCATGTATATCGAGATCCTATAATAAAAAATTTTCTCATTATGCGTATTTAATACATAGAGAGTTCAATTGCCAACATGTTTTTCGATGCGATAAAAATATTCAAATATTAATTTTCTTTATAATATTTTATTTTTCTTATTTTTTAACCTCCAAATTTTAATTTTCTCTATTTATTTCAATTATTTCTCTAATTTATATTTCCAACTCAAAATTCATATTAATCCAATAAATATTCTAAAAATTTCAAATAAATTTATATAATCACTTTAACTCATTTTCTTCCATTTCAAAAATTATTTTTCATCTCCAAACACTCCATTTAACTTCATTTTCACCATTTTAAGTCAAATCCTCTAAAATAATTTCTCAAAAATTTGGCAGTAATTATGAAAAATTCCAAAATTTCCACAAAATTTATAAATATTATTTTCATCAATTTTCCACCATTTCTACCATCCTCAAATCTCATTCAACTCATTTTCCATTTTTATCAAATTTTTTCATAATTTTCCTATAAAATCCTAATTTTTCCATCAACCAAATCCAAACAATATCACCCACCAAAACTAAAATCTACTCACAATAATCATTCAAATAAACTTAAATCTATGGAAATTTGAAAGAAAAGTGAAGAAAATCTCACCTCAAAATTTTTTGGAATTTTTAGCCATTAGTTGATTTTTCTCCAAAAATATTTTTTCACTCCCACTTAATTCCTTTATACTTTCTTATACTTTGATAATGGCAATTTGTGAGAAAAAATTGAAAAAAATAAGGTAAATGACTATGGTGGTCATGTAAAGAAAGAAGAAGAAGAGATTTTTTTTGTTTTATATTATAAAATTATTGAATTTTTTGTCCTTTTTTTATTTTATATACTTTATTAATGCTTAATTAAGCTTAATCCTTGCTCCAATTGGTCAATTAAAATTAATCAAGAAGATATTTTGGCTTTTATCCAATTTAATTAAAAAAATTGACTTTAGACTTTTCCACCAAACTTTCTAATTTGTCAATTTAGTACTTGAATAAATTTATTTTCTTAAATTTCAAATCCCAAATGACCTTATCTTCTCAAATTAAACATACCAATATTCTAAAAAAAAATTATGTTCGAAATGGTTTTCTCGATTTTGCAAAACGACTAGCAGTGCAAAAATTATATTTTTGCGATTTAGTCATTTTTCTAAATCATGCCCGTAAAAATTTATCTGAAATCCGATTTTTAAATCATCAGTTTTAAAATTTTTAGAATTCAATTGCGATCATATTTATACTATTACAATCATGAATGCATCTTTCTAACTTCCAATTCAAAAAATCATACGGTAAACCTGCACTATGAATCATATTTTCATAATTTGAGTCTTTAACCTTAAAATCTTACCTTATAACTCTACATATGATTTTAAATTAATATTTTATATATTTTTGATATGTTTAAATCACATTTTCATATTTGGGCAAAAAATCCAAATTTCAACTCGGTCTATTGCCTTGATTTGCGTGCACAATATGAAATTGTATTGTTTCATTTAATCAATTTCATATTCTTATTATCATATTAATATAATTTTTTTTATCCGTATTTAGACTCTAATTGATACGCCTTTATACTACAATATACATGACCACAATACACATATACAGTTAAAGTTTAAATCGCTGATGTGACATCATGTATCTTTAGATTAGTGTTATAGGGCTAAGAGGATAACCAAAAAGATAATAGATAGAGATTTTAGAGATCAATATAAAATATTGCATGATTATAGGGAAACTATTAAGACAATCATGATTGGGAGTCTAATAAAGTTGTTTACTGAATTGGTTGATTTATGACTTGAACCAAATGATGGTGATATTATGACTAGCTTGCCCAAGCAAATATGTGTCTTCTATTATATGTATGTCAGGTTTGCTCCATAAAAACAAAGCTATTTTAGTTGTATTAGACCTATTATTGGTCTATATGGATGTCATATGAAAACATCCATGGAAGGCCAACTTTTACGTGTAGTTTGGAAGGATAGGAATGAAAATATGTTCCCAATAAAAATGGCATGTGTTGATGTAGAAGATAAAGAATCATGAATATGGTTTATATCTACATTGTTTAATTATTATGGTAGGCTTGAAGAAACAAAGTGGGTGTTCATGTCAGACAAGCAAAAGATAATATATTTTATGTTATGTTAAATGAAATGTGAAAAATTGATGTAGTTGATCTATTATGAGCTTGTTAATTACGGGGGTTGGTAGAGACTTTCATGATTCTTAATGCAAATAGAAAACACAAGCATTGTGTGAAATACATGTATAAGAATTTCAAGAAACAATATAAAGATTTGGAGCTCAAAAAGTTATTATGGTATGCAGCAAATGCAGGGAAAAAATTTCTAGAAGCACTACATGGATAAGATAAAGGAAAAGAATGAAGATGTATACAATTGGGTGATGGAGCATAAGAAGGAAACATGGGTTAGATATTTCTTCAGTATTCATGCCAAATTAGATGTCCTACAAAACAACATATGTGAGTTTTTTAACGCATACATCTTAGGAGGTGGGGACATGGAAATTTTAAGTAAGTTTGAATAGATTAGGAGGAAGTTGATGAAACGTTTATATGTTAAATGCAAAGCAATAGAGAGTTATGTTGGTGAAATTTACCCAGGTATACAAGATAGGCTAGAGCATATCATGTAATACCACATCTTATGCAATTAAGTATAACCTATCCTTGTATCAAGTAATCACACATAGCAGAGTGGAAAGGCAAAATACCCTGTTAACGTTGGTAGTAAATTTTTTTTATATACTATAATATCATTCAATGACTTTGCAAGTCTCATATCTTGTAATTTCATTCAATGACTTGCAAGTCTCATATCCTGTAATATTATTCAATGACTTTGCAAAGTTAACACTGAGGCTTTCACCACAATACGATATATCACATATATTAAAACATAAACTTTACATATAAGTATTTACGAGTTACTTTCGTTTATACATTTTAAAACCCATTCCAAACTGACTATACATATTCAACCATATAAATACAAAATGCAGATGACATATTTTCATGCTTAAGTGGTATGCAAGGAGAGAGAGTGATGAGGCTCGGCCAGTGACCTGTGCTCCATGTCCTCTATACGCTACTCAAAATGAGCTATCACTTTTCTTTACCTGAAAAATGATGCAAATTGATGAGTTGCGGCTCAGTGAGAATAATCATCCAATGAGCTCTAAAGTACCAAACAACTCATAGTAATAAATCACAAATCCAATATATACCATATATTCCATTCCATTCATCAGTATCATATATGTATCAATAAAGTTGAAACATATAATCAGTACTCTTTATGTATGCAAATGCTTTGCTTATTTCATTTTGTTGTGACCAAGTTAAACAGACATTGCCCCGGGTTTCCATGTGAACATTTGCATTTGCATTTGCTAGCTAGCTTGATCATTTGTTTCATTTGCACATTTGTTGGGCCATAGGCCTCTTTTTTTGCTTTACAATATCGATTAACTAGTCACAACGCCTTTTTAGTCCATATGCATATGCACTTGTATTTAAGCATTCATCAACCATTGCATCTTATCACATATAATATACATATGCCTCATATGCCACACAATACCTCACATATACTATACATATACCCTGTATATATATCACATATGTCAAACATATACCTCAAATATATCACAAGTATACCACTTATGTATACCACAATGTCACAAATTATTCATCATCATATTATCAAGGGAAAATCATGACAATCATATGAATCACATAGCAAGCAACAATCATTTGCACTAAAGAATTCAATCGATAATTAGACTCATCTTTCTCCTTTGATTATGACCCCTAACTTATTGTCTATCTGCTCCTTGTGGGTCTCCAATATGTTGCGAGCCTAAAATGAAAACATAATCGATTAACTCATGATTAGGGAGACTTAATGTGGCTTAAATAGATTAATATGCATTGTTCATGTCAATAGTTAAGATTTTTCCTATGAGGCAGTGTGGCCTTATGGGACTGTTTAGCATATAAATTTTTCTATACTTGACCAATTAATATGATTCTTATTTATAATTAAAAATAACATATAATTATAGAATATATTAAAATTTCAGACCAATTGGATCATTGTACAATTTTTTGTGGAATTTCTAAGTGTGTTCTGTTTTCTACCTTGTTTTCTGCCTTTAGATAGTTTCAGGGTACTCATTTTGGTTCATCATAACTTATAATATATAAGTCATATTTTAATGAAAATTTATAAAAACTTATATGGGTTTATTTGGAACATTTTTCATGTTTACAACTTTTATTAATTATGTCTCTAAGGGCTTCAAATTATAACGAAAATTTTACTGGTCCAGAATAGAATTGGCTTCCGGTCCAGTATGACTTTCAAAGGCCATAACTTAGTCTATACATAACAAACTAAGATGTAATTAGTACAAAAATTTATCTAAGACAAATATCTATAACTGTTTTGTTTTAAGAATTTACATAATATAGCTCTAAAGAGCTCAAATTATCCAAACAAATTTCTGGATCTGCCCAGGGCACTCAATAGGCAGTTCAAGTCATGGAATAGTCATGGTTCCATTTACTATAACTCAAAATTTACAAGACCTATGAATCTGAAATTTGGTATACAGATATAAAACACATATATCTACAACTTTTATGTTTTGAGGTACTTCAAATATTGGATTTAACATATTAAAAACTATCAAACACAGTAGCTAATTTACTTAGGGTTCGCATCTAGACCAGTTTCAGTACGAAGAGGATATCTCATTATATAAACCACATCGTGAAAAAATATTTACATATCCATAAATCTAAGACATAAAAGAACAACTTTTGTGTTTTAAGCTTTTCCAGAATCAATTTCTATATACATCAAAATCGGGTTGCAAATCAGTGCCTATTAATGAACCTAAGCAACTCAAATCAACCCTATAGTAATAAGAATTGATTACTTACCAAGGACGAACTTGCAAGGGATCAATTTGGTGCAAAAATTAGGTGAAACAAGGAAGAATTGAAGTCTGAAATGGAGGAAAATGAAGAAGAAGTCGGGCTGGAGAAGAAGGCAGAAATGGGGAAGGAAAATGAAGATAAAGCCAACTTGTTTTTTGTCATTTTCTCATTTTCTCTTCTTCTCTTCTCTTTTCTCTTCTCATTTCTCATTTCTCATTTCTCTTCTCTTCTATTTCTCTTTTGTGTCATTTTCATTTTATTTTGTCTATATTATTATTATTATTTACATATATTTATAAGTGCACTAATTCACACAATAATACAGCTTAATCATTTGGCCCGTTTTAACTAAATTAACAATGTAAATGTTTACTAATCTTAATCTAATCATTTTTATTACTTTAATTTAATCACCTTATTCAATTTATTTCTAATGCTTTGTTATCATCATTTAGGTTATAAGGATACACGTGTGACTCGATACAATTGTCAAATACTAGGACACGTAGCTAGTGCATGCCATGAACTTGTTCCTACAAAAATACGTATGAAATGCATGTGTTCAAATAAAATGCATGTGGATATGCATGTGGGGAAGATCAAGGATGTTACATATCAAGTTGTGGAGTAAGAATTGTTTTTGCACTCCTGTTTGTCAGAGGAAATATAAGGTTGATTGTGGTGATACATGATCAACAATTGATTTGAACAATAACAGTCGCAGTTGTAAGTTATGGGACTTAACAGATATACCTTGTAACCATGCAGTAGCAGCTATATACACCAATAGGAAAAAACCAAAATCATATATCCACACTTATCTTGTTGTCTATCAACATATATTCAACCTTATTCCAGGCAAGCATGAATGGGTTAAGACTAACATGCTAGAAATCAAGCCAAATATAGTGAGAAGACCTGCGAGTCAACCTAAAAAAAAAAAAAGAAAAAGGGTAGCAAGTGAAGCTAGGAATCATATAAGGTGTCAAGGGCTGGTGGTCAAGTTATTTGTGGCAACCGTAAGCAAGTTGACTACAATGTCCGGGGATGCGAGACTAGTGTCATTGGTGAAACCCTATAGCAAATAAGTATGAGGTTGACAGAGGATAAAACTCAATCAACCTCAACTAGTTCAAGTAGAAAGAAAACTAGGTCCCAGCTTGATATAGGCTTCAACATGGTAAAATTTAGATTTTTTCCACAAAACACTGATTGTTTTAAGGTATACTAACTTGGTTTGTGTTTTTAGGATGAGCAAAGGAGAAAGAGCAAAAGAAGAGTGAGTTCATCACAGCTTGGACTAGCAGTTACAACTTCAACACCTTGTACACGTAGAGAATGCTTTTCACAGCCTGCTACCCACACACTAACAGCTACAAGTTCATCGTACTGCCACTTTCACACCTGCTGAGACAAGTAATGAGCCTAAACAGTTGCCCCTTCCAAGCATAGGCCCTAATCACAAAAGAAACTGTCTTCTATAAAGCCATTCAGGCCTCCTCGTGTATCAACTCAACAACAATCTCTTCCATTTGTATTTAGCAATAACAAAATAGCTTAACATTTGGTTGACATAATTATAAGATGTCTTTGATTCTATTTTGGCTTTAGGCAATTAATATTTATCTTTTTTTTTGCTCTTCTTTAAATCTCAATGTTTTTTTTTTGTTTTGTGTCTTAGCTGTCATATTCACAGTAAAACCAATTTTTACATAGAATTACCACTTTTTTTGTTGTAATGCTCACTTTTATGGTTGTAATGCACAATTTAAAGGATGTAATGCCAATTTCTTTTGTTCAAATGTTCATTTTGATGTTTTCAAAGCCAACTTGTTATTATTGTATCTTTTTAATTCCAACTTGATCTATTTTTAATTATTTTAGTTTCGTAGTGTTTGATGTTGTGGAGTGTATTAATTTTGTTGACAAATATTTTTAGGTACATTTTAGCTGCCAACAAATAGACAATAGACAAATTAAAATAAAATTCTTTCATTTAGACAATTCATCTTACACCATAGTACATTTGCATAACTATTTTCATACATTTGCATAACCTACATTTCATTACTCATATACCATCACATACATGTCTATTACTACAACAAAAACACTCAACAACACACAAGTGCACATAACACTCTTTTTTGCCATTTACCTTCCTGTTAGAAACCTCAAGATCCATCATTTTGTTCTTACGCTTGTTATTCTCTTCCACAAGCATTTCTACATGCAATTCATAACTTACAAGCTTCTCATGCAAATTCCTCATTTCATTTTGCATTTTGGCCTCATTGGCTTTACACTCCATCAATTGCATATTTGTTTCTTCAATTTGCCTCAAATAATGAGGGATTGTCTCCCCACACCTCAAACAGTTCTAACTATTAACCCATTCAAAGTAATCACAACATTTCGGGAGTGAAGCATAGCCTTTAAAACGTCTCTCATATGAATCTTCCTTCTTTGAAGCTCTAATTGGTGAAAGTAATGCGCATTTGTATTTGATTGATGAGGAAGATGACTCAGATTCCATTCTCCTCAATTTCAACTTCCTTTTTATTTCTCTGGTTGAATCTATATTTTTCTTCATTTATGTTAGGTTTGCGATTTGGGAATTGTTAAATTATTTGGGAATTAGGGTATTATTTCGGGATTACAGAGTTATTTAGGAATTAGAAAAATCAGTATGACACGTAGGAAAGAGAGTCTCGCCACGTCATATTATTTTAATGTTGTAACGGGTTGGAAGTTGATTTTGTTAACGGTCATAACTACAAAACCCTTTTTGCTGAGAAAAATATCATGTACTTAAAATTACAAAACAATGAAATCACATGGAGGTTTTTTGCACTTTCCCTGGATAATATGTAATTTTTATCAATAATTGAACTTTGGCAATAGTTACCTAAATCAATTGCTTGCTTTAGTTTAAGGACCGCCATTAAGATAATTACTATTATGTGACATATATCTATTATATACATAGAAGATCATAACTTCAAAGAAACACTGATATATAGCAGATATGTGAAATTACACTTGCAAAAGATACAATTTTACAGATATATATGAATCACTCTAGCACGTTTCTCTACAAGATTTCAATATTTATAAACCAAACAGCAAGGCTGAATTAGGAAAATAGAGATGCAAACAAATTAATACTACAAGTGCAAATAACAAATTGTTTTATATTAGATCATATCTTAACCAGTAAGGACGGATTTAGAGCAACCTATATGCAAATTTAATAATAAATTGATATTTTAATGTACATTAAATGCAATAATAAAAATCATTTGTGGCCCAATTGGTTGAAGACTCTATTAGTTTCTTAAGCAATCTAACTTGAATCTCTCTCTCCTACTCCCCCAACATTAACATATATATAGATTAAAAAAAAATGCAATGAGAATACCCACACCAACATGTACCCAAAAAAGAAAAATATGAAATTTTGTCTTAATATATTTCAACATCTACAAGATCATATTCAATAGAAAGAGTTGATTCTTTTTCACAAGGAGATGATGTTGAAGAGTCATCATGTTTTTGAAATTACATCAAAAGAATCAAATTAGATTATGAGATGACAAGAAGGTTATATGTAGAATTTGATAAGAACTCTATAGACATTAATAAACAATTATTTAAGAAAAAAAAATGAGAATCTGCAGCATAATACAAACCAAAACACACAAAAGAAATATACTAATTAAGATGAGAACCTTTATTTATTTATTTATGACTTCTTACATCAATGAATTTGTACGAATCAAAATAGGTAATGAAAATTGAAGAATTGAAAAATAAAAAGTTAGATTAAAGTTACCAAACCTAACTATACATATAATTCTTTTTTAAAGGAAATTTTGAAATCTACAGTAAATACAATGATTAAGATGTCAAATTAATGGATCTTAGGATAAATGGATAGGGATCAAAATCAACAATTAAAACTAGAGAATTGAAAGAAGAAGTAGAGATCATAAAAACAGAAGAGAAACAGAGTCGACAAGGCAATATAATTATCATGATTCAAATGTCAGTGTCTAGCAGGATGAGGCTATCCATCAAGCGACAAAGAAGCTAGAGATGGTCAAACTCTGCCTAGCAAAACACATAATTGTGAAGGCAACAGATGGTGATTTAGGAACTGTAGGAAGATGAAGTGTGGTAAAATCATGGGACCCATGACCGATTGGTATGTTGCCTCGTGAACTTGGCTCTTTTGGTTGTCTTCTTGTTCTTGACCAAAATGATACCGATAAAAAGTTTGTAGATTCATCAGAAAGAACACAAATATGGGAAAATGCAGAAGTGCCTACTTTTGATATTCATCGTGATAACCTTGGTAATAAGAGGGGAGGGGAGCTAGTTATGACGTTTCTTTATTAGATAGATCAAGTGCTAAGAAAAATGAGAGAAATAGTGAATCAGATATGGAGGAATTTTCGTTGCAGACAGATATGAAAGGTGGTTGTCTAATGATAAATGGTGTATGGAAAAAAGTCAATGAAGAAGAACTACTTGTTATTAAAAAGTAGATAAAGATGAAACTGACATCCACGCATTATGCATTTGGAGTGTAGATCTAATGAAAAAAAATTCCTTGAGATGCATGTACACATAGTTCACTTGTTGCAATGAAATTAAATAGAATTTATTTGTGCATCTGCATTTTTGACACTCGAAAAAAATCAAGGAATGTTCATATCTCATATATATATATATATATATATATATATATATATATATATATATATATATTAGTCTCAATGTCTCATTAAGTAAAATATGTATTGAAAGTATATAAAAATATTAACTAACCAGCTAGTCAAACAATCTAATGGCATTAGTGATAGATTGATGATGAGATGAGATAATGCAATGGAAAAAAGTCCGACAGGGGTGACCTAAGAACACATAAAAATAAAATATCCGAAAGTATTCACATTGGATCTCAGGTGGCTCCTGTAGAAATCCTCCATTTTCAAACTCAACAAATATAATATAACCCATTCTCTCTTTCTCATTACAATTTGGATAATAGAATGGGTTATTAACCTCCAATATCTGATGCTCTTTATATATAACTATTCAAGTACATGTTCCCAAATGTACTGCACTTGACAATGGTACTACTTTGCTTGTATGGTTGCAAATTGCAATTCATAGTTGTACAAATTGTACTATTAAGTTAAGCCCTAGGAGAGGTTGGCTCTTCTTCAAGTTCTCACATCTCAGTAATATATACATATACATTATAGATTAGTAAGAAGCAAATTTTAGTACATTTGTATGATTGTATTACTATTTCTTGAGAACCTACATCTATGCTACCATTATCATACCAAAAGAAGAATTTACTTGTCTAAAGACACTAACAAAGCACCCAAAAATACTTCATTTTTACACTTTGACTCTTTTCTATACTAGTTTGTTGTCAATTAAGCGTATACATTAACCGATTTAGTTTAAAAACCTACTCGAACCAAATAATCCAAAAATTTAAATCTTAATAAATCACAACCGTACCAAACCTAATCACATGTGTTGCTTAACTTTTTTAGTTTATATTTTTTTGGATTTAAAGCCTTCTAATTTAAGCTTAAAGCAATTACACAATACAATAATAATCCATACAAAGTACACTTGCATCATTTTGCTTACTCTGTCTCACTAATTATAGTTTTTCATTTAACATTTGTTTTATCTAAATAAAATAAATAAAATTTATATAATACACAAAAATTAATTGTTCAACCTATCAGCTTTATTAAGAAGACCATGTACTATCAACACACTATAGTAAAAATAAAAAATAAAAAAATTGGAATTTTCTCAAATCAGACACTTAATATTGTCATCAAATCAAAATTTTAGCTCTTAATTTAAAAAAAAAATCTATACAATAGAAATGTCTTATATACCTATTGTATTTGTTAAATCGAAAAGTTGAAGCCCTTATAATAGTTATATGTCTTTAGCTATTGGATGTAGAAGACAACACATGCTAGTGTTGCTAAATTAGCATTTTAGTTTAATTGTTGCTATGTATAATTTTTATTGAATTGTGACTTCTGTCGTTCTGCGGAAAAGTGAAACTGAGCTATAATAGAAAACCTTGTTGAACCCAAAAAAAAATCCTATTAATATCATGCAACAATTTCATGATTAATTCTCTCTCAGACAATGCATGTAGCCCCAATTCCCTGCTATGCCAATCTAAAACCCATATCCAACCTCTCATTTCTTAAGTCTGCCATTGATTTCGGATAGAGTTGTAAATGAACCAAGTTGTTCGAGAGCTATTTGAGACTCAGTTCGAAAAAAAATTTGTTCGCAATTATTTATTACAGTTAATGAGCCAAACTTAAACTCAAATCCGAGCTCGAAAATCTTATTGAACTTAAGCTTGAGCTTAATACTGTTTGGTTTATCAGCTCGTGAACATGTTCGTTTAAAAGCTTGCGAACATGCTCATTTATGGTTTATTTATATTATATTTTGTTATCGACCTTGAACTTTTATTATCATTAGTTAACGAGATAAACTCGAACTTTTGTTATTATTATTAATTAGCCGAACTCGAGTTTTTGTCATTATTAATTAAGGAGTCAAACTCAAGATTTTGCCATTATTAATTAACGAGCCAAACTCGAGCTTTTGTCATTATTAGTTAACGAGCCGAACTTGAACTAAATTCGTTAAGTATAATAAACGAGTTTTTATTAGCCGCTCGCGAACTTAATAATTTTTAAACGAGCTGAGTTCAAGCTCAAATATAAAAACTAGAATTGAGTTTAAGCCGAGCTTGAACCTGTAATAAACTTAAATGAGCCGAATTCGAACTCACCAATATTTAACTCGGTTCGGTTCTTTTACAGCCATAGTTTCGAATTAGGCAATCTTAAGTTCTCCCTACGCTTTAAAACTACTGTTTTAATTTCTTCCACACTAACTCTCATTTCTTCAACCCAAATCTAGGTTTCTCCACTGGGAACCGTCGTTGCTGTAACTGGGTCATAAGGGAAACTCCCACTAATTACTATTCCACTTTGAATGTTACTAGGAATGCCACATTGCAGGAAATCAAGACCTTCTGCAGGAAGCTTGCCCACAAGGTTCCTTGCCTTTTTTTTTCTTTTTTTTTTCTGGTATTTTTATTGTTTCACTGCTGAGAAATGCAAATACGAGGAACTGAGAAGTAATATGGGCAGCATGATGTTGCTCATCTTGCCCCTCCCTTGGTTTAAAGATCCCCTCCACTAAGGGAATATAACACGAATGCAATTTGGGATTTTCTTTTCACTATTTTCAGATGAAGCTTTGAAGTTTCTTTAACCCTGTATTGATTTGTTAAAGGTATTCATATGTTGATTTAATATAATTAATGTGGAGATTGATGAAATGGCATTATCGCCTCACCTAGCTGCAATTAATTCTTCACCAACACATTCCATGAAACCTTAAAATTTAAAACTAAAAAAACTGAAATACAATTCAACTTAGTCTCACTTTTCGAGTGTTAGTTTTCTTTTTTTTTTTCAATGGGAAAGTTCGGAGAAGAATTGAATGTTTCTGTATAAAATCTTAGTTGTTGGTGGATAAAATAAGTAGTTCCTTGAATAGTTTTTGAGACAGCTCTCATGATACACTAGAAATTTATTCTTTCTAGTTTGCTAGACAATATTCTTTTATGAGCCAAACTGAAATTTTATCTTTTTCTTAAGGTCCGTCCCATGTGAATCATTTTGCAAGATTGAAGTGCATGATGAATGGTTGCAATAAAATGTAATCATCTAGATGCGAACAGCTTTTGTCAACTCCCTGAAATAAAATTCATTTCTAGATTTGTTGATTCTAGATATCACCCTCTTTTGGAACAATTTCTGTGACACCCTTATAACAATCAATCTATACGTAAATTACGTACTTATGCAATTATAGCCAATGTGTGCCAAAAAAAATTTTTTCTTAACTTAGTTTAATGGCCATAATATAATTAACACTTAATTAATCATTTTTAATTTTCAAAAATTTCGGCAGTATAACAGCTATAAACTATTTATCCCACCTGCAAAATAAATAATTTTCAGCCCATTTTTAGGCACAACAATATATATAATACAATATATTCTTTATTCGAATTAGATAGATGAGACATAGACCAAAAAATCCATTACACTAAAGATTAATCATGAAGGATTATCCGAACATTGCACTGTATATTGTTCACTGAATCACTATCGTTGTAGTAGACTATCATTAACCTATATAAGCGAGTCGTCATGACCCGCACTGCAGTAATAGTGTCCTTATGGCTAGCCAATTATATCTTGAACTAGATTTAATCACCAGAAAAATAACTAAAGGTATTATTTTATTCATTTAATTGAATTTCCATTAAATTCATAATTTTTATGATTTTTACATTATTAATCACTTAACATTTTATTCATCCATACAATTTTATCTCTACCATAATCTTTTCACATTTTTCATTCTACTATATCAACATTTTATCATTAATAATCAATTAAGTCATTAAGCTCACTAAATACACTTTATTCCTTATTTTTCATTTCATGCATAATAAAATCAATAATTAGAAAAATATTCAATATTTCATTTAAAAATTTTCAATAAATTGATACATACTAAAAATCATATTTTCTTGGATTTTATGACTAAATTTTCATTTAATTAGTAAGAAAAATATTAATTTTTCCTTTGTCAATTTTCGGCCTATAATTAATTTTTATCATTAAAATTTTTCTTTCATCTTCTAAATATTCTTTTCACTAATTTATACATTCCTTGTTCCATATGTATCATAATATTACAATAAAATGTATTTATACCTTAATTTATATTTTTCACATAATAAGCTCATATTTTCCAATTTCTACTAATTAATTTTTTTATTGAAATTAACTATTTTAATTCACTTTTAATAATTCCTTAATTCTTAATTTTCCATAATCCTAAATCATGCTTAATAAATGGAAATAAATAAAATTTGAAATCACTAACCTTAATTTCTTGTTTAGGTCTTCCTAATCTTTCTTTTCTTTAGCATTTTCTTTGGAAGCACCTTTCACCTTCTCTTGAACCTACCATAGCCAAAATTTTTCCTTTATTAATCCATCATTATTTTGCTTCCTTAACTCAAATAAACTTCATTTTTATCATCTACATACCTTAAACTACTTATTTGAACAATTAAACTAATTTAAAACTATAAATTTCACTTATCTCAAATTTGTATCCTAATTTTTTTCCTTTGATTTCCTTTCACTCTAGCCCTCCAATTGAAGATTAAAAACTTCTATTAGCTAATAGAGAGACAAAAATTATTTTTGGATAGTTGATTTTGGTATAAGAATTGAAGAAAATTGGAAAAGAAATGTGAGGAGATAAGTTTGGCCATGCAAGAGGATTTGGGGAATAATGAGTTGCAGAATTCTCTCTAGAGAATTATGATATTTAGGCTAATTTATAGTGACTTAAGTTGGATGAGCTTGGATCAAACAAAACTCAACCCATTTAGACCTAATTATGCACTATAAATTAATTTTCTCACTTCCCAAGCTTAATTTCATCCAAATTAAATTTCATAATTCATAAAATATTTTTATATATCTACGCAAAAATTTTCAACTCAATCAGAGTCCATTTTCTGTCCAGCTCACTCAAACCGGATTGATAATTTAATTTTCAGTGTTACCGTAAAATTTCTTTTTCACTGTCAAATAATCATAAATATTATTTAGAGTCTATCCATGTCTTAAAATAAATTTTTGGATATCGTTTGCTATTTTTCATAGCATAGGAAAAATACGGTCAATTAATTATTTAATTAAATCGAATCCTATTTTTTTCTTAGTTTTAACTTTTGAGTACTTATTTGATCTTATTTTAACTCCAAATTTTACACCCAGACTAGTCATAACCTATATTTTCCGATGATCAAATAAAATATTTTTCACCCACGGATATATTTTGAACCCCGGTATGCTGATCAATTTCAGAAACTATAGTTTACGACTACCTCGGTATTTGGATCATTACAGCTTCATCCAGACCTGAGCAAGGCCCGTGGGGCAGAAGAGAATTTCAAAGAGATAAGTGCTGCATACGAGGTAAATCCTCTATTTCCAAAATGCTGCTTTACTTGATTCTTTAGTTTAGAACTATCACTTTTTGGTTCACCTGTAATGGGATTAAGGTTTAGTGTGGTTTATCTGAGTATGAATCTGTGATGCTTGATTGGTATTATCTTCAAGCTTTTCTTTTTAATTTCTTAAAGGTAATTTAGTATTCTTCATTCTTGTCTTATGTCATAAATCATAATAATCTACTCTCTCTGCATAGCGTGGCTTAATGTTGTGATAGAGTTGCATAATCAGATTATATGAGAATCAAGTGATTGTATTGAATCTGCTCATTCTTTTGTTGCCTTGCTAGTTGAATACAAATTTCGTACCACTCTACTCTAACAAATTCTTGTGGGATTGTGGGTTCTTGTATGATGCATAGAACAATTCCGTTGCACCATGTCAACAGATATAGTGTTAACATATTGATATTTATAATAGTCTACGATTACAGTCTATTCCTTTACTTCTTATTCCATTTCCTCTCATGTGTTGATGAAACATTCATGGAGGTCCTATCAGATGATGAAAAAAGATCTTTATATGATCGCTTTGGTGAGAAAGGTTTACAAGGAGTATATGATGGGTCAGGCACCGGTTCACAGGGGGTAAGATCTTAATCAACTTAGTACCCTTTTGCAACTTCTGAAATTGCATCTATCTTGCTTATCATGCTTCTGTAATGTATAATCAGTTATCTCTGGTGACTTCTATATCCTTTTTGACTTTTGTATTGTGGAGAAGGAATACAGATTAGGGGTTATTGAATTTTCATTTAATTAATTGTTGATTCATGACTTGGCTACTTGATTATTAACTAGCTTCATCATTTTCAGATGGATCCTTTTGTGATATATAATGCATTTTTTGGTGATTCGGATGGGTTCTTTGGAGGAAGGGGTGATGCAGGAGGCATTAACTTCAATTTTAGAGATATGAGAAACCAGGATCTTGACATTTGGTAATGATCCTGTATTATTTATTATTTATTTTATTATATTACAGATCTATTTGTTTTTTGCACTGATATAAGTTCAAAAAACGAAAAGGAAATCTGCTGTATTCTACACATGCTCTCTATCTTTCGGGTTTTGGATCAACAAGTTCGTGTGATTCCCACAAAATTTTGTAGGACAATCCATGGAAAGTCTATCCTGGCCGGGTTGAAATATTTAATGAAGATGTGTTCTTGAAATTATTAGCTTTAAGATATTAGTGTCTGACTGAAAACTCACCCATTTAGGCAGCCCAAGATAGTTCTCTGCTGAGCATTTGAGCCTGGTTGCCTTTTTACACAATTGAAGTTTTTTTTGCCTGGTTTTTTGGCGGTACTTGCTTAACTGTGTTATTTTATGAACTTGGTTTCATGGGATTTGACAACAATAAACTAAAAAAATGAAGAAATATTGAATTATTATGAACAAAGTTTACAGGAAAAACATGTCCTTGGGAGTTGCAATATGTGGGCTTGAGACATAAGTTAATATGAGTGAGTGTGGATGCATCATTAAGGATATATAAACATGATTAGAGTGAGACGATGTTTTCTTTGGAAAAGTCGGGAGATAGAGTAAGCATAAGCAATCACTTTGGTTACTGAAATACAAAGCACCAAAATTGTGGGTATTTGAAGTGAGTTATTGATACAATAGATTTATGTGTAGAGAGAAGAGAAAATTTTATGTTTATTTTCATTTTATTGTAGGTATGATCTTTGTTTGAGCTTTGAAGAATCAATTTTTGGAGCACAGCGTGAAATTGAAGTTTCTTGTTTTGAGAAATGTGATTACTGTGGTGGAACTGTTGCAAAATCTGATAGTTTCATAAAACCCTGTACTGATTGTGGAGGTCGTGGCGGGGAGATGAAATCCCAAAGAACACCATTTGGAATGATGTCACAGATAATTTGACTTGATCGTAGATACTTGATGATTACATTAAATTTGATACTGATTTTTTCCCTTAATACCAATAATTGGGAGCTTATGATCAAAAGTTCAATGCTATTATCTATCTTTGCACACATATTTTTGACTTTGGAAGGATGTCCCGATGCATAAAGTGTCCTCCATTTGGAGGCTTTGGAAAGGTTAAGATTACACAGCCTTCCTATTGCACTTGCAAGAAGGTTTTTTGGCAGTTTCACCAATTTAATTCTATTGGTATTTATATGGTTGATGGTTCATTGAGAGCACTGTTTCATTCTCATGTCCCCTTGCAAATTCTAGGAGAATTTATATGGACTGCATGATGAAGGCACTGAGTGGCATAGTAGCTGAATCAGAGTTAGATCTTTCATTTCTCAACTGTGAAATTATCTCATTCAAGAGGTGATAATCTTGTTTTTCTGATCTCGATACGAACTATAAAGTGTTCAATCATTGAATGTTTATTTATTTATTTTTGTAGCATATAACAGTGATTTAAAACCGAAGCCAGATTAGTGAAATTTCGTTTACTCTTCACTGTGAAAGCGGAGTACATGAATACTGGATGTTGTAAATTTGGCATTATGATGACAACTTAGGTATAGGGCTTGCTTTAAAATGGCTTCATAAAATAATTATTGTTTTTGATATCGTTTATATTGGCATTAAATAACAATTGTCAAATTGTTATTTACCAATGTTGAAGCACGTTTCAACTTACAGGCAATATAGTTTGTTATAGGTATTTACATCAGATGCACTTTCCAATCTCTAGCTCTAGCTCTAGCTCTAGCTCTAGGGTTTCACATCCAGTAAGTACAAGGAGATCAAATTTCATCTCTAGCCTTTAGTACTTCCCTCGAGTAGGCAAATTTGTCATCCCACCTTTTAATTTGCAATGAAGTGTTAATATTTTGTTGATGTTTTCAGGCTGACAGGTGTCGAAGGAAAGTTTGATCGGTCAAATATTTTAATTACATATACAAATCCCCTGGTTCTTCATTAAATAAATACCTTCTTTATTACAATCAATTTTGCAGCAAAATTGTAAATTTTAAGCTACAGATGGGATATAGTAATTTGTATAAATGATACTAATAGGAATAACAGTATGATACCTGCATGTTATTAACAAATGCATTCTGGGTTCTGGATGGCTTTTAGGTTTCTACCTGCTCAAGATGCAGTGGGGAAGGCAAGATAGTTATTGATCATTGCCGAAAGTGTGGTGGCAATGATAAAGTAAGTTCAAAGCGAAGTATTAAAGTGGCAATTCCTCCTGGCATCAATGATGGAGCCATGATGCAAATTCAAGGAGAGGGAAATTTTGACAAAAAGAGGTGCGTGGCTTAGTGTTTGGATGAGGGTTATGCCTTCTCAGCTTTTTTGGTGTAATGTTTGCATGTGATGCTTGATTGCATATCTCTTGATTTATTTGTTACTACTTGGTGCCCATTTAGGCAGCCCAAGATAGTTCTCTGCTGAGCATTTGAGCCTGGTTGCCTTTTTACACAATTGAAGTTTTTTTTGCCTGGTTTTTTGGCGGTACTTGCTTAACTGTGATGCTTGATTGCATATCTCTTGATTTATTTGTTACTACTTGGTGCCTTGATTGCCTCTATAAATATAAGCAAGGAAAAAATAGGAGACATAAATTATGGTTATCTGATAACGCTCACGACCCACATTTTGTGAATTTTGTGGAAATGAATATAAATGTTCCCTTTTACTTTTTATTTGTCTTCGCACAATTGTCTTTGGCCAATTTGTTAGTCTGAGCTGACATCAAAGAAATATGATAAAAAGCAAGAGGCCTAAAGACAAAAAAAAAGTGTTTTGTTTTTTTCTTTTTTGAGTGATTTCTTAAATCCTCCCACATTTATTAATTTCATATAACATATATAACATGGATATAAATGTTCCCTTTTTTTTTAGAATTATTATCTTTCCAAGATAGTTTTTGCCAATTTCTTTAATCTGAGGTGATGCCAAACGGATATGATTAAAACATTGGGCCTAAAGACCCGGAACAAATAGCAAAATAGGATGGGAGGGTTTTTTTTTCTCCTGTTTCTTGGTATTGAATTCTGCAACTATTTTTTCTAACATGAGTGTTGCCAATGTCACAAGCCAATTTATGGTATTCATGTTACTTGGATAAGTCAATTTATCCTGATATACCTTGAATTTTCTAAGTTGAAGACATTATATTGGAATGAATTATGATGTGTTTCAAGAATGCAGAATCTGTCAATGTGTATGTTACGTTCAAGGCTGTAACATCAAAAGGGTGTTTAACTAGCTGCAGACCTAGAATTTGTGATGGAGCTGCAAGAATTGAGAAGAAACATTGTAAAATAATTTGAACTGGACAACTTCTTTCATGCAAGTTATTCCTATGCTTATTTCTTTAATTTAGTATAATGGGATTTCTGTCCAAATTCGTAAGTTACTAGACAATACGTTTTGGATGAGGGTGTGCATGTTAGCCTTCCATCCAGAACATGCTTACTCTCTCCATCTTGTTGCATTTTGAAAAAACTTTACATCTGCATATTGCTAGTTATTCACTTGTTCTTTTGTTCCAGATATGAATGGTTAATTGGTGACTTCTCTTTCATATCCTTTCTTTGTCTGAAAAGACATACATATAAATGACCATTGTCTAAAATCATGCCTGTAATGTATAGATTTATACATGTTAGAGCTGATTTATCTAAGTAATCAGTTCTAGATGAACATATAAATTACCATTGCCTAAAATCATGCTCTTGATGGGCAGATTTTTTGTTTCAAGAATATTTGTTGTACATGTTGAACTGAATTATTATAGTCTGTGCCTCATTATGTTATACCAAAAAATGTAACATGTGAAGTTCATATCAGTCTTCTTTTCTAGTGGAGTGTAAAACTCATTTTAGATCTTTCAAGTGCTTGGATGGAACTCTTCTTGATTTATTTAGTGAATTTAAATAAAATTTATAACCCACATATGAATCGGTTGGATAGTGCACGAATTATATTGTCTCGACTTGCACTATGGTGAATATGATATTTATCGATCTGGAAAAGGCATATGACAGAGTCTCAAGAAAAATTCTATGGTTTGTTTTAAAATGGAAGCGAATGTCTGCAAAAACTTAAAAGTGTTGAAGGATGAAAATTTATTCCTTGCCTTTGGATTCTGAAGTGCACTGTTGTTCAGATAGGTGGGTTGATAGAAAAGATTTTTCTGGAATATATCAAGGATCAGCTTTTAGTTTTTAGTTTTTCATGGATGAGTTGAGAAAACATGTCTGAGAGGTATCTCTTGGTGGCTGATGTTTGTTGATTTAGATGTAATAGGTGAAGCCTGATATGGGATAAATAAGAAACCAAACGAGTGAATAGCATCACTAAAGTCTAAGGGTTTTCAAGTTAGTAGAACTGAAACAGAGCATATGCATATCTATTTTAGTAAAGGGGAGTGAACAAAGCAGGATTAACCTAAATATTTAGAGGTTGCATAAAGCGTTTTTAAATACTTATGCTATTAGACAAAGTGATGCTGTATGAAAGGAGGATTCCAAGTATTTAAATCTGGATAGATGATGCTGAGATTGCACAAATCCCATGTGATTGCAGGATACCAATTCATTTGAGTGGAAAGTTTTCTAGAACCACAATTCCAGCAGCTTTGATGTATGGCAAAACATGTTGGATGGTGAATAATGTATACAGAAGATTAGAGTTAAAAAATAGGAACAAAATGATGAATATACAGGATTTCAAGCATGGCTAGAAAAAGGATCATGTGCGTTCTTAATAAGGGTGTAGTGGTATCGATTAAGGAAAAGTTGAGAAGGAGAATCTAGGAGATTATAATGGTTTGCACATGACCAGTAAACATGGTAGTAATGAAGGCTGAACATATTGAATTTCATAAGAAAAGAAAGGGAGCAGAGCAAAGGATTGTTTTTCTGAAGATCCTTATTTAGTAAGGTATTATACTTAACTAATTTAGAAATATTTTTCAGTTTTTTCCTTTATTTAGGATTCCTATTTAGTAAAATTAATTGCTTAATTAATTAGGAATGATTTTTCAGAGAAATATAATTTCTCCTAATTGTATAATTATGACAACTGGTCAATTTACATATTGTATGTTTTTTTTTCCTCAGTGCAGAATTTTAATTCTAAGAGTTTCTTCAAACCTAATTATTTTCTACAGTTCCAACTAGTCACCCTATTCTAAGCTCTAGTTCTTTAGATGTAATTGCTCAAAAGGCTTCCTCTACGTCGTAATCAGTACCTTCCTCTTCTCTAGTATTGATGAATATTGGCCTTGGATGACAAAATACGATATGTTGTTTTTTCTTTTAACTTGATCTCCTATGATAGGCTTGTTCTTCAACTCCACTAGTTCTAGCAACCTGGTTAGGGTTGTCGAGAGAGAGAGAGAGAGCTGATGTTTTCTTTTAAGTTTCCTTCAAAATGCTATTGTTTCTCCTCCTTTTTTTTTTTTTGTTTTTGCCTTTTGTTCGTTTAATTTGATTTCGTGTTGATGGAAACATGATAAGCTATATAATTTTTTTTTTTGTAACAATGGCATAGATTGCATGATTTTTTTTTTCTTAAGAAAAAAATTAAAACAGACATGAGGACAATATTGACAAAATGCACCTTTTTTATAATTTTTACCTGTCTCAAATGTGAGTGCCTTGCCTTGCTAGGAGAGCATGCCTTTCGCCAGCTAAGGCGCTGTGGCTGGCGTCTCTTGAGCCTTGAACTGTTTTCAACATATCACTTAGGTCATATTTAGAATCAACAGAATCCATATGCTAATTGTTTTCTTGTTTCGTGGTGGTTTAAGTGCCATAGTTTATTTGTTATCCATATGTTGTGAAATTGAAAATTTTATGTGAGCTTAATGCAATGACGGCAGTGATAAGGAACGCACACTTATTGAGGAATTAGAATCACTTAAGTCTTACAGCAAACAGCATGAAGCTTCTTCCGAAAACTCTGGTACTGGTATTTATTAAAAATTAATTTTGAATGCATTATGAAGCATGGATAGTTCATGTTCCTTGTATTTTTTTTATATCTTACTTTTTGTACCTGGATTCCATATGGTACTCTTTGGTGAATTAAAGGTTTAATGATTATCATGTTTGTATCATTTATATTTATTAAGTTCCAAGTCAGATACATGTGGATGTTAATGACTAGGAAAATTGTTTTTGAGTGTGTGCACATGTTGATAAGTGATCTCAATCATACAGCCATATTGCAGCTAGAAAAGATATGGTTGCCAGATTTTTATTGTTCCGTGTTCAGAAACCTAGTCTTGATTGCCAATAGGTGTCATGATCCTTGAGGAATTAGCAAAGATACGATGGAATGGTGGCAAAGACGTGGAATTGCAAATGGTGGCAGCAGTGCCCTTATACCTAATTCTTTTGAGCTGTTATATCACACAAACATACATTTCAAACTCTGGCGTTTCAACAAAATCATATGATGCTTGCAGACAACTCTGATTTTATCAAAGTGATAATTTAAAGAAGAAAGATAAGAAACTATGAACTTTTGGCCCAAAAGTTTGAAATTTGCACTTTAAATCATAACAAAGTTTTCATTTTGTAATTTCTGTCAACTTGTTTTTTGTTTGACGAATTGGGTTGTCATTTAATTATCTATGCAGTTCATTTTGTTTTAACATATAGTTTAGATGGAATGGTAATGTATTATTATTATGTAAAGTTGTTTTAACTATGTTTTATATATCAATAATTGTTGCTTGCAAAGACTAAAATCTCAAATTTTGTATGCAGTGGGAGTTTTCCTTAAACAATTTGTTGCCTGATTTTAAGGAGAATTTAGTGAAATTTTGAAGCAAAAAATATTACTAGAATGGGTTTGTAAGTTTTAATATGTTCAAAGTTTGAATTATGAATGTTATAAATGATAGGCTTACATTGTCATCAAAACTTTACCTTTCTTTTTTCTACTAAATGTTTATCGTATTATATATATATCATTTACTACTCTTTTAAAATAACAACCCTCCTATTCTTTTTTTTCTCTTCTTTTTTCTTTTTCCACGTAGCATCCCAGGATTACTTAAAATATCTGCAGTCCTGCCTTTTGGCCTAACAATAAATTCTGTCTAGAAATAAAGTGAAAAGTGTGAAAAATGATTGTTTAAAATTAACTGTTGCGATGTAGTGTGTTTTTAACTTTGATCTTTCAAGCTTATTTAACAACAAAGAATTCCATTCTCTTTTCATTTTTTGGTGAGAATGTTATATCATCCTTCTTAATGTGCCATAATTTTAGAGGTTTTATTGGATCTAAGATTTTGTGCTTTCTCACGTCTGAAAACACTTCATTTCAGGGACATTCCGAAATGAAGTTGATGAAAGCAGAATCGGAGATGCAAAAAAACATGCTTCAAGCCCTGGGAGCAAATTTACCAGATCTCTATGGAAATCAATCACTGACTTCTTGGGGTATATTTCACAAACTTATGTTACTTTTCCACGTCAAAATAATGTTTTAATCATATAATGAAACGAGATACGAACATACTGAGGTTAATGATGCAATAAGAAATCATATAATGTATGTAATGCAGGCATGAAATGTTTCAATAAAAACTAAGATGATCACTTCTGATTACGAGATTGCTAAAGTGTGTGTGTATGTGTTTTTCCGAGTTCTAATAATGCTCTTCTCATCATGCAATTTAATAACCTTGTGCAAGTGATTATCTTCACGTCAAATAGCATAAGGAGCTTTAGAGAAGGGGGATAAAGGTGGAGCATATAATCATAATGCCGCATGCATGAATGTCAGACGTCAGTAAAACATCCTTGGGCATGTGTTTTGACATTGGACACAATGGACAGGTCTGGACTGAAGTGAAACAATATATTAAAGTATTAAAAATTTTATAGAGCAGCCTCCTTTCTTTGAGCTGAATGGGTAATAATAGCTTATTATACGTGGAGGCACCCGGTAAATGGCTTTGATGTGGCTGTAATTCTTGTAAGTCACACGTGTCACCACATTAGTGCCACATCAACGCGCAGCACAATAAGTTCAGATGTGAGTGTCTAAATGAACCTCCTTTTTGTTTTGTTTTGTTGTGTTTTGTGTGCCAAATACAGGTGCCTCTATGTGTATTAACTCAGGTAATTATTAATAGAACTGGTGCACTGATGTTGATCATTACCGTGCCGTCATCTTATAAATGACTTTGCTATTGGTTGACTTCCAGAAGAAGGCAATCTAGAGAAGGGTTTGCTTCTTGTACCATGGACGCATCAGGATTTTGTTGGAAGTGTAGGAAGCCTAAATTCTCTCTTACATGTTCGCTATTAGCAATTTTCATTGTAACCTGTACTTTAACCATCAGGCAAAAGATTGATGAGTACACATTATTACGACGGAGAAACTCTTCCCTCCAATATTTGCAGAACATAAAAGAAAAGCGTTGAGAATATATTGCGCATAGGTTAACTTTTACAGAGATTAGATTTTGCCTCGTGGAATTCTTTTACATAGCCATGCATTGAGTAGAGGACAGAATCGGCATTTGTATATTGACTGGTTCTATGAGTAAATAGCATTGTTCTGTTTGAAACTGTATGAGTTTGACTATTCAAGTTGAAACCTGATCAGCTTTCTGTTGGACCCTCTCTTTTTAATTTTAATTTTTTTTCCCTTTGAGTTTGGATGTGAGATTTATAATCACTAAGAGATATACCAACTAAGCTGAAACAGCATTTTTTTTTCTTGATTTTATCTCTCTTGTACCTTTTTTTTATTGATAGTTTAAATAAAAATATAATATGTGATAATGTTAAATTATTTTGGACACTTTTAATTTGAATAAAGAAATTCTTTCTAATCAATATTAATTTAGTTATAATTTTTTACAACAAATATTTTTTATGTGAATTATTTAAAAAAAAGTGTATAAAATATATATTGCAAATATTTGTTCATTACAATTAAAATATATTTTAGCTTTTAAGATATTAGCATTTAATTTACATTCCACAACTAATAAATTTTGTGATATGTTAAAGTTTAAATTATTTCGGTGATAATTTTTTATTTGACCTGAAAAATCAGCTCAAGATTTAAAATTTGATGAATTGAAAGATAGAGGTTAAATCTCAATCACCCATCTATCTTTTTTGGAGTCTTTTTCAACACAAGGCTTCATACCCACGACAAGCTCTCCTAAATTTCTTTTGTTTCTAACTCTCCTTCCTTCAAAGTAGGGCATAAAACAAAAAGAATTAGCATACGGTTTCAATTTCCATTTATGTTACGAAAATGTGGTGGGGATTTAATCAGTGTTTTTCTAATTTGTGTTTAAAGATTAATTTATTTCTAAAGGATCAACCATATTTCAATCATTCAAATAACATATATTACATAAGAAAAATAAAAATATACAGTTGATTATCATTCGAAACTAGAGATGACAATTTGACTTCTTCCGATTTTGTTCCGAACAGGGCGGATATTTTTATAATTTTTTTCTCCGTTCTGACCCCACCCGAATATTTTACATATATATTATTATTTATATTTTATTGGCAAAGGTGTAGTAAAGATTAAGTTAAACATATCTGTTTGAGAGCTGAAGGATGTCAGACATATTCCTGACCTGAGAAAGAACTTAATCTCAGTAGGGCAGTTGGCTAGCGAAGGCTACACTATAATCTTCCATGGTGATAATTGGAAGATTTCAAAGGGAGCAATGACAGTTGCTTGAGGCAAAAAGAGTGGCACTCTTTACATGACAACAGAAGCATATTGTTCGATCGCAGTTGCAGCTTGCAATGAAAATCCCAATCTATGGTACCAGAGGCTAGGCCATATGAGTGAAAAAGGGATAAAGATTATGCATTCAAAGGGGAAACTTCCAGGTCTACAGTCAGTAAAGATAGATATGTGCGAAGATTGCATACTTGGAAAGTATAAAAGAGTCAACTTTTAGACAAGTGGCAGAACTCCAAAGAAATAAAGGCTAGAGCTTGTTCACTCTGATGTTTGGGGACCAATGACTATCTCATCCATTGGTGGGAAACACTACTTCGTGACTTTCATCGATGATCACTCTCGGAAGGTATGGGTTTACTTTCTAAAATATAGGTCTGAAGTGTTCGAGGCTTTCAGAAGATGGAAAGCTGTGGTTGAAAATGAGACAGGTCTGAAGATTAAAAAGCTCAGAACTGACAATGGTGGTGAATATGAAGACATCAGAATTAAGAAATTCTACTATGAGAATGGTATCAGAATGGAAAGAACCGTGTCAGGCACACCTCAACACAATGGTATAGCTGAGTGTATGAACCGAATATTGATAGAAAGATTCAAAAGCATTCGTATATAGTCAGGTCTACCAAAGTAGTTCTGGGCAGAAGCAGTCAATACAACTGCTTACTTAATCAATTGAGGACCATCGGTTCCATTGGAGCACAGAATACTAGAGGAGATATGGAGCTAAAAAGAGATAAAACTGTCACATCTAAAAGTTTTTGGGTGTGTAGTATATGTGCATATCAGTGATCAAGGAAGAAATAAGCTTGATCCCAAATCCAAGAAATGCACCCTCATCGGCTATGGTGAGGTTGAGTTTGGCTACCGTATTTGGGATGACAAAAATAAGAAAATGATCTGTAGCATAGATGTAATCTTCGACGAAAGGGTGATGTACAAAGACATGCATAAAACAATCCCTAGCAGCTTATAACAGAATGAGCTAGTATTTGCAGCTGCAGATGATGTCCTAGATAGTTCTATAACAAAACCGATTGTAGCAAATCCTTCTCTAGAGGAATTTGTTGAACAAAGCAGTGTACAACAGTCTGACACGCCACAACCTCCTCCTCCAGCTCCTGTATTGAGAAGGTTCTCTCAACTTCATGTGCCTAACAGGAGATACATGAACTATCTGTTATTGACTGATGGAGGGGAGCCTGAATGCTATAATGAAGCTTGTCAGACTGGAGACGCTAGTAAGTGGGAGCTTGCCATGAAGGACAAAATGAAGTTTTTGATCTCCAACCAGAAATGGAAACTAGCTGAGTTACCCATAGGTAAGAAGACACTTCATAACAAATAAGTGTATCAAGTAAAAGAAGAGCATGATGGTCTCAAGAGATATAAAGTCTGACTTGTTGTCAAAGGATTCCAGCAGAAGGAATGAGTTGACTACACTGACATTTTTGCTCCCGTTGTGAAGCTCAATACTATTAGAATAGTATTGAGTATTGTGGCTATTGAAGATCTTCATCTTGAACAATTGGACATGAAAACCTCATTTTTTCACGGAGACTTAAATGAAGAAATATACATACATCAGCCAGAAGGTTTCTTAGAAAAAAAGAAAGAGAACATGGTGTGCAGACTTAATATGAGTTTGTATGGCCTGAAACAAACCCCAAGACAGTGGTACAGAAAGTTTGACGGCTTCATGCATAAGGAATATTTCCAGAAGTGCAATGCCGACCACTATTGCTACTTCAAGAGATATAGATCCAGTTATATCATTTTGCTACTTTATGTCGATGATATGTTAGTAGCAGGTTCAAATATGGATGATATCAGAAGGTTGAAGCAGCAATTGTCAAAAGAGTTTAACATGAAAGACTTAGGTCCAGCAAAGAAGATTCTTGGAATGCAAATCATAAGAGATAAGCAGATAAGGTTCTTGCAGCTATCTTAAACAGAGTACATCAACCGTTTTTTGCAGAGATTCAATATGAGCAACGCCAAGCCAGTTAGCACACCCATGGTCAGTCACTTTCGCCTATCCAAGAATCAATTTCCTCAAACAAAGGAAGAGAGAGAATCATGGCTAAGGTTCCTTATGCCTCAGCTATTGGGAGTTTGATGTATGCAATGGTCTATACTAGACCAGATATTGGTCATACAATGGGAGTTGTTAGCATATTTATGTCAAATCTAGGAAAAACTCATTGGGAAGCAGTCAAGTGGATTTTGAGGTATTTACGAGGCACCACAGAAAAGTAGTTGTACTTTGGTAAAGGAGAGTTAAAAGTACAAAACTACGTAGATGCAGACTTTGGAAGTGAAGTCGATCACCGAAGAAGCACCACTAGTTATATATTCACTATTGGAACTACAACTGTTAGTTGGATGTCACAAATACAGAAGATTGTCACTTTATCCACTATAGAGGCTGAGTATGTAGTAGTGACTGAAACTAGTAAAGAGATTATATGACTTCAAGGTTTGTTAACTGAGTTGGGATTCAAACAGGAGAATAATATTTTGTATAGTGATAGTCAGAATGCGATACACTTGGCAAAAAATTCAGCATTTCATTCCAGAACCAAACATATTGGGCTTCATTACCATTTTATCAGATCTTTATTGGAAGATGATGAGTTAGTATTGGAGAAGATCCAAGGAAGCAAGAATCCTACGGATATGTTGACAAAGGCGGTGACTATCGATAAACTGAGGTTGTGTTCAACTTCAATTGGTCTGCTAGAGTAACAAGACTAGAAAGGCTGTTGCATTGATCAAAGTGTAAAGATAGATTGAAATTAGTTTTTCAGAAATAAATGACAATAAAAATGGACAGTGCATCTTTTATTGAACTAATTAATAATTAGTTGACAAAATATTTGGTAGGTAAGATGGTAGGTAAAGATTAATCTTGACCATCCATTTGGTCTGACAGGACAGCTTAAAAGGAATAATTCTTGATCCTAGGTAGAGATTATTGTTGGTCAAAATATACATGCATTGGAAATAAATGACAATAAAGATGGACAGTGCATCTTTTGTTGAACTAATTAATAATTAGTTGACAAAATATTTGGTAGGTGAAGATTAATCTTGACCATCCATTTGGTGGGTGGGGATTAATCTTAATCATCTATTTGGTAGGTAAGATGCTAAGTGAAGATTAATCTTGACCATCCATTTGGTAGGTAAGACGGTAAGTGAGAAATGATCTCAACCATCCATCAAAGTAGGTGAGAATTAATTTTGGTCATCCATTGAGGAGGTATAGCCCTATATATAGCCTTAGGAAGTCATTTGTAATGTATTCCATCCAAAAGTGAGAGAGAGAAATAAAAGCTTAGAAAAGCTTTAGTGAGAGGTTGTGAGTTGTGAGTATTTGTAAACACTTTGTGAATTTTACTTTCTTTAGTAAAAGATCTGCAGTAGTCCGGAGACGTAGGCATAATTGGCCGAACTCCATCAATTTGTGTGTCTTATTATTCCATATTTTTTCTTCACTTTCTCATAAATTTGATTATAGGGAAATTGATGTTATTTTTCCAATAATTATCTTCACTAACAATAGCAACATAGACACTTCTGATTCCCAATGAAGTGCAGAATGAGGCATCAACATGAATCTGGATTCCCCTTGTTAGGGAATGACACCGACTATCTACCTCTCCATTAGATGCTCTGGCTATAGATAAACTATAAACTTTTTTTAAATTGCAGCCAATAATCCTGAGCCCAATTAACTTATGCCCTAGGGTCATAAGGTCTTTCCCTATGTAGAACTGCATTCTTGGCATTCCAATTAGACCCATATAATATAATGAAATCCTCCACACCTTCCTTACCCCTTTGGTCCTTTATACCCTGCAAAAGGTCCCATAAGTTACAGAAGTTCTGGTTAGCTTTAAAATTATGAAAATTTCCCGAAATCCAAAACTTATCACATGAATCACACAACCACAAGCAGTGAATGGTAGTCTTTTTAGCTAAACTACATATTTGACATATTAAGGACTGAACAGGAACGTGATGCGAAAAAAAATTAGCTTTAGTTGGAATAATATCATGCAACACCCTCTAGAAGAAGATTTTCACATCTGACGAAAGGGTGAAAGTCGAAAGAAATTTCCACTAGGGCTTTGGGTTTCCCATTTCAGTACTAGACAATCTCATGCTCAGTGCCAAGTGAGGGGCACTCCTAATTGAGAAAGGCCCTCCTTTTTCTAGTCTCCAAAATACTGTATCATTAACATAACCAAACAGTCGAGGAATGGCAAGAATTTTAGCAGTAGTGGTATTATCAAACATGGATTGAATGAAGGATTCATTCTGACATCCATTCAAAAGAATAAAAGAACTAACCCTTACATCAGAGCCAACACCCAACTGATTATTTAGGCTGGACGAGGGAGAATCTGGAATCTAATTATCCTAAAAAATACTAACTTGCATGCCATTACCAATAATCCACCCAATACCTTCTTTTTCATTCACTAACAAAACACTTCTCCACATGTAAGAACACCTCGGTCAGGCTTTTGCATTTAGAAAATCACCCTCTTTGACATATCTTGCATATAATACCCTCGAAAGTAAAAAGTTAGGATTTTTAATGATCCTTCAAGATTGTTTAGACAACAAAGCTTGATTAAACTATGAGAATTCCTGAAGCCCATCCCCCCGTCCTTTTTTAGGCTTACAAAGATAATTCCAAGATTTCCAATGAAGTCTATTTTTATTATTGGTGTCACCCCACTAAAATCTAGCACACAACCTCTTAAGATCATCACAAATTCTCAGATGAAGTTTAAATAAAGACATAAAATAAAAAGGAACAACTTGAATTACTATTTTTATTAAAATCTCCTTACCACCCTAAGAGAAAAATTTACTTTTCCAATCCATCAAGCGCCTAGCTACCACGTCTCTAATAAAACCAAACCAATCTCTCTTATTCCTTCCCACAGTAGATGGGATACCTAGATAAGTTTATGGCAGGCCACTATATTAACATTAAATATAGCTTTTAGATTTGGGCACACTATCATGGCTGGTATTTGGGCTTAATATGAGGGCTGATTTTTGAAAGTTTATTAACTGACGAGAGATTTTTTCATAAAGGTTAAGGAAGTGTTTCAATCGATTAACATTCTTTTACTATTACTTTTGTAAAGATCAAGCTATCATCAGTAAAAAAAAATAAGTGAGAGATTTGGGGAGCTCCTTCCACTATAGAAATCTCATGTAACTGACCATATATGATAAAATAAAACAACTTGGAACTCAAGCCCTTAGCACAAATTAAGTATAGATACAGGGATAAGGGGTCACCTTGCCTAAGTCTCGTCTTAGGTCTTGCAAAACTAGAGATCTGCATATTAACGAAAAAAAGAGTAAAAGATTGATGACAAGTATTGCATAACAATCCTCTCCCATTTATCCCTAAAACTAAGTTCAATCATTGCCTTTTCTTGAAAGCTTCACTTCATCCTGTCATATGCCTTACTCATATGAAGTTTTAAGGCTAGGAAACCCAGTTGACTCTTCATTATGTGTTTGAGCCAATAGACACGCTCAAAATCTAAGATTGCATTATTCGAGCTTTTAGGGACAAAAGCATTATGATTTTCACTCACTACCTCTCCCAACCAAGACATAACACGATTAGCTAACACCTTGCCTATAACTTTTTCTATGGCATGACATAAACTAATTGGTCTATACTGGCTAACTCTCTTAGAGTAATTAGCTTTAGGTATAATTGTAATGATAGTGTTATTCTAGATATCAAGCCAACCATCCCCATTAATAAAGTACAAGCAAACGTCACACAAATTATTACCAACAATAGACCAATAAGTTTGAAAGAAAATAGCAGGCATACCATATAGGCTTGAAGATTTTAAAGTTGACATTTCAAAGAAAGCAGTATGGAATTCCTCTCGTGTAAAGCTTATCTCCAAACCTTTTCTCATCGAGTCTGAAACCTTAGCATCCATAACCCTTAACATTATTTCCATGAAAAGAACAAATTTTTTAAGAAATCTTTAATGATCATAACTATCTTTAATATTTTTCTTTTTTATGTTGGCATGCTTGAAGATGGAACCATTTTGAATTTTTGTCCCCATTTCTCAACCAAAATTTCCTAAAGTGTTACTGCCAATATTGTTCATCTATGTTTCCTAATTCGATCAATTCTTTTTCCAATATCATAATTTTTGAAAGGACTGCTTCAAAATCATCACAACTATAAAGATAATCAAGTCTCCTTATTATGGATATCACCCGCCTTTTATTTCTCCAGAACACTTTACTGCCTTTATATTTGAGACAACGCTATGTGTTTTAATTTTTTCGCTAAGGTTTCTATTGGGAAGGTCCCTAACACTTCATTCCATATATTCTTGACTAAAGATTGACATTTTTCATTCTCAATCCAATATGGTTCGGAATGAAAACGAGAAAGGCCTTTATAGATTTTAGTGCGATCTAGACCCATAAAATTAGATAGCAATACTGTTATATGGTCAGAGAGATGGAATCCCAATACGTTAATAGTTCTCAAAAGATTAAAATAGGCCTCATTATAAAATAACCTATCCAACCGTTCCATGAGTACCTTACCTTATGGAAGTTTTTATTTCCAAGTGAATTTCGGTCCTCTAAAGCCCATGTCAATCAATCCATATTCTCTAACCACTTCTTGAAAATCATTCATTTGAGATTCTCTTCTCATCTACAAAAAGTATACATTAAAATACCCTCCCACAATCCATGGTCTTGACTAACCTCCATAATTAGGGTTGTAAACAAGCTGAGCTTAGCAGAACAGTAAGGAACTCAAGCTCGGCTCATCGGATTTTTGGTTAAATTTGAGTTCAGCTTAAGCTCGATTCAAGCTTTAATATCTAAGCTCAATCTTGGCTCATATTAAAATTGGTAGATTCGTGAGTAGCTCTAGCTTAATTTGTTAAATACTAGTTAAGCATGTTTAACGAGCTTAGTTCAAAATTAAGCTCGATAATCATATAAACGAACTCAAGCTCGTTAATCAAATTTCATTTAAAAGATAAAAATTCAGAGTGATAAGATTATCTTTTAAATGAAATTTCATTTAAAAGAACAAATTGGGTTTGCTTTCCTTTTTATGCTTTTTGGATTCTTTCCTGCTGTTCATTGGATTTTTGCTACCAAGGTTTTAGGGGGCTTCCCTATTTTTTTGGATTGGTAGGTACTATTTTTCTTTCTCATATTTTTCTTGCTCATTTCTCCAACTGGCCTAAAAAATACAAGTCATTCACGGCCGTGAATACTCTTTCACGCTCGTGAACATCTCTTTCATGCCTTATCTGGCCATAAGCTATGTGATGACACATCTCATGAATGAATCTGTCTAAAATCACTACATGTTTTATGCCTGTGAGATGTTGTTCACACCCGTGAACCATAGAAATTTATTTTATTTAGCTTGAGACTCTTTATTCCCAAGAATCAAGTATAAAAATCAATTTTTATATTGCTACTATTTTAATATTATTACCACCCAAGACTTTTCTAAGTTTTCATTATTTTAACTGTTTCAACCCTAAAACTCTAAACTTTGACTATCCGGATACGAGATATGAGACAAGAGTGCTCAACAACTTGAGCTTCAGCCACCCTACTCATAACCTGTATCAGCTCATCCAAGCCTCTCAAAATCAATGACACTCAACAACACGAATTTAAGCCACATTGACTGAGTAAAATATCATGCTAGCATATCCAAGATCAAGTGCTCATAATACCTTAATAATTTTTTCCTCATATAAAAAGTAGCTCATACAATACCGTTTACCTCATTCAATGGTATACCATTTATCCTATATCAAGTCCAAAACTAGAGAACTGGGCTTTTTATCTCATAACCATTTATCTTTCGATTCATTTTAAACACATGTTATTACTAGCATTCACTTTATCACATGTTATTACTAGCATTACATTCCATTTATGCATTTTCATACTAACACCTAAATGGCATATCATGTCATCCACATGTTATATTCCATGTATACCAACATTTTATAACATGCATTAAGCCAACCTATCACCAAAGGCCATACAACAAAATGTACACATTTTACACTCAAACAGCTTCACGGGTGTGAACTATTGATTCACAGTCATGAAAGAATATTTCACAGTTACTTTACTCGTGAACTATCATGTGAATCATCACATTATCATCACGGTCATGAATTACTTATTCACAGTCATGACCCTATACTATCATGGTTTTCCATCTCGTGACACAAAGCCATGAAATTCTAGATTAATGTAGTTCATGCAAGCTCGACATTCACGGTCGTGACACCCTTGTTCCCGAGCATGAATCATGCATTTCCAGCAAATTCAAACCAGAACAATTTATGCATTTCATGCAAAATCTCTAAGATTAACCAATGTTAATCACTCCTATCAACACACAAGACATATTGCATACCCATAACATGTCTTAATACTCTTAAAACACATTAAAATCTACCAAAAATGCCAAACATACCAATTTATCTCATTAATAAGATAATATATATTTTACTCATTTAATTACGTTATTAGTCACTATAATTTGCCATTTTTCATTTTATTTTACATCTCATAACATTTAAAACTTACTAGATGCATGAAAATGAATTTAAATGCTCATATGTACATACCTTTCACAAAAAATGAGCCTTAACTATCCCTTTAAGCATTTTAAGCTTGATTTCCTCTTTGTGATGTCTTCCCTTGCCCTTTAATCGAACCTAACATTACAAACATGTTCTTATTATAACCTTATAACCATAAACAACCTAAAAAAACCCTAAGAACTGATATCTACCTTAACTTTAGCAAAACTCAATCAAACTCCATTTCTCTCAAGCTTTTACGCTTCTCAAATAGTGTTAAGGTTTACAAGATTGGGGGAAGATGACTAAGATATCCTGGAGTGAGTCAGAAGTGATAAGAGGGTGGTGAAAGTAGTTTTAAAGCAAGATTTAGTGCAAAGGAAAGAGAAAAGTGCGACTACACATTGCTAACCGATTTGCATTTACAGGGGTGACCTTTAACCTCACAGGCATGAAATGTCATTCACGGCCATGACTAATCTATTCACGGGCGTGAATGTCCTCTCTTCTCAAAACACTCCCGCCATATCTAAAACTCTGTCATTTGAACCGTAACACAATCTCCACGAGCATGAACAAATATTCACAGGCGTAAAAGCTTTCCTTTTTATAATACTTAAACTTTAAAATACTTTAAACCCCATCATTTTCCACTTTAAATACATATATAACTTATAAGCCCTATTTTATGGGCATTACAATTTTCTCTCCCTTACATAAATTTTGTTTCGAATTTTACTTATTGTATCGGATGGAAACAACTAAGGATACTGAGTTCTTATTACATCCTCACTTTCCCAAGTTGCCTCTTCAATAACGCGATTTTTTCATAACACTTTAACTAGTGATATTTTCTTGTTCCTCAATTCTTTGACTTTCCGAGCCAAAATCTCAACTGGTTCTTCCTCATATGACAAGTCTTGCCTTTGTGCATCTCTAATCTCTTGATTCAAAGTAGGTCGAACATGCAATTCTACAATGACTTTTTTACTCAACGCATCAGCCACAACATTGGCTTTGTCTAGATGATAATCGATTACACAATTGTAATCCTTGATCAACTTTAACCACCTTCTTTGTCTCAAATTCAACTCTCTCTAAGTAGGAAGATATTTCAAACTCTTATGGTCGGTGTAGATGAAACATTTTTTTCCATATAGATAATGACGTTAGATCTTTAATGCAAAGATTATAGCTGTCAATTCTATATCATGGGTTAGATAATTCTTCTTATGAGGTTTCAATTGCCTAGAAGCATAGGCAACAACTTTTCTTTCTTATATCAACACACATCCCAATCCACTGTGAGAAGCATCGCTATAAACAACATACTCATTGTCAAGAACTGGTTGTGTTAGAACTGGAGTTTCTGTTAATAATCCTTTTAACTTATCAAAATTGTGCTGACACTTCTCTGACCATTCAAACTTGACATCATCTCTCAACAATCTAGTCAACAAAGAAGCTATTATGAAAAATGCCTTAATGAATCTCCTATAGTAACCCGCTAAACTAAGAAAACTCATGATCTCTGTCACATTCTTTGGAGGCTTCCAATCCAATATTGCCTAAATCTTATTGGGATCCACTCTAACTCCATCTGCTGATACAACATGTCTGAGGAATGCTACCTCATCTAACCAAAATTCATATTTAAAGAGTTTGGCATACAACTTCTGATCCCTAAGAATCTGTAACATTGTCCTCATGTGCTAATCATAATCTTCCTTATCCTTGGAATAAACTAAGATGTCATCAATAAAAACCACAACGAACTGATCGAAATATAGCATGAAAATCTGATTCATCAGATCCATGAAGGCTTCCAGAGCATTGGTCAACCCAAATGGCATAACCAAAAACTGGTAGTGGCTATATCTAGTCTTGAAACTTGTCTTAGCAATATCGGTTGACTTAACCTTCAACTAATAGTACCTTGACTTGAGGTATATCTTGAAAAAAACTCATGCACCTTTTAATTGATCAAACAAATCATTTATCTGTGGCAATGGATATTTGTTCTTGATAGTAGCTTTGTTCAACTGCCTGTAGTCAACACAACCTCATCAACCCATCATTCTTTTTAACGAACAATACTAATGTGCCCCATGGGGATATACTTGGCCTGATAAAACCTTTATCTAGCAATTCTTGCAATTGTGTCTTTAACTCCTTTAACTCTGAAGGCACCATCTTGTATAGTGTAGCTGATATCAAAGTTATACCTAGTGCAAGCTCTATGAAGAACTTTATCTCTCTATCTAGAGGTAATATTGGTAAATCATCAGGAAATACCTCTAATATTCTCTCACTGTCAAGAAATCTTGCAGATCTGGTCCTTTCTTTCTCAAATCAATCATATGAGCTAAATAAGTCTCACATCCTTTTATAATTATTTTCTGAGCCTTCATCATGGAAATGACCGGGCTGACTGTGGAAATCTCTCACCATCCACTATTATCTTTTCTCGATTTGGGATCTTAAGAATCAACTTCTTAGACCTGCAATTAACTAATGCCTCATGTCGAGAAAGCCAATCCATGCCAAAAATGTCATCAAACTCATGGAAAGGTAACTTGATCAAGTTTGCAGGAAACTCCCTCCTGTGTACAACCAACGGACAACCCTTATACATCCGATTCACAATCACACTATGACTTAAAGGGTTCATGACTTCGATCTTATATTATAAGTTCTCAACTATCATACTATGTTGGCTAGGTGTTCTCATGCAACTATAAGAGTGTGTGGATCCTGGACCTATCAAAGCACATAAACACAAGCCATGGAGAGAAAATGTACCCATGATAACATCAATGGCCTTATGATCATCCCATGCTCTCATAGCATATGCTCTCGCTGGAGTCTTTTTGGATCCTAGTTTATTGACCATCATTGATGCAGTATGACTAGGTCCTAACCGACCTCTTCAGTTCTACTATCGACTCGATATCAGATCTGATCTCACTGTCTGTGTAGGTGTTATACTGCCTAACAACGGACAATATCTCTTCAGATGATCTCCAGATCCACACCTGTAACAAGCCTTGGTGTTCACCCAACACTCACCCATGTAGCTCTTGATACAAGTCCCACATAATGGTACAAATCCTTTTGTGTTCTGCAACTATGAACTAGCAGCGACAAAAATAGCTTTGAAAGGTGTTCCCCTCCTAAAGGAATTCAGTTGTAGAAAGCCCTAGCTGTTTCCCCTGAACCGTGACTGCTTAGAGAAAAAGTGACCTTTTTTTCCTGAAGGTTGTGTCATACTAGCTTATGGCTTCCTAAAAGACTCATCTATTGTTTTCCTCTTTTTCTTCTCAACACTAATGGTTGCGGATACCAACTTCCCAAAAGTCCTCAATCTGAAAAGTTGTAATCTGATAGCTAATATCCTTACGTAAACCATCATTGAATCGGTGAAACTGATCTGTCTCATCCCCAAGAATCTCGGCTACATACTTACTCAGCCTGACGAACTTTTGCTCATACTCTGTAACAATTAGATTTTCCTATTGTAGATCTTAAAATTCCCTCTTCTTCTCATCCACATACACTCGTGTTACATATTTCTTCTTAAATTATGCCATAAAGAAGACCTATGTCGATGGTTGTGGTGTTTATGGCTTCAACAGAACCATCTTCCACCAATTGTATGCATGATCTTGAAGCAAAGAAATTGCATACCTCACCTTGTGCTCATTGGCACACTCTATCTCTTTGAAGACTCTCTCAGTCTTCTCTAACCAAAACTCAACAGTTACTGGATCATTTTCGCTCTTACAACAAAATCAATAGCCTCATACTTTTTGAGCTTATTTATCTGTATTTGTGGTTTCAATGGTAGATAAGGTGGTACCGGTGGTGGTACTGGCTGCGAAATATTTTGTACCAACTACTGTAGCAAATCTGCTATCTACTTAATAAACTACATCTGGCCATACTCGGTCTATCCTACGGCGTGCTATGAAAAAGTGGTGCAGATTGGGACCATATACACTAGCAACAATAGGTTCATCTTGCGCCCGAGTGTTGGTAAGACTGTTGCTTTCTGCAACATCATGAGGATCCACCTTCTCAATCTCCATAACCTTTCATTTAGTCTTACAAGTTGATAAAGTAGCAGCTCACATAAGAGTCAAATGAGACACAATGAATGCATGATTAAAAACCCTTTACCCCACTTAGGTTCAGAAATGCCTAAACCTAAACTCTAATACCAATAAATGTAACACACGCCGATACAGCAGAAAAATCCTCACCAACTGTACTGATAGATGTCACAGTGTTGTTTTGCGAAAAACTCATTAAATTAAAACTTTTTACATTTAAAACTCATCACAATGCAATTAATGTATAAATCCATCAAAAATAAAATATCGATCCAACGATCAATATCATAATATAAAATCTATTTTCGGCTTCACTAGTCTCATATTATAAAAATATATTATAAGATATTATTACATGTTCTTAAAACCAAAAGATATGTAAAACATTATCCCAAAATATCCCATGACATAAATAAAATATAAATATGCCATGAATTATAACACACCTAAATAGGGCACTCAGACTGAACTTTAGTGGCTTGCTGCTCTTTCAATCAATTCATGTCTACCAGCTCCCGACCTGCATGCAAGAAACCCACACACTAAGCAAACTAATGTTTAGTGGCACATATGTGCATAAAAATTCTATATTTAACTCATGTCATACTATGTCATGCAATTCACCTCATGTTCATTTCTAAAATCATCCATTTTAGTTGTTTCATACCTCAATGCAAGTTCACATGCCTATTAATACCATATACATCATATAATATTACCATGTATATTATACACATATACATACTCATATCAACATGTCTATCTTACTATAAACATCATGCAATATACCATGTATATACCAATACATATATCGCAATACCATATCATTTACCTGATATTATCACAACCATTACATTACCATAATAATAACACTTTATTTTATTTAGCTCGAGACTATTTATTCCCAAGAATCAAGTATAAAAATCTATTTTTATATTGCTACCATTTTAATATTATTACGGCCCAAGACTTCTCCAAGTTTTCATTATTTCAACTATTTCAGCCTCAGAACTCTAAACTTTGACTATCTGGATACGGGACATGAGACAAGAGCACTCAACAACCCGAGCTTAAGCCACCCTACTCACAACCTCTATCAGCTCATCTGAGCCTCTCAAAATCAATGGCACTCAACAACTCGAGCTTAAGCTACATTAACTGAGTAAAATATCATGCTAGCATATCCAAGATCAAGTGCTCATAATACCTTAGTCATCTTGTCCTCATATAAAAAGTAACTCATATAGTACCATTTACCTCCTTCAATGGTATATCATTTATCCTATATCAAGTCCAAAACTAAAGAACTAAGTTTTTTTTATCTCATAACCATTTATGTTTCGATTCATTTTAAACACATGTTATTACAAACATTCACTATATCACATGTTAATACTAGCATTATATTCCATTTATGCATTTTGATTCCAACACATAAATGTCATATCATGTCATCCACATATTATATTCCATGTATACCAACATTCTATAACATGCATTAAGCCAACCTATCACCATAGGTTATAAAAAAAATGTACACATTTTATACTCAAACAGCTTCACGGGCGTGAACTATTGATTCACGTCCATGAAGGAACATTTCACAATTACCTTACCCATGAACCATCACATGAATCACCACATAATCATCACAGACGTGAATTACTTATTCACGGCCATGACCTCATACCATCATAGTTTCCCAACCCGTGATACAAAGCCATAAAATTTTGGGTTCATGCACTTCATACAAACTCGACTTTCATGGTCGTGATACTTTTTTTCATAGGCATGAATCATGCATTTTCAGCAAATTCAAAATAAAGCAATTTATACATTTCATGCAAAATCTCTAAAATTAACTAGTGTTAATTACTCCTATCAACACACAAGGCATATTAAATACCCATAACATGTCTTAATACTCTTAAAACACATTAAAATGTATCAAACATACCAATTTATTTCATTAATACGATAATATACATTTTACTCATTTAATCACGTTCTTAGTCACTATAATATGTCATTTTTCATTTCATTTTACATCTCATAATATGTAAAACATACTAGATGTATGAAAATGAATTTAAACCCCCATATGTACTTACCTTTCACCAAAATGAGCCTTAACTATCCTTTCAAGCTTTTCAAGCTTGATTTCCTTTTTGTGATGTGTTCCCTTGTCCTCTAGTCGAACATAACATCACAAACATGTTCTTATTAAAACCTTATAACCATAAACAACCTAAAAAAATCCTAAGAACTGAGTTCTACCTCAACTTTGGCAAAACTCAACCAAGCTCCATTTTTCTCAAGCTTTCAAGCTTCTTCAATGGTGTTTAGAGTTTACAAGGTTGGGGGAAGATATCTAAGATGTCATGGAGTGTGTAAGAAGTGATAAAGGGGCGATGGAAATGGTTTTAAAACAAGATTTGGTACAGAGGAAAGATAAAAGTGCAGCTGCACATTGCCAATCGACCTGCGTTCACGGGCGTGACTCTTAACTTCACGAGCATGAAACATCATTCACGACCATGACTAATCTATTCACAGGCATAAATGTCCTCTCTTCTCAAAACACTCTTTCCATGTCCAAAACTCTATCGTTTGAACTATAGCACGACCTTTACGGGCATGAACAAATATTCACAAGTGTGAAAACTTTTCTTTTTACAACAATTAAACTTTAAAACATTTTAAATCCCATCATTTCCCACTCTGAATACATATATAACTTATAGGCTTTATTTTATGAGCATTACAAAACTAATATTGAAACAAGCTCTTTCTATAATAATAATAATAATAATAGTCCTCCATTTCCTCTACTAGCATTAACCAAAAAGCAGCCTTGGAAGTTGAACTATCTTTTGATGTAACTTTCTTTATCCACATGTAGCAGAGTTTCACATATGAACACTATGATAGGATCTTATTTTTGGATTAAGCTTTTAAGCTCATCTAATGCTTGCGTAATTTCAAACTCCCGAGCATTCTAAATTAAGGTATTCATTGCTTCTGGAAACTCTTCTTTAGAGTAGAAGCTACCGATAATGCATTATTATCGATCACCACACTTCTATCATCGTTAGCACTTTAAGTTTGTGAAAAAGAATTAGTTTTATTTTCCAACTACCTTTTTTTACCCACATCCACTTCTAATTGAGATATAACACCAATTAGGTCATTTTCTTTATTGAAATGGCTTACTTTTTCCACTTTTTCAATTTTGTGACCCCCGACCCATTAGATAACTGTTATATATTACTATTATCCTCTCCTACCACTATCTCATCTCCATGACTTAAAATTATCTCATTCATATCATCCCTATTAATCTCCTAATGTACTAAACAATTATTTTTTTGAAATTATCGACTGAGGCAATCACACCTATTGATTTCTGAATTTTAGATAAGACTATAGAGTTATCAGTTGGGTAAATTATATTTTTTCCATTGTCAGAGTCACTCTGCTCTCGTCGTACTTCCCCATCTTTATCACTTATCCTCCTATTTCTTTTTCCCTATTCCTAATTTATTAAATTCATCATTACATCCTCCTACATTAGTTGTACGGTTTTGCCTCCTTTGTGATATTTGAAAAGCAATATATAATGTCATAAGCCACTTAACATAAAGTTGTTCACCATCTGAATTATAATTGTTCTCACTGCATTTAGTGTCTATATGGCCAATAATTCCATAAGAGAGAATTCATATGATTTTTTATACAAAATGAGAATATACATGAGCTCTTCACTATTCTCTTTTTATTTATAAAGCACATTTCAGTGGCCTGGATACATCCATTATAATGTGAACCTAGACAAAATGACCAAAAACTTTCCTATTAACATCTTTTTCAACCTCCAACACCTCACCAATTTTAGATCCTATCCAACGAATAGCCTTTTCTGTCATTAAATGAGGAGAAAGTTTGTGAAGTTATACCTAAAATTGAAAAAAATTGAAGCCCATATCATCATGGGATGAAACTCCTTTTGGATCAATGAAGGATACCAATTTTTCACCAAACCTCCATAGGCCATTATCCTTGAACTTACGCAAAAATATATTGTTATTGATCAGTTTTATTTTTATTTTATCTCGTAGTCTAACAATAGTCAGCATTCGGGTATGAAAGGCTTCTCTATTTACTTTTTTAATTGAGAAAACCTTAGCAATCAAATAATTCTACATTTTCTCTTATCCTAACCAGAAGAGAAAATCCTCTAAAACCACTACACCTTCGCCATGGATAGCTGAATTCTTAAATTTAGCACAAAATTTAGAGATTTATTCATAATCCATCCTAAAAATGAAAAGAGAAATAAAATCATTTAGAAATCAAAGTCTAGAAATAAGATTAGGGGGAATGATCATCAACTAGGCTCACTCTAGAGCCAAATCTCACTGTGAATGACACCAACATATGCTTTCACCCTAGGTTTTTAGAGAGAAAAAACTAGAGGAAATAATTCCTTCTATTTTTTCTATTTGCTTTCTTAAAATATATAGCATCTGTCAATTTAGCCCCGAATAATTGGCATACCTTAAAGTCACAATTAAAATAATCAGAGTCTAAATTTCAGGTTAAAAATTAATAAAAGGATTTTAAGTGATTAATAAGGTTATGGGTAGTTTATAAAAGATATAAAATGTTGGATAAGTTTAAAAAGAAAGAAACAAAAACTAAGGACTAAGTAGGTATTTAGCAAAAATAAGGAGAGATTTAAGTGGATAATTCCCTAGGTATGAAAAGGGCCTTCTTTTTCTCTCTTTCTCCTCATTATACATGTTTCCCTCTCTATTAAAAGCCCATAACCAGATTTTTTCCCTCTCATTCTCCATTTTCTACCTCCTTAAAACCCTAAATTACCAAAACTTAAGAAAAAAAAACTCCCTTTCATAGCCAAAATTTACGAAGAAAAGAGGAAATGAAGCTTTAAAGGGCAAGAGATACCTATTTCGGGTAGGAAGAAGGAAGAAAAGGCCAAAATACCCAAACCCACGTTCTTCCTTGGCAAAGGAAAGCTAAAAGAAGCTTGTAACCTTCCTTTTCAGTTTATTCTTCTTAGTTCTCCACCATTTTCATTCTTGATGGAGACCCATTTCAAATGGGTAAGATTTTATATCAAACTAGAGTTTTTAATGGCTAAAATCATTCCTTTAATTGTCTAAAGTGATAAAAACTAGAGATTAACAGAGATTAAGGCATAAAGTGGTTGATTGATAGCTAAAGTCATGGTTTAAGTCATAAGAGTGAGTTATGCATAGATACATGTTGTATATGGGTTAATTGAGACATTTTTATGTCTTAATAGGTGAGAACATAATTATATTCTCCAAGAGAGAGATTTTAAACTAAAAATCAAGCTAAGAGGTTAGTACATATTGGCTTATAGACTTTTTTCATATCATTTTATATGTAAAAGGTTTTTTTATGTCTTGGAAGTGGTTATTATTTGTAATGGATGCTCGATTGCTTGAGTAATGTGTTTCAAATGTATATTGATAAGAAGTGGCAAGTTATGAGCTATAATGTGGTAAATTTTGGTTAAAAAAAGGTTGATGACATGATTTTGGTATCAAAGTGTTGATTGCTTGTTGATAGGTGTGTTAACATTGGTTAACATAGAGATTTTATATGTTATGGTATGCTATAAATGTGAAAATCTGGGTTTGGAATGATTTTGGAAATTGAAATGGCTAAAAATACGAAGTGATGCAAAGGAAGACCCTATTGTGGGCACGATGTAAGTAAAAACTGAGCTTCTGTCACGATTGTGATGATTTGTCACTACTGTGATGGAAGCCAGCAAGGCACTGTTGTAGGCATGACAAATGTTGTCTCCCTCGATATGATTAAAAGGACTTCGAATGAAGTACAAAATGGATTCTAATGATAATACAAGATTGGAATGACTCAAAAAGTTGTATTTTAGCATGATACACACATTCTAAATAGATAAACATCAAAAAGGCACTCTATGAACATGCAAAGTTATGATGAATGTGAAAGTATGAAATATATGCATGACATCTGAAATGGGAATAACAATGAAATGATAAAGTATAATGTGCTTTGCATGCCTTAGATGAATAAATGTCTATGTAATGCTATGAATATGTAAGGATATAATGAAAGTAAAGGCATAAGACATGAAAAAGGTTTGAGAACTGAGAATACCATTATATGATTCATTGAAATTCATATGGAACATGTATGATATGATATTATGATTATGTGATGAATGAGATGTTATGATGTTGATTAAAAGAATATAATATGATGTATATATATATATATATATATATATATATATATATATTAGGACAAATATTATTTATGTATGACATGATGTCATAAGAATACATAATTGATGAGATGTTATAACTTTTATCATATGAATATGTATATGATGAGTTACGTGAACAATAAGGAATAAAGGTTGAAACTCATCTCTCTAACTTAGGACTAGAGATATGATAAATATCATGTCATTAAGGGTATAGATGGTACTATCGAAAGAGAACATATATGAATGAATATGATTTATAGATGAAAGGTCAATGTCAGTTTGTTTAAGTGCTTCCGAGCCAATTATACATGCATACTTGAGATTTGAACTTCAATTATGGAGTCAAATGTCATCTTGTGTAAGCACCTTTAATTAATGAAGCTTAGTTGAGCAAAATATTTAGGGACAAAGGGTCCAATGTCAGCTTGTGTAAGCATCATTGCTCTCGACCCGTATCCGAATAGTCCATATTAGAGTATTAGGCTAAGTAAAATAATATACTAAACTGAATATACGATTTTTGTTGAGATAAATGAATTGTTTACTATGATGATTTACATGTTAAACTTGTTATGATGATTCATATATTAATGTATCCAAAGGTGTAAACAAGGCATGAAATGTTACATGTTAATATGATAATTAAAAGTTGTCATAATTGATTATATCTAAGCATGATCATGAAAAAAATGTATGTAAACAAAATTGCAAATTACACTATTGCATAAATGAATGTTATTTTTGTATGCTAGACGTGTGTCAATAATTGAGAGGTAAGAAAAGGTACATTCCTTGTTTTGATTATCATGTTTTACATGAAAAAGTTAGCATATAACATTGGAATGACATGAATTTGGCATGACATGTAGGAATTGTCATTAATATTAAAATCAATATTGACTAGGATATACGTGTAGTAAAGTTGTGTAACATGCTAAAGTATATAATAGAATTGCTCATATGTACATGTAAAGGTGTCGTAGTAATAAAGTGTAAGGGCATAAATAATCTTGGGATAAAAGACAATATATATTCTAGGCAAACTGCCAAGAGTCATATGGATAAGTAGATATCTTGGGGTGATACCATATATTAAAATATTTTTTTTATATTGTATACCAAATATGTTTTAAATATGTCACACATAATGTAATGTTTTATATATTTTTTTCATTAATGGTTTTAAAAACAATCATCATAGATATAATGCGTCAATATATTTTACAAGTTTTAAATTTTACCAGATTTTACATATAGTATTGTAATATTCGTTTATATAGTGGGATCTAGTCCTATTATATAAAAGGATGTTACAAAATAAATTAATTAATCATTTGAATTATATTTTATTTTTAGGATTGAAATTACTTTTTCTATTACATATTTTTGTCATTCGGACATCAAGAATAATTTTTCTTTCTATTTTATTTTTATTCCTTTTCTATAATATTCATGGTTTTAGAATATTATTTCTTTTCACTTTTTTCCTATTTATTTATTAAAAACAAATAAGGATCTTTCCGTTGTAAAGAATAAATTTTCAAGGATAGCATGTCAAGAATCATTTATCTTTCTATCTTATTTTTATTCCTTTCCTATTATATTTATATTTATGGTTTTAGAAAATCTTAAAAATAAATAAGGGTCTTTTGGTTATAAAGAATAGATTTTTAAGAGTATTAAAGTAAAAACAAAGCAAAATTTCTAGACCCATATTTTATATATAGTATGATATGATAAATAGTAGATAATTAAAATATCACAGTTTTATGTTTTTTTTAATGAGAAAATGCAAAATGCCTTACAAACCAAATCCGCAATTGGAGCCCCTTTTGCATTTTTTTTTCAATAATAAATTAAATGAAACAAAGAAAAAAAAGGCACTGAAGAAGAAGAAGATGAAGAGACAAATAAAAAAATTATTAATATCGGTTGTACGTTTTCTTAATCTAGGTGTAAAAAATAAAAAAGGAAAAATCTGAAAAGTAAACTATTGACTGGGGTTTCCACTTTGCATCGGTATCAAATATGGATTCGTTTGTTATTGTTTTTGTAAAAATCGTTTTTGAAAAAAAAATATTTTTTAATTTTTTAAGTTTTAAAAATAATTTTTTTAAAAAAATATATAAATAGATATTTTTTTAAATATATTTAAAAAAATAATTTATAAAAAATCAACCAATTAAATTAAAAAATTATAAATTTATTTTTTAAATATTCAGCCAGTGTTTTTTTTGGTACACACTCTCCCAAACTCGAACTCTAAGTCCGAAGCATTGCACCCTTTTCAAAAGCAAATAATAATAAAATATAAAAATTTATTTTAATTTCAGCTTTTATTATTTAAAATTTACTAATAAATTTATAATTTAATTTAATATCCATAAAACGTCAATTAATTTCTTCGTAATCTTGTTTCAATTGTTAAATCTAATAAAAATTTAAATTTAAATTAAAATTAAAATTTAAAATTTATTAATATAAGAAATATATCATTATTTTTAATAAATTATAACAATAAATTAATTATCAATGGTATGAAATAATAATTTTTTTCCTATATATAAATAAAGATTATGATGTATCATCCCAAAATTAAATTGGAAATTATTGTCCATAAACTGAAATTTCTAAATTCGATACTTATACAACATCAAAATACAATAAACTCACAATAAGAAATTTAAAATTTAAAATATTGACTTAAGTAACTTAATTTTTATTTAACTCTGAATTTATGTTTTTTTTTTCAATTTCTTCGATACTCTTAATTCAAACATATATATATATATATATATATATATATATATATATATATATATATATATATATATATATATATATGCCTAAATTAAATTTATTTTTATTAAAAGTTGTAAAATATTATATAATTCAAAAAAAAAACATAGCATGATAAGTAAGAGTTTTTTTTTTTAAAATACAGTAAGTAAGATCACAGTTAGACTTGTATTCATAAAATGAATGTTTAATGTTAATATTATTTTAAGTTTCAATTTAGAATTCAGAAGTTCAATATTGAAGTAAAAATCTTTTTATATCATTACCTGCAGGTATCAATTTTAACCAATACCTCACTTTGAACATCCCAATTTCTAAAACTCATAAATGCCACAATTTATTTTATTTAATTAGTTGGTTAAATAATCTAAAAGTTTGGTAAGAAATCCAGATTCCAATCACTCAAACATATATTTCATCAAAAATTATATATAGGTAAAAAAATTTCATTAAAATATATTACAGTTTATTTCCAAAATTTTAATAAATTACAATTAGAAATAAAATTTTAAAAAACTAATTTACTTTTATGTCATTTGATAAAAATTTTCATTTATTTAATATTTATATAAATTTTTAATATTCTAACATAATATAACATATAATTTTGTATATTTGAGATATTTTTATATGAATATTTTAAGATTTTACATATAATTTAATGATATTTTTTAAGAGTTTAAACTTTTTTATTCGTTACCAATAATTATAACTGTATAGTAATTAATATATTAAAATATCAAATTTTTTAATTTTTATTTTAAATAATTTTTTTATTAAAATATAAAGATAAACTGTTAATTTTTTTAAAATTTATTTCTAATTATAATTTATAAAATATTATTAGAGGAAATTGTTTTACATTTTACATTATTTCTAAGAAAAAAAGGGGAATAATATTTTTTTTCGAAATAAATATTGAACATTTTACGTTTGTAATTAATTATTAGTTTATTACACCTGGAGAATGGTCCTATCGGACCTATCTCTGTCTGCCTTCCTTTTCTTTTCTCTCTCTGTCTCTAATACACTTTTGTCACTCTGAGTTTCTCTCATAAACCAAACGGCAAAACGCTCAATGCCTTTCTCCTCTACTGTGCTCTCTCTCTCTCTCTCTCTCTCTCTCTCGCAAGACAATGCCTCCTTCTGAGTCTTCATAACCTCCAAAATCTCTCCAACAATTTAAAGAAAAAAACAAAATATTATCTCTACTTTTCTCCGCATCATTCACACAAAATGCTTACCCATAATCTCTTCTTCTTCTTCTTCTTCTTTGTCCTAATATCTCTTCCATTTTCCGTATCAGATCTAGCCGCCGACCGTGCTGCTCTTCTCTCTCTCCGCTCCTCTGTCGGTGGTCGGACCCTTTTATGGAACATTTCCCACTCCACTCCTTGCACTTGGGCTGGAGTTCTCTGTGAAGGTAACCGTGTCACTGTACTTCGCCTCCCTGGTGTCGCTCTTACTGGCCAACTACCCACTGGCATTTTCTCTAATCTTACTCAACTTCGTTCTCTCAGCCTCCGTCTCAATGCACTCACTGGTCAACTTCCTTCAGATCTTGCTGCTTGTACCAACCTCAGGAATCTCTATTTACAGGGGAATTTGTTCTCCGGTGAGATCCCCCAGTTCATATTCACTTTACATGATCTTGTGCGTCTTAATCTTGGTGAGAATAACTTCACCGGTGAGATCCCCTTGGGTTTTGCGAATTTCACCAGATTGAGGACTCTGTACCTAGAGAACAACAGGTTATCCGGGTCAATTCCGGATTTGAAGTTGGAGAAGCTTGAGCAGTTCAATGTGTCTAATAATTTGTTAAATGGCTCTATACCTGAGAGATTTCAGGTGTTTAAGCCCAGTTCTTTTATGGGTAATCCACTATGTGGGAAACCTCTTGATGTTTGTGCTACTGCAATAAATGGTTCTGGCTCTGTTGTGGTGCCCACCAGCGAGCCTGGCACCGGTGGTAAGAAAAGGAAGTTGTCTGGCGGTGCCATTGCTGGAATAGTGATTGGATCTGTAGTTGGATTCTTCTTAATTATTTTAGTATTGATGTTTTTGTGTCGAAAGAAGGGTAGCAAGAAGTCAAACTCAATTGACATTGCTTCAATTAAGCATCAAGAACTGGGAATTCAAGGAGAGAAATCAATTGGGGAGGTGGAGAATGGTGCCGGTGGGTATGGAAACGGAAATGGAAATGGATACTCAGTGGCGGCTGCTGCTGCGGCAGCAATGCTAGGGAATGGAAAAGCAGGAGGAGAGGGGGAAGCGAGCGAAGCTGGGGCGAAAAAATTGGTATTTTTTGGAAAGGCATCAAGGGTGTTTGATTTAGAGGATTTGTTGAGAGCATCGGCGGAGGTTTTGGGGAAAGGGACATTTGGTACTGCGTATAAGGCTGTGTTGGAGATGGGAACTGTGGTGGCTGTGAAAAGGTTAAAGGATGTGACTGTTTCAGATAGGGAATTCAAGGAGAAGATTGAGAGTGTGGGAGCCATGGATCATGAGAGTTTGGTCCCTTTAAGAGCTTACTATTATAGCAGAGATGAGAAGCTTATTGTTTATGATTACATGCCCATGGGAAGCTTGTCTGCCCTTTTGCATGGTCAGTATTAATTTCGTCATTTTTGCCTTTTTCTTTCTTATAATGTTCATCCTTTGTGTGGAAGATGATTACTTTCTTTTTATTAAAATTTTTCTTATACTCTTGTTTTGATTTATTTAAATTTCCTGCTGAAAACTGTAGGTATGTGTGAATAAGTAGAAAGTCAACATAATTTGTCATTTTGTTTGAAATTTTCCTAAACAAATATAATGGGTGGGTGATACACAATTATTCCCATGGCGTGGAGTTATCTAGTTGTGCTCTTGCTATGATTTAATTCTCATGAATATATGAATTGTCTTTTTATGCAATTTTGATATTCTTTAACCTTAATAATCACTTGTGACTTGTGCGCTTACATTGGTATCTATAGTATGTTCTACTTCTATCAGCAACGTCTTTTGACTTTCCCTTCAAAACTGTGCTATATAATGGATAGGAAAAAATGCTTTGAACCTCGAGATATGTTAGTCTATTTTGCTTCATTAGCTTTATTACCACAGGGAACAGGGGAGCTGGTAGGACTCCATTGAACTGGGAAATTCGATCTGGTATTGCCCTCGGATCTGCTCGTGGGATACAATACCTACATTCTCAAGGCCCCAATGTCTCCCATGGAAACATTAAATCATCCAATATCCTTCTCACTCAAAACTATGAAGCACGGGTATCTGATTTTGGACTTGCTCGCCTTGTTGGTCCTTCCTCCATCCCAAACCGAGTTGCCGGCTACCGAGCACCAGAGGTGACTGACCCTCGCAAAGTTTCACAGAAAGCTGATGTTTATAGCTTTGGTGTACTGGTGTTGGAGCTGCTGACTGGGAAGCCCCCAACCCATGCCCTTTTGAATGAGGAAGGTGTCGATCTTCCCAGATGGGTTCAGTCCATAGTTCGAGAGGAATGGACTTCTGAGGTGTTTGATCTTGAGCTCCTCAGATATCAGAATGTGGAGGAAGAAATGGTTCAGCTTTTGCAGCTTGGAATAGATTGTGCAGCTCAATACCCTGACAATCGTCCAACAATGTCTGAGGTAACAAGACGGATTGAGGAGCTACGTCGTTCTAGTATACAAGAAGATCAAGAACCACAGTTGGATCTAGTGGATTTAGATGGTAACTCTTCTAGGTGAGCTGGCCGGCCACAGCACCATTTGGATTGTAAAAGAATCTTGCTTTGTCTGTGCCCGTAATTATCATGTTTTTATTCTTGTTCCTTGGTTATATGGTTGTTTTGGGCCTCATCTTCTTTCACTGGGAACCAACAGTCATTTTTTTATTGCCATTTAAATTTTACTAGTTTTTATTCTGCTTTTGTTCCTTTTTTCATTAATACTTTGGGAGGATATCTGTTCTATTTGTTAATGTTGGGTGGAGGATAGTGGTTGTAATTATTACATTTGCTTTTGGTTTCGATACAAACTTTTCATCTGTTTAGATTGAGATGTCTTAGTTGTTTTTGAAGAGTTGGTTGTAATGTTTCTTCAGGTGACTCTAATCTTTGATCTGTTTGGCCCTTCTTTTTGGCAAAAAGGTAAGGTTTTTATGTTAGTTTTCGCTTTCTCTTTACCAATTGGCCTTAACCAATTTAAGGCTATTCCTCCTAGGAAGTCCGCCTTCACACATCCATTATCATCATCAACTTTTTGTTAAATTTCAGTTGTTTATGCATGTATATATCATCCTGACTTTCTATACCAACACCTGAGTTAATTTTCCTCGCCTATATACCCATTTTTCCTGTTTGAAAATTCAATACTTTTTGAATTTGAAGTACCAGCACTATTATGTATAGATATTTTTAAGACTAGGGTTTTTAAAATTTGAAAAAAAAAAAAGAAAAGAAGAAAAGAAAGTGCATATAGTTTGAGGATGATGAGAGCTTTATGGTGGTGGACCTAACTGTTGCATATAAATGGAGGGTCGGCCAGCTCCGTAAAAAGTAGTTCTGATATTGTGGTCCAACATGGATGGTTATAACTTTGTTGGCATCCTAAGCCTCTGCAATTTGGAATTTCTTTTCATATATATTTATATATATCAAATTAAGAAAAAAGAAAATGTTATAGACCTTCCATTTTCCAACTTGAAATATGTTTCTCTCTGGGTTATGTTTTCATTTGTCTCTCTTTAGAAGTCACATGATTAAAAGCAAAATATATAGATTTTTGGCAAAAATACAAGGAAAAATTTTTAAAAAAATCCTGAATTTTGCAAATTTTCACAATTATATTCAACTGTAAAAACAAAAATTATTTAAATTATATAAACTTTCATTTTTGTAACAAATTTAGATTTTATAATGCGAATCCAGTCTCCAAACTTATTTGGCACTTACATGGATTAACTAAATGGAGTAGTTGGTGCTGAGGTAAATTAAAAATATTTACTAATAAAAATATATTTATTATTAGAGTCATTCTATAACGCACCAAGTGTATGGATGAACCTTAATGTCTACAACCGTTAAATTATTTATTTTTAATTATAACCATTTGATTAAATGACTGATAACTTATTAAGTATGTTAATTAATCTAAATACAAAACCAGTAACATGTTTTACTAATGTTTCTTTTTTTTTTGTTCACATTTTTCTATGTATTTCAAAATTCTTATTATTGATAAATCATGAAACATTGTTTGAAAATGGAAATATTTAAATTTATTATTTTAATTAAATATCTTAGCATTTTCTAGTAAAAAATGAAATCATGTGAATAATAATTTTAATTTTAATTTTAATTTAGTTTTCATTTCTAAAAATATTGATTTTTGAATATTTTTATTTTTGAATTAGTTAGTTGTATCATTGAGTTGATTTTTTTTTCCATGTATATCCTGCATTGTCATTAATGAAATACTATAAACTAAAATAAATATTTAATATAAAAATAAAAAATTAGTCAAAATAAATCAAATTTGAAATGATTTCGTTCAAATTTATTCGAATCAATTCGATTGTCAACTATGCATAATAGAGAAAAAAGTCAATCTAATTAACTACTTCATAATTCATATCAGGCTATAAAAAATACTACAAATTAGCATTGACCATATAATTAACATAAATATAGAAAATTATTTGGAATAGGTTTATTTTTTAGTGTGAAATTAAATATTAAATTAATGAATTAAGTTCATGCAAAATTAAATTTCGTTTGGGAAAGTGTGATATTTGTTATTGTTTTCGTTTAAAATCTTACACATTACAAATATAATTAAAATATCACTAAGAAAGTAAATAAAAAATTGAATTCTTACAGTTATCAAACTTTCGGCAGACAGACGCTAATACATATTATTTGTTCAAGTAAATTTTGAGTGAAAAGCAATATATGGGTTGAGATATTTAAATTTTAAATATGGATGCTTCTTATATATAGTTTTGAACTTTTAATGTATTTAGCATTTAGCAATTAAGTGGAAATCAGAACCTGGGAGTATAAAAGAGTAAAACAATTCACGAGTTATTCAAGATCAACTCATAAAATATTTAAATTCGATAAATAATTAATTGAATAGTTCAAATAGTTTATCAAGTCGAATTTGAATATTATAATACCTGATTTGTAAGATTCGCGAACTTAATCAAATCATTATTTTTTTATTATTTATTAAATTATTTTTATATTCTTAGTATTTAAATATATTCGAGTTTAATCAAATTAAATTAATTTAAGTCAATTTCAAGTCAAGTCAAACTAAGTACAATTATTTATTTATTTCAAAATGATTGATTAATATTGTAGTATGTGTTAAATTGAATTCACTTTTAAATATACATAGAGATTTATTTACTTAAATTATAATATAACTTTTCTTGCTTATAATTCATTTATTAATTTTATCAATTACATTTTAAAGCCTCATTTTTGAAGTTGTGAGATATTTTAATTTGGCATTGCATATTTTCTTCTAATGTATTTTCATTGTGTTGAAAAATTGACCATTATTAACTTTTAAGATTTTGTATTTAATATATTACATTATCAATATATTTAATCAGTAAATTTAAAATATATTAACTAAAACTTTTAACTTATAGTTACAAAATCTATATTAAAAAGGAAGATAGTGGGGGTATGCACCCCAAGTAAGGCTTGCCACGGGCCAATTGAACTAGCCTGGAACAATCTAGAGCGGTTCAAGGTTCCAATCTGAAATTTAAAAAAAAAAAAATACAAATATAACGGTCATGAGACCATTGCCCTATTGCGCTCACACATGCACTACACACATTTAAAATTTTGGTTTTTTAAATATATTAAAATATAAATAAAATAAAATAACAAAAATATCTCTTATAACAAAAAAATAATAATTATATTTTAGGAGTATTATTGATATAAATATCAAATTCATTTTAATATTTTTCATTTTCTGCACAATCTCATTCTCAATTAATTCTCAATTTTTGTACCATTCAATTTCAATTCTCTCTACATATATTCCTAATTTATCTCTAATTACATTCTCAATTATTATTTATCTCTAATTTCTTTCTAATTATACTTCTATATAATCTCAATTTTTTTTCTAATTCTTTAATTATCTCTAATTCTCAATTTTTTCTTAATCCTACAATTCTTTTTTCATTATCTTTCTCTATACTTTTTTTGTTAATATTCCCGAATATTTTTTACAAAATTTAATCATAAATAATGGTAAGTCATAGTGAAATGAGCAATTGTTTTTGATAAAAATATTGTAGATTTAGAAAATTTTATTGAAAATTTAGATGAGAATGAGAAGTTCGAAATTCTAACTGAATAAAGTAAAAGAAATAAAGGTGATGAACAACCAGGTGGTCTAGATCCGGTAGCAGTAACAGCATCATTTGAAACAAAAATTCAAACATCTGACATTTCATTTTAAGAAAATTTTAAAAAATAATGAGTCATTTGATATTGTGTACAATTATTATGTACAAATATACAAATTTAAAAATGTATGTGGTTATGACACATTTTAAAGTCATTTGCAAAACAAACATGCTACTTAAATTAGAATGAAGAAAAGATAAAGTCATATTTCCGGATATGCAACATTTTTTTCTACTTCTCAATTATTTTAATATAATGATGAAAAATAAAAAAAAAATTGGCAAAAATGATAAGTATGGAATATTTATTTATTAGTTTTGATAAAAAAAAAGTAGATTTTGTTAATTATTGTCAAAATGCATTAAATTCATCTGCTAAACGTGTATCTTGAAATATCCTTAAACATATTTTATGTAATTTATATAAAAAAATAAAAAAATTGCTCAAAATATTTTTTTTTTTGAATGAATGTATTTGTATTTGGAGTGACTATTGACAAATGCATTTTTACATGGATCTTACTTGTCATTGGATTGATGATGAATGACAATTACAAAAAATATTACTTGTATTTAGAATTTTTGATAATCGGCATAATGCCGATAATACTTTTAAAATGATAAAAAATATTTTGGAAGAATATGAATTAGTTCATAAATTTTTTTTAATTTTTTTGATAATACAGCAGTAAATACCACTTTAATTAAAAATTTTCTAGTATTATACCAACATAACATTTGATATAGATTTTTTTCATGTTATATGTGCATGTCATAGATTAAATTTATGTATTCAAAATGGTTTGAAATTTTTGAATGATATAACTACTCTAATTAAAATAGTAATTTCATTTTTATGGTCATATCTACTAATAATAAAATTATAGGCTTAATTTTATCTTGAAAATGGAAAAAAACTAAAAAGATTTCCAATATATATTTATACTCATTGGAATTTAATATATGAATTATTCAATAAATCATATGGATATAGAGAATTATTGTGCACATTTATTTCTAATAATGTACCACAAATTAATTTATATGCATAATATTGAGATGTTTGTCTACAATTTTTAAATATTTTAAAATTTTTTAATGATGTAACATATATTTTAAGTAGTATTTATTATACAGCATGTCATTTATTATTGTCTGAATATTAATATTATTTCAAGATTATATTAATTATCCAATTTTGCATGATTTTATATGTATGATGAAAAATAAATTGTTGAATTATTTTAAATTTATTCATTCAATTAATCTTGTATGTTGTGTTTTTCATCTTATATGTAATATAGATGATTTTATATTATTATTTGAATCTTTATTATTTATTATTAGATTTAAGTAATGATATTAGTGTTGATTTTATTATTAATGATGTAAAAAAAATTAACTTAGGATTAGCGTTGTCTTTCTTCTTCGTTATGTGGCTTTAATTCTCTGCAACTATTAAATTTTTATGGAATTTATTTGGAATTTATTTCATAGATTAGAGATTAGGTCTTGTAAAAAAAAAACAGAATTTGTTTATGGGTCTTGCAAAATTATTGTTGTTTTTTTTTTATGAATTTTATTTAGCTGATTTTCTGAAATTTTAACATAGAAAAAATAGTTGGAATCTGGATTTTCATTAGGGATGGTGATGTTGTATAAGAAAGAAGAAGAGGAGGAGAGCTACTCCATTCGGTCAATCCACTTAAACGCCAGTGAAATTTAGAGATCGATTTCGTGTTATTGAAATTACATTTGTTTTAGAAATGAAAGTTTATATAATTTAAATAGAATTCTTTTTAGAATTGGATATAATTGTTAAATCTTGCAAATTGAGATTTTTTTTAATTTTTCCAAAATACAATATATACAAATAAAGTAGTTTTCATAGATTTTAGTTTTTTATATTTTACAGATAATTAAATAAAATTTGACCTTCAAAAATAATTGATCAAAGATATTATTATTCACAAAAATAGTGAATAGAAGATATAATTATCAACTGCTGGATGTGAAAAAAAAAAAAAAAAAAAAGAAATCAATACATCTTTTGAACAAAAGGAAAATGTTAATTGTCCAATTATTTTGTCCTAACACATGCTGGAATTATTTTTGTCTTAATATGTATTAAAATACTTGTATTTTATCTACTTATATTACTCAAACTGTATTAAAGTATCAATATTTTAATACAGTTATGACAAATTAGTATAAAATATCGTAAATTTAGTAATATTTTTAAGTTGCCACTAAGATATCAAAAGTTATGATTTATCATCATTTTGGCAAAATACCTATTTCCTAAAATCAAGGTTTATTTCCCAATATTTATTTCGGATTGATTTTTTTACCAAGAAAAATAAAATCAACTTTTAATGTATTACAATTATATTCATTGCTTCCATTACTCTCGAGTGACTTCAGTTTATTTAATTTAATTTTTTTTTTTTGATATAGGGGTTGAACTGAAGTTTCGAATTCACAACTTTAATCACCAAAAACCATTAACTTAAAACTTATTGCGTCTTTACTTTGGGTAATTCTTAGTTTCCATAAAATGTTTATTCTCTCTTTTTTTAACAAGAAAAATTATAATTTTTGGCTTTTGCAACAGCTAGTGTTATGTTTTTTCTTTCTTTTGATCAGTGAGTCAGTGAAACACATTTAACCCTATTTTTTTTTCTTTTAACAACTTATAATAATTGAAGAAATATAATTTTAATCTTTGTATTAAAAAGGGTTTCATTAGTAGGCTGGCATATGCACTTCTGGCAAAAAAAATAAATAATTAAAGAGAATCTTAATATGAAATAATATGAAAAAGAGTAACAACTGATAATTGTTTGTGTTGAGAATGTATATGCCACTTTAATATGAAAAATAGTAACTGAATTGTTTGTTTTGAGAATGTATAAACCACTTTCTTCTTTCTTCTCATTATAAATAAATGTTATTTTTGAAATTTGTGAATATCTTATAATCAGTTTTTTAAGCTATACTCTTGTGAATTAAAAAAGAAAATATTAGCTGGACTATATAAGCTAGATCAAGAAAAACAAAGAATTATTGACACAAGAAAAATCTGTTGATATGTTCAATATTTATGTGCATATGTGAATTCATTCTGTCATTGCAATATTATTTTATTTTTGAACGAAAAGTACCATTTCCATTAAAAAAAATATAAATACTGTAGAAATTGTGCGAAAAAAACACCCCAATACATCAAAGCTTCATGCCCAGAAAAATTGATTTATTTAGATTTTCATATGGTTTAGGAATATAACTTTCCTGGGAGGTTACGCACAAGCTATTAATTCTCATTTAATTAAAGTTCCTGGTGGATCTCAATTCTTAATTTCAAACTAATATTTTTAACCAGTGATTTTACTGGGATTTAAACTCAGAAAATTCAGAAAGATATTAGTACCTATAAACTAAAAGCATAATGATAATTTCAAATAATTTGAAGTTACAAAACTCCAAAATTGAATTCTTATAATAAATGAATAGTCTCAGTGGTTTTTGCTAACAATATAAATGTAAAAGTAAGATATTTTTGTATTTATGTTTGTTATCTAATGATAATATTTTTCTATTCAATTTGTCTAAAAAATTAATAAGTATTCATTGAATAAAAATTATTATTCATAACATATGCAGAGCAAGGGTAGATTAAACTAGTTAACCAAAATAGACTAAGAATTTAGAAAAGGCGATTGAGTGGGTTTTTAATAAGATGCTCAAATTTCTGTTTAAAAGTCTCTACTCTCTACTTTAACAAAATCTTCGTAAATATTTTTATAAAAACGCTACTTCAACAAAATATCATCTCTACTAATTGATTCAAGACCTTTTTTCTTGGTGGGTTGATAGGGAAATTAAGCCTTTAGGCAGCTGTAGGCTCTCACGCTATTGTAAAATCATTTAAAAAAAAAAAAAAACCCAAAACTTGGATCCAACTGTGTCCCTTAAGTTTACTTTTCTTTCCATATCACTGTAATTAAAGCATAGAGAATTTTCATCGTGTTGATGTGATCATGTCATGTGACGCACCCTATGACTATTCTCTTTTTTACATACTTAAACGAGGTTTATATATATATATATACAGAATTTACATAAAAAAATACATTTTCTAGCTCTTGTAATTATTTGATTTTGAATAAAGCATGGGCATAAGCATTTAAAAATATAATCTATATACAAAGTTGAATATGTTAGAAACAAAGGACCGTGAACCAATTAGCGGCCTCTTTTACTATTTCATCTGACGGAGTACAAGAAATTAACGAATAGAAAAAGATTTAAAAAAAAAAAAAGAGTAAATAGATGCATATTTATACCCTACGTTTGAGTGAGTGCCCCATTTTATGACAACATTACTGTCTGTGAGAAATATTATGATTTCCTAACTTCAAAACTCGAATTGGGTTTCATATTAAATAAATATAAATATGCCAATACAAATATGTTAGTTTACTATAACATGAATCCTAAAATCTTGACCTTACATAAAGTGGTTTTGTTAAAGTTGATAATTTAAATAAGTGCATAAATCATCCATATGAAAGAAAAAAGACTGCCAACACACACCCTTCTGCCTTTCAAAATTCAACCTCTAAATTAAATTATTATGAGAATGTAATGCCTAATCGATTGATCAACTATTCAAATTTCTGCAGCATTTTATTAAATTTAATGGCTCAAACATGAACTTCACTTTCATATCATCTCTACGCTTTCTACTACCTTACCCAGGCAGAGGCTTCATTTCACGTGTTTGTTCCCATTCTAATACTATTGCATTGCAATTATTTAAAAACAAAAAAAATTCATTTACTTGCTTAAAAATGACAAAACTTATAATCTGGTATTTAGAAACCAAAATAAAAATTCTCACCCAAGCTACCTATCAATAATTGCTTTCAAGCCACACCTTAGTAAGGGACAACAATTTCGTACCTCATGATGATGCATGTGAAATGGTTCCTAACCCACTTCATATGTTTCAACTGTTTAAGGTGATATTCTTTATAAGATTTTACTTGTGAATAAATGAACTTCAATTACCAAAAAGTGAATGGACACCGATAAAATTAGGGCCTTACCCCACCCAAACCCATATATATTGCTTTTTTTTTAAAAACTAAATTATCTGAAAACATTTACACTTATGATGATTTTATGACTCAAATTTTCGTGATGGGAAAGAAAGCTTACAAGTTTGATCAACATGTTATACTGAACTGAAAACATAGGGATGCATTCTCATTGATATGGAGGAAGAAAATCACAAACAGTACACTGCAGGTTAAGAGTGTAAACCAACACTGGTATTAAACTTATCGTGTGCTAAGATCCTCAGCTCAAACAAAATAACTCGACAATAAAATTGGAACCTCAATGTGGAACCATTACCTATAATATAGAAAGAGAATATCCCCAAAGCAGTTTCAGTCCTTCAACTTTTCTTCTATTTCTGCAGGAGTGTCAAATATCAAATCAAATCACTATATGTTAAAATTGATCGAAAAATGCAATTAGAGAACACAAACACGCAAACAAACAAGTTCTATGGTTCACCAAATCATACATGTACAAGGTATACAAACAACACCACTGGCAATCAGACACCCTATAAATGCCCAAATTGATCCAACGCCAAAGAAAACACAATTCTGGCACGTGATAGAGGAGATTCGGAGGTCATGAATTAGAATTTGTCGACGGATCATCCTTCCAACCCTTGGAGAGAAGATCATAGTTGATTGAAGCAAGCTGGGAGAGATTCTAAAACCACAAGCAAAAAGAAAAAATAAGAAAGCTGAATTGATAAACAACCAGGGTACGGAAAACGAGAACACCAAGATTACCAAACCATAAAATGGGCAAACGAATTGTTAACACAAATCCTTATACATTCTTAAGAATTGTTAGACTGCTAAAGTACAATAACATTAACCAATTGAACAAATAAAATCATCGCCAAAGCAACTAAATTTGATACCAATATCCTTTTATTTCCTTAACAAATGCTAACATCATATTTGGAAAACCTATTTCTAGGAACTGAAGATTAATTCTTTATTCAACTAATTCTTTAATCCACAAAAATATTTATATTAGAGGGTGACTACGTTTAGCAGTACAACCTTGAATCTGGATGTTTTATTCACATGTTTATAGCATCAATTAACTGACCTCTGTGACTAAAAGATCATGTACCAAAAAAAATACACTCTTTCTTATCTCCGTTCATTTAAGATAAAACCAAAGTTCACAGTTATCATTTTGCCATAATTCCGAATAATGTCTATCAGTTTCCAGTAGAAAGAAAAGACCAAGACAAAAACAGGTGAACTGCCATAAAAACAAGTGCTTTCTTGAAGTATATGAGATATGATACCCATCTTGAACTTCAAAATTTTGTTTTGTATAGATACCAGATAGGAAAAGAGAAAGGAACTGGGAAGAGAAGATGAGAGGAAGAAAAGAAGAACACTCGTGAAAACCTCAAACTCCAGTTAGAGATGAATATGAAGAAATTAAGCCCTACAAGTCAAGAAAATACCTTGAATGAGAAATTACTGAATGAGTAATTGACAGATGAACCAGATTCAAACTCCGCAAGACCCCCACATTCATCTCCCTGTTGATCATTCACGTGCAGCAAGTAAATATTTCCAGTTATATGTGGAATAAATGCAAACTTGAAGACCAGCTTTTATGACTAAAATACCACTTCATCTTGGCGATTGCTTAGGCAACTGCTGCTCCCACTTAAGCTGTCAGCATCACTGGAATCCTCAAATTCACTGGCTGGATATACATGGTCATCTGAAGTATTCCATGAATAGCGACTTGTAAAGTAACTTGTATCAAGTGCACTCTCTGAACTGGGAACAAATGCAGCCTACAGAGCAACAAATTCAAATGATCAAATCATCCTATAGAAGTTTAAAAGATTAGGTGAAGTCATTTTTATGATATTTAGAGAACATGTTGACACCTTCTGCCTTGCAAGCGTGTCCCAGTTAATATCTTTAAAGAATACATGCTGCTTCACCTGCATTACAAGTCCTGCATCTGTTACTGCAATGTATAATAAAAATGCAGAAAATGCATGCCCCAATATGCAGACAGCCCTAATGTAAAGACAGGTCAAAATGAAATCTAGAAATGGGAGACAAGGTCACCTCAGATGCTCCTCCAGCTCCAAGTCTCTGATCAGGATCTTCTGTCAATAATCTGGAGATTAAAAGTATTAGCAACTATAGACTTTACATTATTGACGCATCATTTAGGGACGCCTACATTATGCATCTCAGCATGCCAGGATGTGGACAGACAGTATGTCAAATAAATAATGTAACATTCTAAACAGGTCTAATTGAATGCCAAAGAATAATAAGAGGATTGCCTTCAACAACAAATTTGGTTAGTACTAGAGTCCTTTATGTAGAAAATGTTGCTAATCAGAACAAGAACAAATTTCAGGAGCGATGAGGAATGACAAGTGTGAATTGCCATCTATACTAGGCAGCTCCCTTACCTGTCAATTAGATCTTGTGCTTCAGGACTCATTTCTTCAGGCATCCGGGGCCATGGTATCTTCCGGTTCAGAATATTATCAAATATTATCTAGAAGCAAAACAGAAAATAAGAACACAGCAATAAAAAAAAAGAATTGAACTGAGAATACAAGTCAACACAAAACCTAAAAATTCCAGTGGTATCTTAGTCAATGAGGACTTCTTTACATTCATGTATTTTTCAGAATTCAACACAAAAGCGACAAGCTGAGACCTACTGATCAATTTTATGGCTTTTACCCAATTAGTTTAGCCATACATTAGATTTTATTAGAAAGGATTGACTGGAATGTTAACGTTTGTATAATCTCCTAACTCTGTTTCAGAGTTAGTTTTTAACGTAAATGGAGGTAACTGGGAATTAAATTTTCATACCATTGAGCTCCTAACACCCCATTTTTCTTAATATCTAAACCAGGGGTTAAAGGGATTAACGTAAAGATTTCAAGTACTTTTACACCCATTAACCTCTTCATTAGAGAAAAAAAAAAACTCTCTTTATCAAAAGAAGCCTCTTCAGTTTAAAACTCCTGGAGAAGATGATATTAGTTAATATTCCTTTCATTCCATTCCATTCCATTCCATTACTTTACCTTTTTATCTTCCCTTCCATGAACCCAAAAACCTCCATACAAGAGGGAAATTTGTTACTATGAAACAAAAGATATGCCATGCACCTGAATACCTATTATAAGTGCTATTTCATGAGAGAATAATAGTTCATTGCATCCAAATAATATCATCACTTGGACTCATATCAGCCAGGTACTAGTTCATAGCAAGTTCCTACAAGGCCAGTCAAGAAGTAGGAGATGACCTTACTGAACCAATTGACAGCATTTTTTCAAATGAATGTCTACCAGCAAAGTGATACACTTCGACTCAAGCCTCCCAACATGGTATAGAAAATTGTCAAAATTCTTGATTTTTGGAACATGACAAGATTCTTTTTACTTTTATCATCAAATTCTGTCTCATGTTAGCACCTCCCTACAGCACTAAGCATGAAATATAGTTAACAAAGAAAACTGGGGATCCTTTTGTCCTCTTCTATCATTATTGAACCAGACTGCAGTTCTAACCAATGCAAAACAGCCCAAACCCATTAGGAGAAGTAGTTGAGAAAAAATGAAGCAGACATATCAGTTTCTAACCACAATAAAACCATAACGCATGATAAGCCACTACATCATATTATTGTGCAGTCACCAAAACTATAAAAGTCTTTTAACCTGAAATCTCTCATTCAAATCATAGAAAAATAATTTCCCATGCATGTCAATCTCAATGCACAAATTGTCCACTAATCGATATTGTGTATCCTACCAACCATATAATCATTGGGGAACAAAATCACCAGTCTTTATATTTACTCACGCTTTCTCTTCCCAAACAGAAATCAATACTGTTTGTACAACTTCTCCTATCTCAACAAGCCAGCTTGTGTACTATGTCCTTGTTGACAAGATATTGAACATGGTGAGAGCAAAGCAGAGCAAAAGAAAGATATAAAATGCAGTAGGCAGTAGGCACTTTTCATTTTCTTAAGTCCTGAGGAAAAAAAAATACTATATCCCATTTTTCAGATAATATAGATAGTAACTTAACCTTACCAAAACAATTCACACAAATAAACACCAAAGCTTTGCGCATGGGCACATGTATGAACATATCAACAAATGAAGGAAAAAGAAAAATTCATTAAGTAATGGCAACCATAAGTTGAGTTTATATCTTAGTCAGAAGTAAGAGGGTAACCTGAGGATGCTCTGCATTGAATGGTGGAATGCCAACAATCATCTCAAACAGAATGACACCCACAGACCACCAATCTGCAGTTGTGCCTGAAGAAAATTGTATGCTAGAGTTAACTTCCAGCAGTTAAAAAAGGTTTGGGGGCCTGGGGCATGAACACAATGACGGCAGCATTATGGATTTGAAATTGAAACATTGGTTTTTACACAACTTAAAATCAGACAAGACTAACAATAAAACCACATTTAACCCATTACCAAAACTTAGTTAACCCTCCAGACAGAGAAATTCTTCCTTTAATGACCAAAATTCGACTAATGTTTATCTAATATTGGATTTCCAGACAAGTAAGATACAGACAATCATAGCAGCTTAAACTATAAAAAGGCTATACAAACCATGTCCAGTTCCCAAAAGTATCTCTGGCGCCAAATAGTCAGGTGTACCTACAGCTGAGCGTTTTTTCTGTCTATTCTGCTGATAATCAGAATTGGACAGTTGTGGTTCATCATCCACAAGCATAGAGGTCCCACCAACCGCCGGAGCAGATAAATCATCGGTGCTGTTGATAAGACCAACCTTGGAAAGACCAAAGTCTGTCAACTGTTCAAAAAGAAAACCAGCCTTGGTTAGATCTACAAGAATATCATGCTTCTGGAAAAAACACTGGAGCAGGATATTACAGTCATATGAAAGGAAAATGCAAGAAAGAGATGATAAAATAAACCCGAAAGCTACGGTTCATTTCCCAATTTTTTGATTTCAATCCTTGGTGCTCTAAATGATCAAGAGATAAGTAAAAAAAAGTCCTTAAAATCTTAATAATGGGTGAAGTGAATTCATTTCTAACTGCTACTGATATTTTTTTCTCTTATAATCAAAAGAATGCTTCCCAAGGCAAGAAATTTCTGGAGTGCTACAGTAAACAAGATAATTTGAACAATTGCATATTAACTTTTCTTATTAGTAGGTTAGCTCTTCTCTCGTCTTCCTTTTTAATCATCTTAAGTGAAATGTTATAGACATATTAATAACTTGATACAGATAACATAAAGCTTGGCAAAAACTTTCTAAAAACATCAGAAATTTAGATTCAGTGTCTCAATATTATATACAGCTTATTTGGTACATGTATGTACTTTGTGTTCTTTATAGTCTTGCAAGTGCTGGGGGAGAAACTGAATTAAGTTGAATCAACATAATGTCAAGCTTGAGTTGACTCAACTCAAAAGTTTGAGGCTCAAATCTCTAGTCAACTTGATCAATTTTTATTTTCTAGGCTTGAACTCAAGTCAGTAACATATATTAGATATTTGAATGTGAATCGACTTGATAATTATTGTATATTTAAATAAAATATTTACTAATCTCAAATTAAACTTGAAAAGCTTTAGTTTAAGATTGAATTTATATTTTTGTCACAATTCAGATAAAATAGTAAATATCATAAATTATTATTTAAATTCAATACAAAATATAATATATATTTAAAATTACATATATGATAAATATAAACATATATTTAGGATAAAAAATAAATACTCTAATAAGCCTGAGAACTACTCGAGTTAAGTATTTTAAACCTCAAGCTGGACTCAACCTGTTACTCAAACTAATCAATATCAAGTTCAACTTTATAAAAATCATGTAAAATTTAAGTATTATGCAAATCCAGATCAATTAGCTTACAAGTATTAGAGGATTCCTAGAATTGGCTGGACGAGATTTAGATGGCAAACTATTGAGGCAACCAAAAAACAGGTAGAACCAAAAATAGTAAAAGTTAGGCACTGAAAGGAAGAACCAAAATATCAGCGGCTTCAATTAGATTGGCTCTATCCAGCAATCAAAAAATCAGATGCAGTTTGTAAAAAAAGCCTAAAAAAGGTAGAATAGAAAAAGCCATAACAAAGCAGACAAAGTAAAAAAAACAAGTAAAAGAACCAACCAGACTGTTGGAAACCAGCAGAACAAACCAACATCTGAGACAGAACAATAAAAAAGAGTATAACTAATTTTAATTCCAGGCATAGGCCGGATGCAGGTTTTTGCTACTCATACACTTCGACCAGGTTGAGGAGAAATGACCCAGTCATTTAGACAACACAAAGCTCAAAAAAAAAAAAAAAGCAAATTCTTTTGATAAGAAAACAAATTGAAAGAAAAAAGGAGATTATAAAATGGAATTTAATGTATGCTTCTATAATAACCAAAACAGAACTACAAGCATAAACATAAAAACAACAGTAAAAAAATTATGCCCTCCGGTCAAGCTAAATAACACTTGTAAACCCCTGGAATGTAAGCCTATAGAGAACAACAAAACCACGGCAACCACCTTCTCCAAAGCAAACTAAAGGACATAATCTAGATTTTGAAGAAAATGTTTTCTCATCTCCATCCTAGAAATCCAAAAGACTGCAGGGGAAAAAGAAGGCAAAATTCCAAAGGCATATTTTCTAGACCAATAAATATGCTCTAGATCTCATATGTGGTTTATTTGAAACATTATCAAGTTCCATACACCATTATAGCTTCTTACATCTATTTTCATTCAAATAGTTTAGTTGTCCAAGAAATTCCATAATTTTAGGTTGCGGAGAGATTTTGCTAAATTTCAGATTTCCTAAAACTGGATGGATTGTAATTATTCAGGTTTCAATGTTTTCTTAATGAAGTCCTAATTAGTCAAGAGGATTACAATTATCATTTAATTAAATAAAAATTAGTCAGAAACTTATGGATTTAGGTTACTTAAGATCTATAGCATCTATAATCAGAATTATCATAATGTTTTACATCAACAAACCAATAAACAAGAGAAAAAAACACTAGAAAATTGTTTATTTCATCATGTTAAACAATTAAATTTTAGATGTGACGTAATTATATCCTGGGTACAATGCCTATTCAAACTCAGACGCAATCTTAATGAATTTTTCATCTGAAGCTTTCACTCAGATTCAGGTTTGCTGCTCCATTGAACTTTAATTATCCTATCGATTAAGCTCAAGGAACTCTAAACACTCCTTAGAAATACTTAACTAGTATTTCATTTGAAATACATTTTTAATGGTTTTCAATGAATAATTTTATTCATTAAACCTATTAATCCTGTAAAATATATTTAAAATCTTCTTAGTTAGTATAATAATAACATATTAAATAATGCTCATGTAACCTAGCATAGAACAGGTATCTGATGATACTGCACCTGGATGGTAACCCCGAGGCTGCATTTGAAACCCCTTACCATTCAAACTTGTTCGCATATATCCAAATCCTATTTTTTAAGCAAAGGGGATGAGGTCAGTTTCTATAAAACACACTGCCTGCTTCAATTTCTAACCGCAATGTCTACAAGTTTGGCTGATTTGTCATTCTGAACACTAAAATTTAAATAATAAGACTATTAAATGGGCTCAAATGCAGTAGTGTAATTTCCTAGAGTAACCTATCCACTGTCAATCGCAGCCTCAATAATCTTTCTTGTCTAGCTTCAAACCAAAGGATCTGGACATTGCCAAATTTGCATCTCAACAATCAGATATCTAATGAGCTCAAAATTTCATTTCAAACAGCTTCTCCAATGCTATTAACAACTGGACAACTAAAAGTCCACTGCAAGAAATGCAACAAAGTGTGTAGGTATAAACTACTAAGGATAACTACAGGCCATATTTGGAACAAAAATAAATGGTTGTTAGTTGTCAAATTCCTTGTATTCATCAAAAAGCAGGTTGCAGATGAAGTAAAACGAGCAGTTACCTTAATATGACCATCATGTGCAATCAACAAATTATCAGGCTTCAAATCACGATGAACCACACGCAATGAATGTAGATATTCCAAAGCAAGCACCTTAAAAACAATAAAAATCAAGTTTAGGAGCTGCACCACTCTGGAAACAGCATAAGTATTTGTTAAGGCCAGAGGAAACTTACAAGTTCTGCAATGTATACACGAGCAACATCTTCTTCTAAGCAGCCCAGATTTCTCAACAGAGAGTATAGATCTCCTCCATTCAAATACTCCATCACAAGATACAAATTCTCACGACAAGTAAACGAATAAAAGAAACGAACCTGAGAAGATCAGTTTCATGTTAGAATGAATAAGCATATCTGAAGGCAGGCAAAAATATACTTCAGAAGGTAAATATGCTCACCACAAAAGGATTCCGAACTGATATTAAAATATCTCGTTCTGCAAGTATACTCTCAACAGCATTCTTACGAATCATATCAGCTTTCTTAAGAACCTATAAGAAATGCATTAATATATGATTCAATTCAAAGAGCATAGAACAGTCAATACGAGTATTCATGCATGCTGTATAAAAAATTAGTACAAAATTACATGCCATATGTGCCTTTTTGTCCATTAATTTGACAAAGATCTTTGCATATTTTGTTTGAATGATTACCATTAATTTAATTGGCTAAGCTTCAAATTTTGGACTGCCATCGAATTATTTTATATTATGATTTGCATTTTCAATTCACTCTTCACATTCTTTATGGATACTAAGTTTTCCTCTATTTCTCTTTTAAACTAAAAATATATATATGTTTATGAGGAAAGGGTTTTTGGAGAAAATGATTTATTTCCCATTATTTAGTTATAAAACAGAAAATCACTTGAAAATAATTTTCTGGCATTTTAAAAGTTTTGCATCGAGAGAAATATAAAAAAGTAGTAAATTTTGCATATCACCATGACAAGGGGTTGTCTCATAGGGCCATTGATGGTAGAAGATGATCAACAATGATTGATACAAGAATAGCTATAACTATGTAGTTCAAATGCCATTCATTTTTTGTAAGTTTGTTAATGAGCAAAGTGCTTTATAATTTAAAAAACAGAAAGCCATTTTCCTTGAAAATGGCTTAATTTTTTTTTACTATAAATTTTTTTTTCCATTGACATGGTTTTCCATGTGTTCTGAACCTATGAAGCACGGAAATGCCTAGAGGAGTGCGTGTCGGAAACGTTTCCAACATCGACACCGTCGGATACCAGTATGATACATTTCAGGGCCGTGTCAAAACTTCCTAAAAATATGACACAAGTTTCCAAAGGTTGAAACATGTTTCTGAAGGTTGAAAAAAACCTAATAATGCTCACCCGCCCCCTGTTGACATATTCCTTAACAAAACAACCCTTTCTTCTTTTTTTCTCAATCCAACGTCTAATTGCTTTGTTAGGTTTGCCACCTCCCACAAATCTTGCTTCTCCGGTCAAGCTTGGCTGCCGATCGATGATCTCCATTGTTGTAACCTATAAGTAAAGCTTAACTCGATTTCTTTATTTCTTCTGGTGCGGTCTCTGTTTTGACATCGAATTGCTCTGTTTCATCAATCTCCACTGCTCTGTTTCTTTATTTCTTTAGTTGATCGATGTCACCTCTACTTGTTTACCCTTAACTCCATTTCAAGGCAGCAAATTGAGATGAAAAATAATTGACGGAAATAAAGGAGGGTGGCTCAGGTTTGGGTAAGAAACAAAGAAGGAAGAACATGCAATGGACTGATGAAATTTTTTGATGAGGAAAGAATTTATAAATGGGAAATGGGAGAAAAGGCCTTTAATACATATATATATTATATTATATATTCATAATTTCAGTTGTGCGACTCTATGTAGGCCAGCATTTCTTATATTATTCAGGCACTCCCTCATGCTTTTTTTTTCCTGTTGAGTTGACCAAAATTCTGACTTTGATAGATTTTATGTTTTCTTATTTGTATTATTGAAATTTTTAATATTTTGGTTATGGAACATGTGTATTGTTTTGATTATAAAACTTTGAGACTTTTAGTTATGATTTATAAATTATAATTATGAAATTTGTATTTTTTTAAATTTATTATCATAATAATTTTAGACTTTTGCTTTTTTTTATTATGAAAGACATAAACTTCTGCTTATTTTTGTTTAATTTTATATTAAAATAAAAAAATTATAATTAAATCCTCAAATTTAATTATTTATAATTTTGCCCCTATATTTTTAATATTTACATGTTTCCCCGCGTATCCGTGTCCTTTTTTTTAGAAATAACTTTTCCTCGTGTCCGTGTCTGTGTCTGTGTCGTTGTCGTATCCATATCCATGCTATATAGTTCCGAACCATTAGAAAATACAAAAGTATTTGCTTGGAAATATTTTCCACATAACACGCAGGGCCTTAGTTCTACTGCTAGCAACCCAACAGAAGCAAACTTTCACCATTTTGTTGCTTAATAAATCTCAAACTTTACTTCATTACTTCACTAATAAAAAACCCCAACTGCCAACATATTTCTTCCTATTCCTTATTCCAGTCTTTATCAAACCCAAACCTCAATAATTTGCAGCTTAATTCTTACACTCCAGCAACCCCATACTCTCACCTTACCTACCTTTCACCCTAAAATTAGGACAGTCTAAGCCTTAGTAAAGCTATAAAAGTACAGGTACACAGATTTTCCCATCAGCCCCACACTAAAACACAAACCAGGCCAAAATAAGCAATGAAGGTGTGCAAATTATATTGATGCATGCTTTCAGCAGAAATCTATGCACTAAATGTGCCAAAGCAATGTTAAAATTCTTGTAATGCAATGGCCATTAGATTTCATTCTTACTGCAAACAAATTACAAACAGAATGTATAATATTCTAAGATCTATGAATGACAGAAACTGAACCAATGCAACAAGCAGAAATATCAATTTAGTAATGTAGAAAACAAGGCACCATTTTTCGGAACTTTTATTTCAAGAACTAAGTGTCCCTAAGGAATTAGCTACAGCTATTTCTGGTATTTCTAGATACAAACCTATTAGAGATAGTGCCTCTACAACACAAGCAATTCTGTCTGTTTAAACATTAAAATGATTAGCTTTTTTTATATGCGCCCTATCTAATTTCTTCAGTGTATGTCAAAATTGGCAAATATATACACAGAAAACTATCATTAGCAATCTTGATGATTTTAGAGCAGGTCCACACAATTGTACTATTACAGATAATCTGATTACAAAAGTCATAAAGCTGAAGAACAATTAAGAGATTAAGAATAGGTTCTGTATTTCAAGCATGAATTGATGTGAGAATAGCAGGGGAATGAACTTGAGTATCACCATCAAATCACCAAAAAAATAGTAGGTTCAATAGACATTCACATTAATGCAAAAGAAACAACAGCAAGCATTGGCACAAAATATTAAAGAAATAAAGGCATCAAAAATACTTACCTTTATAGCAAAAAGATCTCCAGTTGTTCTCTTTTTAGCCAAGAAAACGCGTCCAAATGCCCCACGACTAATTGGTTTTATTATCTCAAAATCATCTATGGAGGTACGGTCCTTAGTAGAGTGTATGGGGCTTGTCCTCAAACTTCGAACCACATCATCTTCCAAAGGAGTATCTTCATCAATTACAGTACTGGTTATATCGACCCTTTCATCCTCTACAAGTTCACAAAGCTGCAAATACTTCTCCCTGAAGAATCAGAAATCATTACAACTCAATGAATTGGATACTTTATATCAAAAGTCAAAAGTTGAGGAAAATCTCCAAAATAAACACCATGTTAACTGAATGGAATGCTAAAAACAAATTTCATAAAGCTAAAATGTGCTCCAGAAATTTTTTAGCATTAAATTTCCCAAAATTATTAAAGAATAAAGCCCACCTAATAAGCTTTTCAATGCGTGTTCCAAAAGTTTCTACTGTAAGTGCGTCAAACTTTCTGCGGCCAATGACAACTCCCAAGTCTTCAAGACAAGAAATTAAATAGGGAATGGTACGGTCATCATCTAAAGGTGTATTTGCAGCACATCTAGCAATATCAGCAAGCTCATTCACCTGCATCATGATTGGATGAAATTTTAGCTTTCATAGCAAACATGAAACTTATTCACAAAGTCGTAATATTGCACGAGTAAGAACCATGTTAAGGATATAAATAACCATTTTCCTCAAAAACTTGAAACTCGCTGAAAGGATTTCTAGCCTATTTATACAATCATGGGACAGTGAAAGAATCACACTCACTGATTGTCATCAACCATGTAAGAAAAACTTTCCTAGACATTGATAGAATATTCTTTCAACCGTCTTAAAAAATTTAACTACTAAATTTCCTCTTGGCCCCTTCTATAGACATGTGAGCATAAGATGATTTTCTTGCTGACCTAAAATATAAAAAAGTTAAAGGCAAAACTTCAACCATATAATATATCATGTGGCCGAAATAGATGGTAAAATTTGGGCTAGCATTTCTGATAGTTTATCTTTAGGAAGCAGAAAAGAACCATACAAGTACCTGGGGAAGATCCTCATGCTCAGAAAAAGCACCCTTCCCAGCCAGAAGCAAGTCTATCTGACTGGCCCTAGGGGTCAACAATGGAGATCTAGGAGTCATGCTACCTGCTGAAGATGTGGCCATTCCTTGATCTGATTTTGGACCAAAACGGGTTTTGCATGACATTGAAGGCAAACCCTTCAGGTCATCCATAAAAACAGAATTATCGGCTTCAGGAAAACAGTCAAGCATGTCCTCTGAACCTCTCCTGGACCAATCACTGAGCTTTGGAGAGAGAACATCAGACTCTTCGGTAACACTGGAATTTGATACTTTTGCAATATCTGGGCTCCCTACTGCCAGTTGAATATCCTTCTGTGCAAAGGACTCTGTCATTTTCTCAAGAGTTTCAGAAATTCTGACAAGACGTTCATTCACATTAAGACCTGTCTGATCACATCGATCAGCAATTGCACAAATTCTTGAGTGTTCTTCAACATGTGAAGTTGGAACCTCCTCCTCACAAATGCGACAAATTATTGAACTCTCATCAGAAATATTCTGCTGATCTCCCCAGTAACCCCAAGAAACTTTGTGTTGGTGTTTCACAGAATGTTCATGTGAATCTTTCATTGTTGGTAGATCTGAAAGCTTAGAGGCAACGAGCTCTGCATCAGAAGGTCCTTTCCTATTGTTCAATATCTTCAATGGTTCAACCTTGCTATCAATGTGTTCCTTAGAAGGAGCTACTTCCTTCGTGCTTTTCCCTACAGGAGATGGAAGTTTCTTCCAAGAAGATATCCGATTCCGGCCCTCAGGAGAATCCATATTTTTTGAAGTGTCATCAGTAGCAGAGAGTGAATTTACTGCCTGTGCAGCCTGGTCTCTATTCCAATCCAGGCCAGACTGTTCTTGACTATAAGATTTCCTTGCTGAAGCTGTCTTTGACGCCTTAGCAGCACTGGAACTTTTCCCATCCCTTCCAATACTTGCAGATATACATTTATCAGCAGAATTCAGAAGCCCAGATTGACGAAGCTGAAAAACATTTTCATCTTCAGCCAGCCCACTTTCTTTGTGAAATTGCAACAACCTGGTACACCTTGTAAGAATGAAAAGCATTCGGGTATGAAGCTGCTTCAGCATTCCTGGAGGAAGTTCCTGTCGCCTATCATCCAGTTCTTGGACTATACCTTCACACTGAAGCCAAAACTCACTCGGAGATGCCATAGCACAACTCCGAGCCAGAACCAACAAATCCTCAATGGTTTCTTGCCACTCAGGATGACTTTCTGCATTCTTTTCAAGTATTCCAACAAGATCCGCGGCAAAGATAGCTAGGTCAGAATTCACTTCTTCCTTTGCTTTATCAAACTTTGCCCGTATAACAACCAAGATTTCCTGTACAAAACAGCAAAATGATTATCAAATTTTGCCCATATAACAACTGAGATTTCTTGTATAAAACAACAAGATGATTCTGAAGGCATTTGACTTTTGACTTTCTTAAGCAGCATATATCATCTGGTGCATCTAACAAATACAAGTAAGTTACTCACCTCCAAGTTATTTAGCCCTCGAGGCTTCCAAAATGGGAAAGGCCGCACTCCTTTAGAATTTAATTCATGGGAGAAACTTTTGATATCAGCAGGAAACCTCTTTCTAGGAGCACTAGTCACTCGCAGAATAGCTTGAAAACGGGGAGATTCGGACTCCTTCGGATTTTCACAATCATAAGTCTAGCAAGAAAACATTTAAGAAGAATGAGAAGAAATAGCAAAGTTGAAGTGAAGTTAATTAACCAAGTGTGTTAACAAAAATCTTTATCGATACCTCTGGTGTAAAGATATCAGAACTTCTTAAGCCTTCAGCACGATCCCATGATGATTCATGTCGACCTACCAAGGTACACCAAGCTATCTTATAATAATAAACATGAAAATTTGCTGATTACATAAAACCATTTAATTAGTGGAGTTCATTTCTATATTAAGTTAACTTGTATGGAATTTCAAGCATTCACTACTCCAAATACCGCTTTTATACCGGAACCGCCAGATGATGGTCTGCCAGAACATACATTTTCATGCATATAATTTTTTAACAAACTGAGCCAAACTTAGTCCATAATTTGAAATACTCTTCAATCAATGCAAGATATTGTTAATCCTGAATTCCTACAATTCCACATTAAATTTTTTTTTTAAAAGCAGTATAAACAAGGAGCAACAATTTTTCTAAACAACGTTATAGAGAGGGTTAAAAAAAGAAAGGAACTTTGGAGGCAAAAGAAAAATGAATTAGTCATCTAGGGGCATGAAGCCCCCTAAAGCATAGCATAATAAAAACACAACTAAAGTACGCCGTGAATTTCTTTGATCTTTCTGTTTAACATTCTTGTGATGACTACAGTACAGAAACTGCTTTTTTAAATATTATAAAAATGAATAGATAAAGCATGACTTGATTATCACAGGATTGATTGTGCAGTAAAACATTATAAATAAATACAAAACTGAAAATCCATACAACATCAAATTTGTATTACATTATGCACCACCAGGTCAAGTCATACATAGCCATTATGACTGCTGCTGATCTAAGTCAATGACCTAACAGATCTTATCAGTATGGAAATGAAACCCCTATGTATGAGCCATAACACATCTTCAGAAGCCCATCTACTTAAGGTGTCACGCTTTCTTCTAGATAAGTATTTGACAGTAAGATAGAATCAGCTCAAAACAAATAAGAGATCACATTTCAAATATGAGGCTTGTAGCTGCTTTCGAGGTACAAAATTTTATAATTCTAGCTGCAGTAGAAACAGCGTTGAAACAGCGGGGATTGGAAATTAGGGTGATTTCAAGATTCTAATGAGATGTGAATAGCCTTCCAAATATGCTGTTTTCCTTGGATACCATGGAATGGTCAAATCATAGCAGAGACCACAAAGGACTAGCAGCTTGCTAAAAAACGTTTGCATGATGAATAAACCCAAAAGCAAGGTGCATGATCAGACAAATTTCATCGCCAAATGCCTTCTATTGATGTTGAAATTGCAACTCATTGAGACATTCTACATTTTAAATAACCAATCTCCTAGGCTTTGAGGACATTGCTGAAAAACCTTACTTAAGACAAACAGCTATTATAATCTTATTCATGGACCATGGTTATCTGTTCCAAGGATTCACAAATATTCCCAACAATCAAATTTATTGTTTTGAATAATTGCATTTTGCAAGGCATCAGCTATACACAAGTATCATGAATTTTATGTCAAGAAAAAGTAAGCATCAAATTTGAAGTTACAACTTTGGTCGTGAAACAGAGTAATTTATCCTCTAAAGTTCATAAAAACATAGCACAAATCAGCATGTATCATATTTTATCAACATTTCAAGCAAAAACAGTTTGGCTGTGGAAACAATTAGCAGCTCTTTTAACCAGGCCATCCACTACCAAAACACCTATGAATAAATATCACGCACAAATAATTCCTAATCAAAGACCTTCCTGACCTCAAAGGTCAAATATGAGGACAATGAGTGGTTTTAAGTGTTTCAAAGTGAATTAACAGCAAGTCTGGAAATACACTAGATCCACCTAACATAAAATTATAGCCAGAAAGCTAGTACAGAATACTATAAAGAAAATAAATAGCTAACATTACCTGCCTCGGCGGATGAATCCCCATCTGGCAACCGTGACTTTGCCTGCAAACTAGGACTTATCTCTATAGACTGCCCACTTCCAGTAGACATGCCATCCCAATTGTGGGGATTACCACTGCCACCACTCCCCTGAAATCCCATCAGCCTACTCTGTCCTCCTATCTCCTTCTTCTTTGCTGATCCAGAACTTGAACTCGACCCTCCATCCGCACCACTGTCGCCAGGTCTTGACAAGTTACTAGAACCAAGCACCCCAGAGCCCCTATCCCCTCTAAAACTGAAAAAGCTCTCCTGTGGCAACGGCCCCGATCTTGTCTTTATCTTGTTCAACCCTAAAGATGATGCCAAGATAGGAGATACAGAAGACGCCGCCCCCGCATCCTTCGCATGGGGCACCTCGGCGGCAGCAGCTACAGCCTTTTTAGAGGCAGAAGTAGAGAAACCCAGTTTCCTTGGCGACTGAACGGGAGTTTCTTTTCCCGTGACAGAGTCCTTCTTCTTCAGTCCATCCTTGACTTGCGTTTGCCTACAAGCAGCAGCAGCAGCAAAACCAGTGGAGGTACTAGTATGAGAAGTGGAAGTTTCCTCCTTAAAGGTAGATTTGGGTTTTTTCTTGTCGGATCGGATCGGGGAATTAGAGCCGATAGATCGAGGGCTATTGGATCCATCAGGGCTGGAAGTGTCAGATTTCTTTGAAGAGAAGAAGAATTTATTCTTGAACACCATTAGTATTCCCTTTTATTCCTTTGAAAAGAAAAATGAAAACCCCTGATTCAGCGTTGAATTGATTAGTGTGTTTCTTTTCTTTCTTTTTTTTTCTTTTTGCAGCCCTAGCATAGATGCAGGGCTGCTAAGAGAGTAACATTGAAAGGGTTTTTCCTTTGAAGTGTAGAGAATTGATGTTGCAGTTTGTTGCTAAGAGAGACGGTGTTGAAGTTGAAGCGATGAAGAAGAGATGGAGACTCAACTGGAAAAAATAAATAAAATAAAATAATAATAAAGTGAAAAACTCTGGTAAGAAAGCAGGTTTAAATGACTCACTCACTCACTGCCTATGGCGTTTTTCAGTATTTTAATTTGGTCAAATTTGATCGAGTAAAGACACTTCGAATTTATGAAAAATTATTTTTTTGAACAAATTTATGAAAAAATATTTAGACATCTAAATCTTGAAAGTGTAAATTTAATGTTCTCAATTTTATAACTAATTTAGAATAATATTTTCAATCTGTAATATAAATATGTTTTAATTTTAATTTCATTATCACTAAAATTTTATAATCTTTAATTTGTCCATCATGCCTATATCACCTTCAATAATTTTCTCTCTCTCTTATTCATATTGACAGCTAGGGTTATAAATGAGCAAATCGGCTCGCAAATTATTTGAGTCTCGATTTGAAAAAAAATTCATTTGATATTATTTATTATTATTGATGAGTTGAGTTCAAGCTCAAATCCGAACTCGAAAACTCTTTCAAGCTCGAGTTTAATACGGATTGGTTCGTTAGCAAATGTATTTATTTAAAAAATTCATAAATGTGTTCATTTAAAACTTTATGAATATAATCGTTTAAAACTCATTTATAATATATTTTGTTATCGAGTTTTTGTCATTATCAGTTAACGAGTCAAATTCAAGCTTTTGTCTTTATTAGTTAATGAGTCGAATTTCAATTAAACTCGTTAAATATAATAAACGAATTTTTTATAAACTAAACTCAAGTTCAAGTATAAAGTCTGAATCGAGCTCGAACTTTTGTGATGAATTTAAATGAGTCAAACTCAAGCTCAGCAATATTCAGTTCGACTCGTTTACAACTTTATTGACAAATTCACTTCCTTTTTATCTCCCCTTTTAAACCCTACATTCTCTACTTTATACCATTTCTCCTTTATTCCATTTTCTCCTACATTAAATTTTACCCTTCACTAAAGTAATTAGTTTTTTCTTCATAAAATTTCCATATTCACTAAAAGAAACAAAGCAAGAGTAAAATGAACACCAAAAATTAATATTATTACAATATCATCTTATCCTACTACTTATTAATTGAATCAGAGAGCATCAATGGACTATAATACTGTTATTTAACTCAAACCAAGTTTTTTCCATTATTGGGTGAAGACTAATGGGTAAGGAATAGTTATATGTTTAATAGATTGGCTTGATTGTTAGTTGAAATTCTTAAAATTTCTAATAGAGTTTCGATTGTTTTTCTAACATATCAAAATTGTCATTTTATACCTATACTTATGGAAAAGCAAATTCAAAATTCAACAACTTTTACATGTTCATTATTGCCTATGTACTTAAGGCATTCAATCATTTGCTCAAGTTTTGCACATGATTCAACTTAGCATTGAAAAATGCAATTTGGCGAAGTCAACTCTCAACCTATTCCATATTCATAAGCCAAAATGAGTTTATTCCAACATTTGTAACTCCCTAAAGTTCTCGATTACATAACAACTCATAAGTTAACCCTTTACAAATGTATAACTATTACAACTTTTTTTATTGATTTGATTACGTGAAATTCATACTAGTAGAAAATCTACCCTACCTAAATAAATACATGTAAGCTCTTCAATAAATATAAATAAACCAAAAGAGAAAACCAATTATGATTCAAGGTCAAGCTTTCATTTCATTAGCTACACTTCTATATACAATGTTGCTATACTTGCACGTGAAAAAAAACTATGTGCGCTAAGCAATAAGGCCTAGTGGTGCATAATTTTTGGTAATAACTTAAACTTAAATATCAAATATTTCATTCACAAACAGTTAATTTAATAAATATTTTATTTTACATTCAAGAAATTTCAATAGCAACAAGTAGAAGATACATTATTATTTTAAATATGTAACATGGTAGGATAAATAAAATTCACAAGTATAGTATAAGCACAAGGAATAAAACATACAATCCATAAGAAAATTATATAACCAATTCACCAAAACATACATTTCATCAATTGCATAACAAACGATTCAAACTCAATTAATTCAATTATCTTTTAATTTTGCCCAAACTCGCCCTAGTCTGAAACTAATTGATGTGATAATGGGATATTACCTTCAAGGCATTGATTTAATTGATCATTAGCTTTGTAGAACAATTTCATGTATAAAATTATTTTATATGCATATATATTTATTTTATTGAGATATTTCTGCAATATGATCATAGCTTAAGCTATATTCCTTAACCATGATATCATTTAACTATCGCTATTGGCATGTCAATTTATTTGAATCTTAGTTCTAAGATAGATATATATGAGTTTTCATTTATTTGTTCTATCATTTATAAATCACACAAACTTTGTAATTAATTCAAATTATTCTAAAGATCATATGTAAGAATTACATGAAATATCTGCTTCATTTTTCTTCTCATTTATATATATTATTTCCACATATAGCAGTAATTTAACAAGGTTTGTGTTATACACAAACTCATACACCTCTTCACTCCTTCATAATTCAATCAAAGTTGCATGACATACATTATGTTCTAATTGTTTCTAGTTAATCACATCATATAATAGTATAATTCAAATTTCAACATTGAAATCCACCAAACTTAAGGTTGTTTACCCTGTTTTAACCTAAGTAAAATTCATATATAGTTACTTATTTCATTAATTAGTTATACATTGACTTATTAAATTTACTTTGAACCAATTCAAAACCACAAAAGTGACTACACAAATACTTTTTTAGCTAAAAGATTACATATTGATCACTGTCTATTATAATAATGTCATTAACATGGACAATCAAATAAATGCATTTGCCATGATCATTAAATCGAAAGATCACGTAATGATTTGATTGATACACCAAGACATTCCAAATTGTTAGATCATAAAACTAAACCATCCAAATCATTCTCTTAAAAATTGTTTCAAGGCATATATTGAGCATCGCAATCTATAAACCCGTTGACTCCTCTTGAGCAACAAATTTAAGAGGTTGCTCCATATATACTTTTTCGGTGAGTTTTCCACAGTGAAAAAGATATTTTTAAAGTCAAGTTGGTAAAGAATCTAGTGACGCATAACTGCCAAAATGAGAAGATGAACAATATCAATTATAGCTACTAGAGAAAAAGTATTATTATAATAAAAGTCATAAATATGAATGTAGCTTTTTGCAACAAAATGTATTTTCAACCGATCAATTTTCCCATCTAGTCCAACCTTTAAATAAATACCATTTACATCCAGCAATAATTTTATCCTGTAGCAATGGAACAAATTTCTAAGTATTATTGCTATTCAAAGCAATTATTTTCTCTATCATTACATCTCATCATCTTGGATATTTTAAAGCTTCACTAGCAACCTTGGGTATAAAGATGTTAGATAAGGTAAAAAAAAAGGCATTTTATAAAGGTGATAAGTGATGATAACTAAAAAAATTATAAGTAAAATGTGGATTGTGAAATGAGCGAATACCTTTACAAATGACAATGGATGAAGTTGTTGTTTCTAACGCAAGTATGATTGAAATAGGTGACAAAAAAATAGGATGTGAATCAACAAGAGTTAGTAATGTACTTACATCAAGAAAAAAAGTATTTATGGTGTTAATAAGGAGGAAGTTGCCACGAGTAGATTTGAAGAGGAGGAACTTAGGTTGAAGGTTTTCTGTTTGGAGGAAGGAAAGTGAAAGTAGGTATAACATCAATAATGAGTTTAGTGTTTTAAGTATTTGGTGAAAAATAAGAAAAGTAAGAGCAAGTATAAACATCAAAAAAATTTGCACATAATTTATAAAATATAGAAAATAATTCATAATAATTTTCCATCAAATATACCTAAACGCAATAAGAATAATTATCAATAAATATAACAAAATATTTAAATCTCATTGATTAAACACAATAAGAATAATCATCAATAAACATAACAAAATATTTTAAATCTCATTGATACAAACCAGATTTGCCATATCAAACATGGATGTAGCCCTATATTGACATATTTGGAAAAATAATTTTTAGTTTGTTTTCCACGTTGACACGACTCACAATCTAAAAAGAATAATGTGGATAGATCAGGTACAAATTTTTGAAGTTTGGTGAGATTTGGATAACCAAAACAATAATGAAGAAATTTAGTTGATATAATGGAAGTAAAATCAACTAGTGAAATGTTGTAAAAATGATACAGGCCCTGTGTCTCATGCCTTATTGCAATCGTCCTTCTTGTATTATGGTCTACACAATAACATAATCAGCCACAAAAATAACAGAATAATCAAAGTTTTTTATTCAATTTGATAATTGAAACAAAATTAGATGGACATTTTGAAGCAACCGTGATATAAGTGTACTAGTAGATGAATATGAAGTAAAAGTGATATAAGATAAATGTCTCCTATTACTAGATGCATTATAATAAAATATCCATAAGCCAATGAATGGATAACTAAAAGAGAAAAAAGTTTTGATAAAACCTATCATCTAGAAAATCCCAACAATAGATCTAGATAAGATAAAAATAGAATATGATGTGTAGCAGATGGACTAAAAATGGTTAAAACTTCACCAGAGATGAAAAAGTTGTTATTGGAGAATAAGATCGAAAGTTCAATAGCTAATGCACGAATGAAAATGAATATTTACAAGAAACACTTGTTAGTATCTCTCTATTCATCAAATGCAAGTTAATAATAAATAATTCTTAAATGATTAAGTTAACAATAAATGATTATTATAGGATAAAGGTTTTCCCTTAATAATGCATTTAAATCAATGTGATAAAAAATTAGAACAAAAATTTTTTAAGATCTTAACTCTTTGATGAAACACCATAACTAAATCTATATAAATTAGTTAGTATTTACGGTGTTGTAAGAAAGTTGAAAAGTGTGGTAAGGAGTTTATAAAAATGCATCAAAATATGTCATATCAGCTCTCTAATTCCTTAAAGACTAAAAACAACTTATAAACATCAAAATAGGTTTAGGCAGTATTGTAGTGGAGTGTGTCAATAAAGGTAGTGAGGTAGAGAAAGTTAGATGTGAGTATATGAAGATGCAACTCTGACATGATTCTATTTGAGAATATTAGAAATATCAGTTTTTGTGTACTATTTTGAGACAATAATGAAATTTTCTTACCACTTTTTTTTTTGATATTTTGGAAGGTAATGTTTCAACTAGACATGTAAATGCTATTGCATTTATATACATGCTTAAATGAGTCAATCGACATTTCAATAGTTTTAATATGGTGGAGATTGATGCATTGGAGATTTATCACGCTACTAACTCCTGCTAAGATTAATTTTTCTAAAATTTGGCAATATTATTAAGAATTGTAACATTTTGTATAAACAAAATGATAATATTATATCCAATGGTCTAATAAACAAGTGAAAAAAGTAGCTATTTTTTGGCAATTCCAATACTAGCCTTTAAGTAGAGGTATTCATAAACTGCACCAATTTGAACCAACCCACAATCAAACAGTGTTTTAATAAATACAGTGGATTGGATTAATTTTTTTCAAACTGTAAAAAATTAGATTAAATTATTTATATTTCAATCAGCACAACTAGTGTATATATATATATATATATATATATATATATATATATATATATTTAACTAACATTTTAAATATGTATTTATTTGTACTAATTTTTTATATTCCATGATACAAAATTGAAACCATAAAATTTTATTTTTTTAATATTTTCACTTATTAGCGAAAGAGATTTCAATTGAGATTAAAATGAAGTTGGGTAGGCATTTAATAAAGATTTGTGAACAATTAGTTAAAAGATACAATATATTATATTAGTGAAAACTTAATATTTCAAAATTTTGTATACTTTTAAAATTGTGAAAGATATTTTAGTAATTCTAATTTCATTGGTTGTCTCTAAATCATCTTTTTAGCACAAGTAGAAGAATTATTGATTATTGATACTTTTTAATAGAAATTTTCGAGTCTAGTATAATTACCACAACTAATGATGAAGTTGAATATGATGATGATAAATGGTAAAAGAGGTAAATGACATTTTTCATATCAAATTGAATTTGTATATATTACAATGGTCAAATTCATTTCTACTATTTTTATGTTTAATTAAACTTTAAAAATCTGCTTTTTTGTTCTTATTTTTGTTATAGGTTCTACTGTTGTAATCTCACTTATAGTTTTGAATTTTTGATATTGTAGATTCTTGATTTTGAATAAAATATTTTGATAATTTATTACTCTATTTTTTGAAAAAATTTATACTGTAATTTTTATACTATACCTTACTATTAAGTAATTTGTGCAGTAAACTAAAGATTTTTGGGATATAATGAATATTTACGTGATATTATTATTAAATAAAAAATAAAAAATATATAAAATTAAACTATAAACCGATCCAATCCAATCAATATTGTATTTAGATTATATTGATTTTTTTATATTGGTAAGTTGAATTAGATTGATAAATTTTCAATTTACAAATTGTGAATTAAATTAAATATTATATTTAATCCGTATTAAATTGATCGGTGAACAACCTACTTTTTAAGTTTGGGATTGTCCTTCCAATTTCACTTTATTCTTTTTATCCCAATAAAAATCTTTCTTTTTTCTTTTTTAATCTAATGCCAAATATCAGAGAAATTACTATATTCCCATGATATTATGTGAATTTCAATAAGGATTATATTAAATAAATAAAACCTTCTGTCTTTAAAATAGTAACAAAAACATATCTTAAGGACCAAATTGTAGATTTGACCCATCTGTCTGTCGCTATTCATCGATCTTAAGTCTTAACGAAAACTCAAGTTGCAGATCAAAGAATTGTCGGAGGTTGGCCTAAGCCCTCCGCTCTGTCTCTCTCACTGAATTAATTTTATGGAGAAACCTCTTTTGCTCTCTTAATTTTAGTTGATTAAACGTTATACCAAAAGATGGGGAATATATTTGTGAAGAAGCCCAAGATCACTGAAGTTGATCGAGCTATTCTCTCCCTCAAGACCCAACGCCGGAAGCTTGGACAGTATCAACAAAAGGTGGTTCTTCTTCTTCTTCCTCTTTTCTCTTTACTTTCTTACTTTATTGGTTTTGAATTTGGTGGGTTTTTCTCATGAATTTTAAATTTTTTAGGTTTATTTGTTTAAATTCGTTTGGTTGTTTGTTATATTGCTGATAAATTATCGTTAATTTTATAACATAGAGGCATGAAAAATGTAATTTTGCGTTGTGGGTAAAATTTATCAACCCGAACTTTTTCTTTGCAAGTCTTTATCGCTATTATCTTCTCTTCGTTCTCCGCCTGGTGTGGATGGAGGGATTAAACATGGTTGCAGTGGAGAGGACTTGGATTATTGAAAGAATTTTGGTGGCTGGATACTGGAGATTATAAAATATTTAGGGGGCTAAATGTAGAACTGAAAGCTGATGGAGTACGGTGATGATTGAGGGAGTCACATTAATCCTTTTATATGAAATTAAGTAAACATGGCAACCTTAAACTAACTCGAACACTCTCACTATCTAGTCTTGAAATCCAATTTTCTACTTTTGAAATGAGTTTAATTTTGTAACTTCTGCTGAAAGCTGAAATTATGTAGTGATTCAATTTTCTACCTTCTGGATTTTTTCTAGCTTGAAGAAGTTATAGAAGCAGAAAAGCAAGCTGCTAGAGATTTGATTCGTCAAAAGCAAAAGGATAGGGCCTTGCTGGCATTGAAGAAGAAGAAAACACAAGAAGAATTATTAAAGCAAGTGGATACCTGGATTATTAATGTTGAGCAACAAGTAAGTAATGATAGGAGGGATGTAATTTATATTTAATTTTTTAGTGTTGAGTATCCTGTTTTCTTGTCTTTCTCTTTAACCATACTTTTTTGGTTATGGAAGGATTTAGCACAAATCACGTTGGCCATCATAATAGCTGTATAATTTTATGATTGGTATTTTGGTTATTGTTATCAGATATGTTGTTTTCATGTTTTCTGTTGTGTTGTTGAATCATGTGGATATCTGGCTTATTAATGTTGAGCAACAAGAGATGATAGTAAGATTGTAGGTTATGTTAAATTTTGATTCAATATATTTTTCATTTTTCCTCTTGCTTTCTCCATTTCTTTTCATGTATTGAAAGTTTTAAAGCAATATTGCTGACCTCTTTGAATAACTCTGAAATTATATCTTTTCTTAGAAAAAAAAAAGAAAAAAAACTCTATAATTTTGTTTGGAAGTTTTTGGTTGATTCTCTAAATAATGTTTGTCAGGCAACAAGCTTCTATATTAGGTAAAACTAAATAATCACGTTATATGCTTGATTGATGGCAGTTTTTTTATATCTCAACCAACTCCTTTATTGTTTTGGTACAGTTGGCAGATATTGAATTGGTCAGCAAACAGAGGGCTGTTTTTGAAAGTTTAAAGGCTGGTAATGATGCAGTGAAGGCAATACAAAGTGAGATCAACCTGGATGATGTCCAGAAGCTAATGGATGATAGTGCTGAAGCTAAAGCTTATCAAGATGTGAGTTTGATGCTAAATATTTCTCTCTCTAACTGTGGCTTGAAATAATGTTAAATAATGGACTTTTTTTAATTTTTTTTTAGATTTATATTGTTTTAATGTATAAATTAAACAATGTTACATCTAAAATCTTTAGGACAACTATATGTGTGCATTTTAAATATAATTCCAAAATGTTCAAGTGAACAGATACTGCCTCATTTTCTTTAATTCTAGTCTGAACCTTTGCTTTTCTCTCTCTGTTTGCATTTTTGTGTTTTGAGATGATACAATTGCTGCAATATTTTATAAACTACCTTCCCATTTCTCTGTTTTATTTTTCCTCTCCTTTTAAATGCTATTTTCAGACAATTTTATATGTTGGTTAAACTGATCTTAAAAGCTTGAGTGGGCGAAGAATGTCAAATTTGATTGTTCTTGTTGTGTATGGCTCATATACATAGTTAGTGAATAGATGCTGGAGCAGAGTGGAGTGATAACATCTGTCCTTAGGGGGTTTTTTAGCTTAATTATGGGTTTATGATTTAAGTGGGTTAGGGGTGTGGGGGGCAACGCCCCCGCAGTATGATACAAGGGTAATTTTGTAAAATATTACCGTACAACTTATATATATATATATATATATATATATATATTGTAACTCTAAATTTTGACACATCTAATAAGAAAACCTAGTCACTCTGCTTCCGAGGACATAGGCACATTGCCGAACCTTGTTAAATTTCTGTGTTCTTCGATTTCTTTTATTCCTCTTTGTGCTGTTTTTGTTATTTCTCAACAGTTGTAATAATTATAATGCCTTGTGTTCATTTTGATGCTTATTTTAACTGATTCCTGAAAATGATTTTGGAACTGCAAAGTAGAGTGTTAAACATATTTCCTATGTTGAGGGACTAGTTTTTATTATGCGCTCTTACCAGTAAGAAAAACCTATTTTAACTGTTGACTACAAAGACTTGGTTCTTTTTTTAACTAAAAGGTTTTTGATAATGGGATCTGTACCTTGGAATACCTTTTTATAACTAACACCTTTTACAATCAGCAATCCCTCTGCAGTAGATCTGACAAGCTACTGTTTTCTTCAATGTTCTGATTTACCTCCATCCTAATGATATTATTTGGCCGTTTATATTTGGTCACTTGCTCTTAGTTATCTTCTCTGTTTATTTCATTTTTCAGTTTATTTCAATTTTTGAATGAAAGGTCTTAATTTATGGTGTGTTTGAAGGAAATTAATGCCATCTTAGGGGAAAAATTATCAGCAGAAGATGAAGAAGAGGTCTTGGCTGAATTTGAGAAATTGGAATCTCAGGTACAAATATTTTTTATAACAAAATTGTCTATATTATACTCACTTGATTTTGTTTTCTTTAGTTCAGTAATCAATGGTTATTAAATGCATTTATTTCTTATTTAAGGCTATGTTGAGTTGAGTAATTCATAGTGAATGTTTGACAATAGATTTAATCCTTTTTCAGCCCTGTTTTCTGGAGATTGTATTTAGGATCTGGAACCTTTTTTTATGATCATGCAGTGGATTAAGCACAATGCTGCTTCTTCTTTCATGGTTCAGATAAGCAAAAGCTGATGTAGGACATCATTGTTGTGCTAATATTTGAGAGCTATAATCTATAAAGATAGGGAATTATGCAGGAAACTAGGTTTTTCTCACTGGTTGGAGAAACCTTAAGGTTTTAAGGGCTACTCAAATGGGTCACCCTTCCCCATCACATTGTGAACATTATTTTTTTTTTTTTCTCTTTTTAGATTTTTTTGGAGAGTAGAATTCCCTGGGTATCACTTAGGGGCCCCATCATGCTCTCCAAAAGGAGTTGAATTGCTGGCAAATTCTCTTAGATATTGTTTCAAGCTTATACATGTCGTTCTCTAATTTTGAAATTATCAGTAATTGGGCTTCTAGTCCTTGTGATATTTGTCATTCTAAATAGGAAGATGCCTAATAATGGTAGAAAATTATAATCCATAGTTAGTTATTGAAGGCACACGGTGCATTAAGGCACTAAGGGGTCCAGGGGTATAAGCACAAGGTGCAAGTCATAGGTCCGTTGAGGCAAAAACAGCAATGAAGAAAAAAAAACCTAACTTAATGATAACTAAGTTTATAATGTAAAACTACTAATAATCTGAATATAAATATTGCTTGAACTTAGCATCCATGTTTTTTAAAATTAAAGTGACAATGCAAAAGAGTTTCAAAAAGACACTCCTATTCATCCTTTATAACAATAATCTAAAGCAACCATAAGAGTCACTAATCATCAAACTCAAAATAATCTTCTTCATCATTATTATCGTCACTTTTAAATTGATGACTTCCATTTCCTGCTTCTTCCTCATCTTCTTCATCTTCTCTAGATCTTTACAAAACCAATATTTTCCACATATCCTAGCACTAGAGGAATCTTGGCCCTAAAATGAAAAAATTCTTTTGTCCTTTTTGGAATACTAGGAGTGGAGGTGGACATAACATTTTTGCTTTTAATTGATCTGGTATGACAGGATTCCTCTTCAACTCTATTAGCTCCAGCAACCCCATTTTATGTCAATTAATAATCTAATCAACTCGTATTTTTGACTTGATATGGTTGATGAAAGTATGATAAGTTTTTTTCTTGCTCAAATGAATGTTATAGTTTGCTTATGAATTAATTATAAAAATAATAACGTAAATACAAGGATAATGTTAAATGTGCCTCTTTCATGCCCTGTGCCTGGCTTAAGATACACACCTTAGTGTCTTGGTGTGCGTATCATGAATTGTGCCTGCCTTTCATAGCTGAGGTGTTGAGACTGGAGACTGTGCATCATGAACTGTGTGGTGTTATAGTATCAGATGATTGCTTCATTACTGGCCTGGAAAGGTAACAAGACTGGGATCACTTGAACAAATTCATTTTGTTTGTTCAAATAAGTAGCTTGCGTTCTTCCCTTGTTATATTACTCCCTGCAGGTGCTAACCTCATCCAAAAGAAGCACAAAGATCCAAAATCAGTTTTATTTTTTTAACTTTTCTTCTAGATTCCTTAGAAATATAAATTTTTATCCAAATTTGCAGTGATCATAATTCAGCCCTTCCATTACAATAATTTTTCTTATGCTAAGATTAGGAGCTAACAAATATATTGTCAATGCCTGCATGGACATATATATTGATGCAGTCACTGAAAAAGCGTATTATCTATTTTCCTTTTCCCTTAGGTTCATAGTTGGCATAATCAAGTTCTAGTCTGGCTTGTGTAATGGTCAACTGAGCAAGATTTACATGGTAGAATCACAATTAGTTTAGGCTGTCAATTTTAAAAAGAGACTTTTTTTTTTTCCTTTGAACAGTATGCACATTTAATTTCTGTAATTCATGCTGAAGAGGAATATATTGGTATTTGAGTCCATAAGGTTTGTAGAAAATTTATATTCCTCAAGCCAGAAGTGGTCAAATTCTAGAATTTTCGAGCTATATTCATTGTCCTTAGATATTAATTGTTTCACCTCTTTCTTATGGTGTCCCAAGAAGATTTCAAAAATCTAGCAGTTATCTGAAATGATCAGTTCTAGATGTTATATTGCCAAATAATTGAGCATTCAAATTTATGGTTTGCCAATTTTTCATTCTGATTTTTGATTTAACGAGTTTAATGTGCACGTGTTGCACAAGATAAATTATTCCCAATAAATTTACTCATTTCTCACATTTAAATGTATTTTTTTATAATTTAAAAAGCATTATTTATATTACAGTTTATTTTATGAATATTATTTTAAAAAAATGTCATTTTGCTATAAAAAATCAAATATATAATAAATTAAAAAATTAAAAATATATCAAAAAATTTCATATCAAAATTATATATAATTATGTGAAAGATATGATAACATTTTGAGGAATAAGATAATAAATAATTTTCTTTTATATTTAAAAGAATATTGTTGTTCAAAAGAATGGGATTGAAAATTTTTCGATTTTAGAATTCTTTTATTAGATGATGAAATTACTCTTGAAATTTTAAGTAGTATTTGTTATGATGATTCACTATTTATAATATTTAGAATCCTATTAATTTGAAATTTTGAATTTTCCACATTATGGTTGGATCTTATTTCTTCTATTTTATATTTTTTCTTAAATAGACATCAAGAATAATCTTTCTTAATTTTATTTTTATTTCTTTCCTATTATATTAATGGTTATAATAATCTTTCTTCTTAGTTCTTCCTATTTATTTCCTTAAATCCAAATAATTGTCTTTTTGTCATAAAAAATAAATCTTCAAGGACATTATAGTCTAAAAATGTTTTTGCCACATCCGTACTTCTATATATAGTATAAATAGATAATTTATTGAACCAACATAAAACTTATTTACTTGGTTTGGAGTGTTCCTTAAGGTTCAGGTACTCAAACCATTAGTGTGTTCATCTTTTCCCATGATCATAAATTCAATCCCCTATAAATGTATCTATTCATTATACGTGAGGAGCTATGGGCATTTGGTTTAGACTTCATAATCTTTTGATCTGTTTGTGCTAATGCTAGCTGTCACTTTTTCTTTAAGAGCTTTTTTTTTCTTTTTTACTTGTATTTGATGTTTCAAGTTGTTATTAGGCAGAATCTTGACTTGTTTAATGTCCAGAAATGCACTTCTTATTCTGTCTTTCTGAAACAGAAACTTTTGTCTTTCAGATCTCTGTTGAAGATATGCCCAATGTGCCTACTGAAGTGCCATCTATGGAACTGGAGGACAACCTGGATCTTCCTGATGTGCCAACCAAACCTCCAGTTGCTCTTGATGCTGTTCCAGATGATGCTGAAGTTTCCATGAAGAGAAAAGGTCTATCTCTGTCATTCTTTCATATTAATTTTAAAATATTCAAGCAACTCAAGAGCCTATAATTTTTGCAATGCAGTTACGGAGGAACCACTGCCTGCATGAGTAGGGAATAAAGTTAAAATTGACACTGCAGTCACATAAAATGGTTGGCCAGCCTTGATCCACTATCTTCCTCCAGATGGTGCTATCTGCACATATTATTTACGAAATTCTCCACTTCAACTTAGTGAAATCTTGCAATTGCATGCTTATGGATTGGGGTTTCCAATCACAATTATACTTGTGGATATGTTTATATCTGTACAATTACCTTATGTTAGAAATATTTATTTTTATAAACTAGGTATCAAATGCCATGGAACTAGCTCTTCTTTTCATGTTTCTTGACAATTGTAAATTATCGCCTCATATTACTCCTTTTGACGAGTTTGATAGTGAAATGTGCCACGGGTGCTCCGCAACCAAACATCTCATTGTAGTAAGAGTTTAAGAGCTTTTGCCTTAGCTCAACTTAAAACTAGGATTCTTATAACAACCAACCTAATATATTATGTAAATGTTTGGGGTTATAAGGAGTTGGTGAGTTTCAAGCTTGTGGTTGAAAATGAAATGATCTTGAGGTAAACTTAGATTTGGTTCTGCTATGGACAACTGAAACTTGATTATAGGTAAAAATGGCCAATCTTTGATATCTTGACACGTTACACAATTAATAGGCTCACTTAGGTTAGATTGGGTCGCTGGGTTGGGATAACCGCAATTGGCCACCTTAAGACTAGTGGGTCCCGTATAGACTTAAGGGGACTGACCTCAAACGGGGGATGTCTATGAAGTCGAGCGCTGGTCTTGCGTTCCCTGGTTGGTCATATCAAACTCATTCAAGTGCTCATAGCTTGAGACTAGGCTTACCTCTCCTAACTAGCTAGACAAACTTTGGGAACTCCTAGACATTAGTAAGGCTCATGGAGAACCGAGGGGTCCAACCTTTTATAGGTTAGGACCTAGTCTAAAGACATCTCAAACCTCGTTTGCTTAGTTAGACCAAGCTCCTCCTAAGTGGAGCTGTTGAATAGTTGAAGTTAACCTTCAATAATCCTAGGCCATTCAGATTGATTTGCCCTTTCCAAATCAGCTAATTGGTCAGCCTTCATCATTTTCTATTCGTCATTAGCATCCAATGATAAGAATAAACCTTTTGGGTCCTCCAACTTTCGCCTTTTAGGCAAATTTTCAAATATTTAGAGATTAATTTCATTAATAGTTATTTAACTTATTACTAATAACTTAAAAGTCCATGAATTTCTAATTTATCACTTTAAAATCCTCAATTTTATCAATTTACAGAATTAATGATTAAATACAATTTATCATTCCAATCACAATGCAAGTTAACATGCTCATAATCAACTAATTGCCATTAATTAACTCAATTCTCATTTATGACATGCATTAATTCTCATAAATGCATCATAAATACCATAATCTACTCATTTTTTTTAATAATGCAAGCCTTAATTTAAATTAATCAATATAAAATTTGATAATTTAACATATAAATTCAGTCATTGCATTTAATAAAAAGTTATGTAGAAATCTCACACTAAAATGGAGCCTAAAAAATCTTTAACTCTTTCTTTCAAACCCTTTCTCTGTTTTGAGGGGGAGATTCCTCTCTAACAAAAGTTCTTAATAAAAGATAACAACCAAATATCAACAAAATCCAAGGTTTCTTAAGGATTACATCATTACCTTAACCCACAAATAACAAAAGAGGGGTTTTCTAACCCTAATCCTAGGTTGGTCTTACCCATCCTCAAAATTCATCAATCATACACTACCAAAGCAAGATTGAGAGGAAGAAAACAACTTACTCAAATCTAAGAGTTGTTTTAGCTAGGTCTTAAAATTCCCACATCAAGCCTCAAACTTCTTCCTTTCCTAGCTATAACCTTGCTAATCCTCATTTCAACTTGACCTCCTCATAAGATTTGGAATTTTTCGTTTGTTTTATGTGAGTTTTAACAAGATTTAGGTTAAAGGGTCTAAGATTCCTTGGAAGATGATTGAGAGTAGACTTAATTTATGTCACCCATGGAGCAAATGAAGGGTTTTAGACTTTTATAACTTTTGATTGACGACCGTGATTGACTCTTCACAGATGTGAATCACACGTTACGACATAGAGTAAACTGTGATCCCCAAAACTTGCCAATTATGAAACTCATTATTCACGCCCGTGACCTTTAGTTCATGGGTGTAAATGACCAGCATACATACTTTCTCTTATTCATTATCATTCCCTCCAAAATCTTAACCTCTATACCCTAAGACTTGTCAAAACATATCCTGACATACATAATAATGTCTAGACTCTATCTTAAGGACATACCAATTCTCACCATTTAAAAAAATTTCATCCTCAAAATTTTACCTGATGGTTTGTTGGCAAACAACTGTGGGTATTGAGCTTGCATGATTTCTTCACTCTCCCAAGTAGCTCCTTCCAAAGTGCGATTCTTCCATAGTACTTTCACCAAGGCTACACTTTTATTTCTCAATTTTTTTCTTCCCGTGCTAAGATCTCTATTAATTCTTCCTCATATGTCAAATTCATATGTACCTGTATGGTATCTCTTATAATCATACACATCGAATTTGATCTGTATCTTCTAAGTATTGAGACATGAAACACATGATGTATCTTTGCCAACTCTAGGGGTAAGGCAAACATGTATGCTACTGGCCCCACCCTTCCAAGAATCTCATATGGTCCAATAAATCGATGACTCAATTTTCTCTTTTTGCCAAAATGAAGAACCTTCTTCTATAGAGATACCTTGAGAAAAACTTTGTAACCCATGGCATACTCAATATCCTCTCTCTTTAAATCTGCATAAGATTTTTGTCCATCCGATGCAACTTTCAACCGATCTCTAATGATCCTGACCTTTTCTTCTATATCCTACACCAACTCCAGTCTCACAATCTTTCTCCCATTGAGCTCTATCCAGCAGAGAGGTGTCCAACACTTTCTACCATAAAGTGCCTTGTAAAGTGCCATGCAAATACTGAATTAATGATTGTTGTTATAAGAGATGACCCTCTCCGATTGGTCATCGGTTTGTGGATGGAAAGTTGTACTGAAGTTAAACTTAGTGCCTATGGCCTTCTGGAGGCTACTCCAAAAATTGGAAGTAAACATAGGATCCTTGTCTAATATGATAGAAAGGGCCACCCCGTGCAGCTTAACTATCTCACTGATATACAACTCTGTCAACTTACTTAGGGAGTAATCCCTCCTAATAGGTAGAAAGTGAGTTGATTTAGTCAATCTGTCCATAATGTCCCATACAGCATCACACTTTCCAGGAGTGAAAGGCAACTCGATTATAAAAGTCCATTGTAATCCTCTCCTATTTCCACTCTAATATAGAAATTGGTTATAGTAATTCTGAAAGCACCTGATGTTTTGCCTTAACCTAGTGACAAGTTAAGCACTTAGTAGCAAACTCAGTGATGTCCCTTTTCATACCCAACCACCAGTATCTCTCCCTCAAGTCTTGATACATCTTGTTGCTTCCCAGATGTAATGAGTATTTAGAGTTATAAGCTTCTCTCATGATTCTCTGTTTCAACTCTTTTACATTAGGCATATATAGCCTATCTTGAAAGTATAAGCTTTCATCATTCTCCACCCGAAAATCTGGTCTATTTTCCTCGGAGACCATTTTTACAATCTCCGCAAGATTTGGATCCTGTTGCTAAACACTTTTCACTTCTTGAATCAAGGTTGGTCGTATATGAAACTCAGCTAGAGACTTCCTACTCAAAGCATCTGCTACCATGTTAGCCTTGCCTGGATGATAGTCGATTATGCAATTTATAATCCCTGATCAGTTCTAATCATCTTTGTTGTCTAAGATTCAACTTCCTCTGGGTAAAGAGATATTTCAAACTCTTTGTGATCAGTGAAAATATAATACTTCTCCCCATACATATAGTGTCGCTATATTTTCAAAGCAAACACTATCGCCGCAAGCTTTATATCATGAGTAGAGTAGTTATTCTTATGTGGTTTGAGCTACCTAGAAGCACATGCCATAATTTTTCATTCATGCATCAAAACACAACCCAAGTCGTTATATGATGCATCACTATAAATGATAAAATCTTTGTCAGGTATTGGTTGTGTCAAAATCGAAACCTCTGTCAACACGCTCTTAAGCCTATCAAAACTGATTTGGCACTTGTCCTTCCATTCATATTTTACATCCTTCCTCAATCACTTCGTTAACAAAGAAGTAATGATGAAAAAATCTTTTTCAAATCTTCTGTAGTACCCGACCAACTCTAGAAAACTTCTTATCTTAGTCACATTTCTAAACGGTTGCCAGTTTATGATTGCCTCTATTTTACTAGAATCTACTCTAATCCTCTCTACATATACTATGTACCGAGGAAAAACAACCTCATTAAGCCATAATTCACATTTAGAGAGTTTGACATACAACTTATGTTCCTGAAGAATCTGTAACATAATTCTCAAGTGTTGATGATGTTCCTCTCTACTCGTAGAATATACGAGTATGTTATCAATAAAAACCACCACAAACTGATCCAAATAAGATTAGAAAATCTGATTCATTAAATTCATAAACGCGACAGGAGCATTGGTTGGTTAGCCCAAAAGGCATAACCAAAAACTTATAGTGGTAGTATTTGGTTCGGAAAGTTGTCTCAGAAACATCTTCTCACTTAATTCTCAATTGATGATACCCTAACCGTAGATCAATCTTAGAGAACACTTCAGTTTCTTTTAACTGATAATCAATTTATTCATGCACAACCTCATAGACCCATCATTTTTCTTAATGAATAGGACTGACGCACCTCATGGAAAAACACTCGGTTTGATGAAACATTTGTCTAATAGCTCTTTCAACTATTTTTTCAATTCTTTATTCTCGGATGGTGTCATTTTATATGGTGTTGCCGAAATAGGAGCAGTACCTGGTAGGAGTTCTATAGAGAACTCTACCTCTCTTTCTAGTGGCAACTTTGGTAGTTCATCCGGAAATACCTTTGGATATTCATTCATTGTCAGAACACTATCCAAGATTAAATTCTCTCTTATTGAGTCCATCACATGGTTAGGTAAGCCTCACATCCCCTATGAATCATTCTTCGTGCCTTCATCATAAAAATCGTTCTCGATTGTTGTGAGAACCTTTTGCCTTGAACTACCACTACCTCTCATATGAGGGTTTCAAACTAATCTCTTCTTCTTGCAATCAACCACTGCATTATGTTGAGAGAGTTAATCCATACCTAGGATGACATTATACTCATAGAAAGGTAGTTCAATCAAGTCTAAAGGAATTTCTCTTCGTTGTATCATAACAAGGACATTCTTTATACACATGATTTACTACAACACTATGCCCTAAAGGATTTGTGACTTCTCTTTCGAAATTTAACTCTTATACTGGTAGTTATATTGTTTGACTAGGCTAGTACATATATAAGAGTGGGTGGAACTCAGAACTATCAAAAAAGATACTTCAAAATGAAAAAGGAGAAATGTACCAATAGCCATATCAGTGGCACTATGATCTTCCCGAGCTCTCATAGCATAAGCCTTAACTGGTATCCTACTGGATCCTAGCCTATTCACTGTCTTTGAAGCTACCAATTTACACCCACCTCTACCAATTTTTGCTTGACTATGGCTCATATCCTGAGCTGATACTGATGTCTGTGTCTGAGTGAGGGCTTCATTAGTCTGTAAGGGACAATCTCTCTTATAATGGTCTCTAGAACCACACTTGTAATAAGCCTCAGAAGGTCTCTAACATTCCCCTCTATGTCTTCTAACACATGATGAACATTCTAATGTCGACTCTTTCTAAGTTTAACTGCTAGTAGCAGTAAAGGGGGATCTAGAAGATGGTGTCTAGCTAATAAGAACTGAATGGCCTCAATTTTGACTTTGTCCCCCAGTCTAAAACTATCCAAAACCCATGCAAGCCTTCTTGCTCGAAGAATGCATAACACTAAAAGAGAACTTCCTGCGATCCCTGCCTGATTGTTCACTAAACCTCTTAAGACTCTTCATTTTCTCCACACTGATTGTTGAAGACACTAAATTGGAGAAATCTTGATATTTGTGGGAAACCACATAAAATCCTATATCAGAATCGAATCCTTCCTCAAAGCGGTGACATTTGTCCACCTCATCAGCAATCAAACTAGTTGCATAACTGCTCAGCCTAGTAAACTCCCAATCATACTCGATTACTATTCGACCCCTCTGTCTGAGGTTTAGAAATTTTCGTTTCTTCTCATCCATGTAAAAATGCTACACATACTTTTTCTTGAATTTTGTCGTGAAAAATTCCTAAGTGAACGGCTTTAGTATCTGTGGATTCATTGTTGCTAATTTCCACCAGTCATATGCATTTTTCTACAGTAAAGAGACTGCATATCTAGCCCGAAGCTCTTCTAGACATAAGAGCTCTTCAAATACCCATTCAGTGTTTTCCAGCCAGTACTTTACAGCGGTGGGATCATCTTCATTATTGCCCAAGAAATTTGTATTTCCAAATTTTTGTACCATGTCCATTTATACTACGGGCCGCGGTGGAGGAGGTGGGGGTGGTGTTGATGGCATTTCCTGTGCTATTCTCTGTATGAGTGCAACCAATTGTTGTATCACTGGATCCGGAAATTGACCCGCCAACCCTTCCATAAGTGGGGGCGGAGCAACATTTGGCCCCTGTACACTAGTTTGGTTTAGTGGATTTTGAGCCTCATTATCCACAGGGCTATTACTGCAATCACGATTCTAAGGATCACCCTTCATAAATTTTACCTAAACCTACACATCAATAGAGAAGAGCCCAAAATAGGACAATTTTCGTGTTAAATGACATAACCCTTTACCCCGCCTAGGTTCAGAACCAATTAAACCTAAGCTTTGATACCATTAAATGTAACATCCTTTCACATAACTAGAAAACCCTTCTAATTATATGGAAGAATATTACAATGCATGAAACCAAAAAGTTATTAAAATTAAAAACCTTTTATGCAACTATGATGACTTTCAAAACTATAATATATTAAAAATAAACTGCAATATAACATTCAAAATTTGCATTTATAGAATGAGGGCTAACATTTGCCCAACAGTTTACAAAAGAATATAGAAATGATTAGTTACAAGATTACATATCCTTACATATTAAAGCATGTACATGAGTAACTAATCCCATCCCAACAAAATAAACAAAAGTATTATATCACCAACCCTCAGATACTTATCATTTAACTCTTTCTTTTGGGCTTATTCTCTATCTTCTCTATGCTTGGCCTCAAACTACGTGTGAGAGACAAAACACCTACATAATAAACTTACCTTACTTAGCAGTACATAACAAAATATTAAGTATAATAACAAGAGTATGCATGATCATTTTCTTCTGCATGCCAATTTGTATGCATGAATATGTGAGTTTTTTTTTATATAAAAATAAGCATTTATCACTACACATAAACCGTACCACCACTTATCAAATGTTACAACCATTTACCTTATTTTCTTTCCCTTTTTTTCATTATTTGTTTATTCCATTGTTTCATTATTTCATTATTTCACTATTTTCCTATTTTCCCACTAACTCTAGATATGACTAAAAATGGATACGAGCATATACCAACTCACTCTAGATCCACTTAGACCACCTCCCTGAGGAAAAACAATACTATGCTCATAGACATCTCCAAGGGAGCTCCTTTGAGCCTTACCTTTAATTTCACAGGTCTCGTTCTTGTATGGCCAATTCTAAGACTTTTGGTACCATAAAACCCTCAATGACATGTCATCTCTCTAAACTCTAGTCCTAGTTCGAGTATTGATCATTAAAAAAAATCACATTTTAAAATCTCAAATTTCTTAAATCCATATATAATTCATGCAAGTGTAATATCTCAATCTGCATTCTCTTACAATAATAGCTTAAAAGCACATTATTCTCATTTAAAACATTTATATAACAAAAATTTAATATTTGGATATGCCGAAGTTTCACACTCGTGAATGACCCTTTATGCCTATGAATCTCCTTTTTCATGACTCATATGGTCGTGAACCATGTAGTGAATATTCTCGTGAATGCTTTTGTCCAAAATCACTACATGATTCACGACCGTGAACTATGGTTTATGCCCGTGAATCCTAAAAAATTTACAAAATTAATGCTTAAATGCCAATTTTCCATTCTAATCGCGATGCAAGTTACTCAACAAGCTCATAATCAACCAATTGCCACTAATTAACTCAATCCTCATTTATGACATGCATTAATCCTCATAAATGCATCATAAATACCATAACCTATTCATTTTTCAATAATGCAAATCTCAATTTAAATTGATCAACATGAAATTTGACAATTTAACATAAAAATTCAGTCATTACATTTAATACAGAGTTATGTACAAACCTTATACTAAAATGGAGTCTCAAAAACCCATAGCTTATTCTTTCAAGTCTTTTCCCTCTCTTGAGGGGAAGCTTCCTCTCCAACAAAGGTCCCTAATAAAAAATAACAACCAAACATCAATAAAATCCAAGATTTTTTAAGGATTACATCATTACCTTAACCCAAAAATAATAAGAGAAGGGTTTTCTAACCCTAACCCTAGGTTACTCTTACCCACCATCAAAATCCATTAACCAAACACTACCAAATGAAGATTGGGAGGAAGAAGATAGTAACTTAAATCTAAGAGTTGTTTTAGCTGGCTCCTAAAATTCCCACACCAAGTCTCAAACTTCTTCTTCTCCTAACTATGGCCTTGTTAATCCTCATTTCAACTTGATCTTCTGACAAGATCTTAGGATTTTTCACTTGTTTTGGGTGAGTTTTAACAATATTTAGGTTAAAGGGTCTCAGATTCCTTGGAAAATGATTGAGGGTAGGGTTAATTTATGTCACCCATGGAGAAAATGAAGGATTTCAGACTTTTATAACTCCCAAATGACGATAGTGATTGACTCTTGACAGACATGAATCACACTTCATGATATAGAGTAAATCGTGATCTCAAACACGAGCATGAATCACCAGCAGATACACTTTCTCTTATTCAATATTATTCTCTCCAAAACCTTAACCTCTCTACCCCAAGACTTGTCAAAACATAACCTGATATACATAATAATATCTAAGCCCTATCTTACAGACATAACACTTGGTATAAATGTAAGCCTTTATGTTTTATTTGTATTCTATCATGCATATTGTCAATTAGTAAACTGATTTAGTTGCATCATCACAAAATAGCTATATATATATATATATACCTTTGAAGGTTTTACATTCATATTTTATGTTGTTGGAATAGATTTTAGGGTAGAGGGGTAGATTAGAGGCTAAAAGAGCAATCTTTGTTATGCATCCTATCATATGTACTAAAAAGTCTTCATTTTCCTACAATATTTTGTCCTTTTTAAGTATATACTCATTTGTAGTTGTGATAGAGAATATTTTAACCTTAATGAAATGGTTCTGTGTACATAAATTGTATAAATAAATTTCAATTTTGTTTTTACATATGTTATTCTGACACTTTATTTTTGAAAAAGTATTCATACTCTTTGAGTATGATATTGGTATGAGTATGAAATTCTTGTCGGATCTTTCACTTTAAAAATGAGTATTCATAATATTGGTTTCATTTAAATTATAGGTGTAGATCAAATAGATTTGGAAGATAGTGATTTTATGGAGTTAGAAGAATTACCTCTTAATGACTCACAATTTATAACAAAAATTAATACAAATTATTTAACAAACTTGGACTGGTTTAAATTTAAATTGATTTAGAATTATCTTTTATTATTTATTTGTAGTTTGAATTTTAGATTTTAAGTTCGTAATTTAAAATATTTTATCCAAATTTATTTTATTTAGCAATTTAATATTATAATTTGATCTATCTTTTAACTTAAATTATTATTTATAAAAATTAAAATATTTACAATTATATATATATATATATATATACACACACGCGTATCCTCATACTTGTATCCTAATTTTTAGTATTTTTTAGTTATATCCATATATTCTAAAATTTTAAAAATAAGAAACTGGACTCTAAATATGTATTTGTGTCAAGTATCCGTAACCGAGTCAAATTAACATAACTTATAGCTTTATATGATTATGTAAAACACGTTAAGATTCGTATTTGTAGATAGCTTAATAGTTTTCTGAGTGCAATCTAATGATATGTACTTTAGCACTTTTAACGCTTGTCAATTTCTGATTTGGAGCTTAGTTTAAGGCATTTCATATTCTTTCGAAGTATTATAAGGATTCAAGTTCATTCAATAATATTCTTATGAATTCTTCTGCTTAGGCATTTATTTATTATATCTAATTAGTCATGCTATATCTGAAGCTTTATTCCTAATAGGCTAATACAGCTAATTTCCATTTTTCTTTGGTTTTTAGTACCAATGAGAGGTTCTGCAATGCAATGGTCTTTTTCAAACAAGGTGTCTGCCATTCCTCAATTTTTGTCATTTAAGGTTGGTCTGGAAGAAAAGCCAAGAAAGTATGGTCAGGATCCTCTAACATGATCCGGCTTAGCCCCAAGATCGGGCATTGGTGCTTTTGATTCTAACCAGAAGCCTTACTCTAGCGTGTTTCAGGTTAGTCATTGCGCCCCCCGCGCCCCCCCACCAACCACCCACTCCCCCTCCTCACCCCCCCCCCCCCCCCCCTCCTCTCTTTCTCCCCGCCCCGTATTCGCTTTTATCATTTTTAACTATCCTATATTCCTTGACTCCACAAATTCTAATCCATATCTCATAAAAGGAAATTTACTTTTAAGATCAAGCTCAACAATATCGAGCATCCATGAGCGGTTCGTTGAAACTGTTGAACTTATGTAAATGGCTAACCTTGTTCAAGCACCATGTATGCTTTTTCATTTTCAATTGAACTAAATTATTCTTTATGAATTGTAGAATAATATGAATCTTGATAAACAAGGTTCAAATCTTTATGCAATGACAACCTATCCTGTGCAACACTTTGATGCATATCAAGTAAATTGCCCCCGACAAATGAGGATATTCTCAGTCTCAAACCAACAAAATCAAACAATTATGGTTTCTACAAAGACTTCTGTTTTGCAATCCCATGTTTGTTCCATGGGGCAAAATTTGGCTGGCGATCCCATGAACGCACAAACTCTTGGAAGTGTTCCCATCATAAGCCCTGTACCAGCTCATCCCACTCCAAGTTCCATTGTTGGCATCATTGATCTTAGGTATCTAATTATGTAATACTTCTATACTTGCATTTTTTCTTGAAAACGGAAAACGCTGATGCGACATTGATTTTCATATGTAGAAATGGCTCTAAATCCTCTCGGTCACCTGCTCAGTTGACCATATTCTATGCTGGTTCAGTGTGCGTTTATGATGATATTTCTCCTGGGAAGGTATCAATTTCTGCACTTTCTGAAAATTTTGTTAGTAAGCGGTTCGGTTTGCTGATTTTGTTAATTTTGTACTTCTCCATCCAGGCTTAGGCTATTATGCTGTTGGCTGGAAATGGGTCTTCCATAACTCATAACAAGACAGTCTCCACAGCTCCCGTGCAGCGACCGGTTCGAAGGCCGTCTACTGGTGATGTTATGTTGGAAACAAACTCATACTTCATCTCCATGCTCAGGTCTTCCAAGTCCCATTTCACTAGCCTCTAGTAGCACTAATGAATTGGCAACAGTGAAACCAGTAGGAACTTTGGTATCTGCAAGTAACCAAACAGAATCCAAGGCAGTTAGTTCAGTAGGACCTGGCTCTGCAAATCTGATTCATCAGGTGTGGCATTATATCTTAAAATCTAGTCATCTGTTACTTTTAATATTTCCACTTTTTTGGCATTATTATTTATTTGATCTATTATGCATAAGATGTCATTTTAACAAAATAATTGTCGTCTTGCAGTGGCTGTACCTCAGGCTCGTAAAGCATCATTGGCTCGGTTTTTAGAGAATCGCAAGGAATGATATGTACTGGTGTCTTTAATCTGATTGCAGTAATTTGCATTCATCCAAACTGTTATGGTATTGATATGGCTTGAATTTTGGTGGATCTGAATCGCAATTTGATCCAAGAAGCTCGCAGTGAGACCCGAATGTGAGGAAAAAAAAAACACTTTGACCCGTTTTTTCTATTTACTTATCTGGTTCGTTTTTGTATATGTTGAATTATGTTTTTCTGACCCGGTTTAGGATTATGGGGTTTGATTGGTGTTGGGGATTATATCTGTAGTTGTACTCATGTGAAGTAAAACTATTCTTTGTTTCGCGATATAGCCATGATTGACCGAACAAGTAAATCTTATTTGATTTTCTCTTTTCTCTCTATACTTTCTGTTACTGTGTGTGCAATTGAATAATTTTCACGACGTATGGAATGGTTTCATAAAATATTTGAAATATGTGGAATTCGAGGAAAAATTATTGATGTATTTGAAATATGTGGATTACGAGGAAGAATTATTGTTCTTTAGACATGAACATGGCACAACATATTTAGTTCCAATTGCGTCTAGACTGGGTTTTTGTTTCTTAACTAGTTTTTGAGGATAACTATCTTCTATGATGGATCTGTTGCTGGTTATACGTGTCCTTCACAATCCCTTATACACATTGAAAAGATATGGAAACTTTTCCGGCTGGCAGATAATGTCTTAGAACATATATGTCTGTCCTGAGCCATCATGCTTCCTCCGAATTAGAGATGCTGCATTTGAGCAGTTCAGTAAACCATCATTTGTTTTCTAACATACCAACTATTTTCATTTTTTTGAGTAATGTTGGTGAATTGTTGTTTCTCTGCTAATGGGGGTCTAAGTACTTAGAAAGAGTTCATTAACATTTCACTCTCAAAAATTGTTTCTCATTAGAGAAAAGTTTGTCTATTTGACAATTAATTCAGTACAAGATATCAAGCTTGATCTGCTAGGAAAATATGAAAAATGGAAATGAAAAATGGAGATTTGAAGATATGGTGGCAGATTGTCTATCTGGTGTTTGAGGAGCTGATTTTGATTAACCGATGAACTTGTTTGTTCTTCACTCATCTTAACTCAAGTTACTGAGCTTAAATCTTTTTGTGCGCAATCAGGGTGATGAACTCGTTGCCATACAATGTGAGCAAGAAATTTATAGACTATACAACCACTGGATCTGATGGCACGAGTTTATAGGTTGATTGTTTTTCTTCTCCTGTTCATCATTTAGCAGTCAAGGAGGCACTCTAAGATAGTTCAAAACCAAATTTGGTGCTCTCAACAAATGTGCAAGGATGAGAGTTATTCAACTTGTATTTGTTGTTCTTAATTGTAAGCTCAATTCATTTGACATATAAATTTTTTTTCTTTTAGATACTAAGACTCTTACAATCAATCAGTGCCATTTTTTTCCCGAATTTTGATGTGATGGAGTATTTTTCATTTCATTGTATTTTAAACTGAGTAAAAAAATTTTAACTTATGTCAACTTCCATTATGGTGTAAAAGTATTACTTTTCACTTTAAACGATATATATATATTTTTTACACGTTGCTATGGTGCATTGGAATTCTTGATTGGCATATTGTTGTTTTAGGCTTCGAGGAGCAGTTGAGGTGAACATATTCATTCAAGTCAGTAATTTCAAGCATCTATGTTATGCTCTGTTATATGCATGCCTGAACTGAAAATCTTGTCATCCTGTCATTTATGAGTAACACTCGGGTATTTATGATATGCACATATAAGTGTCATTATCGGCATTTATATATATATATATCATTACCGACATTAATAATAGTGTCATTACTGGATTTAATTATAGTGCTATTATCGGTTTCATTAATTGTACTATCATAGATATATTCAAAATTTTAATTTTAAGTTAGATATTTTATGGGTTAATTAATGTCATTAAATTAAGAAAAAGAGAGATTAAGGTGTTAATTACCATAAAATATCAAATATTAGTCAAATATGGTGGGACCCTTTGAAAACTTTTGTTTCTTCTCTTTTTTTTCTTCTTTTCTTCTTCCTTACCTTCTGCTTTCACTCATTTTCTGCACTTCCACAACCAGCCCGACATTCACCATTCCACCTTTATGGCCAAAGTTTCCTTCCAGTGAGAGGAGAGAAAATAGAGAGAGAAAAATGAGAAAGATCATTCCATAGACAAATGTATTGATGTTGAACTAATGAGTTTTTGGATTTGAATTTGGGAAACAAAGATTTATGGCCAAGGAAACATGTAAAATTTGAGATGCAGTAGACAATTTCACAAGGAATTGCTATGATATGGAGAGGTAATATGCAGGACAAAGCATTGGGTCTATTGTTTTTCAGAAGTGATGTGTTGCTGGCTCAGGCTCATTGAAGATGCCCAGCTTTCATTGGCTGATATTTGTTGCCGGTATAGATTTCTTAAGTATAAGGCCTTGTTGCTTGTAAAGTAACAATGATAATATACGCCTTTGCCTTGTGAAACTTTTGATGGAACTTTGTTGCTATCTTTCTTTTCTGTTAACATCAGTGCTTTAATGACGGCATCTCTCTTTCCTTCTCGTTAATAAAAAAAATGTTATAATATTTATTGAGAGTTGGTGATCATCGGAGCGAGGGAAATAGACAAAACTCTGAATGGCAATCTTAAACAAAATGATACTAATTAGTTCTCTTTAATATTATTACTTTCCAATATATATATATATATAACCCAAAACTATATTATAGTTAGGCATTAAATTTTGAATAAAGATGGTAAAAAAAAATTGAATTTTTAACAGTTAGTGTTGTATGATTAGGAGTTCTAATTTAGAAATTTATACTATACAAGTTTCCTAAGTAACTAATTTATGAGTAAGTCAGGAAATTAATGAAAGAAATCAGGTTCATCAGGTTTAAACAACTGGGGCATCTTTAAGCTAGTGGAAGAAGCAGAATCAACCTGATGATGAACATTGTGATGATCACCACGTCTAGTATTGGTTGCAAATTGAGAAGCTACTATGGTGGCCTGAAGAAGTCGGACATTATGGTTTTTAGAATTAAAGGGGTTAGGGTTATATTGGTGAGGATCTGTATGATCCAATAATGACGCCTCGTCCTCATTGAGATCATAATAAAATTGTTGGTCTGGAATTGGGAAGTAATTATTAGGAAGGGTCTCTTGGGAAGCCAGCTGTCTAGCCATCTTTTTCTTTTGGTATCTTCTCCAAATAGATTGGATTAAGCAAGCAGCCCATGTCCGCCATTGGTGAGAATAGTACCTAAAGGCATGTTGCAATTTTTTGCTTTGAAGTCTCTTAAATTGTTGGGCGACAAAAACAAGGTCATCAGCTTGGAGTGCAAAAGCTTCCACTTCAGAAAGTGCTTTGACAGTCCGGGTGGAGGATGGCAAACTTGCAGTAGAGTTAGGCATTAATGCCCAGGTTAGTAATTCCTCGCCGCAGAAGTCACCAGGCCTGAGACAGATGGAATTGAAGAATCCAGATCTTCCTCCATTGGTTGTGGAGCTCTCTAACTGTCCTCTAATTATAAATAAAATCTCGTTTACTGGATCACCCTCTTTAAATATATAGGTACCCTCTGTACTCAATGATGACACCAGCCTTTCACATATGGCATCCAGCAGCTGGTCATCCATTTGTGAGAAAAATGGAACCTGTAATTAACGAGATCAATATAAAATTATAATTAAAAAAAAAAACTAAATAAAAAGGGATAATAAGCAACAATTAATTAATTAATACATACACGACGAACAAGGGCTAAGCACAAATGTGTTTGAATTTCTCTTCGAAGATCCAATGGAAGTGAACGCAGTATAGATTCTTCATGAACTCCTCGGGTAGCAAGCCATTTATATTGAACAAATCGACGAACACGCTCTTGCAAATCTGGAGGTAGTTGCCGATGCCTCATCCATTCCTCGGTATCTCTTCGTTTGATCCTCCATTCTTCCACTCTTACAGTCATTGATTGCAAATTTGTCTTTCAACAAATAATTAAACAGATTAATGAAAATAATAATAAGGTAGTACTATTTGCATAATATAACTAAGGAAACATATTAATATAATGTATGTTATGTATACCTGCATGTTGCCAATCAATTGTGCGGAGAGGACTAGACCAAGAATACATGTAACAATGCAAAACACATTCTCACCCAATAATGTGCTTGTCTCTAAAGTTTGTGCATATGAGCTGGGCCAATACAATAGAATATATATATATATATATATTTAGTATTATGAATAATAATAATAATAAAATATGACTTGGACATTAGTGTAAGAAAAGAAATTACCTTAAATTTCGCAAACCCCACCAAAGACAGTACAAGTACTTGTGAATGAAAGGGGAGGTAGCAACATCATTTGTAAAAGCACCAGCAAATATACCGTACTTAAAGAGGATGTTAGGATCTTTTGGGTTGCAATGGGCAGCAACATGCGTCACATTTCGCCAATATTGACGCTCAGCTTTCCCCAAACTGCTACAATCTAGAAAGCTTTCCACGCACCCTATAAACCCTGCCCTGTTCTCTTTCACACACTCCATCTTCCAGCACCGGAATTGGCGTCCCGTCGACAATAAATACCACGATGCTCCTAATGTCTGCATTCAGTATCATCCATTTTTTAAAAAAATTAAATAAAATAAAGTAAAACTTAATATTAATTGGGTAACTAATTTTAAAAATTTAGGAGATGAAATTAATTAGGTACTACTAGATGGGTCTTACATGACTAGCAACCATGTAAAGAAGGAGATTGTAGGCAGCTCCAGCCCAAGCAGATTTGGCCACGAAGCCTGTGCTTTTTACAATTCGTTGATGCAAAGGGAACATCAGAAAGATTCTTGGCACATATTGTATCAGAAGTATGAGAGAAAGCGTGTTGTTCGCATGATCCGCTCTGCTATTTCTGGTGGCTGGAATTACAACCCAAATCACAATCTGCATTAATTATTTTTTTTTATTAAGATTAATTTTGTGATTTGGTATTAATTAGTTAATTAATAAATGTCAATTGATCAATACGCATGCACCTGAGGGAGTGGAAGTGCAGCTGCCAAATCAATAACGAAATCGGACCTTAGATAGCGCCTTGAGATTTGATGAGCATCCATAACCAGTTCACCTCGTCCAAAAACCCGAGAACTAGGAGCAACAAATGCTGTTCGAAACTTGAGGAGAATATGCAGCAAGAAGAACATATCGGCAATAGACCTAAAATAGGTGATCAAGATGGCCAGGTCATTGTCGTTGGTTAAACAAACACCATCGGGATCCGCATACGGAAGGAAGAAGAACAGAGGATCGATCAAAAGGGCAATGATACAAGTGACAAGGAACACGTAGTTCCAATACGTAACAATGTCGCTGTCTGGATCGAGGATTTGGTAGTGCCATAAAATGTGGAGAGGGTGCGCATCTCCTGCGGTGCCGCTGCTCGACGGAGAGGTCAGATGTTCATGGAGGCGCCGCAGATGGCGAAATTTGGAACTAATTGGATTCATCTTCCATGTTGAATTTATAATCTTTTGGTTGGAAAGTAATTGATGCTAAACAATTAATTCATTCAAATGAGAGAATTTTCTTTTCAGAGAGAATAATTAAAGATTAATTAATCATTCATTATTGTTGTTGGTTGGTTATTGCGATTGGGAGAGAACCTTGTGGGAAATGAGAGAAAGGACATGGAATTTGGAGCAGATATAGGAAAACTAATAAATTCATTAATTAAGGTGCCCTAATTTCTGTTCAAAATTCCTCCAAATTTAGCAAATTTAACTTATTTAAGGTTTTAATGCCAAAAACTTGAAAATGAATAATAAGACATTGTGATTTTTAACATATGCTAAAGTATCATGTGTTTTTGCAACATTTTTCACCAACATCAAGATGGTAAAAGGAAAAGATTTTATATATATATTGGAGAGACTAGGTATTGAATTTAGAGTATCGATCTTTATTTTAAAGATCATCTTTAATAGAATAAAAAAAATCTTAGAGCATTTTTAAATATAAAAAATAGTAAGATTTTTTTACAAGTCCAATCGACTATTTATATTTTTACTATTTATTTTATTTTATTACATATAAATTAATATTTATCAAAATAAAAAAGTAAATAACTTTTATTATAAAGAAAGATAAAAATATTTTTTAAAAAATAAATCAATAAAAAAATAGAATATGCATATAAAATAAATAAATATTAATTATAATTAAAATAGATAACTTCTTAAAAACCTTTTTTATTTGTTAGACCCGCTCTTTATTTTAAATTTTAAAAATAAAGAATCAATTAGAGATTTTTTTTATAGAATAACTTTTTAAAATAAAAAATATAACTTAAATAAAGAGTCGGTTTAACTTTCAATTTTAAAGTGACTATTTCATAATAAATGATGTTACTAAAGCATGTTAATATATTATAACCTTTCAACTTTATAGTGACTATTTCATAATAAATGATGTCGTGTTAATATATTTTTTAATAAAAAGAAAGATAAAAATATTTTTAAAAAAATAAATCAATAAAAAAATAAAATATGCATAAAAAATAAATAAATATTAATTATAATTAAAATAGATAACTTCTTAAAACCTTTTTTTATTTGTTAGACCCGCTCTTTATTTTAAATTTTAAAAATAAAGAATCAATTAGAGATTTTTTTATAGAATAACTTTTTAAAATAAAAAACATAACTTAAATAAAGAGTCGGTTTACCTTTCAATTTTAAAGTGACTATTTCATAATAAATGATGTTACTAAAGCATGTTAATATATTATAACCTTTCAACTATAACTATTTCATAATAAATGATGTTGTGTTAATATATTTTTTAATAAAAAGAAAGATAAAAATATTTTTTAAAAAATAAATCAATAAAAAAATAAAATATGCATAGAAAATAAATAAATATTAATTATAATTAAAATAGATAACTTCTTAAAAACCTTTTTTATTTGTTAGACCCGCTCTTTATTTTAAATTTTAAAAATAAAGAATCAATTAGAGATTTTTTTTATAGAATAACTTTTTAAAATAAAAAACATAACTTAAATAAAGAGTCGGTTTACCTTTCAATTTTAAAATGATTCATCTGGTAGTGTAAAGTAGCGATGTCTGTTGTTGCTACGTTCTTTACTCCAGTGATTTGTACCTGTACTTTCAAAGTGGTAAAAGTATGAGGATCCTGCAACCTCATGTTGAAATTGGGGTAGAAAGTACACAAGATTGTGCCAGCGTTCAGTGTAGTATGTATTGTACCAATTACTGCATGTTAATATTCCAAGAATCTGGTGTCAAGTAGTGCTATACGAGCCACTACTAGTAGTCCCTTTTTTGTAATTTCATGTAAATGGTTGTTAATTTTAGCTTTAATGATCTTTCAAAAGTTTGAAAAACAATAAAAATATAAGTGGGATATATATATATATAATGCGACTGGTAATTTTTTTGACATATTTATTAATGAATTATTATATATTTGTCATGATCCAAAACTGGTCATGACCATAATTTTTTTGACATATTTATTAATGAATTATTATATATTTGTCACGATCAAAAATTGGTATGACCAACATATAGATTAAAAACAACTTATATAACCTATGCTAATTGCATATATAACACATATACAATTCCTAAAAGTCTAAATCTTGTGGTTTGAATTTCTTTGAACTCCAATTATTACAAATCAATTTTTAATATCTGAAGAAAAAAAATGTGGTATGAGTATATAACGTACTCAGTGAATAATAATTATAGCACACAGTAGATTAAAAATAAACAAACGCTCGAATAATTTCTTAAATATTTTCAAATATTCAAAACATAATTTCAATAATCAACTAATATCTAATGAAATCTAAATATTGTCAAATTCTGAATTTCACAAATAATTCAATATAAAAAATGTATTTATAAACAAAACAAAACGATATATATAAAAATATGTTGTGGAATAATAACAATAAATCAAATTTAAAACATATTGTATAGTACAGTAGTAATACTCTACACTACCAAATATTAGATAATTGATAAATGTGCTACCAATAGTAGATACAAATAACAAATATAATTCACCTCAAATAATAATATGCATACTTCTAATACAAATGCAATGACATGATACATAAAGATAAAGAATGTGATCCTAATAATATGATATTTGTGGGGAGCCCATATATCATGTTACAAATATATTAATCACAATAGAACCAGATAATAAATATATAAATTATTTACAATAAAACTAGATAATAGATAATTGAATAATGTATCGGTTTGAAAATAATATTCATATGAAAAATTCAGTCAACAAAATCAATTCAATCTCAAATAACAAAAGCAATTACAATTTTTAAAAGTAACCATTTTAATAATATTTTTTTCGAACAAAAATAATTATAAATCAATTAAAATAATTTTAAAAATCAATACAGACGATATTTAAATTAAAAAATATCAAGAACTTCTTTTCAAATATCTAAAGCTCTATAAATAATTCTAACAATAATTAAATTAATAAATAATATAAAATAATCAATGTAATCAAATGACATATTTTACAAAAAAAATTATTTGTGAAAAATACTTTACTAAAATTCAATTGTAAAAATAAAAGTAAAAATAATATTTTCATTTTATATATTTTTCTATAAATTTATATATTTTATATTATATATAGATATAGTATATTATATATAGATATAGACTCTTAATTGAATTAAATTCTAAGAGGTGTTGTAAATAATTACTATATGTATCACACGTGGGAAGGGCTCGTGCAGCTGTAGCAGGATTTGAAAAATGAATTGATGGTAATTTTGAGATAATCACCATTAATTTTCGTGATATTAAAAAAAATTAAAAAATAATTATTTTACACCAAACGGATTGTACACCATAATTACTTGAAATTCCAATAAAAGAGGGTGTCAGAATTTCGTAATAAATAACAACGAAGACATTATTCCAAAATTTTAATTCTAATAGAAATCTCTAAGCCACTGCATTAAACCAAATACAATGGAGTCAACTAATATTAGGAGATCCATTTTTTTAATGGTTTAACTGAAAGTGGCAAAAATTGACAAGTATACTGTATTTTAAAAATTCACATCGATATCAAATTAAATTGAAGTAATATAGTAGAAATAATTGTAATGTAATTTGAATTAACTATTAGAATAATCGAGTAATAAAAAAAATAATTATAATTATATAATTAAATAAAAAAATTGTTAATCTAGTATAATATATATACTAATGTAAAAGAAGAAACAATAAAAAATTATAATAAATATTAAATAAATAAATCAAAATTATAATACCCAAATCACTAATGATTTCTAATTTGACTTAAACGTACAGTGGGAGGAATTTGGCTTTAGAAATTTGTTTTGTGGCAAAAGATTAGAGTAAATTGTGCAAGAAATTATGATTAAATTAACCAATGAAAGAAAAGAAACAAATTAAACACGGCATATAAAAAGAAAATTCAATTTCATGGATTCCATGGAACAATTCACTATTAACCTTCAATGGTGGGACTGATTAATTGACAATAAAAAATTTATAAAATAGATTAATGGAGGCTTAAATTCCATAGAACTCAAATATTATAAAAAAAAAAAATTCATTCCCAGACTTTTACCACAACCATCTAAGAAGAAAATAAATTTTTGGAGACTAACCTGATAATTTTGCAATATGTAAATCAACTTTCCACAGAAAATTACTGAATTTTTTTTTCTATTTTTTCGAAACAAGAAAAATTTGCTTCCAGAGAGAGATCCCATATTTTGATTGAGGAAAAAAAAAGTGCAGTTATCATGAGTTCAAGCTGGAGTTGGATTCGAGGATTAAGGATGTCACTTATATTACTTTTCGGAGGTGGGATTTTTACCTCTTTAGTGGTTGGAGAATGCAAATTTAAGGGAGGTGGCGCCGAAGCAAAACTGTTACAGAATATGTTTTGTCTTGATTTTTTTTACAACAAAATAAAATGATTAATAAGTAAAAAATTAATATATTAGTATATTTTTAATTTTTGTTAAAAAAAATGGCTGAAATCTGGCTTATTACAATACTATATATAGTATTAAAAGTTTATACATTTATATTTTTAAATTATAAGTTTAATGTGATTGCATTCTAAGTAAAAGTTTACTTTTGTTTTGCCAAGGGTTTTTTTTTTCTTAAAAAAAAAAATTAACATTATTAGCATCATCTGCTTGCTTGGTGCCCTTCCAATTGAGCCAAATAATATATCACAGCAATAAATATATACTATAACTCCCTATATAGATAATAAGCATGCATATGTATAACCAACTGAATTCAAAGTTTACTTAAACATTAAAGGCTTATTAATTTTATATATAATTTAGCCAATGGAAGATTGAAATTACTAACTTATATATGCAAAACAAAATTAAGAAAATAAATTTGATAAGTTTATAGTTAGTGTATATGTGGAATAATTTAGACAAAAGTGCATAAATAAATTACAAGAATAATGGAATGCTTTGGTGGGTAGACTATAAGATATTGCCATGTTCCTTAATATCTCATGTATATATAGATTTAATAAATGGGCATATAGATATTGAATATTATTAATTCCTTCTGCTTTTGTATAGATATGATCGTTAAATGAAATGTTCCTTTCTTTCTTAATTTCATTCAATTAAATTATTTATTTTTAAAAAATAAAAAAATCGGAGTTGGGTGAGAGGGTAGATTTCTTATGTGTGTATAGGGTTAGGGGAGTAGTTTTGTTAATTGTTCCCATGTCCAATGATTGGTTTGGTAGCGTCCTGAAATGAGCGATGCTTAGGGCCATTGCCTCACCCATGTGCTTCTCTTAATTTTAAAAAACACCAAAACAAATAAATTAAGATGTTTGGTGAGGCAACTGATAATTTTTTAATCATCAATAACTAAACAGAAATGTTTGATAACTGCTGATATCTGATAAAAAAATCAAACAACTGTTATTGATGGAAAAAACTCAATTTTCAAGTTTTTTTGAAATATCTGATATTTTTTTAATAAAATGACAAAATTAATCTGTTTATAATAAAATACATCATATTGTAATTTTTTTTATTAAAAAAAACTACACTCTTCAAAATCACTTAAATATATTATATTAAAAATATATTAAATTAATTGATTATATTTATAAATTATAGATATACATTTGTGAAAAAATTTATTTATAATTAATTATATTCTATTGTTATTATTTTAATCATTAAAATATTAAGTAATACGTAATATTTTATTTTTTAATTTTTTATACATTATTGAAAAATATATTTTTTGAAATAAATTATATTATAATATTAATTTTACATTCTAACGGTAATAACTAATTAATTTTACTAAAAAATAGTTTCAATTAGCTATCAAATATCTGGCCAAAGCCCTGACAACAATTACAAATACATTGTCTCTCCATGCAATCCCAATAAACACATCTAACTACCACCTTTATTTTTTTTTCCTTCGGTTAAAAAGTTGATCGTACTTAAATGTGTGTGTGGGTGGATAGGGTCTTTATTTTAGCATTCTAATCTCATTCAACTAATAATAGTTATTACATATAATTAGATAAATGTTGAATATTAAATAATTATAAATTACTCCGAAACGTGGAAATGCAATTATGTGTTTTTTTTTAATTTGTAGAATATGCTTATATATGTATTGGGCTGGATGCAATTTTTGATGTTTGAAGGTCTAAATATTGTTAAAGGGTCATATATCAATTTCATTGTTAATCCAAGACAACTAAATTTATAATTGACACCAACTCCCTGTCAAAGAGTGCATTGGCGTGAAATGAAAGACAAGGTAACCGACGTTAGACGTAGACCATTTTCTGTCGTTTTCTTAACTACCATCAATCATACAAACCTGTGTTTCTTAATTAAATTCACTCATTTTCCATGCATCATCTATATATCACTCAACTTCCTCTTTCTTTAAAGTTTAAACAAATAAAAATTCTGTGTTTAATTAGTTTAACTAATGGGGAACACAGCAGCTTCCTGTGCTCCTTCAGTATTGTTCATGTCAATTAATGGAGGAGGCGTAAAGCTCTTACACTCAAACGGAACACTGCAAATCTTCACAAAGAAAGCAGTGAAAGCAGCAGAGGTGATGGTGGACAATCCAGGAGAATTCGTATGCGATTATAGCAGTCTCAGAGTTGGGCAAAGGATTCAAGGTCTATCAGCTGATCAACAACTCCAAACACCACACCTTTACTTGCTTCTTCCTATGGATCTTCTTTACTCTGTTCTAACCCCTGAGGAAATGAGCCTTCTCAGTGCTTTTAAAGCCAATAATTATAAAAAAGCTTTAAGCCGCAGCATTTTTCCAGTCTTAATCGGTGAGTTTTGTATTAACCCCTCGGATCATATTAAGAAGACAATGGATACTTCCACTTCAAGCAGCAGTAGTAGTAGTGATGAGCAGCCAAAGCCTACAGTGGACAGATCATTCTTTAAGCAAGCATCCTGGAAGCCTGCTCTTCAAACCATTGTTGAATCGGAATTCCTTTCTTGCTGAAATATTCCACCGCTAAAGGTCTTTTTTGTTTGGCAAATGTCTTTCTTTATTATATGTTGTTGCTGCCCACATCACTTGTCACTGAAAGTTATCATCAATTAGGAAGAAAGGTTTTAGCATAAATAATCCATTGGAAAAGAAAATAAGATGACCCCATCGCCAAGTACAAACACCATAAATATTGTTGACAGTCCAACTCATCCACCTTTACCTGCTAAAATAAAATAATACTGCCATGCTGTCCATTGACGAGATAATCCATAGGAAGGACAATTTCTCTTCTATTCATAATTAGCTACGGACTTTTATGTTTAGCCCCTGCTATTTTTGAAATGCATGCTCATATCAATTGATAAATTTTTACGCAAGTAATTAATCCAGTTGAATATCCTATAAGATAATCAAAATGCCCACTCCAATAAGGTTAATTGTCCGATGAAATGGAATTGAATAAGATTATGGACCTCTCACTCTTTTATAGGCCTATTATCATCATGTTCCTAATAAAATGTGAGCACCTCGGTTTCATTTACTTATGAGGTCAGTAGTCCCTCAATTTCTAAACGTTCTTCTCACTTTGAATACCAAGTCTTAGTCACGAGTTTAAACTTGGTTTCCTGTTTGCCAACACACTTTTCTCTGCATACAAGCACTCGTAAAATTATAATCTACCAATATATTTCTTTGATATGAACAAAATGCCAATGTACACCAAACTCAAGATCAAATTCAGAATTTCTATACGGCCAACGATCTTGAAAAGAATTCCAATACTATCCTGAAACTAAAATCACATGGAAACCATTTACATTGCCGACAGATCTCGGATATAGTCCTCCCACATGTTCCTTGCAATAGAGTCCCGCAATTGTGAACTAAATTCAAGCTGTTCCGTCTCAAAAAAAGATAGACAGTCCAAAGCCTGGTTCTCAATTTGCATCATTGACTGTTCCACCTCTAATGGGGGCAAGGACTCCTCCATTTGTAGTATATTGTCTTCTTCATACATTTTAAAGATCAAATCATCTGGTTTCTCCCTGCGGATGTAATTGTGAATCGCACATGCTGCTACAACCAACTTAACTTGTGTCTGTAAAGGGTATGGAGGAGCTGACATCAATATAGGGAAGCGTGCCTTCAGAGCCCCAAAGATTCGATCAGTTGCTTTTCTCAGCAATGAGAGCCTTTGATTGAACAGTTCTCTCGGATCTTGAGGATGATAAGCACTAGAAAACTCGTTCGAGTGATGAGAAATCTCACTGTATGGGGATATGAGGCCCGGCATATTTGCATATTTGCTATCCACAAGGTAATACTTACCTGCATTGTTAGGAATACACCCAACAAGAGCCGCATATCTTCAGTAATTTAAAGAGAACGCAAAGGTAACTATGAGATCATTCTTCAAGATATACATTAAAATTAAACATCCTCACGTACTGCATAAGTATGTTGTTTTTTATTGGGTGGCCAAATAACCTTATATCAAGCTGTGATGTTCAAGGTACATAATACCTTCAGGGACCTGTAACTTGTTACGCCGAGTAAGAGCTGAGTTTAGAACTCGCAAATCTGATGCTGAACCTTCCCAGCCAGCTAGAACATAATGGAACTTCAGATCAAATGAGCAAGCTGCAAGAACATTTTGTGAAAGTAATCCATTCTTGTTACGAAAGGGCCCTTGTTCATCCACACCCACCATAACTGGTATGTGTATGCCATCAACTGCACCCACACAGTCCTAGTCATAAAAAATTTTAAGAGTGAGATGCAGGTGACCCTCCTTCAGCCAAGAAATTGGGACAAAAGTAAGTGCAATAGTATTACCTTAAAATAAGGATAAAGTCTAGGATCCCCTATGACTTCTGGTGGAACTTCAGATCCTGGAGGCTGAAAGAAATCTAATGAAATAGCCATAATAGCATTCAAAACATTGTTGAAATGACGACTGATAGTTTCTCCTGAATACCGGAATAACTCCTGGACAGCCCGAGTGCGTAAATTATGGCCAATAATGAACAAGAATATGGCTAATTGCTCCTCAATCTTGATTCTATTTGTGTGGCGTAGTAGGCCCTTGGCTTGCAGAATATCACATAGCTTATAGAACACCTGCTTATCCATGCGAAAATTTTCCAGACAGCAGTCACTTTGTCCACCTAATACTTCATCTACAAACTTGGTACCATTAGTTAAGCTTAAACTTAATTCTTTTGGCATATAATTTCCAAAAACTCCGTCCTTCTCCTCATCAGAGCTCCCCATTGAAAAATTAAGCTCTGCACTCAATAATATGTTAACCAATGAAAACCTTGGTAAGTGCACTGAGAAAAATATCTATGCCTAAGTTAACATAACGAACTATGTATGAAAGAGAATGAAACATATTATAACAAACTATGATTGGAAGAGAATGAAACATATAAGGCCTTACACTAACATGGAGTGTCAGGGAGAATATCCTATCAGAATAAGATTTTTTTATTAAATAAACATAATTGCATTTAGCTGAGGGGTATTATGTTATTTGGGATACTACTTTACACAGGATTTAATTATGAGCCAATATAAGCCTTTCTTTTGGGTTGACAATTGAAAGATTTGGCTGAATTTCTTTCTAATCTTTTCCTTACATGATTCTACTATCTTTATCCTTTATTTTCCCTTCTAAATTCACTGCTATTCCAAATCGTTAGTCCTTTCTCATATTGTATTTACCCAATAATTTGGCATGAAATTCAGTCTCTCATATATGTTATTATCATATTAGTGGTTCAGCAACATATATGACTGATGGCTCAATCTTAAAATTTACATTTATAGAGAGTCAGCAAAATGAAATGGGAAAATTTCTTCTAAGATATAATTTTAGACTGATTATTCAAAATCAAATGCTAAGTGCTCGGACAGAATCCAATTTCTACAATTTGCACAACAGAGTCCTCTTTTTTTTTTAATTAAATGCAAATAATTCAATTTTCAGTACACCAAATTACATTTTATATGACAGTGATAAGGATTAAGCAATAGTGGCCTACAGGGAAAAGGACAAGAAAATACGGTTCAAATGAGATTATTAGCAGAGTTACCAGAAATCGCTTACCACCATGCGATCCGCGATCAACTGTTGACGTGCAGGAACAATGAAATTGGAGTTCCAAATTGAAAACCCAATCTTCTTATCCAATGCTTAGAACAAACGAGGCGACAATCACAGGTTGATTCTTGACGACGAACCACGCAATCGCAGGGAACAACTCAACGACACTGAGGGGCAGAGAAATAATAAAAATGGGCGGATGATGATCAATGGAGATGGAGGAGGGTGGTGAGGTTCTGAATAGGGTTTTTATTATATACTGTATCAACCCAATATAACCGAATAACCAATGTTGTTAAATCGGACGGATTAAACCGGGAACTGATAATCAGTCCGGTCAGTTTTGATATTCAGTTTCCAAAAAACCAATGAAAACTGGAACTTTGAAGAATTGGAAATAACCGAGTTTTTTTGCCTCCACAAATTTTGACGAGAGCAAAATATTTATTATTTATAATTCTTTTATATTTAGTTTTAGTACATATTATTTTATTTTTAAGAGCTGATTAGTTTTACTTATGAAATTATGATTGGATTTGAGTCATGAGTATATAATTATAATTATAAGTGCAGTTTTCTTACATTAGCAGGTTTGACATTTGGTGCTTGAGTAGAGATTTTGATGATCTTGCTATTCCACAATGAGAGAGTGTAAATATCTCGAACTTCTGTTTGGTTTTCATCTTTTAGCAACTGAATATATATAATTCTCTTTAGTTTTTGTTGATTCTTCAAGTTACAATGAGTGGCTAATTCTTTTATATTCAGTTTCATTATCAATTTATAAGACTCTATTCTTAATTTAATTCTATATTTGATTTATCTATCTATTGTTTTCTTGGTATTTTGATGTTCTATGAATGCATAGGTAAATAATTAAGAGATCTGTTAGTTAGATATTTTATTGTATTCAATTGTTTTATAAAATTATTTTGAATGTTTATAAAAGAAACAATTAGATGACAATAATTAAGATATAAAATTATGTTGTTCATCTAAAGGAAATATAGAACAAATTAAATGATTTACGATTGATTAGATTATTGTTTGTCCTTAGTTGTCTTCTCAAATCAAACGAAGTGTACCTCATGAGGCGCTTGTTCAACTTGCAAATGACAGAAGACGCATCGGTAACTCAACATCTCAATGAACTCAATACAATCATAATCCAATTAAGTTCGGTTGTAATTGAATTTGATGAAAAAGTACGAAAATTAATATTTTTGTCTTCTCTACCAGAAAGCTGGAAAGCTACTGTCACGACTGTGAGTATTTCGTCGGGAAGTACTAAATTGAAATTTGATAATGTTCGTGATTTGGTTCTTAATGAAGAGATCTGACGGAGAGAGTCGGGTGAATCATCAACCTCTTCAGTCTTGCATACAGAGTTAAGAGGAAGAAATTCAACTAGAGATAATGGACGGGGCAAATTGAACTACCGAGGTAGATCAAAGGACAAGAGGTTCAAATCCAGGAATCATAGTAATTCCCATAGTTCGAAAGCTATCGAATGTTGGAATTGTAAGAAGACTGGACACTACAAAAATCAATGCAAGAATGCACTGAAGGACCAGAAAGCAAAGACAGAGGCAAATGTTACTTCCACCTCAGGAGGTGATGATGCGTTGATATGCTCTTTAAAGAGCAAAGAGGAGTCTTGGGTGTTAGACTCTAGAGCATCATTCCATGTTACTTCACATAAAGAATTATTCGAGAGGTATGTCCCTAGAAACCTTGGAAAGGTATATCTTGATGATGATCAACCTTGCGTTATTATTGGTAAATGTGTAGTGAAGATTAAGTTGAACAGGTCTATTTGGGAGCTGAAGGATGTCAGACATATTCCCGACCTGAGAAAGAACTTAATCTCAGTAGGGCAGTTGGCTAGCGAATGCTACACTATGATCTTCCATGGTGATGATTTGAAGATTTCAAAAAGCGCAATGACGGTTGCTCAAGGTAAAAAGAATGACACTCTTTACATGACAGTAAGAGCACGCTGTTCAATCATAATTGTAGCTAACAATGAAAATCTCAATCTATGGCACTAGAGACTAGGCCATATGAGTGAAAAATGAATGAAGATTATGCATTCGAAGGGGAAACTTCCAGATTTACAGTCAGTGGAGATAGACACGTGCGAATATTGCATACTTGGAAAGCAGAAAAGGGTCAGCTTTCAGACAAGTGGCAAAACCCTAAAGAAAGAAAGGTTAGAGCTCGTTCACTCTGATATTTGGGGACCAACGATTGTCTCATCCATTGGTGAGAAACACTGATTTGTGACTTTCATCGATGACCACTCTCTGAAGGTATGAGTTTACTTTATAAAACATAAGTCTGAAGTGTTCGAGGCTTTTAGAAAATGGAAAACTATGGTTGAAAATGAGACAAGTCTGAAGATTAAAAAGCTCAAAACTGACAATGGTGGTGAATATGAAGACACCAGATTCAAGAAGTTTTGCTATGAGCATGGTATCAGAATGGAGAGAACTGTGTCAGACACACCTCAACACAATGGTGTAGCTGAACGTATGAACCAAACGTTGACAGAAAGCGTTAGAAGTATTCGTATACAGTCAAGTCTACTGAAGCAGTTCTGGACAGAATCAGTCAACACAGCTACTTACTTAATCAATCGAGGACCATGGGTTCCATTGGAGCACAGAATACCAAATGAGGTATGAAGCCAAAAAGAGATAAAACTGACGCATCTAAAAGTTTTTGGATGTATAGCATACGTGCATATCAGTGATCAAAGAAGAAATAAGCTTGATCTCAAATCCAAGAAATGCACCTTCATCGGTTATAGTAATGATGAGTTTGACTACCGTATTTGGGATGACGAAAACAAAAAGGTCATCCGTAGTAGAGATGTGATTTTTGACGAAATGGTGATGTACAAGGACATGCATAAAACAATTACCAGCAACTCAGAACAGAATGAATCAGTATTTACAGATGCAGATGATGTCCCAGATAGTTCCATAACGGAACCCATTGTAGCAAGTCCTTAGCCAGAGGAACTTGTTGGACTAAACAGTGCACATCAATCCGACACACCACAGCTTCTTACTTCATCTCCTGTATTAAGAAGGTCTTCTCGGCCTCATGTGTCTAACAGGAGATATATGAACTATCTCTTGTTGACTGATGGAGAGGAGCCGGAATGCTATGATGAAGCTTATCAGACTGAAGATGCTAGTAAGTGGGAGCTTTCCATGAAAGACGAAATAAAGTCTTTGATCTCCAACCAGACATGGGAACTAGCTGAGTTACTCATAGGGAAGAAGGCACTTCATAACAAATGGGTGTATCGAGTAAAAGAAGAGCATGATGGTTGCAAAAGATACAAAGCTCGACTAGTTTTCAAAGGATTCCAGCAGAAGGAAGGAATTGACTACGCCGACATTTTTGCTCCCGTTGTGAAGCTTAATACTATCAGAACAGTATTGAGTATTATGGCTATTGAAGATCTCCATCTTGAACAGTTAGACGTGAAAACCACATTTCTTCATGGAGACTTAGACGAAGAGATATACATGCACCAACTAGAAGGTTTCTCAGAAAAAGGAAAGGAGAACATGGTCTGCAGACTTAAGAAAAGTTTGTATGGCCTGAAACAAGCTCCAAGACAGTGGTACAAAAAGTTTGACGGCTTCATGCACAAAGAAGATTTCCAGAAGTGTAATGTCGACCATTGTTGTTACTCTAAGAGATATAAATCCAGTTATATCATTTTGCTACTTTATGTCAATGATATGTTAGTAGCATGTTCAAATATGGATGATATCAAAAGGTTGAAGCAGCAATTGTCAAAAGAGTTTGACATGAAAGACTTGAGTCCCGCAAAGAAAATTCTTGGAATGCAAATCACAAGAGATAAGCAGAGAGGGTTTTTGTAGTTATCTCAAGCAGAGTACATCAGCCATGTTTTGCAGAGATTCAACATGAGCAACGCCAAGCTAGTTAGCACACCTTTGGCTAGTCACTTTCGTCTATCCAAGAATCAATCCCCTCAAACGGAGGAAGAGAGAGAATTCATGGCTAAAGTTCCTTATGCCTCAACTATTGGGAGTTTGATGTATGCAATGGTCTGTACTATACCAGATATTGGTCATACAGTGGGAGTTATTAGCAGATTTATGTCAAATCAAGGAAAAGTTCATTGGGAAGCAGGCAAGTGGATTTTGAGGTATTTACGAGGCACCACGGAGAAGTGTTTGTACTTTGGTAAAGGAAAGTTAAAAGTACAAGACTACGTAGATGCATACTTTGGAGGTGAAGTCGATCATCGAAGAAGCACCACTGGTTATATATTCACTGTTGGAACTACAACTATTAGTTGGATGTCACAAATACAGATGATTGTCACTTTATCCACTGCAAAGGCTGAGTATGTAGTAGTGATTGAAGCTAGTAAAAAGATGATATGACTTTAAGGTTTGTTAACTGAGTTGAGATTTAAACAGGAGAAGAATATTTTGCATAGTGATAGTCAGAGTGCGATACACTTGGCAAAAAATTCAGCATTTCATTCTAGAACCAAACATAATGGGTTTCGTTACCATTTAATCAGATCTTTATTGGAAGATGATATGTTAGTATTAGATATGATCAAAGGAAGTAAGAATCTAGCGGATATGTTGACAAAGGTGGTGACTATCGACAAACTAAAATTGTGTTCAACTTCAGTTGGTCTGCTAGAGTAACAAGACCAGAAAGGTTGCTGCATTGATCGAGGTGTGAAGATAGATTGAAACCAGTCTTCAAGTAGGAGATTGTTGGTCAAACTATACATGTATTAGAAATAAATGACAATAAAGATGGACAATGCATTTTTTGTTGAACTAATTAATAATTAGTTGACAAAATATTTGGTAGGTAAGATGGTAGGTAAATATTAATCTTGACCATCCATTTGGTGGGTAGGGATTAATCTTAACCATCTATTTGGTTGGTAAGATGGTAGGTAAAGATTAATCTTGACCATCCATTTGGTGAGTGAGGATTAATCTTGACCATCCATTTGGTAGGTAAGACGGTAGGTGAGAAATGATTTCAACCATCCATCAAAGTAGGTGAGAATTAATCTTGGTCGTCCATTGAGGAGGTGTTGGCCTATATATAGCCTTAAGAATTCATTTGTAAATTATTCCATCCAAAAGTGAGAGAAAAATAAAAGTTTAGAAAAGTTTTAGTGAGAGGTTGTGAGTGTTTGTAAAAACTTTGTGAATTTTTCTTTCTTTAATAAAAGATTTGCAGCAATCCGGAGTTGGCCGAACTTCGTTATCAATTTGTCTTATTATTCCATATTTTATTCGCTTTCTCATAAATCTGATTATATTAAAATTGACGTTATTTTCCAATAGCATCCTCTTATGATATCTACACTTAACAAATACTAACAAAAGCTTCCATCAATTATGAAGTGTGAAAAAATTGAAAGAAAATAGACTATATCAGAAGGATAGAGAGTAGAGCTATCCAAAGTTAACAGAACAACTTTATATGCAATTAGAAATATGAATGGATAATGGCTTGTGGTTTGTTATATATTTGTCTTGCATTTTTATTTCGAATGATGCTTCATATTTGTGATTTACATATACATGAGGAAAATGAAATGTTTTCTAGTACTAGGAATTGATTTTTCTTTTAAATGGTTGAAAAAGTGAATTTTTTTTAATGATTAAAAAACTGAAATTAAGATTAACCTAACCAAAATTAGTGGTTGGCTGATTAAAGGTTAACCCATTTTAACAGAGTGGTTATTGTTTTCAAAATATTGTCCAGGGTCTAGTTATCCGGTCCATATATAGAACCCCTAGTTGTGAGCATAAAGTATTAAATTTGCTTCTCCAGGTTGCTTCAAATTTGAAGAAAATGGTATCTGCCACAGAAATCATACGTTTCAAAAAATTGCAAAGAAAATAAATAAAGGGAAACGTAGAAGCTATATCTACGATGACACAATGACTAGCAAAAAGTGCAAAAGGCTATTCATAGAAAAATGAGAGACACAATTTCATGGAAGAAACAAGAAGACTGGTATAGACGTTCATCTAGTCAAGCTTATTGCAGCATCCTGAGAAAATCAATTGCCAAAATTAATTTGAACTTAACTATATATCCATGTTGAATTATTATAGTTGATTATAACTACCTCTGTTGTTCCTGAGCCAATCTTTCTTGAAGGTCTAACCTCAATGCTTTTATTCTTGTCAACAAGTGAAAGAAAAGTAAATTACTGGTGTCATCCTATATGTATTATAAGGAAAGTTTTAACAAATATCACATAAGCCAAATTTAGGTAATTGAGAGCCAAATGAAGTGAAAATTCTATTGCTTGAACCATGCATTTTGCAATTTCAAAAGAATATCTTCCCCCATTCATGTAGATTTTGTAGGACATTGCTTACCAAGAAAGATTCAGAAATCTATTTTGAAGATGTTACATTTGGAATACGTTACCTTGCAGATTATTGGGATGTTTTATGAACATTGTACAACATGGTATAACTGAATTGTCCTAAGTCCTTCTTTGATAATGTCTAATTATGCAGAGTTTTCAGTAGGAGATTAGAAGGGTCTATTAGTTGATATTGATCCCAATTTTATATTTAGGAAATTGAAATTTGCTTTGCTAATCTTTTAGTTTTAGCAATTAGAATTTTAGAATGATCTAGCGTATGGGATTGGCTCTGCAATGTTTGATATATATTTCAGAACCCACAAACTCTGGGAAAATCCATTCTAAAGCCTGAGGCAACAACCTTGCCTAATGCCGGTTTGGCACTGCATTTGGAAAAAGCATTGGTCTTTCTCCATTGCATTATTATTATTATTATTATTATTATTATTATTATTATTATTATTATTATTATTATTATTATTATTATTATTATTATTATTATTATTATTATTATTATTATTATTTCATTTTGAAATTCGACCAAAGTAAATAGTGTTAGGCACAGCGGATAAAATAATACAAATAAATGTGAAATAAAATAATCAACAAAAAATAACACCAACAATTTAACGTGGTTCACCTTTTAATTTGGGCTACGTCCACGGACAACACTCCAAATATTTTTCTTCCACTAATAAAAATTAATGGGTACAAAGAGAGAGTCTTCCCTAGACATAGGCTAGAGATAATACAATAATTTTGAGATAAACCCAAAAATAGTGGCACACAAGTATTTTCCAAAAAACACCCCAAAATATTTTCTTCACTATTTTTGTCACTCCCTAATTTTTAGAAATATTCCAAAAATCTAACTCTCTCTCAAATTCTCTCAAATGAATTGATATTGTTGTAATTCAAATGAAAGGATATCTGTCTATTTATAGGAAAAATATTCAATGTGAACACATCAAAAAAGTCAAAAATATTTGCTAGAGGAATTTAATTTGAAATTGAATTACCGTAATTTTTGACTTTTTTATTTTATTTTATATGTGGTAGGATCCACATGTGGAGGGACACATACCAAAGTTTTTCAAAAACTTCGGCGCCTACCAACAAATCTCCCTCTCCCGACAATGTGGAGGCTCCACCATTCTAGCAGCTAATTGACAGTATTCAAAATATGATCTTGGTAGAATCTTTGTTAACATGTCTGATCCATTTTCTTCTGTATGGATCTTCTCAAAGCTGTAGTAGCTTCTTCTCCATCACATCTTTGATCTAGTGATATCTCACATCAATATGTTTTGATCTTGAGTGAAATGAGGTATTCTTTCCAAGATGGATAACACTCTGACTATCACAAAATAATTGATATTTGTCATGCTGCAATCCAAGTTCTTTCAAGAACTTCTTCATCCACAACAACTCTTTACATGCTTTTATTGCTGCAATAAACTTTTCTTCAGTTGTAGATAGTGCAACGCACTTCTGTAACTTTGATTGCCATGACACAGCTCCCCCTGCAAAAGTGATCACGTAACCTGACGTTGACTTTCTAGAGTCAATATCGCCAGTCATATCTGCATCTGTGTATCCAACCAGCACAGGTTTGGTATCTTCAAAACATAAGCATATTTTTGAAGTACCTCGAAGATACCTAAAAATCCATTTTACTGCAGTCCAATGTTCATTTCCAGGATTTGAAAGGAATCTGCTCACTACTCCAACTGCATGAGTGATATCAGGTCCTGTGCACAATATGACATACATCAAACTTCCAACTGCTGAAACATATGGAATCTTGTCCATCTCATCCTTCTATTCGTCTGTAGAAGGGCTTTGTCTGGAACTCAGCTTAAAGTGATTAGCAAGAAGACAACTAACCATTTTAGGTTGATCCATTTGAAATCTCTGAAGTACTTTATAAATGTACTTCTCCTGTGACAGCCATAATTTCTTGGTATTCCTATCTTTGATAATCTTTATGCCAAGAATTTGTTTTGCTGGCCCCAAGTCTTTTATAGCAAAAGACTTACTCAACTGCTTTTTCAAGTTGTTAATTTTGGAAACATTCCGGCCAACAATCAGCATGTCATCCACATAGAGCAGAAGAATGATGAAATCTTCATCAGAGAATTTCTGTACAAAAACACAATGGTCTGAAGTAGTCTTATGGTATCCTTGCTCCTCCATAACAGACTCAAACTTTTTGTACCATTGTCTTGGTGCCTGCTTCAAGCCGTAGAGGTTTTTCTTCAATTTGCAAACATATTCATCTCTTCCCTTATGTTCGAAACCCTCTGATTACTCCATGTAAATCTCCTCTTCCAAATCACCATGTAGGAAGACAGTTTTGACATCCATTTGCTCAACCTCCAGGTTAAGACTTGCTGCTAACCCTAGCATTATATGGATGGATGTCATTTTCACAACTGGTGAGAAAATTTCATCAAAGTCAATTCCTTTTCTTTGACTGAATCCTTTGACGACCAATCTGGCTTTGAATCTCGGATGGGAACCGTTCTCTTCGTGCTTGATTCTGAACACCCATTTATTTTTCAAAGCTCTCTTGCTTTTTGACAGTTTCACCAGTTCAAAAGTATTGTTCTCATGCAAGGATTTCATTTCATCTTGCATGACTTCAATCCATTTCTATTTGTGCTCATCAGTCATTGCTTCTTCAAAACTTTCTGGTTCTCCCCCATCAGTGAGTAACACATACTCATTTTCTGGATATCTCATAGACGGTTGTCTTGTTCTATTGCTCATTCTCACAGGAACTAGGGAGTGCACGGATGATGATTGATGATGAACATCATCATCTTTAGCATCATCTTCTGGATTATCAATGGGAGCATTATTTTCTTCAGACATATCAATACGATCTTCATCCCCAACTTGTATTGGCACCGGTATTGGAGGAATCAATTCTAAATCTGTTAAGTCACCATTGGAATCAGGAACACCTTTCTTTGTCCTGACAATATCTTCAATGGTCTCATTCTCAATGAAAATAGCATCACGGCTTCTGACAAGTTTCTTCTCTACTGGATCATAAAATCTGTAGCCAAACTGATCTTTGCCATAGCCAATAAAAACACACTATCGTATTTTGACATCAAGCTTGGACCTCTCATCTTTTGGAATATGTACAAAGGCTTTGCAACCAAATATCCGCAGATGATCATAGGAAACATCCTTTCCTGACCACGCTTTCTTTGGAACATCTAGCTTTAGAGGGATATAAGGTGAAAAATTTAATATGTACACAACCGTAGGTAAAGCTTCACCCCAAAAAGTTTTAGGTAACTTTGTATGTGAGAGCAAACATCTGACTCTCTCCATCAAAGTTTTATTCATCCTCTCAGCCAGGCCATTCAACTGTGGTATTTTTGGAGGCGTTATCTGATGCCGAATACTTTGTTCTTTGCAGTAGGCATTAAACGGTCCAATGTATTCTCCACCGTTGTCTGTCCGGATGCATTTCAACTTCTTCCCAGTCTGTCTCTCAGCTGAGGCATGAAATTCTTTAAAGACATTTAGCACCGGATCTTTTGTCTTTAAAGTATACAACCATGTCTTCCTTGAATGGTCATCAATGAAAGTTACAAAATACTGAACACCACCCAGTGACTTTGACATTGACCCACATAAATTTGAATGGATCAGATGTAACACATTTTTCATTCTGGAAGGAGGGGAACTCTTGAAAGCAACTCTATTTTGCTTTCCTGCTAAACAGTCAACACATTTCTCCAAATGTACTTCATCCATTTCAGGCAACATCTTCCTTCTAACAAGGGTAGTCATCCCTTTCTCACTCATGTGGCCGAGTCGTTTGTGCCATAATTCAATAGCACTGTCTTTCTCCATTGCACTCACAGTGTTATTAAAGAGTTTTGCATGCATCACATACAAGGTAGCATGCCTTGTGCCTCTAGCCACCACCATGGAACCTTTGGTAAGCTTTCATTGGTTATTTGAGAAGGTACTGGAGAAACCTGCATCATCGAGTTTTCCTTCATAGATCAAATTCAGACGAATATCTGGAATATGTCTGACATCTCTCAAGACTAATCTGGTACCATTCACAGTCTCCAGACAAACATCTCTTCTGCAACAACTTTTGACAGATTATCATTTCCCATCTTCACAATGCCAAAATCTCCTACTGTATAGAATGAAAAGAATTTCTTCTGAGATGTGGCATGAATGGTAGCGCCACTATCAATTACCCAACTGGTCTCATGGGATGTAAAATTGATAGTATCATCACAAACAATATTGAATTCATTCGTGGTATTTGTTATGTCATCATCACTGTTGTCATCTCGTTTTACTTCCTTGCCTTTCTGGTCCTTTTTGAACTTTCGACAGTATTTCTTGATATGACCCTTCTTTTTGCAGTAATGACATTCAATATTGCCATATTTATTTGATTTGTCTCTGCTCTTTCCTCTAGACATTTGTTGTCTAGACTGGCTCCTTCCTCTGTAGTCAGTAACCAGAACATCTGATTGTGATGAAAAATATGAGTTTTGTGATCTCCTTCTCATTTCTTCATTCAGGATACTGCTTTTTACAGACTCCATATTGACTACACCGTTAGGTGCAGTGTTGGTTATTGAAATCTTCAAAGTCTCTCATGACTCTGGCAGAGAGCCCAATACTAGCAGAGCAAATACTTCATCATCCAGCTTTATGCTCATTCTGGATAGCTGGTCCATGATCCCTTGCATCTCATTCAGATGATCTGCTATGGAAGTTCCTTCCTTGTATTTCGAGTGCGTCAATTTTGTCAAATAAAACAATTTATTGTTACCTGTCTTTGACGCGTAAAGCTGTTCAAGCTTGTTCCATAGCGTCCGAGAATGAGTTTTGTTGCAGATGTGGTTGTACACGTTGTCTTCAACAAATTGTCAGATGTAACCGCATACTTATTCGTGCTCAAACTCCCACTTCTCATCTGTCTTGCGTTCGGGTTTAGTTGTAGTAAACACTGACATATGCATTTTCATCACAAATAGGAGATCCTTCATTTTGCTTCTCCATATGTGGTAATTTGTACCATTTAAGCTGATCATTTTTGTGTCATTTGTCTCCATTTTAAAACAAAATGAGACTCTTTCAGCTGACAGTAAACTAATAAAATCTTTTCTGATGTGGAAGATCAGTTAATACTGCAACCACAGAGCATACTAAGAATTTTATAAGACTGACATACTGGCTCTGATACCACTTGTTGGGTACAGCGGATAAAATAACACAAATAAATGTGAAATAAAATAATCAGTAAAAAATAACACCGACAATTTAACGTGGTTCACCTTTTAATTTGGGCTACATCCACGGACAACACTCCGAATATTTTTCTAACACTAATAAAAATTAATGGGTACAAAGAGAGTCTTCCCTAGATACAGGCTATAGGTAATACAATAACTTTGAGATAAACCTAAAAATAGTGACACACAAGTGTTTTCTAAAAACTACCCCAAAATATTTTCTTCACTATTTTTGTTACTCCCTAATTTTTGGAAATATTCCAAAAATCTAATTTTCTTTCAAATTCTCTCAAATGAATTGAGATTGTTGTAATTCAAATGAAAGAATATATGCCTATTTATAAGAAAAATATTTAGCGTGAACACATATCAAAAAAGTCAAAAATATTGACTGGAAGAATTTAATTTGAAATTAAATCACTGTAATTTTTGACTTTTTTTTATTTTATTTTATACATGATATGATCTACACGTGGAATGATCCATACCAAAGTTTTTCAAAAAATTTGGTACCTACCAACAAATAGCTCTCAGCTCTTTAGCTTTTCTTGCCTATTTCAAAGTAGTTGAGGACATTATATTATGTTATTTACCTCTTTCTAAGACAATAAAAGGAGAGTTACATTGAGGTTATCTTTGGAAATTTTTCTAGCTGCAGTTGGAGAAATGAGGGGTTGTTTTGTTACAAACTCAGAGCTACGAACATGATTAGCTAGGGTTTTGCTTAACTTTATTGAATCTTGGGGAGGGAAAGCTGTGACACCTAGAGTTCGTCCCCCTCTAAACTTAGTTCGCAATATTTTTTTTTTATGTCAGCATTAATCTTACAAACTTCTTCTGGTAAATATATAACCTTTGGCTATTTTTTGACTTCTTGAGATTCTTTTGAAGTTGCTTTTTCAACTTTTGATTATTAGATTATAGTTGTTAATCTTAATACTAACATTGAATTTCTGCCAAGAGTGCTTCAGTTTTTTGGAGGGGCATCAATTGGACTGTACCCCTTTCTTTGTCTTCTTCCTTTAATGGTGGTGAGGTGACAGAGGTAGTGGAGAGTTGAATTGGTGGCTGTTGAGTACTTCTTTAACCAGCTACTTTTTCCTTGAATGAAACCATAGTCTAGGGAATCTTTTGTTGCACTTCGATTAACTTCTCCCTTTCAGCCTCAGCCCCCCAAACACCCTTTTATTCAACCAGTTCTTCTGTCTTCTCATCTAGAACCAATGACTGCCAAGGCAAAGTGAGTGTTTCTTCTTTCTCCATCATCGTCACCAAGGATTCAGACTCTTGCGATGGAGGAGTTACTGACGGTGGCACTTCTTTATTGTTACTACCAATGAATTAGAATCTGCTAAAACCAGTGATGGAGCCTTCAATATGGTGTGCCCTTCAAAACATTTGCCCCATATTTTTATTACCATGATGCCAAATATTCCGCTAAATGCATTTTCTTGGGCATTTGAGCGCCTCACTAACATTAAATTGTTAACAAAAAATGAAAATAAAATATAAAGTCTTTATGCAGCCAAAAAAGTAAAATAAATTTGAGTTGTAATCGAAAATATTTATAATTTTATTAAAAAATAAAAATTTAAATAATTTTTTTTTTTATTATAGTCAATTATTCATTCAGTATCCTATCATTCAGATATTGCAGATCTGAGAATATTTTCTCTTAAAAGTGTTTCAAAATTTTTATTAAATATTTTAAAAATTTCTAGTTATTATTAGATCATTTTTTTTTCTTTCTATTATTCCAATTACTTGGCAATTGGCGGTGAGGAAAGATAATGCCCTTAAAAAAAAAATGCTAGCATGGCAAGAGATCATTGGTTGAGCTACAAGAATTGACGTGGTAAACCAAGCAAGCATATGTAATGTAATATTTGGTCCATGGAGAGAGTGGGATTTGAAGCTGAATTTCTCTGTTTGCATTTGGAAATTGATAATTAGCAATGGCCAATCCTTGAATTGAATTTGTATCAACTTCATTCAACACCTGAAGGCTTTACTCTCTTTGTTTCTCCGGCCAACAAGATGCCTTACAGACGTCTACTCTCTCTCCTCATATTTTCTCTATTCCCTCTCTCTCTCTCCGCTCGCCCTTTCGTTCTTATTCTCTCTCAAGATGACCTCAAGGATGCTTCCGCTTCCGCTTCCTCCGACTCCGATCTCGACTCCTCCTCCGACTCTCCCCCCGAGTGGGACGAGTTCGGCGACTCCCTCTCTAAGCCCGACCACCACCTCGATCCTGGTTCCTGGCGCCCAATCTTTGAGCCTGATATCACTCACGATCCTGACATGCCCGACTATTTCTCTGCTGTTCGCAAAATGTTGTCGGCTGTCAGCGGCGGCGAGGTTAGGTTAATGGAGGAGGCCGCTGCAGAAATCGAGGCGGCTGCTGTGGCTGGGAATCCCCACGCTCAGTCTGTCTTAGGTTTTCTATACGGCCTAGGCCAGATGAGGGAGCGGAATAAGGCCAAGTCTTTTCTTTATCACCATTTTGCCGCTGAAGGAGGTAATATGCAGTCTAAGATGGCTTTGGCATACACTTATTCTCGCCAAGATGTGAGTGATTTCTTGCCTATTCCTTACAATCATTTTTTTCCCTTTTAATATTTGTCTTTGTTAAGTTTTGAATTTTTTGTTCAGGAAAACTAACGGCCTTTGGTAGTCTTTAATTAAAATTGTAATGTATTGCAATTATATTACATAGTTAACTTATATCGCAATTCTGAGTTAGGCTGTTGAGTTGTCTTTTTATTGTAATGCACATTTCTATAGCAATTGACGTATATAATTCTAACTATTCTATTAGGTTTGATACTTTTGAAATGGGGTAGCGATCTTAGTGTTTTTGTGGGATATTATTGATTCATTATTCCTCTGGGTTGTTAAGCTAGCTAGTTGAAACTTTTCATCCTTAATTTGGGAGGATAAACCTGACTAGATAGTATTAAATTTACCAAAATGTGCCTTGCCCATTCCAGTTTCAAATTCAATTATGTTACCGAGCAAACTTTAGTTTTGGTTATTGTTTGAGAAGTAATTACTCTAAAATTTTGAGACTTATCTTTTGTTTCTAAAGGCTTGTAGCTCTCAAACTGTTCAATTTGTTGTTACAAAGTAAATTAGAAAAATATAAGCTTTAAAAATTGCTGAAAAAATAATGCATCTGATTGTTTAATTCCTTTATAAACAAATTAGTTTTTTTCTAGATGAAGGTCTACCTAATTATTGTGGTTAAATATTTTATTTATGTTATTCTTATTTTTCTTTTAGTTTGACAAGTGATTTATGTTGAATGGTTTCAGATGTATGATAAAGCTGTTAAATTATACGCTGAGTTAGCTGAAGTAGCTGTAAATAGTTTTTTGATCTCAAAGGATTCACCTGTGATTGAACCGGTTAGAATTCACAATGGTGCTGAGGAGAATAAGGAAGCACTGAGGAAATCCCGGGGAGAGGAGGATGAAGACTTCCAGATTTTGGAATATCAGGCTCAGAAGGGGAATGCTGGAGCCATGTACAAAATTGGGCTATTTTATTACTTTGGATTGAGAGGATTAAGGCGTGATCATGCAAAGGCATTATCATGGTTTTCAAAGGCTGTAAAGAAGGGGGAGCCAAGGTCGATGGAACTCCTTGGCGAGATATATGCAAGGGGAGCTGGTGTTGAAAGGAACTATACTAAGGCACTTGAATGGCTTACAATGGCATCCAATCAGCAACTTTACTCAGCTTATAATGGCATGGGCTATTTATATGTCAAAGGCTATGGAGTAGAGAAGAAAAACTATACCAAAGTAAGCTCAGTTTTTTTCTCAGCACATTTATTTTATGTGAGCTTTCATGTTACTGTCAATTGGAATTTGGATCTAACATGATGGTGCTCACAGAAGCACAGTGATGATCTAGTCTCCTCCTTGAAAATTTGCTTATTTTTAATGTGATCCCCTCTGTTATATTCAGCAAGGAAGGGAAAAAACTTACCACTAATCATTTAGTTCTTTTGTCAAAATGTGGCAGTTGTCTCTATGCTTGCAAATTTTAGCTGATAATGCTGCAATTATGTCATTTCACTATTATTCTTGAAGATATTTATGGCCTAAATCATCTATCTGTTATTTATAAAAATTTCCAAGTTTGCTTTATTTTTGCATTTTACATAATTAAGGTCAGAGTTGGTTGACTTTTGAACACCATTTTTAATAGCCACTGTGTGATCACATTATGAGTTTGTCAAAAGTAAGTGCAAGTTGTGGAATTTTTTGATCACTTTTACATAATACACTTATGTGGTAGTTGGATAAACTGGTAAAGGCCAACTTCAGTTTATGTCAAAAACCATCTTTTATTGCAGGCAAAAGAATACTTTGAGAAGGCTGCGGACAATGATGATGCTGGTGGGCACTACAATCTTGGAGTAATGTATCTTAAAGGGATTGGTGTGAAGAGAGATGTAAAGCTGGCATGCAAGTACTTCATAGTTGCTGCCAATGCAGGTCAACCTAAGGCATTTTACCAGCTAGCAAAGATGTTCCATACTGGTGTGGGACTTAAAAAGGATCTGACCATGGTAAATGCAATTTTTTTTTTTATCTTTTTCTTCTGGTTTATGAACTCATACCCTTCTGTTATATTTGTTCAGTTTACTCTTTTTCCTACCAATTTTGTCTGATTAATATTTGTTATTGTACAATTATCTTCTCGCTCATTGCTGTGAGACTGTGTTAGTGATGGATCAACCTGATGGTGTTGGTGGTAGCTGAAATACTTGACTTGGTTTAAAGATGCAACTTTGGCTGCGTGGCTGTAGATTTGTATCTCAGTATTATGAATTTATGATCATACTGAAAGTGGAAAAAGAAAACAGTGTATTTAGGTGGTCCTTTAAAACAGAAAGGGTTTACACTGTGGTCCAAATAAAACTTTAGCTATACATAGATTTGTGCATCTCTCTTTCTCTGCATTCACAAAGTAGTGCAGACATATTAGACGCATAGTCAAGAGAATGTTAATTAAGGGAAAATCAGGAAGAGCAGAAGAAAGAGCATTCTCTCATCTCATGTGGATATCTGTGCTTTATGTAGAATGCACACTATTTTTTATCATCAAAAGAATATCATATAAGTTAATGGTTAGGCAATAATCATGCCTCTGTAATTGAAGCCAAAAGAGGATGTGATTCTATGTTGGTTTAAACAGATATATTTATAGTCATGATTGGGAAGCCTTGGAGTTTGTACATGGTAATTTATTATGAATTGTTAATTTGGAGACTGGGACATGGACAGTGAACTTTTGAAAAATGTGGGTAGTTGTTTGTTATTCCATTTTTAATCTATTTAATTTTGATTCTCGTTAACCTGATATTACATTTCTGGCATACTGTGTTAAGGAAGTTATAGTCTATTGTCTTCAAGAGCTCCCAGTAATGTGGAGATACTTACATTTATCTATAGACTGATTGTCTCATTTCTCAATTTAGGATGGACAGGATCAATTTGATCACAATCTTTTTTGCTCATACAAATTGGAAATCCTTTAATAGAATTGCATTTTATGGCTCATTCGGTTTCTTTTTATTTCTCTAATTTCTTTAGCCTTTTTTTGAATAAGTGTCTTGTGCGTTCTTAAGTTTTCATTTTGGAATCTAATAATGGTAAATTCAAAACATACATACACGCCCTTCCCAAGTGACCAAGTGAAAAATTGGAACAGCTAAATTATGTTCATGTTTCAATTCTGCATATTGTAGCATATGTTGCAAATGGTATTAATATGCATGAGTCATCAAATTTTACTGTGTTTCCCTTGATTTCAGGCTACTGCATTATACAAGCTAGTTGCAGAAAGGGGACCATGGAGTACCTTGTCTAGATGGGCACTGGAATCATACCTCAAAGGTGATGTGGGCAAGGCATTCCTATTATATTCAAGGATGGCAGAGCTGGGTTATGAGATTGCCCAAAGTAATGCTGCATGGATTCTTGATAAATATGGGGAGCGTAGCTTGTGTATTGGAGAATCTGGATTTTGTACAGATGCAGAAAGGCATCAGCGTGCACATTCTTTTTGGTGGCAAGCTTCTGAACAGGGCAATGAACATGCTGCATTGCTTATTGGTGATGCATATTATTATGGTCGGGTATGTTTCTTCAGTCTCTGACTGTAAATTTCTTTGAATACTTTGATGCCATACATCCTACTCTCCTTTTATTTTCACCTAATTTGTTTCTAATTCTGCTAATTTTAGGGTACTGAGAGGGACTATGATCGTGCTGCAGAGGCTTATATGCATGCCAAATCTCAATCTAATGCGCAAGCTATGTTCAACCTTGGATACATGCATGAACATGGTCATGGACTTCCATTTGATCTCCATCTTGCCAAGCGTTATTATGATCAAGCCCTAGAAATTGATCCTGCAGCAAAGTTACCTGTTACACTGGCCCTCGCAAGCTTGTGGGTGCGAAGGAACTATGCGGACAGTTTCATAGTAAGTTTGTTTCTCTGGTTTTACAAACTTCCCTTTGTTGATCTTCACTATCAAAATTAGAAATGAACTTCTATGTCATCCATCAAAATGCCTGCCAATGCATATGCAGTAGAAACCTCTTTTTCATTAAGAACTTCTTGCCATTTCCCTGTCAATTTCTCTACTTGGCCGGTTAGACTTTTTGCTGCTGCATAGCAGTGGAACATGTAATTTATAATAGCTGGTCACTTCCCAAAAACTTATTGCATGATAGTCTGTCTAGTCATGTTATTAACTATTTCAATAATTGCCTTGTGTTGATGGCTATAAAAAATTCTAGGTTTTTCCTTCCCCTTGAGGTTTTTGTTTTCAGAAAACTGACAGTTACTAGAATTGCATGATTAGACAGCATGTCTTTCATGTGATTACTTTTGCACCAAGTATCCTGGGTTTAAGATTATGGGATTCTGAAACTTAAACCTCCACATCACTTGGTCCTAATGCATTTTGGTGCATTATTTTTGTCTTTACTCTATAAATCTCCAACTAATCACTAGTAAAATGATATATTTTCTGAGTATCTTCTATCTTTTCCCCATACAATGTGTTGTCTTTTCATCTTGTCTTGCTAAATTATGATTTTTCAGTGTACCATTCTGTGGGACAAAAAGAGAGTGAACATGCCCTTTGTTTATCTAATGTTAGTGCAACATACTTCTAAACATTAGCTGGAGTGATAGAAGTGGCACTAATTAATTTTTGTTCTCTTTTGTTCTCAATTTTATGCCAATTGACGTAAACATTAGCTGGAGGGATTAATTGCTGACTGATGCAATTTGATGCATCAATTTGGTTCCTGTACTCTTTATAAATTCGCAGTCAATTCATTCTTCCTATTTCATTTGGTTCAAAATGAAAATTCTGTCTGAGTAGATTCTATCTTTTCTTCATACAATGCATGGTTTTTACATTTTATATTGCTAAATCATGATTTTCCAATTTTGTATTCTGAGAAAGAGAGAACTTACCTTTCATATATCTAGTATCTGTGCAACACACTTGTGAATCTACAACACTGCCACTAATTAATTGCTTTTCCTTTTTTGGTTTTATTCTCTTCTCCATTTTATACCAATTAAACTAAATAGTTTGAAAGATCAATTGCTGATCTATGTAAATCATAAAGATTGAATTCATGCTATCAAAACTATAAAGTTCAGACGAGGCGTCATACAGATATTTCTCTGTGTGTAGTTTGTAACCTCCCATTTCCATAAATTGAGCACTGTGTTGTTTTCACACCAAATTGATAGAAGATTCCAGGAGGACACTGAAGTGATTTTGCATTCTTTTTTTACCCAGCAATTTTAAGCAAAATAGTAAAATTACTTTAAGTCTCAATTTTTTGGTTATTTGGAAAAAGCAGTTTTGTTTGTGCTCTTCTTTGGAAGTGCAGTTTGATTTGAATGAATATAATAGAATGTATGTAAGAACTTTAATTATCAATCTCTGTGGTGTGCTTGCACACAGGCATGTAATATTGTTGGTGGTCGTTCCTCTCAGAATGTGGCAAAGATTAAATTATATAATCACATTCAGCGAAATATGAATCCTAAAGGGAACACCCAACAGAACAAATTGGAGTAAAATATTTTATATAGCTTACTCTTATTTAAATTGGGGTTACGGCCTGTTGCATTTTGCTGTTAATATAGTACTCGATTCTCTTTATTGACTGATTAAGAGATGACTGTGCTCTTATCCTAGGTCCACTTGATCGATTCTTTACCTGGAATCTACCCAAAAGTTGAAGCGTGGGTGGAAAATGTGATCATGGAGGAAGGGAATGCAACAATACTGACCCTTTTTGTCTGCCTTCTGACGGTTCTCTATCTCCGTGAGAGGCAACGCAGGCATGCTGCTTTTGGTGCTGGTGAGGCTGCTATACCACAGCAGCCTATTGAGCATGCTGCTCCCTTACGATAACTGATGGAAATGATGCTCTGCTGAAACACTTGACACTTAGATTTCTGTGTTCTATAATGTGAAAAGGTAAAATTCATAAATGTAATACATGCCTTTTGAGTCTCTGGCAAAGAGTTGCTCTGTTTTCAGGCACACATCATGAAGTGAGTCAGAAATAAGCTAGCTTTTTTACCCTGCTTGTTAGAAACATATATTTGACTTAGATCTGTGTAATGTCAGTGTAGAGAGAGAGAGAAGCTAGACATTGTTCTGATTTGACCATTTATTTTATATGAGGATACATGTTTTGAGGCAAGAATCAATATTGCACTGTTGATTTGGGGGTCTTGATTGTAATTAGCAACACCGTATTAGGAATGTCAGGGTTCAATTTATACCATCTCTCTGTCTAATATCAATGTGTTGATGGTCATTGTCAATGAATTGTAATTTCTCACCAAATATGTCCCTCGTTATGTCCTTGGTAATGCACTTGCACTTATGAAGTTTTGGCTGGGAATTGGAGAAGTTAGGAAGTCAATTGTCACGGGCACTTAACTCGTGGGAGCTAAGGGAAGAACATTAAGTCAAAGCTGACATGGAAATTTTGGAGGTAAATATTCTCCAAATTCTGGTAATGTAAGGTAATGATAACATATATTTCTATTCATTTGTAGTTGATGCCATCAATAATGCATAAAAGATGAAACTAGCTATCTAAGTTGAAATTTGAAAGTAAAGAAAGGAGGAAGAGAAGGAAGAGAGGAAAAAAAAAATTGACCACTTTGAGATTTAATAAATTACAATTATAAATAAATTTTTAAAAAATTAACAGTTTATTCTTTTCTATTTTGATAAAAATGTTATTTGAAATAATAATTAAAAAATTTAAATTTAAATGTACTTGTAGTTACAATTAGTTACAGTCGTTGACGAGTAAAAATTCTAAATTTTTATAAAAAATTATTAGACTATATATAAAATTTTAAAAAATGTATACAAAAATATTTTAAAAATAAAAAAATTATGCGATATATAGTATTATAATGTTTAAATTCATACAATATTAAATGAATGGATATTTTATCAAGTGATATGAGAGCAAACTGTTAATTTTTTAAAAATTAAAATTTCGGAGAAGTAAAGTGTAATTTTCTTAATTTAACATGACGTGTATGACATATCAATATGCCAATGGTGGCTTGAATAATAAATTGATGTTGCATTGAATGTACTTGAAGGTGTTTTTTTTGTTATAATGAATAAAAGCTCAAAGACTGGCAAAGGCAAAGTGATATATTTAACCAGTTAATTTATGTTTTTAACAACCTTATATTCGATAGTCCTTTCTATAGTATGGGGTGGATCTGTATTCTCTTTCTTCTATTTTTGTTGTCTATAAAAATCTTGCAATCTCCCTTTGAACACACGGGATCAAAATTCACTTCCCTCAGCCACCTTTGATCACTTAGCTTATCAGACGTCTAGCTTTTGCCAGAAGTAAATCTTTAGGCCTCTTTTTTTTCTTCTTCTTTATTAACCACTTGAGATTCCATAGCTAGGAATTGCTGTTTTCAAACTTCACTTCCTATGTTTGATGCTGTATGTTCTACTTATTGCAAAATTTTGTAATCTTGGATATGCTAACCCATAGTTGATTAGCAGAGTCATTAACTTGAAAGAAACCCAGAGAGATTCTCCTCAGTTAGCAATAGCGACTAATGCAATTTCTACAACTCAATGCTCTTTCATTAAGACTTTCTCTTCTTGTAGTTGTACGCAGGCTTACCAGCTCCAATAGGTTTTTTTCAGGCTTGGTATCTTCTGAAACTGCATCTCTGTGAAGACATGTTAAATGCTTCCTAATCTCTAACTTGTTCACACTAAAACAATTTTCACAAGGCATTACTTTAAAGCTGTACATGACAATTCACAAGCTCTCTTTCCATCACACATATCAATTCATTCAAATCTTCTTTTTATTAAAAAAAAAAATAATAATCTGCCTGGTTCGAACACTAAACTTCATGAATTTAGAAAATTAAATTTAACCATCACTTAAGATGCTAAGTGTTTCATAAATTAAAAAAAAAGTTAAAATTTATTTAACTTCTTTAACTATTATTAAATTATGTAATAAATATTTCATAAATTAAGACTAAATGAATTCAAATTAGTTATTAATGAAGTCAATTGAATAAGATTGATAATTAAGCAAGTTATTTGAATAGATTTTAAATTGAGGGACTTAATTACATAAATTCCTTTTCTTATATGCAAAATTTAACACGACATTTTTTTTTAGTAAAAGCTAAGGCATTGAATTAAGTGGCGAGAGGGGAGAAAACCCACACAAAGAAGTACAAGCCTAAAGCAAGAAAACTAGAAACCAAAACAATGAATACATGGATGGAAACAAAAGCAAGAATATTACAAGAATACAACATACTAAGAACCAAAGATGTAAAAAAAACAAAATACACAGGAAAATTACAACTCGAGCAAGATGCAAGAGTGGAGAAGACCATATTAAGCCGAACAAGGACCATATAACCAACCGGGAATAAAGAAACGCCCTGCCAGATTTGAAACCATGCAAGCCACTGAAATAGAGGAAATAACCCTTAAAGGAGCTTCCAAGCACCAAGTGAATTATGCTAAGCTGTTCATGTAGAAAGAACAGCTAATCACATATTGGGCTATGATCTTGTAAAAGGATAGCCGCAATCGCCAATCGGAAGCCAAACAAACTCAAAGAGTTGATCAAAGAGAGGAACCATAACTAGATAAGAAACACAAACTCTGGAATATGACCATCTCATAAACACAACCATAGCTAAGCTAGCTATAGACAAAGCCCAACCAGAAAAACAGAACCCAGACCAGCTCAACAACAACCAAGAGCAAAACTCACTTCTGATCCGCAAAAGAAAAGAAGAAAACTCATCCACACAATATTTACAAAGTTAGAACCCCACGTCATCGACCAAAAGTTGGCCACACCTTTGGCAGGGTAAGCAAACAAAAATCATGGCACTGGGGGTGGCCTTTCAACGGCTGCTGAGGCTTCAGTCACGGGAGAGATGGGATCAGATTCTGGGGAACCAGAAAACAGTTGTACTTGATAAACAGGGGATTCCCCACTAGAAGAGTATGAGAAGCATATCATCGGTATTTCACCTTGGAGGATTTGGAACCAATTCATCACTAGGAACAAAAACAGAAGACATACCAGGCCTTTTACTAGCTACAAACATGGTGAAGAGGGAAGGAATTGAAAACCTAAAAACAAACCCTAGAGGGTGGGAAGGAGCTCTCATCTCTTAGAGAGAGAGAATCTTAATTAAAAACTATTTCAAAATAAAAAATTATCTTGAAAGAAATATACGTGCATTGGAAACAAAATATACGAGGATTGCTACAAATTATTTACGTCTTTAGACTCTTTTAACTGCATAATATGTCAAGACACTTGTGGCAAATCTATAAGTGGCTATTGGTCTCCTTAACCCACATGCTTGGTGCCAAAAATTCTATAATGCCTACTTCCCCAAGTATTATTTCTATCGAGGTAATAGGATTTTAAGCAACACTGCACCCATGGTGGATTTCTGGGAGCATCTTCAATTTCCTTGCCATCATCATTTACAGCCACCCCAAGCAATCTGTTTCTCTTCCTTGTCAATACATCAGTCGAGGGATAACCATCAAAAAATTTCTCCTGTCATGAATAAAGATCACAGAATCAACATGAATTTCAACCATGCAGAACTAGAATATTAAGGGGCGTATCTAGCTTAGTGGCAGTAAGGTTAATTGACCCACTGACTTGGAAAGTTCTCTTTTGATACCACAAAAATTTAATTATATTACTTTGATATAGCCAAAAAAAAAAAAGAATTGACCCCTCTGAAAATTGAAAATAAATAAAAATAACCCCACTTTCTACAAATAATTACCCTATTTTTTAAAAATTTACAAGTCTTTATTGATGATATAAAATTTTGACTCTACTGATTCAAAATTCTGGATACGCCACTGCAAGTCCTCCATAAGTTCTTTAAAGAAAGGAAGAACTGATGCAAAGAGTGCAACCAGTGCAGGAATGTATTATTGTATCCATCTTTTAGTTCCCACTTCAATTCATTTGAGATATTAATCCTGTACTTGCATATTTACTCAGTATTCTAGCCTTCAGCATATGCAGTTTGAGTGTCAATAACCAATAGTGCTTTCATATTAAGGACTCAGAATTTCATTAAGAACAAGAATAATTTCACTTAATGCCTCCACAAAAAACAACTGCTGAACTTTGATGAAGATCCACCACCTTTAAGGTGCAGATCCAATGTGGCCCAAGTTTAAAGACCAATCTTAAAATCAATCCTACTGCTAATATTCCAAGGATTTACTTAAAGCACAAACAGAAAAGAACTTTGAACTTCACTCAAACAATACAAAAAAGAGAAATTTATTAAAAAAAAAAATCAAATCCAATGTCAAGATATAATTCGAAGTGAATAGATATTTCATGATGATAATGCTTCTAATATATAAAAAATTTAATTAATAAATTTTCTTACCCCGTCTTCAGCAAATAAAAAAGCATGTATTCTGGCAGTTGGATCTTCAATAGTCAGTCTGATCCCATATGTTCCTAGATGAGAATAGAAGTCCTCAGCTTGGCATGGAAATACAGCCACTACCCGGACTATGGTCCTGAATTTAGATGTCACCTGCAAGGTTTGGAAGTCCATAAACAATAAGTGACATCAACCTGTATGCATCTCCTACATATTCTTCTTGTTTTTCTCTTGGGAAGTCTTACATTCAGTGAAATAGCATTTTACTAGAACAAGGGCATATTTGTTGACCCAATAATGTGATGACCTAAATACATAGCATTGACAGCCGTTTTTCACAAGTTCCAACCAAGTCAACCACAACAACTAAACTATGGATGGCAATGGGGCAGAGATTTCTCATTCCGAGCACTCAAGAATGGGGCAGGGAATCCCCATTTCTCTTTCCTGTGGGGAAGAGGACAGGAAGTACATCCCTGTCCCATGGAGATTCTTGGCCTGCTCCCACAGGATCCTGAATGTATATAAAGTATATATTATTAAGTTAGAAGTATACATATATATAAAATACATATGTAGTTAAAAAAAAAAGTTACTGTCAGTTACAAAACTTATTGTTTAAGTTTTAAAAAACCAATATGTATGTGTGTGTTAAAGTAAGAAGAAAACCACAATTAAAAAAAAAAGTAACATTAAAATTAACAAAAAGAAAAAGAAAAGTTGGATGAAAATCCCCATGAGGACGGGTATGTATATAAGTTTTCTCTCCATTAAGTGGTGGGGAACCGAGTGAGGAATGGTCCCCCACCCAGACCTGTTGTCATCCCTAAACTGAAAAGCCCAAGTGAAGAAACAATGCATTATTACTGCTGATCTGTTATCATTGAAATGTAAGACTTACATTAGAAGGTCATCTTGGTTCACTCCCAACTTTGTCTTACATTTGAAGGTCATCTTGATTCATCCCAACTTTTTCAAAGAAATTTAAGGAAATGACTCGATTGTCAAGATACAGGCTACTACGGTATACATCAATTATCTAAATCTGATTAGCGCTAGGCCTGCATTTATCATGCAGTAATAACAAGATTTCAAGTGAACCAAAAAGCAATATCGTTAAAGATTTCTTTTAGGCCTAAGCAAGTGGTATATCAAAGAAATTGTATACAGACTTCTCCAGTAGTGAACAAAATCTTGATCCAAAAGCCCATCAAATAGATGAGCTAATTAGAAAAAGCTATCCTCTTAGTCATGGACTCATCCCCAGCAGTCCTGTGATAATGAACTAGCTAAAACTTGTATCCTTTGAATTGCACCAAATAATGGTCCACTGTTTGACACAGTGACAAAAATAAGGATACATATTCGTCTTATCAGTACTTGAACCCACCATGTAGGGGGGAAAGTAATCCAACAAACCAAAAGATTGCAAAGGGAAGGGGCAAAAGAAATCCTATTCATGTGACTGTCAATATATGGAAGCTTAGCTATGTCTCAAGACATGATAATAAGCAACTTCAAAAACAAAACATCATACCTTTGAACATGTAAGAACATCCATCAATGTAACAAAAGGGGCATGGTCATAATCAACCTCTGAGGGAAGAAAGTGCATATATTAATGTATCATAATCACTTGCTAAGCTTATAATATAAAGGCAATAACTTCTAGAAGAGTAAATCACACAACTTTTTCTTAGAAGTAAACACAGAATACAACACTTTCAATCAAGTCAATATTGTGAAACCTGTAAGCTGTGAACAGTGAGGGAAGCACCAATAAGGGATGCGCTCCAATTCTGATGACAAACGTCCATTGTAAGACCTGACATAAATATCACAAGGCACATGCATATCAAACTTCAATCACTATATTGGAGCATAAGCAGAATGTCATTATTTTTTCTTTTTAATTTTTTGGGTAGGAAAAAAAGCAAGATGAAAATATACATGGTCACATTGACATATGTACTTACCTCTCACACCTTAAAATGAGATAGTTCCCATTTGACACATAACGCAGCTTTGATAAGGGCGTCAATATGCCACGCCATAATCCTGCATGCGCTTCACAAAGTATGTTGAGAAATTTTACCCATTTGCCAATATTGAGTAAGTGAAGAACATGCTTCTCATAGCTTTTGTCAATGATTACCCGTAATACTGTTCCAACAGTTGGAAATGTACATAATAAATCTCTCGGCAAAGGTAGAGGTTCTAATTGTAAAGGAAGTGGAGTGTTTCTTTCCTTTTCCAGTCTGTGTTCAAAGCATTTAATGTATTTAGAATGAGAAAATTAATATTTAGTTGAGAAAATCATAAGCTAAATGCTACATATGTAAAACACAAAAGCACTCTACATAATTTTGCAAAAAACACATTGGAGTCATAAACAGACTTCATCAACAAAAACAACCAATCAGAACTCATACCAGGTACCAAAGCATTGTTCCCAACAGTGTCATTGTACCAAGTTGAGCAGTCAGAGTGTCATAGTTAAAATACATCAAAATCAGAAATGACAATAGAATGCATATTCTGTCAATGTCAAATAGCATCAGTTATATAAAATATACCAACTCACTTTGTGTCAATGTTGATTGGTGGAGAATCTGTCCCATCCCATACAAAGACCATCCACTGATGTTCATTGATTTCACATACATGAAGTACCTAAACAATGCCAAATATGGAAAGATAAGACCAGCACTTGAGAACAATAAAAAAAGAGGTAATGATGTAGCAGGAACTTGACTAGTTCCTTACTCATATTGTTTATGCAAGAAGTTTAGTAAATTTAGGAGGAATATTTGCAGAATATCCAGGTTTGCAGGATTATTTATATTAGTCAAAGTCTTTAATTTTATTTATTTATTTGTTTCATATTCCAAAAAGCCTTTGTTATGATTAAGGATTAATTTTGTCCTATAGATACCTGATTTTGTGATATAAGGGAATTCAATTAATAAACAAATTCCTCCAAATTTTGCTTGAGTTGTGTAATACAATTCTCTCTGTATTCCTTTGGAACCATAGGTGTGAGTCTTAGAACCTGATTGCTTTATTTAGTTCTATAGTAAACCAGGCTCTTCACAGCCTCAATTCCTAAATTTCTATCCATCCTAACCATCATAGAACTTTGAAATTAAAAGCGTTACAAGCTGTCATATGAAAGTTTGATATCAAAGCTTCAAGAACCTTGGATTTTTTTTAATAATATTCATCAACCATGGTTTCAGAAGCTGTTTACTCAAAAAGAAAGGTTGATTCCCATCAAAAAGATCATAAGACAAGATCTGATCCGTGGGATGATAGCATGCATTCAATAGAAGCTAAGATGGATGATTTGCTTAAATTGATGTCTTCAAGTACAATCAAGCAAACTTCAAGGGCCACAACTAGTAGTCAAGCTACCCCTCAAAGGGCAACCCCAGGAATTAATCAAAAGCCACAAGCCATTCCCAGATTTGATGTCAAGCAATGTCCACAACAAGACATGGCAGTCAACATCACCAAGAAAGTCAAGGTAGAAGTTCCAGGTTTTGAGTGTAAGATTGATCCCACTCTATTTTGTGATTGCACTCATTCCATGCAATCTTACTTCAACTGGCATAGCATGGACAAAGACAAAAGGGGTAATGTTTGCTAAAATTAAATTTACTGGGATAGGTATAATTTGGTGATATGGTGTTGAACAGGATAGGAAAAGGTTAAGACAACCTCCAATTAATTAATGGGAAGAAATGAAAGCTAAGCTAGAAGCTAAATATGCCTGACAATTAATTGCAAGAGAAGTGAGTGAGCCAGCAGCTGTAACTGTATCAGAAACACTTCCTCAATTGGCTGAACTACTTTCTGATTTCTTGGATGTTGCGCTGCTAGAACTACCCAATGAACTCCTCCTTTATGCACTATACAACATGCCATTGATTTCATGCCAGGGTCTCAATTGCTGGTGTATATGGCTGGTTCTGCTATTTTTCCAAAGATAAATTTCAAGAGTGTTATAATCAAATGGCGTAGGCCAGGTGATGCCATTTGGGCTTTCAAATGCACCTAGTACCTTCATGCGATTTATGAATCAGATCTTTCAGCAACAATGGTCGATTTCTAGTTGTTTCTTTGATGATATCCTTAAATATAGTAACACAAAGGAGAAACATATTTCTCATCAACAAAAAGTCATGAGTTCTCTTTCAAGAGAAGCTCTATATTAATTGGAAGGAGTGTCCTTTCATGCGTTTGAGCAGTGTGCTTTTAGGTTTTGTTGTTTCTTCTAAAGGTGTCGAAGTTGATCAAGAAGAGGTCAAGGCAATTCAAGAATGGCCCACTCCAACTTCTTCACAGGAAATTCAAAGTTTTCAGGGTTTGGCAACATTTTATAGGTGTTTTATAAAAAATTTCAGTACTGTTATGGTACCTATCAATAATTGTATGAAGAAAGATCAGGTTGTTTGAACTGAGGCAGATTCTAAGCCTTTTGAAGAAATAAAGGAAAGGATGATCAAGGCTCCTATTTTAAGGATGTTTGATTTTTTCAGAAAGGTTTAAGGTAGCTTCTAGTTTGTGATGCATCACATGTAGGTATTGCAGGAGTGTTAAGTCAAGAAGGGCATTCCATTGCCTATTCTAGTGAAAAACTAAATGAGGAAAGACAGAGTACTCATCCAACAACAAGGAGTTCTAGCTGTTATTCAAGCACCTCGTCATTGGTGTTACTGTTTAATTTCCAAGGAGTTTGTTTTGTATCATGAAGCTCTCATGTATAGCAACTCCCAAAAGAAACTAACTTAGCACCATGCAAATTGGGTTGGTTTCTTACGGATTCTCTTGCACTCAAGCGTAAAGCTAGAAATGAGAAGAGGGTCGGCAGATGCATTTAGTTGAGTAGGGCTGGTTCTTACTTCCATATCTGTCTAAACTTACTTCTATATCTGTCTAAACTATAGGCTTTGAATTACGCAAGAGAGATTATCCAAATTGTAGTGTTAAATTTTGTATTAGAGAAAAAAAAAAAAAGAGGAATTTGTGTAATTAAGTCCCTTCAACTTAAAATTTGTTCAATTAACTTGCTTAACTATCAATCTTGATCGATTGACTTCATTAGTTATCAATTTGAATTAATTTGTCTCTATTTAAGAAAATTTTATTATATAATTCAATAATAGTTAAAGGAGTTAAATAGGCCTGATTGCTTTATTTAGTTATATTGTAAACCAGCCCCTTCACAGTTTCAATTCCAAAATTCATATCCATCCTAACCATCATAGAACCCTAAAATTACAAAACTTACAAGCTGTTCTACATTAGGTAACAAGAAATTGTAGTATCATTTTAGTGTAAAAAACTTACAAGAAGTTAATTGCCTTCAAATTCCTAAGCAGCAAAAAGAATAGAATATATATAGTGGCCTCACCTTGCAAGCCAAATTAGCTGGCTCTCCTTCTCTCATCTCCCTGAAGAACGAGAAGCTATTTGGACCTACCAAGTATATGCAAAATAAGCATTTAACAGGATGGATGAACAGGTCCACATCATAGTATCGAAAAGGCTAGAGAATTGACATAGATAACAGCAAGCTCAAAAAAGATAAAGACATCAAGAAACTAAGAATTAAGGTCCAATTTTTGTGTCATGTATATTTACCACCATATTTTTCATATCATGTATATATTCACTACATTGACAGCCAGAAGCAGTTGGCCAGCATCAATTAGTGAGTGGGTGTCATTCAATTTTCTTGCAATCTTTTTTTTTTTTGGTTCTTTATGTGAAGTAATGTCAAAATTACTTCTGAATTATTAATTAGTCAGTGGGTGCTCATATAATTTTCTTGCAGTTTTTATTTTTATTTTTTTGCTGACTCTGTATTATCAAAATTATTTCTGATAATTTTCCAAAGCTATCATATTGGCAAACAAAGTTCTCCAAATTCAAATAGAAAACTGGAAAAAATGTTTACTTACTCCACTTTGTCAACTTCAAGAAACAGTCTTCTTCTAAGCAGGTCAAAATCTGTGATTTTTTCAGGGATAAAAATTTATAATACATAAATAAAAATTCAGAGGAGAAAATGGAATTTAGTTCCTCAAAGTGAATGCATCTTAGATCTTCTAATAAGAACAAAATATAGAGGAAAAGAGTTATATTTCAAATTTAATAGTGGTTCTGGTAAAATGATAACAGAATAGCTAATACCAATCAACCTACCACTTACAGAAGTATTTATGTCACAAATCAATCAATATTTGCTCATCAATAGTACCTTCATCAAGAATAAAGTCAGCTAGCCACTTTCTCAAGCCTGCTATAAACTTTGAGTCCTGGTCTCTAGGATGATATCTTGAAGAATATTGATAAGGAAGAAAATCTCCACCATCTTCTCCTTTATATAAAGCAAAAGTAGAGAACGCCTTGTTGAAAACTGCATTTACCTCCCCATGATGAGTCTTCATCTGCCTCAATAGATGTCTCATTTTTTAGTATATTTGGAAATGATTTTTAAACAATTACAAGTAAGCATAGAGCATATTTTTTGAAGCTTATACGGCAATGAATAGTTCAAAAAAATTACATGTAAATGAAATAATTAGAAGCAGCAGATAATCTCTCATCAGTAATCTATTTGGGACAAAATTTTCAGTTCTATCTCATGAAACATGAAGCAATTTTAAAAGAAAATTAAGAGAAAAGATAACATTACACTTCACACGAAAATCCACTAAATGTTAATAGCTGGTAAGTTGTTGCATGCTTTAGTGGCTGTTTATGTGGAAATACATATACAAGCTCAATCATCCAAATCACCCACATTTCCAGCATGTGAATCAACCTCCTTAAGGAAGAGCAAACATTCTTACTCTTTGTAACATAGAAAACAAAAAATAGAGGAAGCCGGGGCAGAAGCTCCCAAATTCTTGTCTATTCCTAAATAGTAATTACTCTTCAATTTTTTGTTTTCCAAATTTAGGAAAAAAAAATAAGGGACTTGGAAAAGCAAAGCACAGAAGTATGAAATTTCCAAGAAAATTACTATAATAAATTTGTACCAGAACATGAGAAAGCTGAATTATATCTCCAAGCGATAAAATACGAGGAAGTTGCTCCGTATTTGAGGCGAATATATTAACTGTTAATCCAGGCTTGGGAAAAGATTGATCAATAACTTTCAGTGTACAAAACCAATCTGAAAAATTAAAAATATACGAATAAATTATTGCCCAGAAAAATTGGAAAACATAATATAAGAAAAAAAATTGAGAACAAATTTCTTATTTTTCTTAAAATAATAATAATAATAATGATGATGATGATGAAGAGCTGGCTCAGATCACACCTTCATTGGAAGATTCATCAATCTACTACCAAACCCCAATTACACAAAAATAAAAGGGGGTAGCAGCCGTAAGTCCGGCCTTTTTTTGTCATCATAGCCAGTTTTGCTGATATTAAGGAAAATATTAACAAGGAGGAAATAGAGTGAATACCAGTGCCTTTGGTTTTCCGGGGTAAACCCAACTCGACAACGACAGCAAAGAGACTGACTTTCTGGTTGATGGAAGCTATTGCATCTTTTATCTGAAGATACTTGTAATCATCTCTGTACTCCATTTCTGTCTACTCTACCTACAGATTTAGCTTTAGGCCGTGTTTGGTTCACATAGAAAACTTATATTCATTGGAAAAAGAACATGTTCGGTTCAGTCTAATACAAATGGAGCAAAATCTTTCAAAAAGCAGCTGCAGATTAGAATTTATTGATTTATAAACATATTAAAGCCAAATTCACTTAAATCACTAATATACATATTTTCTAAAAAGAGTGAAAGATCAACCTTCCGACCGTAATGTTCCTATGAAAGCAGTGAAATGAGATGAATGCAGCAGGTTTACATTACATGATTTGAAAGAAAAAGAGAGAGTCGGGAAATTACGCAATAAGGAACAGATGGCGGCGGTGATCTGCACTTTGAAGAAGGGAACCGAAAAGAAAACGCATAAAAGGTAAAATCATTTCATCTTTTCATTAATTGTACAACAGGCTTAACTTTACTTGAAAATTTAATTCCAGTCCATGAAAAAAATATACCAACCCACTTTGAATTAAAAGTAAATTCAAATAGCCATCAAATATTTTTGAATCAGTATATCTAAAAACACTCAAATTCAATTTGGCATCATCTTTTTTTAATTGTATTTTTATGCTAAAAATATGTACATTAGAAAGTGAATATTTTCAAGGCAAACAAAAACCCCTCTTTAACCATTGTATTTTTTTATTTTTATTTTGGCTACTGATTTGTGTACTTTCGTTTGTTAACATTAACCCCAAATACTTCTATTTTTATATTTATTAAGCCCTTTGTCGATATTGAAAAGGATGACAAATGTCTCCATAAATTCGACATTGAAGCTTTTATAACTTAAAAATTAAGTAAATGCTTTTATCTGTTTGTATAAATCAGCCTTTTAATCCTTCACTAATTATTTAATGGTCATTAAAAAATAAAAAATAAATCAATAATTATTTTAAATGACTTGAGAAATAAAAATTTAATATTGGAGCACCAAAACAGAACACTCAGCAAATACAAAATACTTGCGCTTCCTCTAAATATATGAAACATTGAATTAGGAAAAAAAATAAGTGGCTAGAGGGTTTATTTTGCCAGGTATCTACATCATATGAATAATACAATGATCTTGATCTTCTCCAAAATTGTCAAAGGACTTTCCACCTCCTACCTAATGAGGGCTTTTCCATATCTGTTGGTCGTACTCAGCTGTTGCTTCCTTGGGACGCTCGCTTTTGCACTTTAGGCAAGCGGCATTTTTACTGAAATTCAAGAAATCACACCTTCAGGGACAGCAACCAAACTATTGATTCATAAATCTTGTCATATGTAAAAACTCACAAAATCTACAAATTGAAACTCACGATGGGCATTCCCACTCTCCCCATTTCAGCTTTCTCTTGGGCCGTAGTTCTTTGCAACTCAAACACGTCTCATTGCTCGCAAAATTCATTCATCCACACCTGCGCATGAAAGCCAAAGATAACAATGTTATACACTAACAAGTACTAACACAAATAAAATATCCATTTTAGCTTGACCTTTTAATAACAGCAAGTTTCACTGGTTGACATATATTTTCTCTAAACCAGGCAGGCATAAGGAGAAAGACGGTAGCTAAATACCATGGCTAAATGCATGTGTACAGATGCATACATATAATCCTGCTCTTACAACAAGTTTCCCTGCCAATTGGAAATTAAATTTTCTTCGAATCATTGATAATAAGTACAATTGATGAAATGCGATAGAATTAGCTGTGTGTTTGTATTCAAAGCTGTGGTTTTTTTTTATTAAAATCAATTGCCTTAAAAACTGGTCATGGTAAAAAAAATTAAAATTTTCCTTGCATGCTACAATCAGATGGCCGATTTTGAATTATAGCATCTAGTTCTCTGCTTAGCACTTAGCAGGCCAAAAACAATTGGCAACTTGCTGCAAGCAATTCCAATCTCCTGCCTTCATTTCAACATCATTTACACCAACCCTCTTTGGACCCTCTGCTTTACACTTCAGGAATCTTATATTTCTTGCAAATTCATGAATTCGCATCTGCAACAAAGAATTGCAGCCTTAAGTTAGTATATTATGATTGGAAAAAAAAAAAAAAAAAAAGGCTAGAGATGCAAGTTCTAATGATGCTATAAGACAGTGGAATTATGGTCCATCACCTTACAACTATCAATGGCATCTGATCAAGGGCTGACTAGTATTTTGTTTACACCAATAAAACCAAATGAAGATTTAATTTTTCTTCTTTTTTTTTTTCACAATTCAGTTTGCTTTGGATAAATTCAGTTCTATTATGAAAAACCACATTGACTATATGAGATTCTAACTGAGCCTAGCCAATGCAATATAAAGCTCAAGCCTGACTCATCTCACAAATTCAAGATTCGAAACTTCACTTGAACTTGATTGAGCTTTACTTTTTGTATTCCTGAAATAATATCAAATATACTTGAGCTCTTTTGAATAAATCTGATTATCAACATAAATTCATATTAAAAAAAAAAAAGAAAATTGGTAATATCAAACTAAAGCATAAGCAATCTTGGGATTGAGCTCAAATTGGCATTTCTACTCATATTTATTTAGAGTAAAATTGCAAATAACATGTTCTTTTTCATGTATAACAGACAGCATAAAATATAATTCAAAAATTACAAATAAACCAGAGTTGATTAGGCTTGAAACTACTTGATTGAGTACTGTAATACCTAAACGTGACTGACTTTTCAAACCACTCGTGCTCAAGTTTGATTACATTAGACTCAAGTCATGTTCAAATATTTTGTTAGGTAACTTAGAGTAGCTTACGAATAGTTTGACTCATTCACAATCCTAAATAGCCAATTTGTATGAATGCAAATATATTTTATATTTTTAATTGTGCCAGTTAAGTTTAGACAATCTAAAGAAAGAAACACTAATGCTAACAAACGATACAATTCTTGCTTGCCTCTATTCCCCACCTCTGCCCCCCACCACCTCTCTCTCTCTCTCACTCTTCATTTAATTAACACATCGTCATGCATCTGCTGCAGGTCTCTGTGTCCAGCCAATGTCATTATTGTAGAGCAATTGCTATTTCTTTTTGGAAGGAAACTGGACATGGACATCCTAAAGTGAGCTCATATCAATCTTGTAGCAGAGAATTGAGGCAAATGTCTTTATGACATTGTCAATTCTGACTCAATCTTCCTTATAGTCTCAGAGATGCAAGAGGCAAGTCATCCTCAATAAGTTTTCTAGATAGATCTGGTTCCATGTTGCTCTCTACAAACTAAACTTTCAATTCTAAGATTATGGAACGATGGGCTTTTGTTTTCAAAATAAAAATAATTTAAATTGCTCTTGTACTGATTGAAGAAATACAACAAATGCTGATGAACTCTCTGAGTGTCAATGTTTTCATCCCTGAACTGAATTGAAGAACTTGGAGCAGCCAGGTTCAGTTTTTTGCTTTAAATTGGTTTTGGTTAATTACAAACTAAACCAACTGATAACCACTCCTAATCTAATCTATACTAGTAACTCGACAAATAAAAAGCAAAAGGATAATGTAACAAAATAAGATCGCAAGGAACTTACTCAGAACATATCCAATCACCTTTCTTCTTTTCCATGTCAATAACTCCAACCCTTTTTGGGCCTCCTTCACTACATTTTAGGCCTCTAATATTTTTAGAGAAGTACAGAAAGTTGCATCTGCAACAAAAGTTCCAAGAATGTTAGTTATAAAATTTATAGACATATACATGTGAAATATTAGAGGAAATGATTAAGCCTTTGCTTGGATGCAAAATGTTGACAAAGAAATTTGATTTACGTTTTATGAAGGACACGAGAAGAAAATAAATTTCATTTACTTAAATTCCTTCCGATTGTTTGGTTACCTTAAAGAAAACACAAGTTAGATTTCTTTCCTACAGGAAAAGAAAATGTTAAATTTCTTATTTACTCTCCTTTCCCACCAATTTGGAGGGTTATAATTGTAAGCATATAGAATAATTTGGGAAATTCAACTTACCTCCTCCGCTTTTTGTTTACCCCCTTAATTTGTTATCCAAACAATGGAAAGAGGGGAAATTCTATTTATTTTCTCTTCTTACCTTCGATGTTAAGAACAGTCACTACAAACACCACAAATTAACAACAAACAAGACAAATGAACTGATGTATTCAAAGAAGATAAGGTGAGTCTTCTATTAATAGCTCTTCTCATTAACATGCATCTTCACTCCTTGAGTCAACAAAGCAATAACATAAAAGAAAGAAAATTTAGAAATGGAAAATCTGTGATAAAACACAGCCCAGGGAGAGGAACTCCCCTTCTTTAGGTTGCTGCCCAAAGACCCCCAAAAATGAATATCCCAAAAGCTGCCCTGCTATCCACCTTTTCCTCCAATATAACTAACTTCTGATTCCCTGATTTTCCTCATCCATTGATCTACGTGTCTCCTTTTTCTCTCTAGAATATACCTGCCACCTAGGAGATGCACGAGTGTTGTGAGGTGAGGGCTGATTTGTCTGATTTGCCACTAGCCTCTCATCCCTTTCTGTTTCTCTATCACCGCCCCTCCTTCAGAAACAGGCTTGTCCTCAAGACTGAGGAATGGAAACTGGCTTTATAGAGCTGATTCCTCCTCTCACGTAGCCTCTGCCACTGAACTAAGAGCTGTGTTATGGTGTCGCCCTGGTGTTGAACAAGGCGTTTGGCAAAAATTTTCATTGGTAAGGACTGATTGGACTGTTCTACTGTCAATTCTTCAGGTAAGGCAGCCTCCACAGTGTGTTACCACTGCCCGCTTCAACAAAGAAACATGAAACACTGGGTGGACCTTTGAATGTAATTTCAACTTGTAAGCTACTTGTCAAATCTTAGCTTCAATTTGAAAGGGACCATAATAATGAGGGGCCAACTTTTGATTGATTCACTGAACCACAGATTGTTGGTGGTGAGGACGCAGTTTCAAATATACCCAGTTTCCTTCCTGAAATTGAACATCCCTCCTATGCAAAGCAGCAGTCTTCTTCGTATGTTCTTGAGCCCGTGTGAGGTGGAGCTTCAATTGCCGTAAGGCTTCATCCCTTTCCTTCAACTCCTTGGCCACAACTTCAACCTTGACTTCTCCGGGTATAAATTGCACTACTGTAGGAGGTTTTCTTCCATAGACAGCCTCAAAGGGAGTGGTGCCGATAGAAATATGATAATTGGTATTATACCAAAATTCAGCCCATGGTACCCACAGAGACCAATGCCGCAGTTGATCAATAGCAAAGCATCTCAAGTAGGTTTCCAAGCATCTATTTACCACTTCCATCTGTCCATCCGACTCTGGATGATAAGACGAGCTTATGTGTAATTCAGTTCCCTGCATCCGGAAAATCTCCTGCCACAATTTGCTCATAAAAAAGGGATCACAATCACTAAGGATCGATTTTGGAATGCCATGAAGTCGAACTATTTCTTTCACAAAGATTTCAGCAATGGTGCGAGCCGTATAAGGATGCTTCAACAAAATAAAATGGTTGTACTTGGACAACCTGTCAACTACCACCAAAACAGTGTCATAACCTTTTGATTTTGGCAATCCTGAAATGAAATCCATTGAGACATGCTCCCATATGACGTCAGGTATGTCTAAAGGTTGTAATAAGCCGTCAGGAACTAAAGTATTAGATTTGCTTCGCTGGCACACCTCAAATTCCCGGACGAAATTTTGCGCCATAAGACTCATGCCTACCCAATACAAGTTGGCTGCCAGACGTCGATAAGTCCGGTAATATCCCGAGTGACATCCACTACGAGTGCTATGAAATTCTTGCAACAACTTTGGAATAAACTTGGAAGTTGAGGAGATAACCATATGCCCTTTATAGTACAAAATTCCATTGTTAACAGCAAAGCCAGGTCGAGCTTGAGGATCACTCACCAAATCAGCCTTAATTTGTTTCAAATGAAGGTCGCCATCCACTTCTTTCAACAATTCATAGCCATCTTCTCAAGCGGGTGAAAAGACCATGGAGCTGTAATCTCCTTCATTTCTCCTAGATAAAGCATCTGCAGCTCTATTTTCTGTTGTGTAGTACGAGGAGGGTTGGTCTGAGTGGTGATTGCTGGAGATGTGATAGAATGCTCTAGAGTACCCCCTTCTTCCTCGGATATAGGTTGTTTCTCCATTTTTTTAATCCATTGCATGACCACTGTTTGGAATTTCTCCTGGCTCTGTTAAGAAGCTATCATTTGTTGGTTCATTGCCATCATTTGTTCAGATAAGTTGCGGAGCTGTTCTTCGTGGGCATCAAGGCGAGCTTGAGTTCTGGTTTCCATCGTTCCGTCGTTCTTTCCCATCAAATCCGGCAGGTCGGACCAATGTTAAAAACAGTCACTACAAACACCACAAATTAACAACAAACAAGACAAATGAACTGATGTATTCAAAAAAGATAAGGTGAGTCTTCTATTAATAGCTCTTCTCATTAACATGCATCTTCACTCCTTAAGTCAACAAAGCAATAACATAAAAGAAAAAACATTTAGAAATGGAAAATCTGTGATAAAACACAGCCTAGGGAGAGGTACTCCCCTTCTTTAGGTTGCTGCCCAAAGACCCCCAAAAATGAATATCCCAAAAGCTGCTCTGCTATCCACCTTTTCCTCCAATATAACTAACTTCTGATTCCCTGATTTTCCTCATCCATTGATCCACGTGTCTCCTTTTTCTTTCTAGAATATACCTGCCACCTAAGAGATGCACGAGTGCTGTGAGGTGAGGGCTGATTTGTTTGATTTGCCACTAGCCTCTCGTCCCTTTTCGTTTCTCTATCACTCGATAACAAACAAAGGCTAAGAGATCATTGTTTTCTAATGCATATATTAAATACTATTAATGCAAACTCTACGAGTTAGACCAGTTATGAATGGTAATGAGATTGAAAACTCTCACTACTTGCCCTTTAAGGACAAACTAACACAGGCTATGGTCAAATGCCGACAATATCCCAAGCAGAATCAAGGCACATCCTTCAGACTGAGGAAAAAAGAAGATTAGCAGTAGCACATAAAATAAATAGCCTCATTTCTGGGAAAAATAATGGTAGACCTCCAGTCATGCATCTCAGCACCAAGTAGGCTACAAGTTTTGATGGTAAAAACTCTCATCAGCTGTAAGAGTCATAAAAGCTATAAACTAATGAGAAAAATTTCCTAACGAGGCCAAACCTGTTGGTTGAGTAGATATGGGAGCATGTGAATAAACCATAGATAATATCAGTAGAGAAGTCTAACTGTGTGAACAAATGAGCAGTTTAAAGGACTTCCATTTCTCAAGGGATGCATCTTCACAAAACTATTGAAGGAATATTATTTTGCTTTTTCTCACAGGTTTTAGGTTTTATCTGATGGCAGGGGAGATCATTGGTCCAAACAAACCAAAATTTGAAGTTTATGTTTTATGTGAACCAAACCGACTAGAAGCTTTAAGAGAACCAAATCAAACCAAAATTTCAGTTTGATTTGCTTGATTTCTGCCTCTGATATGGGCATTCTTTTGGGCCTCTTTGGCTCTGTGCCACCCTATATTTCTACTTTTCCAGCTCCCCTTTCAATGATAGTAAGTTCTTGGATTCAACCTCTCCTGTGGTCTTATTTTGATTTTAGTAAATTTCAAAGGAAAATAAACATCCCCCATTAAAGTGAGGATATAGCTGAAGTCTCAAGGGAATGAGTCAAGCAACATATGAAGTTTCCTTTTTCTTTTTTTTTTTTTTTCTTTCCAAAGACAGCAATTCAGTGGTTTTCCAATGCCAATCAAAGTCGAATTTCCATTGCAAGTTATAACACCACAATACTGTGACATACAAGATCACAGTCTCAAAGTACGAAAACAATTTCTTTCTCACACCAATGCAGGAAACAAGCCAAGAGACCCATTTTAGAGCCTTCAGTACATGAAATCAACTTCAGTTATAAACGCAGGTAAATAAATTAGATTCAGTTATGAAGCTCAAAGATGAGAATAGTGAAGACAAGAGTAAACACGCATCGTATGGATGGAAAATGGAAATATATCAATTTACAGAGCAAATGTAAATTAACTTGATTACATGTGAAAATCGTCCACAATATTTCGTCTCCATGGTACAGGAAAACACTGTTCAATGGCATTTACAAATAATATATCTTTAGAATCAATTGAGAAAGCAGATTGAGAGGGGAAGAGCTGAGGCAGAACTGCAAAGTGTGAGTATGAGGCAGCTTAGGTAGTGGCAGCATTGGAGGCTTTTGAAAAGAGGCCCAGTGGCTGAGACAACTAAGAGGAGGAAGGGCCCAGATATCTTAGGTTTTCTGACTGAGGGAGGAACAGTAAATGAAAGGATGGTGGCAGAGGAGAGGAGACAGGAGGATTTCAAGTTCAAGATAGAGGGGCTACTGGTAGAGAGAAGAGAGGGACAAAGTCAGAAGTCCCAACAAAGGAAGCAAAGCAGAAATTATTTTGGTTTTATTATTTATACATACATAAAACGACATCCTTTTGATACATTGAGTATTAACTTTGGTTCGGTTCCTTTTTTTTATTTTGTTGGCTTTCATACTAAACCAAACTAACATAACTGAACTTGCTAGGAAATACAAACCTAACCTAAACAAAGTTTCAAAAAACTGATCCCAAAAACCGAATTGCAATGCTTCAGTTATAACCAAATAGAGCTAAACCATATCTGTTGGCAGTAGGTCATTTTTCTGTTTCTCCAGGGGGCATCCCCAAATCACTCCTCTATAAGCAACGGAAGCATTCTAACCTAATAAGTAATAAAAAAAATAAGTACAGATGAACATGAGAATATGCACAGCTATGTTCTATTATCTATACTATTACTTGGGACACATCCAATGTCCTCTTTTAATTACAACATTCTGAGACAAACAGGCATCTGCACTGGTGGACTGGGGGTTGTCCCACTCAATTCAATCAAATCAGAAAGCAGCTTCCTTGCAGCTGCTTCAGCAGCCTCTCTACCAGGAGGTTTTTCTTCCCCTGAGATCCTCGCAGATTGCAACCACTACAAACCTGCAAGCAAGTGTTTATTCAGACCACAACTAGAAATTCTTAACAGTGAAGAAAACAAAATGCCTTTCTTAAGCTTGAAAAAGAAGCCGATCCTCCAAAACACTGAAAAGAAACATACCATGATATCAAACATGCCCTTATTCTACCTGAGGTTGTACAATATAATGGTGCATTGTATGCCAAAGATTTTTGTTCACTAATGTCAGTCAAATTACTAGTTTTAGGAGGTAATGAATGTGAAGGAAACAGGTCCAGAGCTTTATCTCTCCCACGCGCACTAGATATGTCATAGAATAGATACCATACCATTAACACTAGAACAATAGCATTTTGAAAGTAAATAACAGTATTAGCACGCCATAAAATATCTTTGTTAAGAGTATCTAGCAACAATGAGCAATTGTTGATTATGAATTGAATAAAAAAGAAAGCAAAACAAACATACATCTCCTTCGTCCAATCGCAAGTAAACTCTAAACCTTTCGGCCGAATTTACTGCTTTACGAAGAAGATTAGGGCATCCACTGGCCACAACAGTCTGGATATCAGCTACAGATAACGATCTGCAATGAAAAGAAATAATAACAGAGAATATTGCATAGAACACCAAAAAGGCAAAAATTGTAGCAAGAAATTAAAAAGAAAACGAAATTAGGCATAATTAAGGAGATCATATCTATCCCGGGCAAAGCTAAGGAAACTAGGCTTTCAATTGTTTGAAGTCCTTACAAAGATTGTGGGAAGCATCATTTGTAATAGTTGATGTGGAAGCAAAGTAGCCCTTGGTCTTCAAGCGGTCGACGAAAGACACCCACTCGGGCCATGGATGGAGTTGTTGGTGTTGTTGGTGAAAGGTGTGATGGGAGGTAAGAGAAGGAAGAGCAGAGGAGAAAGAGTAGTAGCGGTGAAATTGAAGAGATTTGAAAGGCAATGTAAAGAGAGAAGTGTGGTGGATAGTAGGAGAACGGAACAGTAAATTCCCCGAATTTAAGAATTTCGAAACCGACATTTTTGACGTTCAGATGTAAGAATTGGTGAGACTAAGGTCAGGCACGCAGGAAAAAAGACCTCAGGTTTTTTGCAGGGTTTTTGTCTATACTATACTCTACAAGAAAGGCAAAAGACATTTCCCAGTAACATGCAATTGTTTCAATTTTAATACTCATGTTGACCGGCTTTTAGTTCAATTTATCATATATTTTATTTTTATCCAGATTACCCTTTTAAAAAGTCAAAATTTTTATTATAATATGTTCCTTACCAGTTGAAAAATACTTTTAGAAAAATAGTTTTTACATTTCACGTACCAATATATTTTTAATGGTCCAATCTATCATATTTTTGAAATATTAAATATCAAATTGGTCTAAAAATCGAACCAGTAAATAAAATGAAAAAATTTGACAGATAGCTGGATATGAATATGATTTAACCTCCAAGAAAATATGCTTTGGTGAAATTTTTTTTATTATTATTATTATTTCTCCAAGAGAAGGTTTACTTCACTACCGAAAATTTAAAGGCATTTGCTGTATTTCTTCTTTTTTATCAAATAAAGCTCTTCTCTTGTTTTTTTTTTTTTTTTTTATCTGAAAGGGAAAAGATAAAACAGAGCAAAATACAGAGAAAACAAACCCAGAACCCAGCTAAAGCAAGGTGCGGCGATAATGAGCAACTCCACTCATATCTCCAAGATGCAACAGATCAGCAATCAAATAAAATAAGACCAGATCGAATTTGTGAAACAGTAGTAGTCAAATTATTAAAAACATCACAATCAAAATCCAATCTCTTTATTTTGTAGTTTCAACAATAATCATTAATATCTAATTTAAGATATCAAAGATTTTTTTATATTGATTATAATCACCCGATGGGGGAATTTTGTTAAGAAATTTTGTTAAGAAATCTTGAGTAACTCTCTGTTTGAATTGATAATTTACTCAGGTGAAGCTGGAAATCAAGTAATCCTAGAAGACTCCCCCACAACATTCTCCATTCGTGTGTACCACTCCCCTATTCCAGTGTGCTCCACCATATCTTTACCAGACCTTAGATACCGGATGGGTCTTAATACTCCAAACACAGCAAGGTCAGCCAGATTAGGTTTTGATCCTCCTGGAAAAAATAAACTCATGAAATAAGCATTTAAATAATAATAATAATATAAAAATTAAAAAGAAAAAAAAACTTTTTAAATGATATGTCCAATGCCTATCCCCCGAATCTTGTTTCGAACGAGCTTCAGATTTATGCATCAAATTTAGCGCCAACAAATTACACTTAAGCCTCACATCTCAACTTTTGTTTCCTATCTAAAAAGTTCATCTTTGAACTCATATGTCGAAGACATCATAAACAATCCTAGATCAGATGTCTGCTCTGCCAGCTTTGACCAACATATTCCATTCAGCTTCATAAATGACTACTACATACCTATTTTTACACAAATCATATGCAAACTAAAAATCCAAAAACAAATTCAGTTGTTTCATAGTCCCTATATCTTACGCACAAACTGTAGGAGAGAGCTTCACCCGCTCACTAACAGAAGGTCTTTTACCTGTGTGCATATACATTCTGTTCTTACTACAACTTGAAACCTAACTGACCCATGTCTACTGAAGATTGATGCGACCACTTTATTCTTCTATACCATGGAATGAATGCATGAAATGCTTATCAATCAAGTAACTGCTATTAAGAAAGGGTAATGTATCTAATTCAGAGTATATTGAGTTCTACACAACAAATATCAGTTTGATATTTTGATAGCTTCAAATTGCATACCAAGAAATTCTCGGCCGTTTAAAGCATCCACCCATGTTTCTGCAGCTTCATACAGAGCAGCACGTTCATCAGTAATGTTATATTTCTTCTTCAGATTCTTGGACACAAAATACATAGCTGCAGCTCCGGCATATTTCACTGTAATTTTTTCTGTGAAGCTAAAATTGCCTACAAGAGAATCAAGATTTCATTTCAAAAACAAATCACAAGTATCAGCCAAAATATGATGCACTGATACAGCAAAAAAAAAAAAAAAAAAAAAAGAAAAGAAACAAAGAAAAAGAAGAAGCAACATAGTGCAATACATAAAAAGTTCAAAAAAACGTTAATAATTAGGTATAAGTTGTGCAGAACCTGCTTGAATCTGGCAATTGATACAAGTAATGATTATACATTACATGGAAAAAAAAAAAAGAAAAAAAAAAGAAAGAAAAGAAACAAAGAAAAAGAAGAAGTAACATAGTGCAATACATAAAAAGTTCAAAAAAAACGTTACTAATTAGGTATAAGTTGTCCAAAACCTGCTCGAATCTGGCAATTAATACAAGTAATGATTATACATTACAAGATCAAGTAGATTCTATAGAAAAAGAACAAATTAACTACTTAAGACAGTAGATTCAAATGCAACTAAAATATACAATATCAACACTGACCCAAAAAAATTCCAAAACTATGTATCTTGTTTCAATCATGGCTGGTCCTTTCAAAGTTATCAACAGCAATTGAGAACTTCAATATCATAGTTAGTAATTATAGCCACCACCTAGTTTCTATCTCTAAATAATACAACCACAATGATGTTGGTACTCACAATTTGAATTGGTTTTAAGAACTTTTAAGTCGATCATAACAATACTCAAACTGACCAAAACTTTTTGCAAAATTTTAATAACTTGAATTTGAAATTAGTATTTTTTTTTTTTAATATTTATCATAAGGTTTTTCTTAAATTTCAGTGAAACGGAAAATGTAAGCAGTGTAAATGAAAGGTAGAAGTCTTAACTAGAAATATTCCAAGTAGCTGTCACATTTTGATGGTACATACCATGGAAGGAAACACAAACTTTTGCCACCCCTTTTATGATTAATCAAGTATTTGGACAATAGTAATAATTTTAATAGAAGTGATTGCAATTTAAAAATATATATATACATTTTTCATTTTCTCTGATCCTTTAAGGGCAAAGGAAACGCACTCCATCTATTCTTAAATGCAGAAAAAAGTAATGCAGATATAGCTCCCCAAAGAGCAGTAGACACGTATAGGACATTTCATTACATAGACCATTGCCATAACAGCACAGCATCAACTAAAGGTATCAATTACTTGACAACAATTTTTTTTTAAAAAAAAAGTTGGAAAGGCATTACAATATGACTTGAACTCACATATTTCTGATGAAATGGTCATAAGTCATTAAGCATATATCATGTGTAACATATATAGGTTGCTGGCCGAATAAATGTCAGTCTTTGAATATCATATGAAGATATGATTCAAAAGTTGTACAAGCGCATTATTTCCCTTTCTCTGCTTTCAGTTCAAAACAATATTGATAAAGGTTTGTGCAAGTTAGCAGTGTGTCTAATCACATGCAATGAGGATCAACCTAAATTTTAAGACATGATATTGATATGAGGTCTGGGCAATTCACCCTTTTCACGCAAGAAACAATATGCCACTGCCATCAATTCCAAATAGAAGATATGCCCATGGTTTGGCGTAACAATGACCTCAAGAGCTTCCCCACTTTATATGAGTCAACAAACAAGTTGAAAAATTTATTCATCATAGGAAAATTAAGTAGACAGACCACAAAATGCAACTGATAACCAATGCCTTTGAAATAATATAGAGCCTTTAGCATATGCAATTGAAAGAGTTATAAAATCAGTTCAATATGCCATATTATATTAAACATGCTCAACTATCCAGACATTTACTAGTAACTCAGGATGAGCGCTAGTACCCAAAAGCCAAATTCAATGAAATGCAGTTATCTTGTCATTGTATTTCTTGGTTATTTGTTGAATCAAATTTAGTTACAGGTTTGGTTCATATAAGAGTATCAACAGCCCAATTTGTAACACATCTTAAGCAATGCCCTTGATCATTAACATGATATATGTTCCATTATTCAGGAGCAGAAATTTTGCAGGCACAATTAGGGAGTACAAGCACATTACTTCCACGCATTATCATTTTGAAATACATGCATTGCACATATACACAATGATGAGAATGGCAACAGCTTCACAAATATTTCTCAACAATGAACAATCAATAAATCTCAGACAATGAGGGAGAAAATGGTTTCATTAATTTGTATTCAAAATATCACTATTCCTCTTCATGGAAAAATGGAGAACAAAACAAGAAGGAAGTAACAGAAAAGAAGAAATGAAAGAAAAAATCTCTGTGCAGAAACACAGAGCCCAGCGACCAGCCCCTTCTTCTTGCCAAAGGCTTGAAGACCCAAAAATTCCTATTGCCAAAAACCTGCCTATTCCCTCTCTCCCACTGACTATTTATAACTGATTCATCCTTACATGTCCCCTCCCTCTTCTTATTCTAGAATATTCATACCTAAAACATGGGCCTATATGTGAGCTGGATTATTTTCTGTTCATTCTCTATCACACAACTAGGGAGCAAATGCTAATTCTTCCAGCTATGTACAATGTAAAACAAGTGTAATCAGAAAAATATACTTACCGTTGCTTGTGATATAGTCGAAGGATTCAAGAGCCTCAAAGGTATTCCTATATATGTTTGGAGATAGGACATGTACCAAGTGATCATCAACCCACCTACATGATAACCTCATTGAGTCAGCTAGCATTAGAGTCCCAAGAAAGGCTAAAGCATGCACAATTTGGTAAAAATTGAATTACACAGCAACCAATAATGCAAAAACAAGTGTTTTGAAGTGTAGCATAAGCAAAAGAACATCAATATTAGATACATCATTATTAATTACCTAAGGAACATCATGCAATGCTTTTGTGCCATATACATGAATATGTCACCTCATGAAACTGCTTGCAAAAGTTTTCGGCATCAAGAAATATACATGTATAATGAAACAAATTTAGCATCCACCAAAAACTACACAAGCCATTACCCTCCGTCTACTTCGTCTTCTTCTATATCAAAAATTTCATCAAGGGAGGGATCTTTAAGAACAGGACGGATGAGGTTTTATATTAATACATGCTGGAGAAGGAAAAAAGGGAACACAAACCAAACACGAAAAATAATTAGAAAGCCCTCCCTAGTACACTGTACACCGTTAAAAGTGACCATAGCAGTCACCATATTGAAGGAAAAATAAACATATCTTTTAACAGGTAAACATTGATATAAGAAATTCTTGCATTCTACACCAGCTACATATACAAACACAGAATGTCGCCCACATTTAAGGACATCTGTTACAACCCAACAGCAGGAAACTGAGGGCAATGGGCCTAAAGTGGGAATGCAGCCACAATCAGCTGAGGAAAGGGGAATGCAGGCTCACTGGGATTTAGAAAAGGAAATAAAGAAGAAAGAAGGAGATGAAAATACCACGGCCCAACCAGGAAAGCTTAAGGAGTTGGCCCAACTTGAAGAACATGTTCAGAAGGCAGCAAAGCAGCAGCTGGCATAATAACAGCTAGTGGAATTACCTTGCATTCTGCCATGTTAGTTAATTCTGTTAAGTTAGTTATTAGCTATGTGAGTAGGAATTTGAGGTGGAGTACGGGAGGAATGTGATAGGTTGCATGAGCTGTATTGAGCTGGCTTTGCATTGCTGTAATTTTCATTTCGATTTCACTTGCATTTCATCAAGTACATACCTAGTATAAATACAGGGAAATGTATCTACAGTACATGATGAATGAAATATATAACTAATTCTTCCCTCTCAATTTCTGCTCTCTCACTCTCTCTTCTTCTTCTCTATCTTTCCTCTTCCTCTTCTCTCTACTGCTCCTCCCTTCTATTCTTTCTGATTTCTGAGTTGAGACTATTGGGTCATAACAACATCTATTCCACACATTTTTTAGTCCAGAAATTCCCAAGATGAATTGACAATAAATCCTCATAAATCCAAGTAATGAGCCTTATATCGTTGTGATTAGGTATTAAGGGTCCATATCAAAAGTACACCTTCATGCTGTCATTGGGAAGTCAGGATTGCTATTTAGCATTGGTTTAAAGGAAGAGGATAAGTTGTACCATAATGACTTGGTTTTGGATCAACTAAACAATCTCATAATATTAAGCACATTTCCCAACACTTCTCAAAAAATAAGTGGCTTTTTTTTTGTGCTCAATCATCTAGGTCCTTAATTCTGAACACCTGAAAATTTTATTCTCTAAAGTTAAAGTGAAAGAAATTCTTGTACATAGGACTAAGAAAAATTTCCAATAGCAATTAAGAATGCTCCCCTACCAATGAAAGTCTTACATCCCACAACCTCAGTTGATCGCTTAGATTTGTTAATCCTCATAGAATTATTGACTCTAAAGATTAAATAATAAGGGAAACACAGAATTTTTACAAGAGTTGCTCTTTATAAAGCACCAATATGATAAAAGTCGTAAGTTGTGTTCACGGTGCAGCTTCTATTTATGGTTTTGCCTATCCTTGTAGAGGTAGGAGCATCATGAATAAAATAGCAGACCCAAAGCTATGAAACTTGGGTGGAAATACCAAACTAGGAAAATTCTAAATCAAAGCCAAATACGAAAATTCTAAACCAATAGTAAACAGGACAGACAAAAGCCAATTGTTTTACATTTTCCTTATTAAAATAGAATTCCTAAATAATAGTAAACCTAGACTGACTAAGAAAGTAGAGATTTTACAAGAAAATCTGAATAAAAAATCTTAATTTCATAATTAAAAGTTAAATAGAAATAATTCCTAAATGCAGTTTCTCTTGACTATATAACCTAGAAGCACACCGATGGCAAAAGCCTATAAAGGAGTCCAAGAGGCAAAGTTGTTGGTGATTCTAAATACTACTCATAACACTTGCTCAGTTGCTCATAAATTAGTAGTCTTAGTAAACTCATCTTACAAAAATCTAATTCAGCAGAAAATCACCATAACCATTTCCTTCAAAGCAATCTATGCAAAATCTGAATTATCAAACCAACTCTCCTCATATTTAGGCTTACAATGGGTCTGGAAATTGAGTTGCACCTAAAAAGCACCTCTTTCTCCATTGTATAACAGATAAATAGCCATGGCAAAAGAAACAACCTAATTCCCGTCTATCTTTTCCCTTGCTTTATATTTCCTTTTTAAAGAAGAAAAAATGAAAAAGGTAATAACCTACTATCCCTATTTCCTTTTCTATTCATTTTTTTTTCTTTTACTTGCTGTTCCTTCTAGCTAAATGGTGGAAACAAAACTTTTACTTTCCAATGAACCAAGATTTAGTCTTGAAAAGGCTAACATCAATGAAACACCAACGAATATCATCTCAACATATTAATGGCCCTAAAATGAAAGCTCCAAGACAGGCAATGGCAAACCCACAACTAAAGTGCTAAATTCAAACCATAAGATAAACTTTTCTTAATAGTCAGTAAAGAAGGTGCAGATATCTAACACATTTTTAACTCACATATTTATAAAATACCATCTCAATTCATCTTATTTCATCCGATCCGGGATATAATATGGTTCTGAAGGATGAACTGGATATGGACAGTTCCAATAAGAGTTCTTTCTTGAACAAAAATCCATTTTTTGATTTATTTCATCTATTCCATGATCGGAACTTGGGGGGATACACGTTACACCGCAATTTTGAATCAAAAGAGAGAATTCAAGAAATGGCAAATCTATTCACTCCATCAATAACTGAGTTGGATCTAGTGTATCATAAGGGATTTATCTTTTTATTGATTCCTACGTATTGGATAAAAAACGATTCTTGAATGAGTTATTCAACTCAAGGGATGAATCGAAAAAGAAAGGCCCACCACCTTTTCTGAGGAAAAATTAGTTTATAAAATTATAAAAGCAATAACAATATGAGCAGGAAATCAAAAGAATTTAGAACCAAATTTAATAAAGGAAAAAAAAAACAAGGATTAGAGGATATTGACCCTATCCATACTATCCATATGCCAGCTATATATGCATCTCAAGATAAGCTTTGTCTGAACTACACCGAGAATCAAATTAACAACCAGAAGGTAATTCAAAATTCAACAAAATGAAAACTTAACCTTTTCATAGGAACAGTTCTAAAAAATGAATCTAATGCAATTTATAAATACTCAAAAAAGCAAAATGAGAATTAGTTGAAAGCACCATACCGACGCCACTTTTCCTCTTCACCGCCATCACCTGAGGCCAAATCAACTTCTTTATTTGGTAGAATCTTGCTGCTCAACTTATCAATGATATCTGTGAAAACATCAGATGCTAGTTCAATATTCAATTGTCACAAACTTGAAAAAGTGATACCAACTCATAACTTTCAAAATGCATTATAGAATCTGATTGTTGGTTTTGATAGTCTATCTTTTTAGCTGACTTGGCATTAACATTTAGAATTCAGAATAGAAATCAAAGACAATTCATAAACAACAAAAAAATGATAACCTGATGAGTTGACGAGCTGTTCACCATCCACAATCAGTATAGGCACCTTCTTGTAATCAGACCACTTTATCTCTTTCTTACTAATTGGGTTGACTTCCACTACTTTGTATGGTATATCATAGTAGTCAAGGACCGCTGAGATAACGGACCACATTGCAATCCGTATGGCACAGAAGATAAGTAAAGGAATAAATGGAACTTCAAAAATCTTCACTCTTTCATGACAAAAACTTCAAAATACCAAGAAGAGAAAATTGAAAGCAGTCAAGACTTCACCATTTAGTGGCCAAAAAATCACTTTTCCATTTTAAGTCATCAAATAATAAACAAAAGAAAAGGATAGATAAAAGTGTCAAAAAGAAAAAGAATTAGATACACATAGAACAGTTATTTCAAACTAACAAGACCTTCATGCTAAAAGCTTTTGAAGATAAAATAAAAGAAGAAACCATTATATTTGATTATCGATTACTTGGACTTCGAAATCTAGAAATTTCAAGAATCCACGCGACCTGATCAGCATACAATAATCCACCCAATCTTACAAAAAGGCAAGCAATACTTAGCAGTCCAGACAACTAGTAAAAAGTAAAAACCCAGAACAGTCTTTTTTATGCCATTACTCAAGCAAGGTAGATACTGGAAAGTCAGATTATCGCCCACGCAATATACAAAGTAGCATGACCTCGAAGTAGAAGCTTAAGTTTCTACCAAAAATATCCACACTCGAATCAGTGAGAAAGAGAAAATTCTATAGATAAGCAATCAAGCACCAATTATGCACAATAAGAGAGAAAGATGGACCTTTAACTTTGTTGCAAAAAGGGCAAGCTTCATACTGGTAAAGAACAACGTCCTTGGGCACAACCTCCGGCGGAGGTAGCTCCTTGGCGTAGACGTCTTGGGAGAGCGACGTGGCAACAGCAGCCGAAATCAAGGCTCCAGCTACACCAAGGACCGCTGTTGGGCCAGAGAAGGAATTGCAGAGCCGAGAAAACCAGTGCTGGCGTTTGTACGAAGTGCCGGAGGTGTCAGTGCCATAAAGTGCCACCTGAAGAAGGCGGTGGTGAACGGGAGCGGAGTCAAAGCCACCGTAGAGGGCGGCTGCAACGGTGCGGGAGAGAACGGAGGAGGCAAGAGTGGAGGCTCTCCTCATGATTCAGATATAGATGTGTTGGATGAAAGGGTGAAGGAGGGGTTTGTGTTTGTCCCTGGAAGAACAGGCTTGCTAATTCTTAATTTTGACTAATATAGTTTTGTTTGACTAATTAACCCTCAACCAAGTTTATCCCCTCCAGCCGTTTTTTTGTTCAATTTCTTCAATGGGCCTTATTTTTGAACCATTTTGCCATCTAAGATTTCAAAAACAAAACAATTGAGTCACAATATAATGACAAAGCATGTAGAATCAACCATAAATAATATTTAGGCGCACGATAATCTTTTAATTTATTTAATATATATTTAATTTTTTCTTTTGCAATGGAAATCCCAATAAAAATGACAACAATTTACTGTTTTATTTGTCATAAGTGAAAAACGATAACGTTTCATTATGTTAATTTCACAGACTGTCGTTATATTTTGTATATAAAATAACTTTTAAATTTTTTTTTTCATTAAAATCATTTATTTTCAGAAAAATCTTCTAGCAGTTTTAGTTGAATTAGCAGCCGAATTATCAATATTGACAGAGACTTAATGCCGAAATCTTGCCATATAGAGTGCTATATAAGCACAGATACCTAATTTCAAGTATCACCTCAAATATCTACTCAATAAACGAGATTAATTTTATCAATAGTTATTAAATTTATACTCTAATTGCATTCCAGATAGAAAGGAAAAATTATTTTATAATTTCTCTTAATTATACTCAAAAAGTTTAAGTATTTGATTTTTTATTAAATTTTTTCTGACTAAATTATAATTAAAATATAAATTCAGTGATCGTGAATAAAATTGACTCAAAATATAAACTTGATAGTTTTTTTTATTTTTGCATACACGGTATGATAAGACGAAACTCCAGCACCATGTGAGTAACCACATTACAATTTTATTTGTTGACTCAGTAAAAATTACCCAAAGTGATTTTTTTATGAAAAAAACTAAAAAATTATTTTATAATAAGTAACATAAATTTGAATAACTATCGAAATTTCAACACTGTCATCCCTTTTCATCTCTATGAAATATATTTTCTCTAGGCTCGCACGCTCAATTTTTATGTTAAATTAATTTCATGCCCAATCTATCAAAATTATGGCTCCATTTTTACGTAAATGGAACTTTGAAATTATGCATGTGGAGAAATTTTCCTAAATTCACAATTTGTTTTCCAAGTCAACACATTGTACTTCAACTGTAGGCCTCCGCATAGCCCGGGTCAGAGAGGATCTGGGTCCCAAGACCACTATCCAATAGAACTCATCGGTTTTATCAAAGACAAGCTTTTTCTCTTCTTCCTCTAACTCTGCTGCTAACACTAATGACGATTACCGCTACTCCCATTAGGGTGCCCCGAAATATCGCACAATATGTAGCCGAAAAGCGATAATTGAAACGACAACAGCTCTAGCAGTGATGAATCGGATGACGACAATGGCGATGGGGAACATGATAATGAAGTGGCGTGGTGGTTGTTGATAATTGATAATACTTACTGCTACCAATAACAACACCAACACCGACAATAACGACAAAAACAGTAACAATAAAAATGGTGGTAATATAGAAAAAAGGAGAAGTTAAAGCATCAATCTTTTGGTAAGTATGTGATTAAAGTGTCTAAATTTTATTGGTGAAAATTACACGTCACAGTGTGTACATGCACGGGTTACTATATTTAAGTGTTATATATATATTTTATGATGGCCCCATCTATTTTATTTTTAAAATATTTGGTGGTCAAATGGATTTGAGAGGTAAAATAAAAAAAAAATTGGACGGCTTTTATAGTTCAAGTCTTGTTTGAAGCTTCATATATTTATAGATACTCCTTAATTGAGTTTATTATCATATTCAATAAAAGAAAAAGAAAACCTGAGTTTATTATCATTGCAATTAATGTGAAAAACATTGAATATGCTATATTTTTACTAATTCCATGGGAAAATCTTTTAAGGGGTGTTTGATTTATAACAAAATATGATGGAAATGAGAATGTGAATAAATAATGTTTGTTTAGAAAAAAAATAAAATGTAATGGAAATGAGATTTTCTTATCAACGAGAATTACACATTCAAGTTGAATTACATATGCAAGTTGAATTACATTCTTATTCCTTAATAAATAAAAATTAATCATTTTTATTCCTATTTTCTTTTCTTCACTTTCTTATCTATATTTTCATCATTACCCTTGAACCAAACGATATAGATTTCTCATAGCTAATCAATATTTCATTGTAAAAAATTTTGTAGGCTATGAATTATATGTTAGATTCATAATAATCATTAAAATCTCTTCCTCCAAAAACCAAAATCATTAACAATTCCTTACAACCACTAAACTATAATCAATATTTTTACACTGGCAAATTGTTTTATCATGAAGTTTGGTATAATTATTTTGTCAACTTTACCTAAGGTTTTATTTCAGAAAATCCTCCCTAAACCCATGGAATAATATTCCTTTTTATCACAAATTTGAGTCTTAATGATAGAACGGTTACAAAGAACCATAAGTCTGTAACCAACCAATCTCAGAGTCATAAGTCCCTAATGCTTGAATGAATTTTGCTTCCATTTGTCAAAAACTAAGCTCTTCAGTTTTGATTTTTGTTTAAATTAAGTCACTCAATTTTAAAATTGTTATAAGATTTTAATTTTGATAATTGAAGACAAAATAAAAATTTATAAATTCAATTACCAAACATACATAATTAATATATATAAATCAATATGAATACACGAGAGAAAGAAGTATAAATATCATAGGGATCGGATGCAAATAAATTAAACAAAAAGGATAAAAAATTAAATAACCTAAAAAGAATGCACCGCTAAAACCAATTTCTCTCGTCTCTTTTCCATTATCTCTGTCTATCTATACATATATTTATCCTCTCTCTTTCTAATTCTTGAATTCTAGGGTTTTGTAATGGTTTTTTCGACCATTGCTTAGGAAAATGGGTAAAAGCATGGCTTCTAATCCTGCCAATCTGTGGGTGCTGCTGGGGTTGGGCCTCGCTGGGATTCTCCTAATTACCAAAAGGTTGAAGAAAGCCATAAGAGAAGATTCTGGCGCTTTTGTCCTTAAGCTTCAGCTCCTTCCTCCGCCTCAGCCCGCTCCTCCTAAAGCTCCCCATCCCCTCACCGGCCTCACCTTCGCCGTTTCCGACACGTATTTCACTCTTCCACTTATATATACATATACACCCTCACACACACATATTCTCAAGTATTTGTTGATGGAGATGCCTCTGTTCGGTTATATTGTTATTTAAAAAAAAAATAATAATTAGATGAATCCTTAGAAGCGCCATATAGCCGAATTTGGTCAAATTGTACGAGAGAAAAAGCTGAAGAAAAGTGGTTCAATATTTATTTTGAATTGAACGCAACTTAAAACGTAGCACTTCTTTCTTTTCATTGTTTAACACTAGTCGTTCTTAATCATAGTTATGTACAAGTGAACTACAGGCAAAAATATTTGTTGCAAGCATCAAAGTAGAGAATTAGTGGAAATGGGACTTTTTGAATCAGTTGAAAGTCAGCATAACAAATGAACTGCTTGGCTGCTGCTGTGGCTTTATAATCTTCGTTGACTGCTCATAATTTTTGTCTTTTCTAATTAAAAACAACTGAAATGGTTGTATTCTGGGTTTTCAGATTTGACATTGAAGGATATGTGACTGGATTTGGTCATCCAGATTGGTTGAGGACGCATGATGCATCTTCTCAGACATCTTCCGTGGTTTTGGCTCTTGTTGAGGGAGGTGCTACTTGCATTGGGAAAACTGTTGTGGATGAATTGGCCTTTAGGTATGTGGTTGTCTTCATTTCTGAACATGGAGTACTAATTATGGATACAAACAGATTAATTTTTGGAAGATAAGTAGTCCAACTAGGGAGTCATTGATTGACTTTTTCATCACACCTTAGGAACTTCTTTCATAGGGAACTTATTAATGAACATAATTAACTGCGGAACTACCTGTCCTTCCCTGGTCCTGGTGAAATCATAGATTTACTGATGCCAAATATGAGGCCATATTTGTGTCTTATTTTATTTACTGGATGTTAGTTCTTCTGGGAATGCTTTATTTTCAGTATCAATGGAGAAAATAAGCATTATGGTACACCCACCAATCCCACAGTGCCTGCACGTGTACCAGGTGGATCCTCTAGTGGAGCTGCTGTTGCTGTAGCTGCCAATATAGTTGACTTCTCTTTAGGTGAGCATCTTATTTGCTTTCTTGATAGTTTAAAAGTTAAGTTTAACGAAGATTTCTTTTCTGTTGTTTTATTCATACATCGAGGAATTTGTTGAATTTAGATATTCAAACCTTCTGTTGGTTTACATGGCTATTTGTACCATTGAAAGCAATTTATATTTAGCAATACAATTTCTAATTGATGTTAGGAAGATCCTATTCTGAACTTCATGTTTCTGCTTCACTTGCTAAATAGTCATTATCTCCTCTATGATTTGTTTTAGCAACCAAAGCCTATTAGGTGGATTTTGTGTTGGTTATGCTGTTCGTTTTGTTATTAGTTTGGGTCTACAGTTTGTATTTTTTCTATTTCCTCCTTTCAATAATGTGGAATGGTCAGGCACAAACAAAGGACTAGTTTGTGTATTGCCTTTTTCTGAACTGCATGTTGCCTGAGCTAATTGGTTTTCTATGTATTTGGATTGTAGCTGAAATCATTTGCATTAACGCATTGTTACTGACCAATTTGAGGTAAAGTGCTGTAAAACAGATATATGGACATATACAAGGCTTGCTACTTTACAGTTTAAATATATAGGTAAATTGATATGGCATGCATAGAAATAATAAAATAAACAGAGCAAGTTTCATTTTCTCCAATAACAGAGTGACATCAGCGTGCCTAACAAAATGCAAGTTCTGACAGAACCACAGGGTTCTGATTTTCCTCATGACAAAATCTTAGAATTAAGTTACCTGCTAGCATGTAATGCCATTATATGTTTTTGTGAGCTTAAAAGAATGATCTGGTAAAAAAAAAAACAAAAAGGGGGAACTTTAAACTTAGTGATATAAAATAGCAAAAAACTTTCATTAGTCTGTATATAAGTCCAAGAAGGTAATGGTCAGCTGCACTGTTTGGAGCCTACATACAAGAAATAATAGAAATAAGCCTGACTTAATTACAGTAATCAGCACTAAGCCAACTAAAGATCTTGAATGCATGATGTATCCAAACCAATAAAAATGTTCAAAATTTGCCATCTGTTGTGATGACAGTTTGTAAATTATATTCGCATTTTAAAGCATGGCATGCTCAATTTCTTGAAGAAGGAAACACATAAGATGATAACTTGCAAACAACAAATCAATGTGAAAAAGAAGAAAAAACCATACATATTATGATTTAAGGAAAAATACCTGTAGCTGCAATTAATGAGAATATATATTCTGGAAAGTGGAAACCATAGTAAGAACTAAGAGAAAATGGTACAGATAATTATCACATTATCATGATGATTATAAATATGATTTAAGTTTTAAGTTTTACAGATAACTATCTAACTATTAATTATATGATTATCGTGATAAATATGATTATGATTTATATTTTAAGTTTTTATGATAAATATTATAAACAGAAAATGATGATATTGGTATATAATTTTATTTTATCATATTTTAGCTATAGTTACAGATAATTATATCTAAGAGATGAGATAGTTTATAGATAAGTTTAGTTATTTACATTTACATATATAAGTTAGATAGTATTCTTTTCACTTCTCTTTTTCATCCATCCCAATTTATAGCTTACTTTTTTTTTTCAAAATTATAGTTAATATGTTAATTCATTATTATATCCTTATTTAATGTACCTTTTTATTAATAAATATGAATCATTTCTTAGTCTTCCTATATGCCCCCAATTACTGTAGCGGCATATTAGGAAGAACGTATAGTTTTCACTATATGAACTATGCTTTCTTAATCTGTGAAAAAATAGAAGTGAGCCTGTCTTTTTGGATGGGAGGACTAACTATTTCTGTGAATAAAACAAGTATTTAATGTCTGTTTTGTCCTCAAAAAGCTTTACCCTGTCCATATATATATATATATATATATATATATATATATGTATGTATGTATCTGTATAAAGTAAGGATAATTAATTTATTTCAACTTTGTAGTCATCAAACTTAAACTTGGTAAATTTGATTTCAGCCTGCATAGCACTTCATATCAAATTTAGTCGTTGGCATTCCCTCGCCTAACAGTCTTCAAGCTCTTGAAAAATTATTACTATAGTACTACTCCAAATGACTAAATAGAACTTTGAGCATGTCAATTATTTTTTGTGTAGCTTTTTTTCTTGGACTACAATTTTTTTTTTTAAATAGCAGGAACTTGAGGTAGTACTGTAGTAAATTTTGTAAAATTACCATTATTTTTTACGAAAATAATGGAAACTTTAAGCTTAGGAAAGATAGAAAATAGCCGCTCGCTTGAGGAAGAGAGAGAAATCTTAGATGAACCAAAATGTTAAATGGAAAGACATAGTTGAGGAAGAGTAAGAAATCAGCTGAGGAAGAGATTAATAAATCCAGGTTGAAATGGAAACCTGAAGCTTTCAAAAGACAGAAAATAACCACTCATTTGAGGAAGATAGGGAAATCTTTGATGAACCCTAATATGAAATGAAAGCACAGAGTTGAGGAAGAGCTTAAGAAATCTTGGTCGAACTCAAATGGTATATAGTAGCACTTGGCACAATGTGATTAAGAAATCTAGGTTGTACTTGCTCTGCTAATAGAATAAGAAGCATGAAGCTTGATGTACAAGTATTGTTATTATGTTGCTATTGTAGACAATTTTGTGAGAAGTATACCTTTTTCTCTAAATGGGGTTATCTTGAGTAATTTTGGTTTGGTTGAATATTGCGCTGTGCATAGAGGAAGAATAAAATTGTTGTTGTTAATCCTGCAAGGGGTTTGTTTGGCACTGTTGTTGCAACTGTTGTTGAATCTCAATTATATCAATTGAAAGCAGCTGAAATTTATTTGATGGTTGTTTTGACATGTTTTGGTTATAGGAGTGTCAAAACAACTTGAAAATAGTTTGAAACTGCTATTTACAAAAGCTTAAAAACGATTCTTTTGCAAATGCATTTCTTGATCTCAATGCCAAGCAGGCTTGCTGGCTTTTGTAATGTTTCGAGGAAAGAGAAGACCTTTTAAGGGTGATTACATAAGTTTTCTATCATTAAATAAATGATATACGAGTGTTAGTGGCCATGACATTTTGCATTTAGCCATATATACTTTATAGATTCGAGTTGTCTTCTAAATGAGCATATTTATTTGTCTTTTGGCAATCTATTGTGCCATTTAGTGCCTTTATTGGAATGGCTCTTCGTTTATTGAAAAAACTAAATATTTGCTCAACTCTGCTAACAGTAATGTACTGTAAGGTGCTTCATCAGTTAATGCTATTGATATTTTAGAGTTTGCTGTATTATAATTCTAAACGTATGATTCACAAAAGTATTTTATGGCAGGTCTTGATTCTGTTGGTGGTGTGAGGGTACCTGCTGCATTTTGTGGCATTTTAGGATTTCGACCATCGTATGGAATAATCCCTCACACTGGTGTTTTGCCTGTTTCAGCAAGTCTTGACACTGTTGGTATGTATATATAGTAGTTTGTATCTGTGACATATCTTGATGTGCAACTATTTGACTGCCAGAATGAATGTTAGAAATCATGTAGAACTTCTTGGATTTTGGTTGATGCTAAGAGAGAGAGAGCAATATTCAATGTCCTTTATGATACTTCTTATAATTATACCTAATACTAAGCAATATTATTGTTCTACAAAAATTCTTTAATGTTATTCCTTTGAAGAATGGCAAATTGCTTTTAATTTGTGTCATATACTTTACACTCTTATAATGCATACAATATGTTGAGCGCTTTTGGAATCAATTATGTTGGAAAATTAACCTCAAACTTTTAACCCTCAAACTTTTAACTGAGGTGAATGTTATCATTTGAGTTGGGATTTATGAGCTAAATTTTGGTTAGATTGCTTTGGGATTAGCTGTTTAAAATCTTAGGATTTATACTTTAGCTATTAGTTCAACTGGTACTAGTATTTGGACTCATAAAGTGGAAAAAAAATTATATAACCAAATTCTGAAGAGTGTTTTTAAGATGACTAATTTCTGGTTGGTATTTTGAGTTCATTGTCAAACAGATTTAAGTGGGACATTTATATTCATGATTTGATACCAAAATAATCTATACTTCAACAACACGCAGACTATCATTAAATGCAAGTTCCCTTCAATTCAAGGCTTTTCCATTCAAACATACCTTTATATTTGTAGTTAGATTGATGTTATCTATTTTGCTCTCCATCAACTTCCCTCTTGCAACAACCTCTTTTCTTTTTTCAATGGGAATTGAAATTGCATCAAAAGTGGATGCTACTGTCAGTGATCACAAATATACCGGCTTGGACTGGAACATAAAATGCTAGCACATGTTAGTTGAGATAAAATAACTTCTATTGAACCACGCCCATTGGAACCTTGCAATCTTGGTTTAGAAGCTTCATTAATTAATCAATGAGAGTGCAGGAATATTTCTTCTTCATAGTGATTTTATGTTGATTCTGAGTTTGAATTAGACCCCTGTGTGTTTCTACAGGGCAAAAATTCGGTTTTCCATGCTTGCATATTATCTTCCCTACAATGCTGAACTTGTGCCTGCAGTTCGGTTTTACTCTAAGTTGGAAAAAATGTAGGTTTAGAAATAATAATATATACTAACGTATGAGTAGTTCAGCTAAATGGATTATCACTATGATTTTCCATGAGATCAATTACTTGATTATGGATATTGTCGCTGTGGTTTTGTCCTTTTCCATGGCACAATATGGATACTTCAAAATGTTACATTATGCTACTCAGTTGTCCTTGTCAATACTTCAAGGTGATGTCTTCCCCTGAATAATTATTGCAGGATGGCTTGCTAAAGATCCAAATGTTATGCGTCGAGTTGGACATTTGCTACTGCAACTGCCATTTGGAGTCCAACGAAACCCAAGGCAAATTATAATTGCTGATGATTGTTTTCAACTACTAAACATTCCTGTTGACAGGGTTGCTCAGGTTGTGATAAAATCCACTGAGAAGATTTTTGGAAGTATGTTCTGCTCCTGTATGCTTCTGGCCATGAGTTTTTGTGCATAATTGTTGGTTTTTGGTATTTACTATCTTTTAGTTTTTTAATATGGAATTTGGCTGAAATTATGCTTTATAATATTTGTTCAGGACAAGTATTGAGGCATGAAATTCTGGAGGACATTTTCCTTTCTAAAGTTCCTAGCTTGAAATGTTTCCATGACAAGAAAACAAATGGTGAAGTCCGAACTTCTTCATTAAGATTGCTTGCAAACATCATGTGGGTTCTACATAGGTGAGCTATCTTGTTTCATTTCTGAATCCTGTTTAATTGGATACTATGGCTGGCAAAATCTGACAAAACTATGTTTTTTTTTTAGTTAAATTGTTGTTTGATGGTACTGTTGGATTTCCACTTATTATGGCTTGTTATAGTTGGAAATTGAGGACAATGAGTGTGACGATCTCTTTTCTGAATAGCATTTTGTAGTTGCTTGTAGCATTTCAAGAAACAGATCTTTTATTTGAATCATGTAGAAGTTTTCAGTGAAGTAATAAAAGATAAACACTTTTCTAGTAGAATTTGTAGGCTTCCCATATAAAATCTAATTTCTCATATGTGAAGGACAATGTTGCCCAGAAAATAACAGTACAGTCATGCAATCATAAAGCTTTACTGTATGAGTATAGGGTCATGTGATAAACACTGAAAGTATGGCCATAATTACATGACAGCTATGTGTGTGAATGTTATGCAATGAAAACTATGTTCAGGTGGATCTAAATGATGATAGATGAACATGATAGGAACACAAGAATGGATCAGATAAGAAATGATTGTATCAATTGGAAGTTACGCCATACTAGTGACAAGTTCATGGAAGGTGAAATTGAGTGAGTTTTACATCCAGTACAAGCCTTCTGTTTTATATCCAGTACAAGTCTTTGCAAGCACTACTGAGGAAAGTTGAGAGCTTGAGTGGCATTGGAGAAGAGGGGAGGTTGTCTCAAAAGCATAATTGGTATAAAACAATTTTGCATTGCTACTGAAAAGTGACTTTCGTAGCTGGCTGTGGGTAGTTTTTAGATCGGGTCCTAGTTAAGTCTATTTAGCTGTTTTCTAGGCTCAAACTTTTGTGCTTACAGGGTACTTGAGACTGTTGCTTTACTTTAAAACTTTTGATGATTTGCTGAAGTTATGTGTAACTATACTTATAGATTAATGAGGGAATCCAGCATTTAAAGCCATGCAAAGGTTTTACTTAGTAAGATTATAAGCAAATCAAATTCCTTTGTCCGTGGTTGCTATAGTAGTCTCCAGATCCAGATCTGCTTGTGCTGTTTAAAGCAATTAGACCCTAAAGATGGACTAACCAAATAATTGTTTCCCCTGCTTTTCTTTGTAGGCCAAGTAATCCTTTTGAGACAATGTCAAGACAAAGTAATTGTCTTGGAATTTAGTTCCAAACATAATGGCTTTGTTCTGCCTTTTGCTTCATGATATGGCATTTTATATCTCTTTAGCTTGATGCAATTTTTGGATAATTTTTTTGTCTTGATATTGACAGATATGAATTCAGATACAATCATGCTGAATGGATAAATGTTGAGAAGCCTAATCTTGATCATAACATCTCTGCACAAATTAATGAAATCCTGGAAATACCAGAGACTGAGATTGAAATCTACAAATCCATCAGAAATGAGATGCGTGCTGTGATTAATTCACTGCTAAAGGTAATGCTTTATTGCAAGCTGTGGATGATTTATTAATAACAAAGAACATACAGTGTGGTTCTTTTGTTGGAGTTGGCAATTAATCTATCTTGACCTTATGTATTTGGAAACTATTGTTAGCTTGATTTTTATCTCACATTTCAACTTAGTTTGTTTAGCACTGAATGTAATTTCAAGACAAAAGTCAATATTTAGGGAAAACGCTAGGCCTATTTATGCTGAAATTCAGAGACAATGGAAAAAGTATGGGATGAAGAGGCTTCGAAGAACAAGTAGAACAAAAGAAAGATTCAAGGAATTTCATTTCTCAAGAGATTATGCATTTTGCAATGGTTTAGGCCCAGTCTAGACTAATCAGTTGGACTTGGAAACTGGGAACCAGACTATTCACCTGTATGTTTTGCATTTCATATGCCTTTTTGATAAAAACCTGTCAGACTAGCTTGTTTTACAGCTCATTCAAGCATGGTTCAAGTGGTTCAGCTGGATGGGTTGTAGACAGTGTGTTGGCATAATATTCTTACAAGCTGTCCCATGACCCTTAAAAATACAAGCATGTCAATTGCCACTTTTTGCTGACCCACAAATTTTTTTTTTCAGATTTTTAATTTTAACATCTTCAGAAAAATATTTTTATACTTTCATCTTCTAGTTTTGAAGGTTGAATATTGCCAAGTATTAAACATATAATAAGTAATCTATCAAAATCAATCTATTTTTTTCTCATTGCAATTGATTTATTTATTGTCAAATCTTTTGGTTTTAATTTGTAATAATTTCTTTTATTTTATAACCTTTTATTTCAAAGTTAAAATAATGTAAAAGAAATTTTATTTTGTTGTTATCCAAATTATATACTTATAAATTTTATTACTTTTTACTGTTGTTAGCACATTTAGTTTAATAAATTTTATTAATTTTATAATATTTTACATTAATGTGTTATTTTATTTTAAATGTTGGTTAAACTCTAATTGAACCATAATTGAATGTTTAACCTTGCATATAGGAGAACTTCATCTCTTCAATTGAATATAGGCAATGTCAAAGTTCAGAGTAACTTGTTATTCAATGCATCATGGATTATTAGATAATTCCACTTCTTTATCTAGAAGCCTTTGTGAAAATTTAAAATTTGTGTGGCCCTTGGGGCTTGCTTGTTTAGGGATGCAATAGGTCATCCCTATTCCCTTTTTATTCTAGCAGGGAGAAGACTTCTGTATCCCCATTCCCTCAAAATTCCTCCTTTTTTCTTATAATTGCGATCTAACTAAAATTACCAAAAAAATAATATATCACTATTTAAAATTGAAACATATGTATTTTGAACTTAAATTTAAATAGTATATGCTTTTTTAGTGTAAAATATATAGTGTTCCCCATGAGGTCTGGGCTTTTTCCCCATGAGTGGGGAATATACCCGTCATTGCATCACAAAGGAAGTGAGTTTCTGTTCCTTGTTCTGGGCGGATCCCCACAGGTAATGGGATATTCCACTTAGTTGCCATCTTTATGTCTGTGGTTAGTTATTAACACAAATTTGCTATTAGCTTTCCCCACAAGTAATGGGAAATCCGCACTTAGTTGCCATCCTTGCGTTTGTGTTGAGTTTTTAATGCTAATTAGCTGCTATTCAAACAGTAAGCCAAACACCTCTTATTTAAATTGTGCTTACTCTAGTGCTAGGGACTTGAACCTTTTTTAAAACCTTTTTTATTTTCATTTCTTTGTGCAAATAAAGAAGATTTACAATAGGGTACATGAGGGTGTGGCTTGGTGAAACGATTAGGTCCTTCCGTGATGGTTGGAGCTTATGGGTGTAACCTATGGAAACAATCCTCCTTGTGATCCTAGGGAAAGGCTTCATATATCTATCCTGCCTTATAACCCACAATGTTAGAAATCCAAAGCATTGGAACTCCTTATATTGCATAGTGTATCCTTCTCCAGTCACCCTGTTTGGTTTATCCAGAATTGGCATAATAATTACACTTGTTAAAAACATGTTTATCTGAATTTGTTTTTCTTTTTTTCTTTTTTGGGTTCAGGATGATGGTGTTCTGGTGATTCCTACAACTGCTTATCTTCCTCCAAAACTTGGTGGGAAAGAGATGTTATCAGAGGACTACCAGATTCGCTCATTTAGCTTATTGAGTATTGCAACCCTATCAGGTTGCTGTCAGGTGATTCGCTCTCCTTTTCACATTATCTCACCTGTACACAAAAAGGATATTGTTTTTCCTATATCTCGGATATTTGATGTCAAAATAAACTATGGGTCCTTGTTTCTTCTCACAATGATGGAATTATGTGTTTCAATTTTTATTTATATTTTTTATTTCTTCAGGTCACAATCCCTCTAGGACTTCATGATAAGTGTCCTGTTTCAGTCTCCTTCATAGCCAGGCATGGGGGGGATAGATTTTTGCTGGATACAATGCAAAGTATATATGCATCTCTACAAGAGCAGGCTGATACGTTTTCGAAGTCTAAATTATCTCCTAATACTAACAGTCAGGAAAAATCTGCAGAGATTGCTAAAGAAAAGGTAAACTTGTCAAATAAGCTGAAATTTCCAGCCTTCTGGAATTGATTTGGATGAGTATTTGTTCAGGGCAACCAAGCATTCAAAAATACACAGTGGCAGAAGGCTATTGGCCATTACACTGAGGCTATCAAACTTAATGGCAAGAATGCAACATATTACAGTAACAGAGCTGCAGCATATCTTGAGCTGGGGAGGTACTAGAATTCTTGAAGAGTATCTCATCATTTAATAAATGTTATAAATACTTAGTGCTTTGCTTTTTGGACTTGCAGTTTCCTTCAATCTGAAGCTGATTGTACTGAAGCTATCAACCTTGATAAGAAGGTGACTTCTAACTGAAAGAATTGTGTGACTATGCCTTTGCCGCATCTTGATGTCTTATTTTTCATGTAATTATAATGGTTCTTGTTTTTCACTTGTCATAATATTTCTGAAGTCTTACTTGATCATCATAATTCTCGCTTTTCTTAATAATTATCAAGAATTGTAAATCAAATAATAGCTATTGTGTAGCCTAATGGCTGCTACTACTTATTATTATGTGTCAGTCTGTTGCTGCTACCTCCGATTTTTTGACTGGGAATTTTTTCCCTGATATCATTGCTTGCTTTCACTTTGTTCCAGAATGTAAAAGCCTATTTACGAAGAGGCACAGCAAGAGAAATGCTTGGTTATTATAAGGAGGCAATTGAAGGTGAGTTACTGCCTCATAAGATTGTGCTTTTTCTGCTTGTAAAATAGGTGTGCCCTTGTTTTGTATCCTTTTGACTCTATTGGCCTTTTTTTTGGAGTTGTCAAAATGGATCAGTGGAGAATGCTTAGCTGTACTTGATTTAATTAGAAGAAAAGGATTCTCTAAATAGCGAAATGGAGGTTTATTTCTTACTGCAGAATAATAATGCCAGTATTAACAAAAATACTTTTTATTCAATTGCATATAATTTTTCATCTTCACTCTTTTCAGTGTAATGTCTGTTATAAGTTGTGGAGTGAGAATGGGCTAAATTGTTGTATCAGCAGGTAGTTACAAGTTACGTGCTTGGGAAAAAAATAGATTTTATTGGAGGTGGTGATAGAAAGGTGGAGATAATGATTACTATTTAGACACTAGTTACAAAATGTTGTAAAAAGTGAACATGAAGTTATAGAGAGGAATTCAATTTCTTCTTGTTATTTGCACTTATGCAAAAAAATTTTCCCACTCATAGTTTTATTATTATCATCATTCAAGAGATATGTCAATGTTGACACGTTATGTGATACCTTGAAGAGATATTGTTATTATTCAAGACATATGTTGGGGTGGGGTGGCCTGAACCCATCTGCACTCCGCTACCAACTGGGACATAGTTCCCATTTAGCTCAGGCAGGGATGAGGTTGGTTGTCTGAGTGCAGTGGAATTTGGGTTTATCATGAAACTGATCCCATGACCGAAGGTTTTTGTTTTTTGCTAGTTCAACGTACTTGGACATAAATGTCCTACTCCAGTCAGCGTGTCCCAAGGGAGCAAAAATTTTTCCAAAAAAAAAAAGTGAATAGATCCTGAAGTAGTTGTGTTAAATAAGGATTTCTGGATATGGGAATGAAATTGCCCTAGTTCAAAAAGCGGAAAAACCAATGAAATTTTGGAAAGCAGCCATGTTATACAGGCCCATGTTCTTTTCAGTAACTGATCAAATTTAAGTACAGTTGATATAGTGAACATATGAATTATAATTAACTGAACTAACCAATACGTTAGTTTTATATTTGCTATGTGTGCTCATGTCATATAGTAAATGGAAGTTATGAATTATAATTTGAACCAACTAATTAAAACATAGTTCTGTATCTGTTATAATTGCTAATGTGTGTATATAGATACCGTATCTGTTATAATTGCTAATGTGTGTATATAGATATTTTTATCCTGTTCTGCATTTTCTTCACAAGCATGTTTGCATTTTGCAGCTATAGCATAATTAACTTTAGGCTTTGAAATCACTGCTTATAGTTGTTGTTCAGTAGTCTCACTGAGTTGGGGAATAGTCACGTCAAGGATTCCGAAAAGATACTACTTTGAGTCTGAATCTTTTTGATTACTCCCTGACCCTTCAAATTATATTTATGTATTTCTCAATCAAATTTTCTTCCTGAAAATAAAATGCTATTATTACTAAATTAGAGGAAGCTTTCACTTATACGGAAATACAAAGGACAGATGTACAACCAAGTCTGATGTTTTCTATAGCATTCCCTTGGGTCGGGATTATCATATATTGCATTATGATGATAATTTGGGATCTTAATTAATATATAAATGACTAAAAAAAAATCCAAAATTGTGTTTTTTCGGCTTATTCTCCTTATAATTTTGTCAATTTTATCCAAGTAGCATAGAGTTGCAAGTTTATCTTGTTTGCTGAAATTGATGCAGTAATAATATTTTGTAACTGCTTGCAATAACTTTTTTCTTCCTTTCATCTGCCCCTTCCCTTCTTCCCACCCCTCAAAATAGAAGGCAAAAATTTTCACTTGAGCCACTTAGGACAACCTTGAACCTCCCCATAGAACACGCTGAAGTAATTTGTTATTGGAGAACTTCTCAAAGTGTTTCGTATCTAATCTCATTGCTACTTGTTGGCTTGCAGATTTCCAACATGCCTTGGTGCTTGAACCAAATAACAAAAGAGCAGCTCTTTCTGCACAAAGATTACGGAAGGTGTTTCAGTAGATGATTGACATGAAAAAAATCTCGATCTCCCCAAATTATCATTTTCCCCTAAAAAAGGCCTTGTCAATTTCTCTGTGGCCAAATTATCTCACAAGAAGAAATTCATAGAACAGTTTTTGCAAGTACAAATGGAAGTCGTCTTTGTAGAAGTTATAGAGGTCTGAAGAGCGTTCTTTTTGTCTGATATAGTATCAGTTAGCTGAACTGGGTAGTTATCATTATTGTTCTGTAAGTATGTTACAATTTTGTTTAATTTAGTATTTTACATCGGAGTTATAATTCTAGTTTTGAGGTGGTTATGTTCGTTGGATCTTGTGTTGATTATGTAGCTTAGAATGATGTCTTTTTATCCCTGCAAACATCACACTGGATATGGAGAAAATGAGATAGGAAACACAATTTATAGATTTATGTGCATCATGTAGAGTTGATAATTCAAACAAGATTAGTAGTTTTAGGTTACAGCTCTCTGATATTAGATGTTTCTCTGGCCTTCTAACATTTCTTTTATAGCGTGGAGGATCCTACTGTGATCTATGTACCATTGCGAGATGAGGTATTACAGTATATGTTTTCTTCTGGCTGTTATTGTAATGTGTAGTTATTCATGCCTGAGCTGACGTGCTTTTTATGAGGCATAGCGACATCTTTAAGTATGAAATTTTTTGATTTCCCAGATTAGGGAACCGGTTCATCCAGGGTTGCAGAGAGCATTTAGAAGACAGTAGCTGAACAAGATAGTATGGCATTTTAGCCCCTGAGAGGAAGGGCCTTAATGCAGTGTGCTAAACCTTTATTCTTGTTTTTGTCTTAATATGGTTGTAATTTTAACTCTTTGGATATTTGAGAAATAGACTGTTGAGGAGAGCGGAGCTTATTGACAATGTCATTGACAGAGATATTTGCTGTGATGTTTAGAAGTGGGAGTTAATAGAGCCTAAAAATGTCGAATGGGTTTTTGCTGACGTAGTTGAGTAATTGCAAATAAAAGAGAGCGAGTGGAATTGAATGATGTTTCATTCCACTTTCATAATTACGTAAAATTTATAGATTGTGATGAGCTTTTTTTCCTAATTTCACTATCCAAAAATATTTTTAAGTGTTGTGAAAGCCAGATATTGAGGTGTTCATTCTTAGACCATAATGACAAAACAGCTTTAAGTAATTCTCTTTTGAGAAATGATTCTTATATTCTCTATTATTATTTTTGGCGATACTTACCTTAAATATTTTTTTTCTTATATGAGTTTCATAGTATGAAAAGGTACTAAGAATCTACTATAAACAATTCTCTTCTGATGGGTACTTATTATCTTTTTTTTTTTATTTTTGTTAATTTTTTTTAATGGAGTCTTATAGTATTAAAAGTGGAAAATGTGTTACATGAAGGAAGAAAGTAATAAGGAGAAAATAATAAATATTTTTTCCTTTTTTTGGAATAAATAAATGAAGGAGAAAAATACAAAAATACCTTTAAAGATTTTATAATTACGATTTAATAAAATGCACATCCTACTTTTCCATTTTACCCGGACAAGAATAATTTTTTTATATATATAAATGATTTACAAATTTAGTCCAACTAAATATTTTTATATCCAAATTTATCATAGAAGAAGGCATAAGCCATGACTAGCGGGCTAGTCCCATATACTTGTCTATTTTTACCATTTTGCATCTTATACCTATTTTGGAATACAAGGTTTTCTGCAATTTAGAAAAAATAATTAAAAAAAATTCCTCTACACAGAAAATAATCACCTTTATGTGTCTCATTCTTTATTGAAAGTTCACATGTAAGCAATAAAGGGCAGAATTAATCTAAAAATTGAACTTTTAAGGAGCTGTTTGTATCCAAAAAAATAAAAAAAGGTTTAGGGGCATTCTGTAACAAAAATGGAAAGGAAGCAATATAAAAAATGGACAAGTATAAAGAGCCGGATATGGTTTATGCTTATGGCATAGAAGAAAGAGCAGATATTTTGAACTGAAGAGTGGAGAGTAGCCGCCAGCCGGAAACCTGCTCTACTCTACATAGGATATTTTCCTAATCTGGAATCTCCTACCAAACTCATGGATTCAATTTATATAACTATAACGCACACTATTTCAGTGTTACAAAAGAGGTGATTTCCATTAAATATTGGTACTAGGGAAAAAACACATTTGCCATAAAATTGTTCAGCATCAAGGCTGTTGGTATCAGATTTACACACTTTTCCTAACGTATATAGGATGAACACCACAAAATTGACCTTTGCAAAAAATTCCAAGCACATAACAAGAGTACTTGGAAGTTCTATAGGATGTGGATGAAATTTTCTAGTTTCTACAAAATGGAAACATCAAACATGCCAAATCACCAGTGTCTGCAAGAATTGGTCATCTCTATAAATGTGACCAAAAACTTGCCATATTTACACTTAAGAAACTTTATATCTTCTCCTAAATATATGGACCCAAAAACAAATGGTAACTCAGCATAAAAGTTAGTCAAATGCACAAAGTTCCTCCAGTTGTTCATCTGTCCACTGTGGGAGTGCAACACTCGTATTTGTTGGTTGTCTCCACTTTGTTCCATTAGCATTCCCATTTTCCTTGGTTGTTAAGGCGGCTGCAGCACTTCCGCTTTGAGCACCTTCCAACACATTGCATCTCGCTGCCTGAGTTGAAGGGCTTACGTTGTTTAGTTGCTCACGTATCACAGCTTCTTCGTTATACTCTCTTTTTATCTGTTCCATCAGCAACTTTTTCTGCTCCATTGTCCGCATTCTGATGTGCCAATAATTGTTCCCTGCCACTGCCAGAAGCAGCATTTTGGTTCTTTTTTCCATCATCAGGGCAGCTGCTTCTTGTCTTTCACCTGTCCACCTGATCATCATTATGTGAACTCCATCTTGTATCAAACATTTGTTCTGGGACAATTCATTATTCCTTCAGTCATTCCTGGGACAGAGAATGGATTTTGTGGCATCTGTGATTTTTCATGAGGTTCTGCAATTATAAATAGCATTTAATACCATATTTTTCACTTCAGTGCAAAAAGTGCAACACCAATGCATTGAAATTATCTACCTGTACTAGAACTATGCATCATCCAAAATTTGACTTTTCATTTTATGGAAAATAAAGGAAACATGAAAAAGATAAAAGACATTCCTACCATTAACTGGAACACCATGTTTGACCTTTGGCAAAGAACAAAGTTGTCTCCACGGAACTGTGCCATTACGGGAGATGACCTGAAACAACCATATGATTGATACCTATCGAATTCACCAGATGCTTCTTGCCACATCAGTTATAAATTTCAAGCATTTGGTCGTCCGTAAGACAAAGCAGCATATGTATTTAGACCAAGCTAAAATTATTGATCAAGTCCATTTGTATGGCAGACTAGTACACCTGCCTTACAAACCTTCACATCAACTGAATACAACGTATTGAAAAATTGTAGTTCATGGATCATTTTGAGAGTGATATTCGGGTGAATCATATAACTCATTTTTGGGAGGATAACTGCGTTTCTTGATATGAGAACTATAAATTATAATATTCATATATTCAAAATAGTGAATGTATGAATAAAAAATTAAAGTTCAAAACAAGGTTTTTGCTAAGGAGAATGAAATTCAAATGTGAGGGATCACAGGTATAAAAGATGGAAAGTTGGGGGAAGAGTTTATATATAGAAGTTCATCATTACTTTGTAAAGTGAGTAAACTGGAAGGTTCTCTTTTGCAAAGTGAAGCTGAAATACCATGGTTTAAATCCAATCCAACTTTAATATTTTTTTTTTATTTCTAGAAATTTTAGGCAGGTACTAGCTATACCACTGTCACAGTCGCGCACACTTGGCGGGTGAGGCTCTAAACAGTTTTCTAAAATTCAACTTTTAAATTTTTGCAGTTTCTTAAGTTACAAAATTAAATAGACAGATTTAATTTTGATTAAATTGTAGTTATAATTGAAATTAAAACCACATTTATTTCTTTTTTTTCATTCTAGTATATATAGATGATACTATTCATTTTTAAAAAGATTCAGAAATATATTCTTCTTCTTCTTCTTCTTCCTTTCTTGTTATAATAGAGAAACACAATTTTCAATTTGCTGTGAGTAATTGTTGTATGTTTAACTTTTGTTGTTTAATCTGTTGTATCCTATAAGACAAATGCCAATTGTTTTAAATACTTGTGATATGAGGTGAATTTATCTTAAGGATATTGTGTGAAACACATGTATGAGATTCTTTCTTTTTTCTGTACCGTTTCTTAATACTGAATTAACAACCTCCATATTAATATTTCCAACACAATGTCATTAATCATTGTGAATTCCCAAGGAATCAGAAAATAATCATGATGATATTATAACAATTGAGGACTCAAAAGATTCAGATTTTAGCCATTTCATCAGATATTGATGTCTGATTCACTTCTTCAAAATTAAATAGATGTTTGGGGGTTCAGATCACAGTGAAGGAGAGATGAACCTTGTTTGCTGGCCTACAGCTTCCAGTGACTACCATTTTTGTGGAACCTTAAAAAAATGAAACCTTGTAAAGGTGAAAGGATTAGGTTGTCACGTCTTCATACTGTTGTTAAATATGTTATAATCCAATAAACCTTAACTTGATCAAGGACATATCTATTTGGTACCATAATGATTGGACTTCCAGATTACAAATAATTACTAACTGAAAAAAAGGAGGAATATAGAATAAAATAGAGTAAAAAATTAAAAAGGAGAGGTAAATGATCTTAAATGTAAAACAAGTGACATGTAAATTGAGATAAATTTCATCCATTTAAAGTGTAGATGAACTTATTTAGCCTTAGCAAAGTAATGGATGATATGAAATTTAAATACATGCATTACTTTTATGCACAAAACAGGAAACATAAAATGATAAGATTTTGAAAATTGTCAAGTTCCATGGTTTCCATCTTCAATATGCTAAACAAGACAAAAGAAGATAAAAACAAGGATTAAGGAGTATCCAAATAACATTAATAGACTCAATAAAGCTACAAGATTAAGCCAAATACCTTACACCATTTTTCAATTAATCGGCTGATATGAAAAGTTACTTTTTCAATCAAGCGTTTATAATTTTCAAATTGAAATTGTTAGTCTTAGACTATTAAATTATACATGGAATCTATATTGCAATACTTTTTTTCTGAATGAGCTTCCTTATCAGAAATACTAACAATTTTTTTTTTTAATAAAAGGAAATACTATCTTCAAAGAAACAAAACCATAAAAGATTTCTTTGATATTGCTTTAACCACATAAAACTTTAGAGAGTACAAGAAAAGCCTATTCATGAGTCTTATGTTATGGATGCATTCATCCACAAAAATTATATTATGCATTGTTTGTCACTTGAATTGATTTTATTTTTTGAAATATAAATAAATAAATAAATAAAGGTATCAATGCACTTGTAAAAGAGATTGGATCCATAATGCAATATGGATTTGAGTCAATAACATTGGATCCATAATGCAATATGGATTTGAGTCAATAACATTGGATCCATAATGCAATATGGATTTGAGTCAATAACATAAAAATTAATCACCGTACGTAAATTATATTATGTAATTATATTTATAATGCATTGTGTGTTATTTATTTAAATTATGAAATATTTTTTTTAAATATATATATATATATATATATTAAAAAAAATAAAAGGTAATCTTACACATGTGAATATAATGCAATATATATAATATAAAAATTGTCAGACGTGTTAATTAATAAGATTGGTATTTTTAGAATTATTAGAATTATCTTGTAAACTTATAAAACTTGCCTGAGAAAATTAAATAACTTTCCTATTTGTTAGATATTTTCCTTCAAAAGAACCTAAACAAACGGTTTTGAATTATTATTCCTATTTTTGTAAAATCTCTATTTAAGAGAGGTACATTATCTATCAATAAGACAAGTTGAATTTTCTCTAAACACAGAGATTTAGAGTTCTCTCTTCCAACAAACTCTAAGGTCTGCAACTTCCTTAATAAGTTGCAAAAACCGAAATCAAAATATTTTGGTATTATATAGAGCCAATCCCCATGGACAAAAAATGCATTGACAGAAAAATGGAATGAGATGTTTCGCGATGTCCAAACTTAAAACGAGGCACGGGTGGCAGCCTCAGAATCATGGGTGGATGCCAAATTGCAGCAAATTTCTCAGCAACTAGAAGTCCTGTTTCGCACTACGTCCCACACTAAAATGGAAATAGGAGAGAACAACACAACATATGCCAGTCAAACCAGTAATATTGGTGATCATCATTCAGACATGCGATAAAGGAGAGGCAACAACAACGACCTTTCCGGTGCTAACGATGGCTCGCGCAAAGATGGCTCACCGGCATGCAAAGGGGTTGTGTTGTGATGATATTTATATTCCAGGCCATCAATGCCAAAAATTATTTTGCCTGGAAATAAATGATAAGGAGTGTAACGAGACATCCAAAGACACAACAGAACTGACCATCTTACTTAATGCCATTACAGGGAAGCAACAAGCCATGACTATGCAATTGCACAACCATTGCTTAGCTTGGTGGATTCTCGCAATATACACAATTTTATTAGTTCCACAACTGCCCAGCACTTAGGCTTGTATTTTTGGCCTCAGAAGGACATAATTGTATCAGTGGCGAATGGCGAAAAAATTACCAATTTGGGCATTTGCTCACAACTCTTTCTTCTGATCTGGTTAAAGAACTTCAAGAGTTCTGTTGTGCTCTGTCTCATACAGAGTTTGCTCACAAATACTCATCTCCGTTATGGACTTGTCTAGAGTTTTTCATAACTCTCCCATTCAAGAACTTTGAGGATAACACATCCAGGAATGTCCCCTGATGATATGAAGCTTGCAGTGTAAGAATGTTCACAATTGATGGCTGAATGATTGATTCAACTTACAAAATCCAACTGGACATGTCAAGCGTTTTATGTCAACAAGAGGTCAGAACAAGTCAGAGGGAGAAAAGATTAGTAACTGATTACAAGCCTCTGAACCATTTCTTGAAAGATGACAACCCAGACATTCAGTCTCACAATGAAGCGGTTAAGAAGTTTATTGAGCTTACCAAAGCCCAAGGTGTTATGTTAATCCCATCAAAGATGCAGTTGGCCCAAACAACCATAGACTTTCTTGGAATGCAATATTCCAATGGCATATACAGGCCTCAGCCACATTTGGCCCAAGAACTATTGAAATTTTCATATAAAAATCTCACGGTAAAACAAATTCAACAGTTTCTTGGAATTGCTAACTACATCAGACAGTTCATTGTTCATTACAGTAAGTTGGTAAAATCTCTTTATCAACTTTTGAAAAAAGAAGCACCACCTTGGTCGGCCATACATACTAAAGCAGTTCAACATATCAAATCAGTGACTCAGACACTACCCTACCTATAGATTCCTTCCACAGGGAAAAAATTACTTCAAATAGACGCATCTGATGAATATTGGGGAGCGATACTGTTCGAGATTATTGGAGATAAGAAAAAAGTTTGTGGATATGCTAGCAGTCATTTCAAGGATAGTGAATTGCATTACCACTCAACTTTCAAGGAAATTCTAGCTGTAAAGTATGGAATCAAGAAATTTGAATTTCATTTGATTGGATATCACTTCATTGTTGTTATGGATTGTTCGTTCTTTCCCAGAATGTTAAATTTGAATTTCATTTGATTGGATATCACTTTCCACAGTTGTTAAGATGGAAAGAGTGGTTCAGTCGATACAGTTTCAATGTGCAGCATATAAAAGGAGACAATAACTTAATCCCAGATTTCTTATCCAGACCACCTTTTTCAATTGATCTTATCTCTTATTCTTCTGAAATATCACTTATCTATATGGCTTCACCAAGCTCTTCAAATTCTAGCACTCCTACTCAGATTCATTTCCTTGGAGACTTTCCTCCCAATTGTCCAAAGAAAGATCTCAAGATGATAAGGAGTTTTGCACAAAACATGTTGTTCACTTACATTATCATTTTCCAGGATAAGATAGACAATCCCAAAAGAATTGTTTACTGTCCTAAAGAATTGTTTACTGTCCTTCAAAAAATCCCTGGGTGATGATTTACAGACTCACTTCGGCATACATGTTTCCAGAGCAGTTATGGTATTTATGGTGTCAGTCGACACTATACTATCATGCAGTCCAAATTGAACTAATCCAAATGCTTGCATTTCTTGACAACAAGGATAATCTTCAGTCCCCACAAATCAAGTTTTTGACTTGGTTTCAACCTCTCTCAGCTTGGAGAAATATGTTTGCAGAACTAATTCTCCACAATTCTAGCCTTAATAAGGTTTCATATCACATCACAACAATTATTATTTTCTACAGGTACATCAAGGATCGTTGCTCTAGCAAGAAGTCAAGTTTGGAGAGTCATGCCTTATGAAGACCCAGCAAATCTTGAAGAGGTCAAGACAGTTCTTCTCAAACGACTCAAGCAGGACAACAACTATTTTCATCTTCCACCAATCAGTTATATAGCTATTGGTCCAGACCCATGTAACCAGCTGAAAATGTTTCCATGACCTCCAGCTGTAAAGCCAAAGCTTAGGGAAGAGGATGAAGATCACATCTTTGATCCGGATTCTCAATAAGATGAATTCTACAGGCCAAGAGATGAAAATGTTACCATCACAGTCCCACAGTCTCAGCCTCATACAGGTTCTAGTTCAAATCAAACTAAAAGGCCAAGTCCAAGTTCAATGTTCAATACCAATGAGGATATGGACTTCACCTATGCACAGTATTGGGATCCTCCACCAGAACCATTTCAACCTAGGAGATATCCAAACAACAGGCTCATTCCACCAGGAGAACCAGATAATCCAGATGGTTGGCCTATAGGAAGCCCAGAACCGTCTCTAGAAGATTTGAACATGTCCTCATCACATGAACCTATCCATAAGTAATAATGTGTGTTTGTTGGCTGTCTACCACTTAGTTTGTTTGTTTGCGATAAAGTAGATGTGATAATAGTTTTAATAAGTGTGCATTACTATTCATTTTACTTTATATCACTATTTATTTTTGCTTTATGTCACATCCGTGAGTTAGACCCTGACCGTATACGTTTACTGCGGTCGTTTATACTACAGTATAAAGGCATACGATCGGAGTCTAAATACGGATAAATATATAAAAATTTAATTATATTAATATAATAAAATAAATAGGAATTTTATCAAATGAAATAAAGCAATTTCGTGTTATGCAAGCAAATCGAGACGACAGCCCGGGCCGAAATTTGGATTTTTTGTTCGGTAGTGAAATTATAATTTAAGCATACCAAAACATGAAAATATATTATTATAAGGTCATAGGTGGAGTTATAAGGTGAAATTTTAAGGCTAAAGGTTTGAATTGTGGAAATATGATCCTTAGTACAAGTTTACAGTCTGATATTTCAGATCAGGAGCTAGAGAAATGCGATCACGATCACAATGGAGTCGATGTGATCGAAATTTAATTTTAAGATTTTTAAAACTGATAAATTAGAAATCGGATGACAGAAGAATTTTTACGGGTGAAATTAAAAAAAATGATTAACCCGTAAAAACTCAATTTTTTTTACCGGTGGTCATTTTGCAAAATCGAAGAGACCGTTTCGAATAAAAAATTATTTTATAATTTTTGGAATATTTAATTTGATGGAATTTAGTTGTTTAGAGGTTGAATTTTGGAGAATTAAAATTAATTATGAAGAAAAATGAAGAAAAGTTGTTGATTGGTTGGAAAATTTTTAAGTCAAAATTAATGGAAATGTGATTGGGCCATGTGTCAATATTATGGGATAATTAATTATGCTATTGGCCAATGAGGAGGTTGATTAAAGAATTAAGTATGATTAATTAATTTAATTAGAGTATATATATAGGAAATTAATTAAAAATTATTCAAAATAACAATTTCCCATCTTCTTCTTTACTCTCCTCCATTGCCGAACCACCAAGCTTCCAATTCCAGATTTTTTTCAATTTTCCCTCTTCAAAGCATATTATTCAACCAATTAAAAGGAAAAAAAAATTAGTGTGGAGAAAAAGAGATAAATGGTGGAATTTTGGCAAAAAAGAAATCAAAAAAATTCTTGATACCCATTTGAAGAAGGTGAGATTTTGCTCATTTCTCCATGTGATTTTGTTGGTTTAATTATTGCTATAATTAATTGTTGAATTGTGGTGTGATTTTGTTGATATTTAGTTGATGAAAAAAAAATTAGGGTTTATGGCAAAAATCTTGAAAAATTAGAGAAAAATAGGAAATGAAGAGAATAAGGCTTGAGAATGATGGATTGAGTGAATAATTGATGAAAATAAATTTTAGGAATTTTTGTAGAATTTTTAGAGAATTTCCATAATTATGGTTAAATTTTAGGAAAATTATTTTGGAGGAATTTTGCCTTAAATTGAAGATAATGAAGTTAATTGGAGTGTATGGAAGTGAAAAATAAATTTTGGGATGGAAGAAAAATTTAATAGGATTTTTGGGGAATTTTTAGATTTTTAGCCAAATTATGGAAAAAATTATTGGAAGTTGTGGAATATTATTTTGGGGAAATTGATGATGGAAAATGAAAGAAAATGAGTTATAGTGATGATAGGAATTTATTTGGAATTTTTAGAATATTTATTGAATAAATGAAAATTCTTGAATTGGAAATGGACGCTAGAAAAATAAAAGAAATAAATGGAAAAAAATAGTTTTGGAGGCAGAAAAATAAAAAAATAAATTATTATAAAATAAAATTAATATTTGAATTTTTGGCAGCACCGGGAAGCGTGATAACGAACAAAACCGGAATTTATGCATTAAACATGCATAATAAGAAAATTTTAAATTATAGGATCTTGATATTCGTGAGAGCGAAAAAAATTAAATTTTGCTAAATTTTATGTCGTAAAGGATTCAATAGCTAATCGAAAATTTTTATCTCTAGGCGCGACATTGGACGAGGCGCGACATTGGACGAGGCGCCAAACCGAGATAAAGAGAAAAAGCCGGCGGATACCGGCAAAGCGTAAAAAGGTTAGTGCAACTACTTTTATAATAATAGTCATGTAAATATGTTTTATGTGAAAATTGGAATTTTTTTTCAATTATTGTATTGGAAATATATTTTTGTTTTCCAGAAAATTTAAATGTTAAAAATTCTCTATGATGATAATTATTTTAGTATTGAAAGAATATTTATTAATTTTATGAAAAATGAAGTGAACTATGAATATGAGAATTTTTCCCACATGTTAGCCTACACGTGAACTATGGTATTGTTGGCATGCCAATAGGGTAAAAATTATGGTCCTGTGCATTTCTGTGGACCAATGAAATATTGTGATTCTGTGCATTTCTGTGGATTACCTGATATAATTGTCAGTTCTGTGCATTTCTGTGGGCCGAGTCATATTACATTTGGATCCTGTGCATTTCTGTGGATCCTAAGTTGGGATATAATATGATACCCCTTTGATTCCCTAGGAGCAAGTCTAGAACGTTATAATATGTGGGTATATGAAAAATATATTATTAAGAATTCAGCGATATTTGAATTATAAACATATTGTATTATGATATTTACAGAAAAAGATGGAAATTTTGAATTGATTTTATTTTAAATATATATTTTTATTTTAATGATTATTATTATAAGAGTTTTTGCATCACTGAGTTATATACTCAGCGCGATAGTTTGTTTTCTCTCGCATAGGTTAACAAGGTAGCAGAGAGCGTCCTGATTTGTAGAAAGAGACGCTGATTAGGAACCGCATTATGGAGCACAGCAGTAGCAGTGGTAGCCACGCAGAATGGGTTGGTCCCTTTATTCTATTTTGATATGTATATATATAAGTTTTTTAAATTTCATTACAGCATGTATATAAATAAAATAAAAAAATGTGTATGTATAATATTTTAGTATATATTTAAAATTTCTTATATTAAATATGTTTAAAATTAAAAAAGTATTTTTAGAAAGCTTTATTTTCTGTAGCATCTCTTATCCGTCCGGTATACAGATGGATGTATGGAAGGGTAAGGGGTGTTACACTTTATGTCATTGTAAAATAATATTTGTACTATTAAGGAATCTTATCATATGTAAGCAGTGATGTCATATGCCACTGCCCATGTATCATAAGTAGCTCTTCCTTTAGTTGGAAGAGGTAATATATAATAACCTGAGTGTTTTTCAATAAACAATATGTTTGTTTAAACTCTTCCTCCTCTGAGCTGTTAGTCAGCCAATAGTAGCTAATTAAGTCTCTTCGATCGTTCAAGTTAGCCATTAGTCAATGAGAGTTACTCTGAGGTTTCATGAGCGAAGAATATATAACAGGACAGTTCCATCAGTGGCCAAAGAGTGTGCCTTCAGGAATAGTCATACCTTGTTTCTTGATTTCTGACTTCTCTAGTAAGTTTCATTTCCATGAGTTACTCTAGTTCTTATATGGTTTATCGGCTAGAAACCCGACATTGCAACCCGAAATAGCCCCTGTGACTATTAGGGTGAAGAACGGTAACCATCCCGTTGTACGACTGGTATAATAACGCCACGAACCTGTAAGGATTAGGTTGGCTCATCCCCCTAATATACAACTATTAATTAATGATAGAAAATTAAGTTCAAGTATTTTTTTTCTTTTGATATATATATATATATATACACTATTCCAAGAGCAATTGAAGGCCGATTACTGTAAATTATATTATGGATCTATATTTATTATGCATCGTGATTCCAATTTCAAAACAACATCGCATTGTTTTTTGAGTTTAATGATTCACACGTGTTTACTATGCATAATGAATAAAAATAATCATTGTATCATTATTTGTTTTCTTCTTCAAAGAGATAAAAGAAAAAAATTATTGCTCAATTGCAGAACTGTTTTAGAGATTTTTTTTTTAAATTTGCATACTTGATTTTATTTTTGATATTTTTGAATGTTTTAGTTATTGTTATTATTGTTTGTGATGAAAACATTAGTTTTGATATATTTATGAATAAAATTGTTGAAAATGAATATATTTGAATTAAAAAAGAGCAAATTATAAAAAAAATTGAGTTGGTGGAGGCTGAAGAAGATTGATTTGGTAGAAATAATGAATTTGTAAATGATAAGTCTGCAAGTTATAAACGATAAACCTATAAGTAATTAATCCACAAAATTTAATCGATGAATTTATAAGTTAAAAATAATAAATCTGCAAGTTAAAAATGATGAATCTGGAAAATCTAAGACATAAACTTGTAAATTCTAAACAATGAACTTGTAGTTTCAAAATTATGAATCTATAAATTATAACTGATAAAATTATAAATTTTAAAACAATGAATCTGTAAGTTATAACTAATAAATATATTTTATATTAATTAGTTTACCAAAATCAAATTTCGGAAAAACATGTATTTTTTTTATTTCATACATGTGAAATAAAGAGATTTATAATATACATGAATCTGAATCCATAATATAACAATCTCCGCCGGTCATCTTGGACACTTCTACTTTGATGGATATAAGCTTCTCTCGTCTAATGGGCGTTATGCGCTTCTTAGGCCAGTGTGAACAATATGATACGCACTTTGTTGTGTCGGCCCTTAGATCTAAATCTAATAGCACATTTTATTTTGCTTGTGCTACAAAAATAATATTGACATTCTTTATCGATATGATTAAATTGTTAATATACTTGCGTGATAGAATTCATAAAATAAATAATCATATAGAGTAATAGATGGAATCATATAATTAAATTAAAGCAGGTTTAACATATATTGTATTTTGCTTTTTATAAAGTAATAGTTATTGTCATGACATATGGTATGGTAACATTGAGAAAATTTTAGAAGGCCAAATCTTGGAGAAAATTTTAGAAAGCCTCTTCTTCAAGTTAATTATTTTTGTTTTTTTTGAGCCAACGCTTCTTTTTTTTAATATTTTTATGTATACATTTATAATTGGTTTAAGTCATAAATTTTAAAATTAATAATATGGACCAATTATAAAATAAATATACAATGCAAGAATTCCTGTGACATGCGATTTCCACCCGATTAAGGGTTGTATTGCACGAATTTGTTCTAACAAGAAGAGTAAGGGTGTTGGGTGGTGGAATTTGTTTTAGCTAATGAATGCGACATTCAAGGCTCTTTAAAAAGTCAAAGTCAAAGTCAAAGTCAAAGTTCCACATCCAATGGCACAGAGTATTCTGAATTCTCAGCCATAAAAATGTTGCACTCTCCACCAATTCCTTCGCTAACTTTTTCCTCCTTAACCTCACCCAAACTTAACTCTCCAATTTTCATTTTCTCCCTCTTTACGTACATTCAACACTCTGAGGAAGAGAAAAAAAAAATTCTAAAAAATTGAAAATAACCCATTTTCCCCACTTGAAAATTCAATTCTGCATTTCCCATTCATAGATTGTATTATTCTTACGCAGAAAGAGAGTGAAAAACTAGAGGAGATGAATAATCAATTATTTGTTACAAATTGAGAGAGCTTTTTCCACATTTGAGGTAATATTTTGTATTTACAAACATCGGAATTAACATTCTTTCTATATTTTCACCAAATATCGGCCATGAGATATTTCACTTCCTAACAATGCTGACGATTTCAAAGGTTAAAAAAAATTATTTTTCCTTCATCTAAATTCATAAGCTGTTATTATTTTATTTGAATTTTTAAATGGTTCTATTATTTTTCTTTCTGTGTTTTTTTCTTTTTGGCCAAAGACTAAAAATGGTTCTATTATTTAATACGTACATAGTAATAAATACAAATAAATAAATAAAAGACAATTCAGGTTAGTTGGTTATAAGGAAGAAAAAGAGCCACATACAAAAATGACGGAATCCCCAACATCACCAAGGAAACAATCAGCGTTGATGGAGAATCTTCTGGGTCTTCTCAGAATTCGTGTCAAACGCGGCATCAACCTCGCCGTTCGTGATGTTCGTAGCAGCGATCCTTATATCGTCGTTAGGATGGGCAAACAGGTTCCATCATTTCATTATTTCTGATAAATTTTCTTTCTTTCTTTTTTTATATGGCTAATTTTGTTTCTTCCTTCTAGTCTTGAATCATACATGCCGCCTGCTCAATTTTTCTTTTTCATTTGATAGTATACAAGGTTATATGCCTGCTTCAATTTTTTTTGAATCCTAGGGTTAAGAATGAATGAACCAAGCCTAAACATTAGGCGTGGACCCGAATTATGAATAAGCAGATGAGGCTGAGTATATATGCCTTTGTCAATTTGAGCAATTGTTGTTTGGTACCAATCCAGGAGGGTTAACTTGGTGAAACGGTTATGATAAATGGTTTTTTTCTTAAATAGACCATTTTTGTACAGCTATCCAACGCAAGATTTCTTTTTCCATTTTTCTGGTTCTGTGTAGTATTATTAAATTTCAAATGGTAATTGCACACCAGTGAAGAAGATTTTGGATTCATGTTCAAATCAAACCCAATCACTTAAATGAGGATAGGAAAGAAAAGGATAAGATGATTTGATTTACCAGTCTTGCAGTAAATAGCCTTGCTTAATGGTTTGAATATATGGGTTATCTAAATATGACAATTTTCAAACTTTAAAGATTGAATTGAGTTTACATTTTAAATAAAGCATAAAGCATTCATTGTGTTTACTTTAAAATGAAGCATTGATCATAAATACGGAATTTTTCCATATGTCTGCTGCGGCTTCATGACTTCTTATTATATATATGTTTAAATTTGATGCAGAAGCTAAAGACTCGTGTGATAAAAAAGGATGTTAATCCGGAGTGGAATGAGGATTTAACTCTTTCTGTTACAGATCCTAACCAACTAGTGCACCTGGTAAATTTTCTATATGTGGTCTTATCCTTTATTGTCAGAAAAAGATGACTGCTTGTACGATCCTACTCTTGGGTGTCCTCTACTTCTAAAAAAAAAAGAAAAAAAATTGCTCTTTGATGAATGAGGAAACCTAATAGTCATGTGCAAATGTGAAATCTCCATATGTCTAAAGTTCATATTTTCCGAGTTGCATTTTTAGCACCACCTTGTGAGCTTTTATTAACTTGGGATTCGGTGCACAACCTTGCAAGTAGGACACTAACATGGATAATGGAAGAATAGAAACAAACTCATGCTTTTCTTAACAGACACTACTAAGCTAATTTTGTGTACATAATGCCATTTGAAAGACACTTCTTTTCTTCAGCTCATCTAATTTGTCTTGCACATATTTTTGAGTTTATTGTTTTTCAAGTTTTCAATTAAGGGCCTGAAACATCCCCTACCCATATCTTGTGCGCAAATATCACTGTTTTAAGTAAATTAGTTAATATGTTAATTAACTAGTCTTCTCCTAGATCGATGCAATTTCAAGCAGGCAATTTTGTTACTATGTTTCCATATGTGTTTAATTTTGCAAAATTATAACTAATTTTGCAAAGTGTTACCGTCAAATCTAGAATGCAATTGTAGATTTTTTTTTAACTTGAATTGCTATCAATTTTGGCATATAATAATTTCTCCATGGTGGAACTTATCAATGTATAACCAAGATGCAATTGTTCTTCTTGTACTTTTAGTAATTGTCATTGTTTCCTTATATTGATAAAATTATTTTGTGGTAATTTCTGTGTGATTCCAGACTGTGTATGATCACGACACATTCAGTAAAGATGACAAAATGGGAGATGCAGAATTTGATATCAAACCATATATAGAGGCCTTAAAGATGAATTTGGTAGGCCTTCCAAGTGGCACCATAATCACCAGAGTACAACCGAGCAGGCAAAATTGCTTAGCTGAAGAAACCTGTATCACTTTTACTGAGGGCAAGGTGGTTCAAGATCTCTGTCTCAGATTAAGAAATGTGGAATGTGGTGAAGTGGAAATTCAACTGCAATGGATTGACCTTCCTGGTTCCAAGGGGTTATAAAGCTACAAATTTATTTTTTATACTTTCTTGTTTTATTTTTTTATTGGAGGGTTGCGTGTGATGAGTTGGCTAGTTCAAGCTTCCACCACCAGTCATTGCAAATTTCTTGGTGGGGTTTGTTCTTAGATTTCTACTATAAGATGACCTAGCGTGTGTTCGTGTCATCTTCTGTATCAAGTTTGTAGCTCACCATATAGGATTGACAATTTTGGGTTCTTGTTCATTGTCATGAATACTAGAGTTCAATGTGTAATTTTGCACTATTTGCTGGAAAATTTTAAATTATATATGTTGAGTTATTTTTCTTATCATTCTATTTAGGTGTTGAATTGCATAATTGTCTATAAGCAGATGACCCTATCAGGAACCTGAATTGATGGTTTCTGCTATTTGTTATATTGTTTGATGCAGTTTTGGGTGTCATTTTCATGTATTAATTAGGACGGTCTCTACTTGCATTATTGTTGCTTTTGTAATTGCCAGTAGGAAACCATTGTTAGAAAAAGAAAAAAAAAAGTTGAAGCATTTTCCTGATAAAGTTTATAACATAAAATCAATGAGAAAATTTTGAAAATAAGTCGAATCTAAGATGTAGAAAATGAATGTGTTGTGCTGGTGTGAAAAAGCAAAAAAATAAATAAATAAAAAGTCCAATAATGTCTAGCGGTAGTCACTTTCTCAAAGCCTACCGTAGCAACACAAACAAAAGCTAAATAGCAAGTTGCATTTTTCCAATGGGAGTCTAGCCTCTTAAGAATACATGCATATATAAAGAGTTGAGATTGGACTCGAATATAAAGTTGGCCGATAAATTTGAATTCAACACTTGGTAATCCTGAAAATGACAATGATATCACTGGACAAAAAGTCTTGAATATGGGTATGAAAATTGAAAAGAAAACAGTGTTGTGTAATAAATTTCTGATTTCTAAAAGAGCAAGCAATGGAGAAATGGAGAGGTATGTTATTGTTGACTGCATAGATGTTTAGATGAGATGAGATAATAGAGGAAGTCTTAAATCAATAAATCCAATGGCTTAATAATTTACTGACAAAATTGTGCAATGCAATGTGACATATTGGTTGCTGTAGTGGCGTCCATGTCCCTTTGGGCCTAACCCACACTACTGGAAGCCTAGTCAGCAAATATCCCTTCAAGTTTTAGCTGCTACTCAATCCCCAACTCAATAGCTAGCTGATTCTCAAGCAAAAAATTTTATAGGAAAAAAAATTACTTGACATCTTCATTTTGCAATTCTTTTTTAATTTGATGTTAAAGTTTTTCATTTTATACATTTAACTCTTTATTTTCATCCATATATATTTTCTATTTTGTACATTTAAATTTCACAAATAATCCGATGAGTTTAAAAATAAAAGGACTAATAGACAATGACCTTCCAAACTTGCACAAAAAGTCATTTGAACGGACTGAATTGTGTAATATCTGCACACCTCAACTTGCATAACATGCAACATATAAACCCCTAAAATATCATTCACACACAATTTTTTATGAATGTGTGAATGTCACCCGTGTGATGTCAAATTTAATATTAAAATAAGGCTATTGGATATTAAAAAAAAATAAATAGATGAATTAATTATTTACCAAAATAATAAAAAAAATAAAAATCCATCTTTTTCCTTGGAAAAAAAAAAACTAGCTTTTGCCCACCACTGCAATCCATTTCCTTAGTTAAAAACTAACAGTAAATCCATCTCACAAGACCCATCATTATCCCCTTCTTCCTTTCTACTTCTGCATTGAAATTCAACAACCTCTACCACCTCCATTTGACGATCTGTCCCGCCATCTTCCAGTCGACCATTGTCAGATGACCTTCAACTCGCCCCTCCTTGCGCGGATAAGCAAGTAGCAGCTGCCCAACCTTGGTTCGTGGTCAGTTGTCCCAAATGCATTAAGAATGGGAGGTTGAATTGGTGGCAAAATAAAATTTTGGTTATGAATAAAAAACAATTCACAAAGTCACTCTCAACATAGTGTTTAGGCTTACACTCAACCTCACAAGAATTTTTCTCAAAACCAACTCTAGAACCCTCATAAGACTTTTCACTAGGCTCACTCTTAAGAGTTTTTCTCTAAACTCACTCTCCAACTTTTATAAGAGTTTTCCCAAGGCTCATTCATGAACTATTTGTCCGAGTGTTTAAAGCTAACACTTAAACCATACTAACACTCTCTACTAATACAATTGAATACAAAAGTACTTAAGAAACAAACTAGCAATAGTATGACTTATGAGAGGTTGTCAGCATACATTTAATAGCTTTTGGAGTGATATTTATAGTGTCAAACATCCAAAAAGCTGCTACACACAAAGTCATAAACTCTCATCTAATAATTAGTTTTACTCTGCACTAAATGCACTGCTAGAACCAGAATTGCAGTCGTACTTTCTTCAGAACTCTAATGGTCACTAACACGTGACATCTTTCGGTTGGCTCGCTTTGCAACGGTCATATCTTGATGAAATTCTCAGTCGTGATACTCCTTTCGCAGTTGTGCTTTTTCTATCACGAACTGAAGTCGCAATTGCAGTCCCACTGCAAACCTTTCTACCCAACTCAAAATTTGCCTTCATTTATCTCACAATCACTATTCTTATAGTGCAATCTCGAAATTCATATTCTTCTAAAATCATTGGACATGTGGCTGGCATGGATTGGTTACCTAATGGTTTTGAGACTTCAAAGCCTACGGTCGCTAATTTCTTATGGCAGTCGCGATTCTCTTTTTTGCAGCAAAACTTCATGATCGCTTTGACTCTCAAAGAAAGCACAGTAGCTAAAGCCTTTTCAAGGGTAGCAAATTGTATCTGGGTCGTGATTTTGAAATTCTCCAAAACCCTTTGAAGTTTCACTAAATAAATGAACTTTAATTATAATAAAACTTTGTATTCTACAAAAATAACACTTAACAAATATATTAGTGACTGATTATCAAAATCAAAATAAAAATCTATCAACTTAGGTTAGCATTAGTTAATTACAAATGAAATTTCCTTCCCACGGTCGAATCAAGTGGAATTAGGTGAACAAAAATTTCTTCCCCTTCTACCAAATCAAATGAAATTTCTACACTAAATTTCTACCCTAATCCCTTATCTTGATTAAGCTTGTTGTTGCGGTTGAGATTTTCATATTCAGATTCATATTTTATTTTTCTTTTCTTTTTTTTTTAAAAAAAAAACAGAAAAAGAACAAGACCCAGCGAAAAGGAGAGAGAAAATAATTTTAGGAGTAATTCTTTTTTTTTTTTTTTTACCATTAGTGAGTATTAAATAGAGATAAAGATTTAGGAGAGAGAATGTCTCTGTCATTATAAAATTTAAATAATCTAACAGAGAAAAAAAGTCACGCGCTTCATTTTTTTCCCCTATGCTTGTCTATCGCATAGCATTTTAGGGTGTATATATTACACTTTATGAAAAAAAAAACTTACTAAATTAATTTAAGATAACATTTAGATATGAAATAATTATCATCTACTAATTTAAAATAATAATTAGATACAAAACAGTTATCAACTAAAAACAAATATGAAGTAATGCACACTAAAATGGCAAAATATAAATTTTAAAATGGTAATAGAAACAAGAAAAATAAGTGAAATAATGAATATAGAAAGGTGTAGTGCACTCAAACATAGGAAACTCAATCACTATATATATATATATATAAGTGATATTATGAATACTAATTTTATAATAATTATAACAATTTAATATTATGGCATTTAATGTTATTTAAACCATGAAAACTCTCCCTCTTGTAAGGCTAATATTTTGTTTTATAAGCATAGTATGCTAGTTCAAAAAGATGTTAGAAAAAGCACCAAACATAGACCAAGAATGAAAAGGAAAGGTGTGAAGAAAAGGTAGTATGTGTAACTAAAAGAATAAGGAGATTGAAGAAAAGAAAGGATGAAAAAAGGAAAAAAATTTAGATGTGACTATTGTCTCCCCAATATTCCAAAGAGGTCTAAATCAAATCAAATACTCCACCTTATAATGGAATTGGAGGGTCCCTAATTGCACTCTCTTCTACAACACAATTTCATTCTAAATCCATTTCCTCCTATCAACTCTATCACCTTAATTAATTTGAAGTCACAACAATTTAATTTTATTTTTCACTGTCTTAATCATAAAATCTTATTAAACTAAACGACAAACACTATGTCAACGTCACTAACAATTAACCCAAAAGCCATCAAATTACTTTAAACCTAATATTCTAAATCAATTGGTTCCCAACAATTTCTTTTTGCAAATTCATACTTTTTTCTTTTTTTGAAATATCTGTTTTGATCTCGTAATCAGATTATATTGTAGATCAGATTTTGCATATTATCTCATCAATTCAGTTTTGCATAAAAAAAAAAGTAATTATATCTCTACAAGTTTATCTTAATGCTCCCTCAAGTAAAATTGAAAATACGAGAAAAAAAATTTGAATTATGCCATTTTAAGATAAAATTAAGTATTGCTAAGCACAGAATTAGGAATAATAAATTCAATACTTGGATCCAGCAGTGCATGTTTCAAAAAGAAAGAGGAGAAATGTAAAATTCCATTCCTTTTTGTGTTATCCTTTTCTATTGCATTGCTAGCACAAAAATCTTGGCAATAAGATCAGATGAAAGCTAATCCTATCTAAGAAAACCTTTGGGGTTTTCAGCTTCATAATTTGACTAAAAAAGCACTAATTTTACAAATTTTACTAAGGAAAAAAAAAGAAGATATTTTGCGAAAAAGGATTGGGCATATGATGGAGTATTGCTTCTCTGTCTAATCCTTGAAATATATATTTTTTTTTAAATAGAGTTGCAGCAAGCTCCATTTGTGCTTTCATTGGGGAGATGATGCCAATATTATGTTGAAGGATTTTCGCCACCTCACAAACCCAATAAAATGTAGTACACAAGGGTTATGGGCAATGCAATTAGCATCCCAAATATCACCCTGCAAATTTTGAAAAGTCAAAAAAGAGATGAGAATATTTTCAAGAAATTATATATAATTTTTTTTAGGAGAAATGTACTTACGCTGTGCTAAGAATATCAGGGTGTACATTGTATTCCTTAGCAAATACAAAGGGTACAATTCCTTGTGGTAGAGCAGACTGTTTTTTTTTAAGTTTCCAATCCAATCACAAAAAAAAAATGTTAGTAATAAATTTAATAATGCTTCAAACAAGTCTTTGCTTTTTTTTTAATTAAATATAACCTGGGTTATATTTGCTAAACTAATAGGATCATTTTCTGAAGAGAGAAGATTTTTTAGAATAAACACGAATAAGTATTTGTTTTTTCCCATTTGGCAATATTAGACTTGCAGACCCAGTTCAGCAAAACCTAGAAAGAGAGGGAATAAAAAATAATATCTGATTCTGAAAATTGTTATAAGCAAGAATTATATATAGAGATTAATTTTTTTTAAAAAAAAAAAGCAATAATGAAATAGAAATTTTTGGAGGCAATGTAGGTAAAATAAGTAGGGATTGGATTGATGGTGTTCGAAGAAAGGAAGCAGAGAGAGAGAGAGACCTGGACAATGGCAACGTGTAAGAGGGTTCCTTTAAGGCCAACAGCAATAGAAGCAGCTGCCATGACAGCTGGACCTGCAAGGAATCTCACACCCATTGCAAAAGTTGCTATAGAATTCCCACATGCTATGATCCTCGGTTGCAATGCCATGAACAGACCTGTCATTTGTCATTTGTCATCTGTCATTTGTCATCACATCACTTCACTCCCATTCATTCCTCTGCTAAAGAAATCTTCTTCATTTTCTTTTCTTTTGAATGACCTCTCGATTCATCATCATTCTTTCTTACCACCACCCACAGCCAACCATTTCCTTGAACAATCAAGAAAAATAGGTTTTCTCGTGTTGTATATTTTATTATACTATACATTGAAAAAAAAAAACAAACAAACAAATGAACCTATATATCTATTATCATCATTCACCCCCACAAGTCCTTACTCGCTCACTGTTGTTTTTCACTTTGCTTTGCTTTATTACCAACATTAATTATGAAAGGAGAAAAAAAGTAATAAAAGGACTGAGGGATTCTCCCTTTGAAAATGATTTTCATTACTACTAAACCAACAAAAAGGCAGTGGTATGCACTACTGACCTAGACTGAACATAGCCATCCCTAATCCTGCATCTGACAGAATCGATATGGACTTTGCTATAATAGCAGGCATTTCTACATCCCACCTTCAAAAAAAATCATCTATTAAATTAATTTGAAGAAAAAAAAGCAAGAAAACCCCAAAACTCAAAAGAGATTTTTATTAATTATAGACAAAAAATAAATGAATATTTAGTTACCTGAATGAAACTAGGGACCAAGTGAGACCAATTAAGCTGGAGTAAGTGTTTGGATTTCTAATGAGTTTCCTCCAAACCATGATGAGTATAAGCCTTGTCATTACACTTGTTGGGGGCATTGGTTTTGGTTTCCCTTCACTCACCGCTTTCTCCCCTTGATGATTCATTTCCCTATCTATTCCACCTCTATTGTTCCCAAAGCTAAAATCTTCTCTCTCCATGTATTCCTCTTGATGTTGATGATGATTCTCTACTGTAACTCCATAATCCCACCAACAAAAACTACTATTAATTCCAAATCTTTACACTTTATAATCCATTTATAATAAAAATGTATATGAAGAAATGAAAATCTAATTTACAGCCAGCAAATTAATTGGTTGAGCAAATATTTAACCTCAATTTGAAGAAATTAAAGCATGCATATACCTTTGCCTGGAGATACAGCCAATCTAACTTCTTTGTGGTCATGAGCACCGTAAACATCATGGCTACCAAACACATCCGAAACAGGAGAAGCACTAGAACTCCAAACAAACATATGAAGATCTTTACCAGCACTTCCATCGTCACCTTTCTGTTGAGCTAATTGCCCATTTGGCTTCTTTGCAGCAACACCTTTAGATCCAGTTGGAGAAAACATCCCGGGATTTGGTGCCGGATAATGTGTTGCACCACCGGCATAGTGAAACCTGGGTTGCTTGTTATCTTCCTCAAAATTTGACGACCTTGGAGTAGGCCCACGAGACGCCGATAGGCCATAAACATCAGAAGCCCCAAAATTAGAGTTCCTCCCCGCGGCATGCATCATAGAGTAAAAATCAGTATGATTAAAACTAGAACCTCTTGGTGTTGGATTTCTTGAGGATTGCAGAGAGTATATCTCGGCATTGGTTAGATTGGAGGGCCTTGGTGTTGTAGAAGATAACCCCTGAGATCTTCTAGAGAAAATATCTGATCTTGAAGCATTTGATTTTCTTACAGTAACATGTAATTTCCCATCTTCTTTGATCTCAGCCTCAGTTTCCAAAGGTTGTCTACCATCAAGAGACATAATATCAGAATCAACATGGATTGACACAATGGAACCAGCAGTGTCTGGAAATTGCTCGGATATTAGCATTTTAGCACCTCTATATTCAAACATGAAAAGCATCAACGTGTACCAAATAATGCACTGAAGCACAACTATTTGCACCATTAAACTCCCAGAAAAATCACCGTACATTCCTTTAAGTAAAGGAATCCCCATGACCAGTGTGTTTGGCAGAGTAGAAAGTGAAAATAGTGTAATAGTCCATTCTAATGAACCCCTTTTGGTTACCCATGTCCACACTGCTAATCCCACTAAAACCACAATCTTTTGAAGAGAATCAGCAGCTATGAAACGATAGTTCATTTTATAAGGATCGTTAGTAGAAATGAAATGGAAAGATAGAAGGGGAACAGCAAATAGAGCAACAAAACGATTGATGCCAGAACATTGATCAGGAGTGAAAATTTTCCACCATTTCACCGACCCATATGCTAAGATCATGGCCACGTACAGTGGCACCATTGCAGTCATCACATGGTAGAAGTCTAGTGCAGTGATCATCTTTAATTTGCTTGCTATTCCAAATTAGATTAAAAATGTTGAAGTTGAAGAGAAGAAAAAGGTGGAAGATATTGGAGAGAAATCTGAAGAAGTAGCTGTTGGTGGTGGTGATGATAATGAAAAGAATAGGAAAGCATGTGGGTTTATGGGGGTTTTGTGGGAATGTGTGGGTAATGAACGGAGAGAAGAACTGTTTTTGCAGTATACAATATAGAGAGAGAGAGGCACAGGCACAGTTTTGCTTTGAGAGTTGCGAGCAAGCTTGCACACTTGCATCCCAGTCCCCAAAGCACACCACAGCCATTTGCTTTTTTTCTTTTTAATTTATATATTACTTTGTTTTTATGCCTTTTGTTTTAAGCTGTGTTTGGATTTGGAAATGAGAAGGAGAGAATGAGGAAGTAGATGATTTCTTACTTTTGTGTACCGATAAATTATTAAATATATTCGATTTAGCAATTTATTATATAATTATATATATTTAATAATTTTACATATCAATATAACAACTAATGAATCTATATATATTCTGTGTAATTGGATTATTAAGTGTTTAACTCTTTGAAATTGGTTCTGAAGATGTGGTGAACAAAAATGCTAAATATTTTTTTATTATGCATTTTATGTTTTAAATAACATATATGTGATTTTTAATATTATGGACGCACATAAAAAAAATATAAAATTACATGGAGAATAATAGAAAAAGCAAGTAACAGTTGTCTTGGTGAGATGGGGGCATATGGTTATGGCAGTGGTACAAACAAAGTATACCAAAGGAAAAGCATTTTAGAGAGGCAATGTCTCTTTTAACTGCTTAATTGGAGATATACTTGCATGCATTACAAAGGCTCCCATCCTTCTCTTTTTTTTTTCTCCTTCCTTTATTCTAGGATTCGCTTTTCTCTTCTTGTTATTTTATAGATATTCCCATTCAATCCGCTTTTGCTTTTACTTCTATTGGATTCACAATGTTTTTGTAAATCCAACAGTCATGACTTGATATATAAATTAATTAATTAAACCCATCTTCAAAATAATAATTAATCGGTCAATCATACTCTATAGTCTCCGAAGCAACTTTATAAATTCATTTTTGAATTCAATTAAAATTAAATTAAATTTAGATCAATATAATCAGAATATGTCATTTATGTGAAATTATATTGATCTTATACATTGTGATTGGATTGATTGACAAATATATTCATGAACTATATCTATGCAAGTATTTTTCATGTGTCTAAAATTGATTGCTTATTTATAATATAAACTCACTTTTTATATCATATTGTATCATTAAATTCAATTCATAAATGAAAATGATTTAAATAAAATTTTTCATTAATTTGAAGTAATTACTCTAATAGCAATAAGTATTATAAATGATCAACATAATCATCTTCAAATAAATGAAGACTTCCTAGCTTAAAATTGATTTAATCTACTTTTTATCAATTTTTTATTTTGTATTTTGATAAAATCAGTACAAATATCATTAATTATAATTCAAAGATACATCAGAGATTCATGCCACGAAACAATACACAATTACATGGAGTTTCAATATACTAATTTTGTTCTCAACTGAACTCCAAATTCCACTTATATATTTATACAAGTTTTCCTCCTAATGCATATATTCTACCTCTCCTGCATATATCTACCCTACATGCAAGTCCTTTACATGTTTCCTCTCTGCAATACCCCTGGAAAATCTCATATTAGTAAAACACAGAAAAAAATATTGGATATTAAATGTAAGAAACTAAACTTGAAAAGTTGCTAGCTTGACATGATAGCTTCCCACTCGGAAAGAAATGAGAAATGATAGTTGGGTATCAGCTATTATAGTTTGTTATTAGAGTCATTATGTGTGCAACCTTAAGCGATTGTGAGACAAATCTCAACGAATATTTTGAATCTCATATTGGAGGTGAATTGTAACACCACTAGAAAAATTTCATATTTACAAAATATAACAGTTGAGTATTAAATATAATAAGTTAAATCTGAGAAAGTGTTAGATTAACATATTAATTTTTCAATTACACATCGGAAAGAATATAAGAAAAAAAAAATTTATAAATTTATACATCAACTATTAGTAATAATTTAGGATAACCATTTTAGGTCTTCTAACTTAATCATTTACAAGTTGTTATAAGATAGTTGGATTTGGGTTGTTACATACTGATCCTCATAAAAATTTAGTTTGTATTCTTCTTCCATTGTCAATCAACACAATAAAATTCTCTGATAAATGTTGCAATTCCACCTATGCGACCTTTTAGCATTAATATATCATTAATCTAGTACTTAATCTCTCTTTCTATACTCTTTTTAAATTTGTAGAGGTTGGTTGGTATTTATATATATAAAAAATTGTAATTCTCAAAATATGTTTGAAATATAACTATTATTTTTCTGTTATAAGAGTGATTTTGATCTTTTTAATGTGTTTATGTTTTAAATTTTATTATTTTTATTATTAATAATTAAAAAAATTGAAACTAATCTTAAAATGACTACTAGGCAGGTCATAGGTGCAGGGCATTTTGGAAGGAGCTGAGGAGGGTGCCCAACGGTAAATATTTTTTTAATATATATATATATATATATATTTATTTAAAGATACATCCAGAAAATGGGAAATCGGCTCTCTAGCAGGTTTAGGCACGTTAAAGTTTGAAACCGATATTGATCGATTTCAATTTGAAGTTCACCGGGTCAATTCTAATCTGATTTACAGGATGAAACAGTTTGTGGTCAGGTCTAATTCGATTTGATTGAAGCATAAAATATTATAAAGCTCATCTAAAGGATTCAATCATGAGTATAACATTGATTATGAAGAAATTTTTGCTCAAGTTGCCCATCTCACTACCGTTCGAACTCTTATTACTATTTTCACTACTCGTGGTTGGACTCTTTCTCAAATGGATGTCATTAATACTTTTTTTAATGGTGAACTTTCTGAAGAAGTTTATATGCAACCTCCTTCAAGATTACAACATCCTCCGGATTTGGTTTGTCGCCTCTATAAAGCTCATTATGGACTCAAGCAAGCTGATCGAGTTTGGTTTTATAAGTTCAACTTCATTATTATTCAATTGAACTTTCAATTTAGTCCACATGACTCTACTCTATTTCTTAAGCACACTAGTATTGGCACAACATTTTATTACTTTATGTTGATGACACGATTATTACTTATGATGGTAGTATTAGGATTGAGAATCTAAAACAATCTTTGCACAAGTAATTTGAGATGAAAGATTTGGAAAACTTAAGTTACATCTTGGGCATCGAAGTTACATCTAGCCCTAATGATATATTTTTATCTCAAGCTAAATATGCTTCTGATCTTTTATCTTGTGCTGCTATTACATATAACAAAATTATTGCTACACCATTAGAGGTTAATGTCAAAGTTCTACCAATTGATGGAGAATTGTTTTTTAACATCACTTTTTATCACCAGCTTGGTGGAGAATTGCCAAACATCTCATATGTTGTCCATCTTGTGAACCAATTCACGTTTGCCCCATGATCTACTCATTTTGCAGCTGTTATTCACATTTACATTAAAGGCACTTTTATTTCATGGATTGTATTATTCATCTAATTCTTCATTACAACTTAATGCAAACTCTTATTCTAATTGGGTTGACAATCCTACTTGTACGCATTCAACCATAAGACTTTGTTTCTTCCTTGGAGACTATCTTATTTCCTGGCAAAGTAAGAAACAAACCATTGTAACTTGCTCTAGCACTAAGGTAGAATATCGTGCATTAGGTGATACAACCTCGGAGTTATTATGGATTAGTTGATTGCTTAATGACCTTCAAGTTCCTCAAACTTTTTTTACCCCCCTTATATTGTGATAATCAAAGTGTTATTCAAATTGCTCATAATGATATTTTCCATAAATGCACAAAATATATTGAATTTGATTGTTACTTCATTAGACATCATTTATTGCAGAAGACCCTTAAGCTTTATTTAGTTTCTTTAACTATCCAAATTGCTGATATTTTCACGAAGTCTCGTCCCATGAAGAGACTTCATGATCCTTTAAGTAAAATTTAAAACAAATAAGTAAAATGGAAAGAAATAAGCAAAAAATGAGTACTTAAGCATAAATGATGGGGAGAACCTGTCCTTATTACGAAATACAGAAGCAAAGATGGGGAATTGAACATTCCCAATATCCCATCCATCCCAACTATTCATTACCCTTACGTGCACTGCTTCGATTCCAAATAAAATAGTTATTATTTCGTAGAATTTGAATGGTGAATTCGAGCTTGCATATATATTATTCATAGACCTAGCAATTGGGTAATGATTCATTTTCTGATAGTCATTTTCTATTCAATTTTGGGTATTAGATAGAGTTAATCAAGTGGATTTTTTTAGTCAGTCTATCTTTTTATAAGCCAGATTCAAATGATTTCGAATTTAAATTGATTTTGTAATAATCAATTCGGATTTATCAAATTTCGAGTCAAAATTTTCAGATTGAATAAAAAATGTCATTAATGCTAATTATCTCTGATGTTTAATTATGCTCTTTTCCATATTTGATGGAAGAAAATTATATTAATGAATGGCTTTGTTAGAATTCAAAATGGCACAAAATGAAATGTCTAAATTTTAAAATATTTATTAGTAAGAAATAATATTATTTTTTGATCAATACTAATATAATAAATCAAATCGAGTAAATAGTAATTTTATTTTTATTATTTTATAATAATTTAATATTTTTTAACAGAAAATCTAATAAAATAATAGATTAATAGAATATAATAAAACAAAAATAGTCGATCGTAATAAAATTATTTTTGAGCAATAAAATTATCAGATAGTAATATAAAATTATACAAAAAAGAGCAAATAGTAAATAGATTAGAAATCTATACCGATATAACTAAACCAGGATATATATATGTATAATATTTGAAGATGCAATTAAACAAATAAATGAAACATGTGAGCGATATATTGCTATGTTCATCAAATTAAAAGGCCACATCAAATTTGGTATGAAAGGAACATGAAAATTCTCTTTACTTCACGTCCATTAGATGTTTAATGCATGCGTTGTTTTGCCACTGTATATATGTATTTTCTGTAGGAATATTTTAGGCATGCCACTATTTTTTTTTCTTTTAAAGAAATTTGTTATCTTCCCACATTAAATATTCTATTAAAAAAAGATAGTAGTGAAATGATAAATAAAAAATTATTATTTATCCAATAAATTTTGATTTAGTGTACTAGAATGATTAAATAGTTTAACGAAAATAAAACATAAAAAAATTGTTCGTTGATCATATTTTGGTAGAAATTTTTTTTATTCTTTTGTTTATGCATGTAATTAGATTTATTTAACATTAATAATGTGTATTGTATAACAATTTTTTTAATCACAAATAAACTATCGTACAAATACAAAAGTTCAAACTTATCTTTTTTTAATGATAAAATTTTTATCTGTTTATAAAAAATTATTCTTAATAAAATAATTTAAATTAATGGTATTTATTATGCTATTATTATAAAAATATTATATAATTTATATTTTTTAAATAAAAATAATATTTATTTAAGTATTTATTAAATTAATATATTACATACTAAACTTAGTTGTTACTTTTTTATTTTTGTTAAATTTAGATAATTTTATTAATTGTTTTTTAAAAATTACAATGTTGGTAAATGATGTATTCTAATTCAGACCGACATTGTTACACTAATTTTAACAGGGAGACGTTAGGTGGTAACATTATTTAAAGCCATGGTGCGAAGGGCGCAAAAGGTAATTGTGAAGGGACATAATGCAAAAGAAATCCACAAAATTTCGCAAAAGGCAAAGGCAAAGGCAAAGAAGCAACCAACAACGTCATTCTTTGTCGTCATATAAATATAAATATATAAAGAGTATTTTGGAGGCTAACGTTTGATGTCTCCAACTAAGTTGTGTTGGGTCGGCCATTTTGAAGACAATTCTTTATGGATTTGTCACGTCCCATATTATATTAGACTTTCACTCTCTTCTTCATTTTCCATTTATACACTCTCTCCTTTTCTTCCTAAATTAAAGCCCACACTTACTTTTCTCTATTTATTACGTTTTATCTCATCTCTCCTTAACCTTCGCCTCTTCATCTCACTATACTAACACCTCAATGCTCTTTTTATTACATCCTTTTATTTTCTGTCTGTCTGTCTCTCCTACCCATCATTTATTTTTTAGTATAGCAAATTCCTAACTAACGATACTCTCTTTTTTTTTCCAATATAATTTTAAATATTTATTTTATAATTGTGAAATATATAATAATATTCCCAACCATATCTCAGTTTATCTTTTTTATTCCATCCTAAGCTGTGATTTGCGAATCTTGGACAATTCTTGATATGAGGCACAGATTCAGGTAGGGATGTCGCTTGGTCTTTCTATCGAAATTTCATGATTTATATCTTTCATTCTAATTTAGAAATTTTATTTTCTAATTAAAATTTTTAAAGTTCAATATAAATTCAGAGAATTCCAATTTTTTATGCATCATTAAAAAAAATGATTTAAAAAGAAAGTGGGATAGACCTAAATTCCTAGTCTCGATTTGATGATTTTCCTTCGAAACATACATTTCTTACTCGTAAATGTCACAAAATCCAAACTCATTAATTTATTATTGTTTAATTCCAGCCTTGGTTTCCCTCTGCCTTTGGTTTTAGATGTTTAAAAATTAATATTGTGAAGTGGTGCACGTGAAAAGTAAAGTGATTTTATTCTTTCAATGACAGGATTAAGATATGACATTTAATTCATGTCATTTCCTTTTAAAACTATAAAATAGAGATGCACTCTGATCTCGGGTGGAAAATAATTTTTTACTATTCCCATATTTTTATTGGAAACATAAATTTGTGAGTACATTTAAATATTAATTTTTCTAATTCTTTTATAAAATATGCAATTAACTTTTTAAAAATTTATTTTTAACTATATAATTTGTTGATTTATAATAATTTATTATATTCAAATTTATTTGAAGTGAAGTGTAATTTAACATATATGAAACTACTGTAGTTATTTATTTTTATTTTTAGTATTATCAAAATGGTTTACCATTTTAATAGAATTAGAATTACTGCAGAAGTTTATCTCAAGGCGATGTAATATAGGTATATTATGATGCAGTTACAATAGATTCAGAAATTCTACATATACTCAAACAAACAAAATTGATGCATTTTAATTGGGCCTTTGGGCCATGTCTGGTCTTAGGTCCAACTGGAAGGCCCAATTTGTGGCTTTTTTTTGTTTTATTTGGAAATTAACAAAAAAAAAACAAAGTTCAATTTAAGGAAAAAACCATATCGAATGTGAAAAAAACAAAAACAATAAATTGGGCCACAATTGGACTATATTTTTTGCTAGTGAATCGGGCAAATAAGAAAATAGATTGAGCCACAATTTAATTAGGGAATTAGACTTTTAATTAATAAATGAATTTTTTTCTTTTTTTTTTCATTGTATACCTTCAGGTGGACTTGAGAAATGGGTATAATATAATGTGTGAAAATTAATAGAAGAAGTGATAATGAGAGTAGATGATGAAATTAATTATATAATTAAATCAAAGGTAGGTGAAAAAGAAGGGTCAAAGATTTAAGGGAATTGATGGCATTATGAAGCCCTCCCTTTTCAAAACCAAAGGTATTAATTCATATGACTCAATGTGTATTCCATGGCAAACAAAATTATAATATAATGGCTAAATAAATATTGATATTAATTATGTGATTTTCAAAAATAAATATTTAGATTATTAAATTTAATATAATATTTGCACATGTATGATGTCAGTAACATATAACAAATCTTTCAATTATGATTTGTCCTTGGCATGAAAAAAAAAACTGCTTTTTTAAATATTAATTATACAATATTTAAAACTAATAAAAAAAACTTAATTATAACTTTACGAGCCCAAATCTTATAGGAAATCTAAATTGTCCTACAATATATTTTTATAAGATGATTATAAATTATTATAATCAACCCATTCAATGTCATGGCCCAACTTATCCTCCTAACCTACATGTTTTTTTTTTCATTTTGATTATTGGTTGAGGAGATTATTAAATGTGTTAGTGAATTCAAATTCCGAAGGTGGTTGTGAAATTGCTAATATTTATCATTAAATTAAAATATATATTTTATTTTTCTTTTAAGAATAAGCATAAAATATACTAATAAAAATATTTTAATTTTGAGGTTGAAATAATTAATTAATTAAGAAAGATTTTGGTGAAGTCTTAAATTAAATAAATATATCAGAATAAAAACATGAATTTATATGAATGATTGGTTGAAGTAAAACAGAAACAAAGCAAAATAATTGTCCTTGGTGGTGACAGAAAATTATTGAAGAGAGAGACCCTCTAAAAGAATATAATCACATGCTGATGTTCGTTTTTTTTTTTAATAATTTTATCCTTTTACAAAAAAAAAAACGAAAATAAATAATTATAATTAACAAGATCATGACGTAACTAAGAAAGAATTAGACAAGATATAAGTTCCAATCAGATAATCATATACTATATGTTAAAAAAAATTTCACTCTTTTTACGAAAAAAACAAATAAACAAACGAAAATAAATAATTATAATTAATAAGATAATTACGTAACTAAGAAAGAATTAGACAAGATATAAGTTCCAATCGGATAATCATATGCTATATGTAAAAAAAATCGCTATTTTTATGAAAAAAGCAAAAAAAAAAAACAAACGAAAATAAATAATTATAATTAACAAGATCATGACGTAACTAAGAAATAATTAGACAAAACATAAGTTCTAATCGGATAATCATGTGAAAAAAAAATTTAATTATTTTCTATTTTGACTCCTAAAAGAAGTATAAATCACCCCATGAAAATTTACAATAAAATATATATGTTTATCCCACTTCCTAATAAAAATAATGACTCCACTAAATAATTATCAATCATAGAAAATCTTGAGGATTAAAGAAAATAATAAAATCAGACAGAAACTTCTAATTATGAAGTTTGAGGATTAATTATTAATCATTACTTCTAATAAAATAATGACCCCACTAAACAATTATTAATCATATAAATTTTTGAGGATTATACTGAGATTAGTCTAAATAATAAAATCAGACAGAAAGGGCAAATTAGTGGTTTCTAATTCTAATTAATTATGAAACTTATCTTATTATATCATCTTCATAATTCCTTTGCCTTCTCCGTCAACTTTTATCTTACCAAATTATTGTTCATGCTGACAATAGAAGTCCTTTTCTCAAATTATTTCACCATGTATGGATGAAAAAATAAAGAAACGTTTCAAAAACCGAATCGATCCACAACATAAAAATTTTGAGGATTGAACTAAGAAAAATTAGAAAATACAAATAGTTTTCTTTTTCTTTCAAACATATAGTAATGTAAATAAATCCCCTTAAAAAATAATTACATACGAATATTAGAAGATGTTCTAACAACATTTCTATGTCATATTTCTATATCCAGATCTCGATAAAAAGCTAATAAATGGATTGAATTGAAAGAATACGTGAAAATCAAGGATCAAATTGTGAAGAAAAAAATAGATTTTAATTGAAAAAAGAAAATTTCCAAATATGGAATTTTTGTCGCAAGTTCCCCACACACACACACAAAAAGCTTTAGCAATCTAACTTGGCCAATTCGTGGTCTATATAATCCAGTGATATATATAAATAAAAGAAAAAAAAAAGAAAAAAGAATACAAATCTAAGAGAATCTTCTCTATAAAAAGGCATCAAATGAAGCAGATACAACTGCAAGTGCATATCTGCTTCTTGTGGATTTAAGTATTGTGGTTCAGTTCATAGTTTTGTTTTCATTTTTCCACTAAAATTAAAATCTATTGGTTGAATCTCTGAGCAATGGGTGGTGGAGGTAAGATTAATTTGTGATTCTCCTCAACTTCTTCATCTGCTCACAATTTCTTCTCTTTCTCTTCTCTCCTTCTTCCCACATCAATACGCAAATTATATAAAACTTTCTTTTTCTCTTATTTATTTATTTTTTTAATCAGAAAATTATAGAATCCTTCTTGACTGCATATGTTGCACTATAGGTATAGAAATTACAGAAAGTCACCCAACAATGGCAAAAGTTCTTTTTACAAACGGTGCAACTACACTTGTATTATAAATCATTCTTTTTATATTTGAAGCATAGTTATTATAGCAATATATTTATATATATATTCTACTTGTACTATTCACATGTTCATACTTTATCATTCTTAGTTTCTTTTTTTTTTTTTAAAAAAAAGAAAATATTTTGACCATGCATGAGCTAATTGGTATATATTAAATTGTCAAATCATCTTGTTGACATAGTTTAATTATACTACTAAATTAGTGTTTTTTCTTGATAAAAAAATAAAATAAAATTAGTGTACATTGTGTTTGGGTGAAGAATGCAAAATAAAGAAGCACATCATCATTTTTTTTTTGAAAAAAAAAAAGAAAAGAAAAAGTGGTTCATTAAATTTTAATATGTAAAATTAATGAACAAAATGACATGTAAAAACAACTAACAAATCCACTTTTATTGTACCATATTAATTAGTATTAGAGTATTTTTCTAATTACAAAAAAAAAAAAAAAATGAAGCAACCTTCACATTGAAATTTTTGGACGTAAGGCAACACCTTTCATTTACTGCATTTGCTTAATCATTATGTTTTTTTTTTTTTTAAAAGTAAGATTTTGATATTAAAATTAAAAAATTTATTATGGTTCTTGATAAAAAAAATTAAAAAAGTTTTTTATGAGTCTAATTTGTATTTGCAAGTTAGAGTTTGGGTTAGTAATAAAATAATAAAAATTACTAATTCAAGAATGGGGATTGAAATTTTAAAGCAATCAACAAGAGAATGTCTTATAAATTATAATTAGTATAATTTATTGGATTTTTTTATTGATTTGAATAACTAAAAATTTAGTTTTTTTTTCTTCAAAAAGTCATTTTTAATTGTGGAATTTGCTTAATCATAAATGTGATTTTGATTGCTTTCATTTATGTTGAGTATGTAGGTGGGCCTTATGGCTCCACTCTAATCCTCTTTCGGAAGGATGGGCCTTGACTATTATAAACCAAATTTGGTTAATAAATAGGAGTGACAAATGATGAAGTTGGAACCCATATCATAAATTTTCTCATCCTAGTCCGTTCATTTTCTACTTTTTTTTTAAAAAAATTCTCAATTTCAATTATATAAAAAGAATAACATATTATTATTTTAAAATCAAATTGAAATTATATAGTCATTACATAATAAATATAACTATATATATTTCTCAATCAAATTAGCAGATCCAAAAGGAATTAGTGAATGTATGCTCCATTTCATTAAGATGGGAATACATTCAATAAATAGATACTTGAAAGAAAAGCAAGAAAATTTAAAAAAAAAAATGAATGTACTATACCCAATTAAATGACCCACATACACAAGTGAAGGAGGTCATAAAAACAAGATCAATATCAATAAACACACATAATATTGGATTGGGTGACTTGTAAATTCTGAGCGGATGAATTAATTTAGGCTCTAGAAAGTATAACAAGACAAATTTGGATCATTAGTCTTAAGTGACTAGTTGGTTTAAGCAATCAAAACAAGTCCATAAACCTTTCATAATTAACTATGTAATTAAAACAAGATTCAGTACTAAATAGTATAGTTTATAATGTCATGTAATAGATTATAAACCTTAAAGTTAGGATCTCTTTCCTCTCTCTCTCTCTAAATGGGCAAACCATCTTAATTACTTCTCAAATAATTCATATTGAAGAGAACACATTCACGAATGCACTGCCTGCCTTTGTTGGTCTTATTAAAACAAACATTGCACCCTTTTTTATTTACTGAGTCATTGGATCTCTACAGTAGCGAATAATATAAGTGTCATCAAATCTTGCATGTGTGGTTCCGACAAAAATTACAGAAAACTCCCATATTATTTTTCAAATTACAGCATAAGAATATATTTTTAAAAAATTAATAATTTATTTCATGTCATTTAAAATAATGTCTATTCATTTAATATTATATGAATTTCAAAAATTACAATGCAATATACCACATAATTTTTCTATATTTGAATTTTTTTATGTGAATTTTTTAGAATTTTATATATAGTTTAATGATATTTTATAAGAATATAGAGTTTCTATAACAATAGTAATTATAAGACAACTAGTACATTTAAACTTCAATTTTTTTAATTGTTATTTTAATTAAAAATTTATTTATAATTATAATTTATTAAAAATTTCAGAGAATTTTTTTAATTTATTAAAAAAATACGAAAAAATATAATTTTCTTTAATTATAAAATTAAAATGAAAAAAAAAAACATGATTGCATTAAAACGACAACAGCACAAACTGTAAGAAAGTGTCGTCTTGTGAGATAGCAGACAATAATACAAGTCAACAAATGGAGGAAAATAATTGATGCAGGTGAAGGCCCATACTGGCCTTTGCATGTGGCAAAACGAGTATAGGAACACGTGATACTATCCCACCGACCCACTGCTTTCCCAGATTCTTTCCACTCTTTTCATCCTTTTTCCAATGTTTTTTCTTCTCTCTTTTCCAACAAATTTATATATTTACATTTATATATTAAATTATTATTTAAAAAATTAATTTTTTATTCTATATTAATATTATTATATAGAAGTGACTTTGGAAATTATTTTTCTCAGATAATGTTTATATTATTAGATTGATTTACAAATAGAAGTGTTAAACAAATAAGAATAGAATAAACAAGTTAACATTTACAAATTTTAATAAGTTAGTGTTTAAATTTCAACTTTATCATTAATTTAAATTGAAATTCTCAAATCAACTGTTTTATGTGAAAGAAAGGAAATTTTGATAGATGAGAGTATAAAATGAAAACGCAAATTTATGTATCTTTTATATAATTTTTTTAAAAATTATTAACAAAAGATTTATTAAAAGAGCATTTGGAATTACAGTAAAAAATTATTTTTTTTTGATTTTTTATAAATTATTTTCTCAAATATACATATGAAAAAATATTTATTTACTTATTTAACTCTAAAAAATATTCAAACTTTAAAAAAATTAAAAATATTTTTTAAAAAATAAAATTTCTAATGCTAAAATAATACGTTTTTATTTCTTTTTTTTTTCCTTTTAAAGTAGCACCTTTTCAAGTCTTCAACAAAAATAATTAGTAATTTAATGAAAAAGCACCTCTTATTAATGTTATTAAAAATTAAAATCAAATAAAAAATGATATTATGAAAGTCAAATTAAATATAAGATGGAATTGATAATAGTATGTTTTCTTTCTACAAGAAATGCTAAATATTATTTTTATTTATTTTTGGGTGAAATGTACATATATAAAATTCATATAAAAAAATAAGAAGTATATGTTCATGAAAATAATAATTTTTTTTTGAAAGAAAATAAAATAATAAAAATAAAAAAATATTTCCAAAAATTAAATTATCGAGATAGTGAAGGCAGATCCACCTCGCCCTGTGCACCTAATAATCTGTCTATAAAAACTCCCACACATATCGAAGCCTGACACACATCCGAAACTATTAAACTCAGAGCATCGTCGTTGCTGTTGCATTGCTGATTCTGATTCGGTGATGCAGCAGAAAGGCAGAGTCCACAACCGCAGATCCAGGAGCTTTTCTAGATCTCGCATTGCCATTGAGAGTTGTTAACCCTTTAGCTTACCTTCTTTCTCTCGTTTCTTTACTGACGCCTTCCATTTGAGTTATTTCAAATATTTCTAAATCTCTTTCCCCTTCAACCATGGCTCCACAGGGTAATAATGCATCTTTCTTTTCTGTGTCTTGCTTAAAAATGATAAACAAATGGAATTGGGATCTGGGTTCGGACATGGAGACTCATAAACGAATATTGGGTTTAAAATGCTTTGATCAATTTCAATTATTTTTATATTGTTTTCTCATTTCGCAGTTGAAGAACGTCATATTCAAAAGAATTACTGGACGGAACACTCCGCAGATTTAACGGTGGAGGCAATGATGCTCGACTCTAAAGCATCTGATCTTGACAAGGAAGAACGTCCTGAGGTACAATCTCACTCTCTCTATCCTTTTTCATTTTAATTTATTCTAGAATTTTTTTTATTTAAATCTACAGTAGAAATTGATTTTTCAAATTGTTGCAGGTGATTTCTCTTCTTCCACCGTACGAAGGAAAATCAGTTTTAGAGTTCGGAGCTGGTATTGGTCGTTTCACTGGAGAATTAGCACTGAAGGCTGGTCAGCTTGTTGCTGTTGACTTCATTGAGAGTGTGATTAAGAAGGTGATTAGGTTCTTTTTATCTTCACTTATTCCTAAAAATGCGAAGCTGAATTTATGAATTCTTACTATAAAGCTTTTTCCTTTTTGCCATATTTTTGCAGAATGAAACCATAAATGGACATCATAAGAATGTCAAGTTCATGTGTGCTGATGTGACATCTCAAGACTTGAACTTTTCAGAGGAATCGGTGGATTTAATATTCTCAAATTGGCTTCTTATGTATCTCTCAGATAAGGAGGTGACATTTCCTTTTCAATTGATTGTATAGTTGCATATGGGATTTGTTAATTCTGCACTTTTGAATTTTTTTTTTCCTTTACACCTAATGTTTTATTATTTTAATTGGAACACTCGTAGTGCTTGCTATGCGAACTGTGTTTTTCTTCCTCCTTTTCTGTTTTGCCATTTCATTTCCTTTTTGTTCTATTCTAGAAATTATGGGGTAAAAAAAAAACCATATGAAACTGTTTAGTGTTTCCTGATTTGTTTACCGAAAAGGGGGGAAAAATTACCTTTGTGACACTGGTAGTTTTCCTAATGGTTATGCTAACTCAGTACCTCTCTACAAAATTAAAAATGTTAGTGGTGATGAGTATAGTTTTCAGGAGAAAAATTATGATGTATAAGTATCAAAGAGTAACGGGAACAGTATATGTGTTTACCTGTTTATAGCTAGGATTTAGAGATGCTAATTCAGGGAAATTTTTGCTTGTACATGTTACATGATTTCGAATAGCTTGGTGGGATTTGGTTCTCTTTTCTGAAACTTGCATTCCTTGCCATTTGAACGCTAATGATCTTTTTTGTTTTTTTATTTACTGTAACCATGCATCACAGGTAGAGAATCTGGCTGAAAGGATGGTCAAATGGTTGAAGGTTGGTGGGTATATTTTCTTCAGAGAATCTTGTTTCCATCAATCAGGAGATAGTAAGCGAAAGTACAACCCAACTCACTACCGGGAGCCCAGATTCTACACAAAGGTTTGTTTTTGTCCCAAAGCTTTTTGCTGATTGCATACACCCCCAATACGTGAGGAAATAGCAGGCTTACCCATATTAATTGAATTTGTAATAAATTATGTGACTTAGATAGTATTGTTGTTTGGTGGCTTCGAAGAGTATTTGTTTTTATCAGAACAAAGACGTATTGGGATTCTTGTCACCATCTGTCAAGGGCAGTGAGCATATAGCAGTCAAGCATGTAGAAAGATTGGATTAAGTTGATGATTGACTTCAAACTTATATGCAGCTTAGCTTAAGAGAAATTACTATGAAAAAAAAGTATTAATTTTAATCATTATAACATTAAGGGGAAGATCTCCTTAGATTCCATGTAATGGCATTATCGTTTATAAAGCATATGCTCAAATAGTTGTTCAATCAAATATGTGTTACTGATTCATATTGTATTACAGATCTTTAAAGAGTGTCATACTCGTGATGCTTCTGGGAATTCTTTTGAACTCTCTCTTGTCGGGTGCAAGTGCATTGGAGCTTATGTGAGAAGCAAGAAGAATCAAAATCAGGCAATATAAATGAACCTATTTCCATTTTGTTTTTTGAGTCCCAGGTGAATTGGCTTTCTGACATTGTAGAGTGTGATGTTTGCTTGGTACAGATTTGTTGGTTATGGCAGAAAGTCAGTTCACAAGATGATAAGGGGTTCCAGCGGTTCTTGGACAATGTTCAGTATAAGAGTAGTGGGATCCTGCGTTATGAGCGTGTCTTTGGACAAGGTTTTGTGAGCACTGGAGGATTAGGTAGGCCATTTTGCCCCTTTTTATTTGACATCTCGACAAAATCAGTTGTCCTTTTTCATTTTTATGTTATCGCTTCATTTAACATTAGAATCATACTGGTTTTGAATTTTGCAACCTGAAGGATGAGTACAAACATAAACATGCATGCCTGAAAAGAAAAAAAAGAATGACTGTTGTTTTAAATGTATCTTTGGCTTTGCCTATGTGCAGAAACAACAAAAGAATTTGGTGCAAAGCTGGATCTTAAGCCAGGCCAGAAAGTCCTGGATGTTGGGTGTGGTATTGGGGGAGGTGACTTTTACATGGCTGAGAACTTTGATGTGGAAGTTGTTGGCATTGATCTTTCCATCAATATGATTTCTTTTGCTCTTGAACGTGCCATTGGACTCAAATGTGCCACTGAATTTGAAGTTGCTGACTGTACAAAGAAGACATATCCTGATAATACATTTGATGTTATCTACAGCCGTGACACCATTCTGCACATTCAAGTAAACACTCTTCTGATGTTCTTATGAAGCATATTCATATTTTCTTTTGCAATTTCTTAAATGCTTCTGTGGGTCAAGTGTGTTAGCCTCTCTGTGTTCAATATTGGACACACAAATAGTCCTTTTTATATTCTGCGTGATAAATGGGTTCTGTTATGATTAGCTGTTGCTTGCATTAATTTGCTGTTGTATTTTATGCAGATGTAAAATTGATATTTTCAGATCTTTAAATTTACTAACTTTGCATCTTAACGTGTATACTTATTTTGTTTCTGATAAATTTCAGGACAAACCTGCATTATTCAGATCATTTTACAAGTGGTTAAAGTCTGGAGGTAAAGTTCTTATTAGTGATTACTGCAAGAGTCCTGGAACTCCATCCCCTGAATTCACCGAGTATATTAAGCAGAGAGGATATGATCTTCATGATGTGAAAGCATATGGCCAGGTACATTTTTATTTATATAGCTTGTAATAGCTTGCGATGTTCATTTGTGGTTATTTAGCTTGCAAATCCTAAAAACATCCAATCTTCTAAATGATGTGCAGATGCTTAAGGATGCTGGTTTTGATGAAGTCATTGCAGAGGACAGAACCGATCAGGTTTTGCACAGACCCATTTTTACTTCCAGATAACAATTTCTGAACAAAAACCATGTTAGCTTAATGACTTCTTACTTGAGCTGCAGTTCAATCAAGTTCTGCAAAGGGAATTAAATGCAGTAGAGAAGGACAAGGATCAATTCATCCACGACTTTTCTGAAGTGCGTTTAACACTCATTTTTAAATCTTATTTGGTTGATTTATCTTGAATTTTTGAACTCATTTTATTATGTAATTACACAGGAGGACTATAATGAAATAGTTGGTGGATGGAAGGCAAAGTTGATCAGGAGTTCCTCCGGGGAGCAGCACTGGGGCCTGTTCATTGCAAAGAAAAAGTGATTCAAGTTCTCATCACATGCGCTCTACTTCTGAAGCATGGAATAAATAAATGTTCTCACCAATGAATCATATTTCCCTGGTGATAGTATGTCTAGCGCAAGGCCAATGCTTGAACTAAATTATCTTAGCATTTTCATAGATTCAATAAAACTATCTTTTGATTTCGAAACAAAATCAAATGTCAGAGCCAGACTTGCCAAGGGGTTGAACGGGATTGTAATTGTATTCGGTCCTTGCTCTTGCTTATTTTATGGTTTTGTTTTTCATGTTGTATTTATGGGGTTGCAATTGTACTTGAATCTATTCTTGTTTATTTATCCAATCTCATGGCCTTACAGTTTTCCGACGAAATTAGTGTTTTATAGGTTTAATGTGAGAGAGGTATTCATTATATATCTTATTCCTCTGGCCCAAAAAGATATACTCATTCCTAGTTTCATGCAATTAAAAAAAAAAATTATTTATATGGCTTGAACTATGTTTTTTTTTTAAAAAAAAATATACTCCTCTATTAATTGGATGCATATTAGAAAACTAAAAATATGATAATATATATTTATTTATAACAAATAAGGGAATAATTTGGGACAAAATTAAAAAAAAAAAAAGAAAGAAATTGGGCTTGTCTTCCTGTGATGTATTTGTTTAATGGAAATTTGGTGCAGAGTTCAAAATGGAGAATAAAAAAAATAGTAAAGTTATTGAATTATGCATGTAGAGAATGACAAAACTCATGAGATATGTGTGGATCTTATATTCATGAAGTATTAAACATACGTGTTAGCAGTACTTGTTCTATTAATTTACATATTTACAACAACTTGATAGATATGCATTTTTTTTATTTTTTTTAATATAAACAATATACATAAATAAAAAAGAAAATGCTTCATTTCAACATATCAACTACACCCTTCTTGGATCTGACCACCACTGGTGAAGCTGAGAGGCTGCTGCGCACCTTTTGCTCCCTGGGAACCAAGAGAATATCATTTTTCTGTTTCTTTCCTTCACCATTTCTTGATTTATTGGGCACTGACGCTCCATATATCTGCACCGTTAAACTTCCTCCTACAATAAAATGCTTGTTGCTCATTTTTAAGACCTGAGTTTCAAACATATCGTCTTTTTATGAACTAACTGTTAAATTATGGTCAAATGACCCCCCCCCCCCCCACCCCAAAAAAAAAAAAAAATCCAATCTAACATTTCTAATTCTATCAAGTTGAGTATGAAACTTTCATTATTTCATTCCAAATGTTTTTTTAAAAAAATCCTAATTAATAGAAAAAAAAAAAATTCAGAACATTTGCACAAAATTTTGGACCTTTTTCGTCTTAGGCTTATTTTCGTCAATGGGTGAAAATTTCACATCCAAATTAATAAAATTAGAAAATTGGCTAAAACTGAAAATAGGTGTAATGGTTTGGATTTCTTATGGTCACCAAATTAAAAATTCGAGGAACTGAAATACATTACTGATGAACTTAAATACAATATTTAGACGCTTACCAAGCATAAGAGCAGCCCCAACCCATGTAGCCATTCCCCACCTTTCACCAAGTAGAAACCATGCAAAACCAGAACCCCAAAGTGGCTCCAGACCATAAATTATGGCTGTCTCTGTCGCTGATACGTCACGCATAGCAGCAATCTGTATGATAAATATGCAATCATTAGTGATGCTTGCTACATCAAATTCTGCACAGTTTCATGAGAATTAAGGAAGAATACCTCTACCCATAGGCACAATCCAGTTGAGAATACACCAGTATAAAGAGCAGGTATCCATGGAAATGCAACAATCCAATCCCACATCCTTGCCCATGTCCATGAAGATGGGTCATTCTCTTGTATGCCATCAGACCATCCCCCAATTATCAACCAAATCATGGATAACAGGGCAACAACACATACCTTCAATGAAACTATGAATTCTTTCAACACTTGTTGATTGAAAAGTTTAATATACATGCATTTGATGTGGACAATATTTTATATATACCCAATTGTCAGTAGATAACAGAATCAAAATCCTTACTGCACATAATACCATACTAAGTGGATAATAGAGAAAAAAATGAATAGGTCGTCCATTATTACAACATTATTCACATGGTACCTTGCTACCCCCAATTCACTTTTCTTCATAAATTGGACCGCTATCATTATTGTTTGTTTACCGCATTTTAATATTAGGCTTTGAATTCACAACCATATATAATCTCTAAAGAGCAGAGACAACTGCAGTACTGTTGAACTAAAATTCATAGACGGTATAGGACAATCTTTGACTTAGTATCAACACGACCTTGCTAAGACAACTGATTGTACTCTCATTGCCCTTTTTTTCCTTTAGCGAGTATTATCAGTCAAGACAGATTGTGAATTTTCTTTGTCTATGAGATCAATTATTGGTCTTGAGCACCATTTAGTCCATATAAGTAAAAATGGAGGAAGGTGGTTCATTATCATACCTCATATCCAAGAAGCGGCAATAAGTTCTCTTTCTTTGTACTTCTTGAAAAATATTCAGTTCGGAGCATATGAATTCCAAAAAATATGGCGCTCAAAAAGTTTAAAAGATCACCAACCTGGAAAAGATCACGGTATAATAATAATTAACATTGACATGTGCACAAACAAAAACGACGATAAATAAAGATGGGATTTCTTACATTTGGAGGAGAACCACTACATTCCACCATAGCAATTCCTAAGGCAGACATGAGAACTCCAAACCAGGTACGAGCTGGTATTATTGCTCCTAACATCCCATCAAGCAATGGTACAACAATAACCTGATCCAAGGAGTACAAACTATATAATAGTATGGATAATTTATGATATTAATGCAATTGGTTAAACCTAAATTAAATTACATTTGCAAATGCCAAGCAATCAAATACACAAATATACAAATAAAAGAGCTGCAGAGCTTACAGTGAACATAGAAATAAAAGAAGGACGGCCAGCATCAGAGGTAAGAAGAGCAAGTGCCTCAATAAGGTAGCCTAAACTGACCCAAAATCCCAACTCTATCCCTGCATTGCGAGTCTCAACATCACCTCTTGCTCTCAACACAAATGGTATAAATGGAATTGCAGACATCACAAAACGCATGGCTGAAAACACGGCTGGCTCCATCTTTTCTTCTGCCGCTTTCACAACTGCTACGTTACTTGCTGAAATTTTCCAAACCAACCATTTCTCTTTATTAGTCATTTCAAATACTAATTGCCAAAGTTTAATTAGTAAGATATAACTAATCTTTGTGCCTTTTCTTTTATTCAATTTATTTTGTCTTGATCAAAATCAAGTATTTATATATGTAAGGCTCCAATTAAGGTTTGAAATCACAATAGTGCCGTCTAATTAAAGTCAAATTTCAATATTTTAAGGTTACTTACGTTAAAAGAGTGTTTTTTTTTTAGGCATAAATTTTCTTTAATTTTTTGTAATAAAAATATCTAAAAGAAAGCATTCCCTTCATTGAACTTATAATTCTCTTCACTGAATGAAAGAAGTAATACAACAAAATGAAGAAACATACCGTATACAATGGTAATGAAATTGAGCAACAGAATACTCCTGATTTTATCTGACTCGAACAAAATCTCTCTCCAGAAATCCTCCTTTTTCTTCCTCTTCTTCTTGACAATGGATAGCGATACTGTACGATCACTCTTTGAAATGCATTCATCCTTCTCTCCCATACCGGATTCATCAGAACATACCATCGTGAAAAACCCATCAAAGGTTTCTGCAATTTCTAATTGTTTCTCATTGTTCGTCAAGTTTCTGACGGAAGTTGAAGGAGAAGAGGAAGAGGGTTCGATCGAAAAAGTGATTAAACGGGATTTTCTATAATGTTCTGGGCTACGAATGGTGGACCAGAAGAGAGAGTAGGGTGAAATGGTAGAAACTGGGAAGGGTTTTTTAGCTGCAGTAGCAGCAGCTATCCTCCATGGAGGTGAAGATGGGTATGCCATGGTCAATTGAGGTGCAAGCCTGAAACAATCAAATAAAATCTTTTTTTTTTTGTGCAATTTGCTTCTTTCCACTGTCATGTCATTCCAATAATAATCAATAGCTAAACTTTTTTCAATTATTAATAAAAAAATTATATAAGACTAGAATAAAATAAAATTCCGATACTTAATTAGGTAATTAAGATTAAAGAAAACCATAAAATCTTTATTTGAACCAAAGGGTTTTCATAATTGGATACCTAGTTTCCAGGTTTTTTTTTTATCTATTCCTTAAGAACCAATTATAATTAATTTGTCAGTTTTATAATGTGAAAACAGAATTTCAGCAAAGATGTTATTGTTAGGAAAAGAACAAAAATTATGACAAGTTGTAGGAATGTGTCAATACACTCGCATTCAGTTTCCAATAGCTAAGGTTTTTAAATGTTTTTTTTTATAAGGTTGAAAAAAGAGGGGAAAATATATTTAAATCTTGAAAATCTTTTATAAACTGAAAACAAGTTTACATTCATCATCTTCATTTGAGCTTTTAATTTTAATCTTCTAGATAAGAAATTATAGTCTACATAAACTGATTGTGAAGTGAATTTTTCTTTCTCTTATTTGTTTTAGTAGTTTTCAGGTGTTAAGATTGTAATGCTCGGGGCTTATAAGTTGTGTTTAGAGAGATACATAATGGGGATTAAGGTATGTTAAAGTTTAAATTTAAGTTTATAAAAAGAAAAATTTTCACATCTGTGAATATATATTCACACTCGTAAAAATCATGTTATGGTTCAAATGAAATAATTTTGAACATGGCAAATTGCTTTGAGAATAGAGAATGTACAGGCCCGTGAATGCTTAAGTAACAGCAGTGAATGGTATTTCACGCCTGTAAATACAGGTCGGTTGTTCATGAGCGACCGTATTTTTCTCTTTCCTCTGTATCATATGTTGCTTTAAAACCACCTCAACTGCCCCAGATCACCTTCTGACACACTCAAAGACTTCTTAGTCATTTTTTCACCTTTGTTAACCCTAAAACACAATTGTTGAAACTTGAAGCTTGAGAGATATGAAAGTTTGAGTGAGTTTTACTAAGTTGAGGTAAAACTCAGTTTTAAGTTGTTTATATTTACGTGGTTCTGATAGGGACGTTCTTGTGAAGATAGAATATGCTAAGGAGCAAGAAAGCACATCACAAAGGGAAAAACAAGCTTAAAAAGCTTGAAAAGTTAGTTAAGGCTTTATTTTGGTAAAAGGTTAGTACATATGGATATTTAAATTCATTTTTCATGCATAATGATATAATTTGTATACTGTAATTGTTAAAGAATGGTAAAATAACATGTTATATTTGATTAATAACATGGTTATATGGTTTTAAGTGTTACAATGACATATATGATATATTATGGTTTAACTTGACCTAAAAATGGATTTAATGATCTAAATGTTGTTTCAACATGTTGTATACATAGTACAAGTATTAAAGTGTTGATAGGGATGATTGACACTGGTCAATCTTTAGAGATTTTGCATGAAATGCATGCGATACTTTAGAATCGTATTTTTGGTTGTTGGAAATGCATGATTCACGACAGTGAACAAGGATGTCACAATCATGAATGTCGAAAGCTGATGAACTTGCATGAATTCAAAATTTCATAGGTTGGGTCATGGTTGGGAAGATGTGAATGATGTGGTGTCACGACAATGGATAAATAATTCATGCTTATAAATGTTATATTTTATTTCACATGATGGTTCACGAGTAAGGTGACAATAAATGATACCTTTTATGATCGTGAGAGTCTCCTTATATCAAAATTTTCATCGTATAATAGTTCTATTACGTGGTCACACTAGTTTGTTTTATTAATAGAATCTAATAGATTTAATAATTATACCTAGAATAACTCGTTTAAGTTAAATAAAATGGCTGGAACAACAACTACTATTGATATTTTCGATTTTCTATTCACTCATGATCCGGCCTGGTCGACCCGATCATGATATTGAGGGAAGAGACATTTTCTCGAAAAACTCTGCAATGAACCAAATACCTACTACAGGCCAAGCAACTAAGAAGAAATGTAAAGAATAGACATTCATGTATGTGAAGCAGAATGAATATATAATATGTACATTTAGTTTTATAATCTCAATTGAAGGATTGTTAAATGCATGTTATGAGATGTATGTTGACATGTAATATAACATGTGGATTATATGATATGATATTTATTTGTTGGTATGAGAATGTATATATGGGATATAATGTTGGTAATAACATGTGATGAAATAAATTGAAAGATAAAAGGTTAGGAGTTATATGCCAAGTTCTCTAGTTTTGTATTTGACATGGTATAGATAGTATACTATTGAGGAAGAAAATAGTACCGTAAAGAGCTACTTTTGTGATTGATATAAGGATAAGTGGTTAAAGCTCGGGATATGAGCGCACTTGATCATAAATTTGCTAGCATATTATATTATCTCACTCAATGTGACTTAAGCTCGGGTTTTTAAACATTATTAACTCAAAAGGCTTAACTCAAAAGGCTCGAATGAGCTAATATTTTGTAAGCATGATGGCTTAAGATGGAGTTGTTGAGTGTCTCTATTTCATGTTCCACATTCAGATAGTCAAACTTAGAGAGTCTATGACTAAATAGAAACTAAATATATGATATATAGTAATCTAAATGAAATGTTATATGTAAACTAAATGAATGCTAATACAAGGTAATATGATATAGTAGGGTAACATGGATAAATATGTGTATAGTATACATGAATTTTATGGTATGTCTATAGTAAGATTGACATGTTGATATGACATTGAAATATGTAACAATTAGAATGTATGATTATAGGAATGATTGTAAGGTGAATGACATTATATTATATGACATTATATAAATGTAGAAATTTTATACTTAGCGTGTGGATTTCCTACACGCATATTCGGAGCCGATAGAAATGAGTTGACTGAAAAGGTAACGAGCAGATCAAATATCAGTTAGAGTGCACTCAGTTTGAGGTATGTTTACATTCATGACATATTATGTATTTTGTTTATGTTATGACATTTTGGGTTTTTACTTTACATATCTTTTTACATTAAGAACATGTAATGATTTTTTTTGTTATGATGTATTTTATAATATGAGACTAGTGAAGTCAAGAAATATATTATTATGTTTTATATTATATCAATCGTTGGATTGTGATTTTATCTTAATGATGGATGGTGATGATTTAATTGCATAAATATGTTTAAATAAGTTTTAAATATGAAAAATTTTAGTTTAATCAATTTTTTGCAAAGCAACTTCTAACATTCGTCGGTATAGTTGGAAGATTTTTTTGGCTACGTCAAAGGGTGTTACAAAGATTGACCAGAATTTGGTTGAGTTGGCCATTAAAAAATTTGTTGGTCTAAGTGTTTCTAAAAATGTTGGAGCAGTGGCAAATTAGTTTTTTTCTCTTGTCCTAAAAAAAGAGAAAGTAGTGGAGATCAAAGTACATATAAGCGAACCAATTGAACCACTATATAAATTCTTGTATATTTCATTTGTTGTTAGTAGTAGTTTAATTTTAGATTTTTAGCTACTTTACATGCATTCTGATCAAATCAAATATCTACGCACCTATATTATCTAAAATATTAAAGCATCCCAATACTCATATATGAGCAGTTATAAAAAAAAAAAAAGATGACATATTTGTATACCTTGCACACCTCTAGTGTCCTTTAAGAGAGAAATAGATGTATAACATCATTAGAGAGAGAAATTTTTAGATAGACTGCATCATCTCTAAACTAATTCAATCATATAGTAACATGCATGTAATTATTTTATTCAGTGCGTGATTGAATTAGTTTACTGATAACGTGGTGGACTGAGTTTATTTAAAAATTTATCCATTAAAAGTATTTTGTTTAACATATTAAGTTTGGAGTCACATAGGCATTAAGCTCAATCATTCCCTAATAAAAAACTGGATAACCTAATATGATCTTACTCATCCCAATTAAATTAATAGTTAATTACTATTTATCTTTTGAGATTTGATATAATACACCAATACTTTTGAAGTTTTAAAATTATATTATTTGCTTATTCTATTTTATCGTATCATATTAATAGGTATTTTATATTAGATTTTATGTTAGAAAAAATGTAAAAATATTGTAAAATGATAAAAAAAACCTTTTATAGTAATTTTTCTAATAAGAAAAAATTTTTATTTATCCTATGAGATTTGACATATTACACTAATATCTTCTTGAGGTTTTAAAATTTATACTATTTGCCCCTTGAGATTAAGTAGCTTTTAGATAAACTATATCATTTATAAACTAATTTAATCACATAGTAACATGTATTTAATTATTTTATTCACTATGTGATTGAATTGGTTTAATGATAATGTGGTAGACTGAGTTTTACTTATACATTATTTGTATATTAATTTAATTATATAGTAATATGTATTTAATTATTTTATTCACTACGTGATTGAATTAGTTTACTAATAATATGGTAGACTGAGTTTAACTAAAAATTTCTCTATTAAAAATCTTTTGTTTAGCATATTAAGTTGGAGTCACATAGGCATTAAGCTCAATCATTCCTTAATTAAAAAAAAAACAGATAACCTAATTTGATCTTACTTATCCCAATTAAATTAATGGTTAATTACTATTTACCCTTTGAGATTTGACATAATATGATAGTACTTTTGATGTTTTAAAATTATGTTTTTGCTTTATCTATTTTATGATATCATACTAGTAGTTTTTTTTCCGTTAGAATTTATGTTAAAAAAATATAAAAATATTGTAAAATAACAAAAAAAACCCTTTATAGTAATTTTTCTAATGAGAAAAAAAAATTTATTTACTCCATGAGATTTGAAATATTATACTAGTATCCTTTTGAAGTTTAAAAATTTATACTATTTGTCCTCTGAAATTTAAAATATCTTTAAGATTTTTTAATTATCTAACTCTCTCATTAACAGTAAAACCATTAAAATTAATGAAATAACAATATAATTGAATAGAAATCAAATAGAGGGAGAAAATAACATAATTTTAAAACCTCAAGGGTACTAGCATATTATGTTATCTAATAGTAATTAAACCTTAAATTAATTAGAAAAAGACAGTAAAAAATAAAATTTTTACTTTTGTTTTCGGTAAGCTTAATTAGTAAGAGATTAGGTTTTAATTTTTAGTGGAGTTTTATTCAATTTTTAGTTATATAAGAATCATATATATATGTTTTTTTTTTCAAATCTTTCTCTTATTATTTTAGAGGAATCACATATGAATTTTTAAAAAATAAAAAGAATTGTAATGTATTAGATTATGGGACCTTAAGGATGAAAAGACAAAACCATAAACCAAACACAATCGAACTCTATAAATCCATTATTTTTGGGTCATAATATATTACAGGAATCAATTGATGGGGAAGCAAAAGGGTAACGCCGTAACGGAAATGACAGCGAGAGCGTAGTTGTATTTATATTATTTTAGTTTCCCACTCAAAATTGGTCAGATTAAACGGATCCCAAATCGGATGTTTTTATTAAATTTTTTCAGAAAAATTTAATAGTATGAATAATTAGAAAAATAATATAATTATTTATTTTAGTAGAATGGTTGAATAATCTCTATATATTAATAGTGTTTCAAATTCTTTACGTGACTGAGCTTATACAAAATATTATTAGCTATGACTAAATTTTGTTTAAAACTGATATAGTTATTTTTTGTGTAAATAATTTTAATAATTAGACTATTTTAGTTTATGTAACATTATAACTAAGGATATTAATTAGTGTCTTAATAAAATTTTAAATTCTTTCTCTTTTTGTATAAATAACTTTCTCATCCTTTAACTATGGTGTCTCGATATTGGTTTAAAAATTCAATATTTTCCAAGTATTCTAAATTTGTAGTTATAATTTTTTAATCGTTTTGGATCAGATCAAATTATTTGGATTGTTCTCACGTTGATCCAATTTTAAAACCCTTTTCAATTAATTGATTCGAATTCGGGTTAATTTCATATCTACATATTCGAACTTTATTAGATTTTTTTTGAACTTTATTAGATTTTTAGATATTGACATAATTGTTAGAACATATTCAGAATAAATATAATTTTCAAATTGTGATTCCTTAAAAAATAATAAGGTATTTAATTAGAAATTTTATTTGTTTATGATTATCAATTAAAAAAAATTTCAAAAACAAATTAAAAAAAGTAATTTAATATATATTTTATTTATTTATTTATTTTAAATATGCTCATATTCACTTAATATATATTTGCTGGCCAATGAGCCTGAAATTAAAAAAAAAAGATAAATTAATTGGAACAATAAAATAGTACTAGTGAAGAAATAAGTAATATTTTTCACTGCTTGGACATTTTATTGTAATTTATATGGAATTTGATATGAAATTGAAAGAGGACAAAAGATTAGATAAATAAAGGAATTGAAGGAATGAAAAATGAGATGATGAGGTGATGATAAAGAAGGAAATTAAAAATAAATCAGAGAGAGAGAGAGAGAGAGAGAGAGAGAGAATCACATGAAGGGTATAAGTGGAAGAGGGAAATTTGTGGTCCGCCTGCTTGTCTCCATATGTCTATTAGCCTTAGGAGTTGTCAATTTTTAGTGGCAGACTGTAGTCTTTTATATAATGCATATCTCTCTCTCTCTCTCTCTCTCCCAATTTCCACATTCCTCATTCCATTTGTTCCCATGCACAATAGACCCTAATCACCTCTCACATCTTTCTGCTTATTTCACAAAAACTATAATGTCTTGTAAATTCTCTATTTTCAAATTTAAGAAATTATTGATGATAATAATTCCCATTTTCATTAATTACTGACATTTTAATCTGTATTTCAAATGAAAAAAAAATGATTAACCTTTGAAGAATTAATAATTAAGCAAATTACAATTTCAAAAAAATTATTGAGAAAAATTTCTGAATTTTGTTCAACTAGATATTTTTTTTAATTTTATTTCAACATCTCTTTACACTAATTAAAAAATGTATATTTTCGTTATTTCTAAAGTTTTAAAATGAACTTTAAGCTTAAGATGTTTTAGTGATGAAAATGATATCAGTTTTGGTGAGTACCTAAAAGCTTATATATATTTATGATACAGATAGTGGATTATTGAACTTCTTATATAATTTTTATTTTGATAATTCAAAAAATTTCCTAAATTAATACTGGAAAATGGGGACAAAGGATTGAGCTTTTTAATTGTTTCATTACATTTTTTTAATTCATAAGAGATTTTAACATATGGACAAAGGTCCGAATTAATATTCACTCACATGACTTCAGAATTAGAGGGAGTTTAGTATGATTAATTACTCGAATTACCTCTAATAGTATCATTAATGTTCAATGATATCCCTTTTACCTTTGTATATTATAAATATAAAATTATTCTGGGAACTCTCACCTACCTACGAGTTTAAATTTTGGAAGGAAAAAAAAAACATTCTTTTGACTCTTAAGATTATTAAAAATGTTCTCTGCCTCAATTTTGAATTTTTTTGACAATTTAAATGATAAAAATTTGCCAATTACTAATTTACCCACTAATGGTAGATCTATAATTTTGTTTACTAAATGGACACTTTTTTTTTTTTTTTTGTGGGGAGAATAGGATAAACAATGACAGTAAATGCTTGGAACAAAAACAACCCACAAAACTTAACTTAGTACTGAAGAATAGACAATGGTCATAAATTACCAGCTTCTTATTGCATTATTATGAGAAAAACAGTAAGATGACAGCTGGTGTTAATGGTTACTCTATAATACTAACAGACATAAGGACCAGTACTTCACAAAAAAGAACTTAAAAAAAATTGTCAATAATTAATTTTATTACCATATATAAATAAAATTTGTCCTTAATAAATATTTCGGCTAGTAAAATCATATAAATTTTGAATCACAGCTAAGAGCTGCTACAGAACAAATGCATTTCAGGATTGAAGAAGATCAGATATAATAAGATATTCATAGTATAGTCAATATATATGTACAAGTAATGTCCTGTAAAACCTCATTAGAAATTATTAAGATATTCATGGCATTGTGAATATGCTAATTAATTAACTTGTCGCACCAATCTCAAATGGCTAAAGTGTCTAGTCGCCTACAATTGATTATGGACTTTTAAAAGAACAAACTTCGATCCAATTTTATTTTCATAAATAACATTTATAGTTAATTATATATTTTATATATATACACCAAGATTTTATTATACCATCAATGATTTAAAAATTAAAAGACATAGCTCTTGTATATACTTTGATTTTTTTTCCTTTTTTTTTATTAATGTTTATTGAAGTTAATAAGGACTGAATCCTTATTTTATTGTGCTACAAGACTCTATCACTCCACTAATCAATCTCTTGCATTGGAAGTTCAGCGATAGAAAAATGACTTATAATTATAGTATAAATAACTTTAAATTGATTTAAATTATTTTAAAATAATAATGAATATACAATTATTAAATTCAACTATCTAAATTAATCAAATTCTAATATAATATTAAAGTCATATATAAAATAATTGGAAAAAAGTCCAGATAAAAAATTAAGTAAATTTGTAACTTAAGAAATTAAAGGAGAAAAAAATCAGATAAATAAAAACTATTTATTAAGCAAGTGACAATTGGTTGCACTTGAAATAAAATATTAAAAAAAATATTACATCAGAAATTTAAGAGATAAAAAAAATAAATGACTTTCTTATTAATTTAATTTATTTTAGAGTAACAGTGAAGAGCTACTACTAGTGTATACCTTGATAATATGCTCACTTACTGGCATTACCATTAAATTTATCTGCGTAAAGTTGATGCTTTAAACGTGGGAAACGAAAGCAAAATAATAAAAAAAAAAGTTTATATATTATATATATTTGGGCGGAAATGGTGATAGCAGTAATTAAATTGTTGACAGAAAGTACTAACTGATGTTGTGTTATTATATTAATATAAATATACAGTGTAAATAAAAGAAAAGAAAAGAAAACCACTTTATTGACCCATTAACATAGGATCTGTTAAGTTAGCATTTGACTTTTCTTTTCTTTTTGTTATAAGAAAAGAGAGGTATCATCAACCCCAATTTTAAGGTGTGTATGAGTGAAAAAGCTTAGCATGCTTGAAAGAGAGAAACCAATTAAATTAAGAAAGAATTTTCCAACCCCCAAAATAAATAAATAAATAAAAAGAAAGAAAGAATTTACCCTTTTTTTTTTTCTCTCCGGTTTGATTTAAGAACGGCTCTAGTGACTGAACTTATGAGTCTGAAGTTCGAATAGCGATTCGACCTTTATAAAATTAACCAGAAAAATTTAATAAAAATGGAAAGGAAAAAAGAAGAGGGAGGGAGGGAGAGATAAGCCATGTTTAATTAGCTGTGGCTGCTGCTTTCTACTCATACCTCGCTGCTGGACTGCTGCTGCTGCCGCCACACACAGAGAGAAAATAGGTTAATTAGTTAAATATAAACAGAGAAAAATGGAGAGGGGTGCGTATTGCCGAGGAACTGACAGTGATCTTTGCCAAAGATATGCCTAATTGCCTCTCTATATAATATATATATTTATATTTATCTACACAGGCTTAATTGATTAGCATTCATTAGTCAATGTACCCTTTGAATTTCTGTATTTTATTGCTTAGGATTTTTACTTGAATGAGGATAAAATTACATAAAAGACACATATATAAATCTTTCTTTTCTATTTATATCCCAGCTAGTAGTATTAACATATATGATTTCGATCAAAATGTATAATATATGTCTGTGGCCGCAAAAAAAAAAAAAAAAGCTTGTAATAACACTATAATGCAAAAAAAAAAAATCATATGTGAACGCTTACAAGTGCTTATCAATCAATATATACGTGATTTAATTTTAATTTTTATTTAAGTTATAATATCCTTTTAAGATTTATTAATTAATAAAAATATATATTTCTCTTAATTAATTTTTTTTATGTTCATAAATTATTTATAATTTAAAAAATAATAAATAAATATTAACATATTATTAATAATAATTAAACTAGCTATGACATTCATAGTTTATTATATGATTAAAAAGTATGCATATATACATAAAAATACTTATATTTTTTTAAAAAAATTTATTTTAATTTTATATATGTTACGTAACATATTAAGTCAAAAACATTACATATGCAAAAACATATTTTAAAATAAATCATATTCTTAACGGTTTAATACATAACCTACAACAGTTAGCAAATTTTTATAGAATTGAACACTTATTTTTCTCACGATAGCTATTAGTAATTATTTATCAATAGCCGTCAGCTACTAATGAATCCAAATTACTAAATCAAACAAGCAATTAGTTAAAGACTTATTTTTAATTCATAAAAAATATATTATGAATAATTTAAGCTAGGTGGTTAGCATATTATTTTGATTATAAAGGAAAATCATAGTTTAAGAATCTCAATTTCTAAATAAAATTTAATTATGTTAAACAAAAATGTGAAGGGTTGAATATTTTTCTACAAGAATTTGAGAAGGGTATAAATATGCAATGTGAAAATGGCTTCAATCAGATTGATGAATAACTTACCAAATAATAACATTAATTGTATAGTTCACATGTGATATTCCAAAAACGTATCAAAGAATGAAACAAATAAATGAAATTATTAAAACCAAATATCCTCAATAATTTCAAGATCAGACTTTGACATCTAATTCTATTTTGGATGTGTTCATCGGAGAAATAAAATTTCTGTCTTTCAATAAACACACACACACACATGTACACATTTAGATCAGTTGCCTAAATAAGACCAAAATCCTGTCAACATTAACCTCTGCGAAATCATTTTAAATTAATGTAGTTTGTTCATTGATTCAACCACCATAGTCCAAATGCATTTTTAGGGCAATTCTCTTCTTTCATATCCCCACATACCCTTGCACCAATTCCACGAAATGTGACATCATCATCAAAGATAAAACTTAAAAAAGAACCCAATTTCCAACAAAAATCCGAAATTCCATAACCTAACCCATCGTTTTACATACATACATATAGGAAAATCCTCATAAAGAAGGTAAAAAAAAAATTAAGAAAAGAAAAAAGATTGAGTGGGTAATTAATTAGTTCTTGAGAGGAAGGAATTCGAAAAACTGGTAAGCAGTGAAGTTGGCATTCATGGCTGCTGATGAGGTCTCAGTCTCTTTATCATTAATGATTTCATTAGCATCACTTCCACAACAACGTAAAGGAAAGAGTTGAAGAGTTTGAGATTCCCCACACCCATTATCTTCCTCATCGATTAAATAACCATTTTGTTTGTTGTAATAAGGGGCTACGAAGATATTAAGATCATGGGTATTTGTCTTTATGAGCTTTGGGTCCATTGTTCTTATTGTAGGTGCGGATGCTTCTGTTGGTGTTGTTGTCGTTGTTGCAGCAGCTGCTGCTGCTAGAGTTGAAGTAGTTGTACTAGTATTACAATTAGAAGAGGTTGTGTTTGTGAGGTGGGTAGCGGGAGATGGACAACACAACTGCATCATCTGCCACGTGCCATTCCTTTCCATAAAGTTATTTCTATTTTGAAATTCTCCTTCCTCCAATTCAAACCATCCATCTGTCTCCGTACAATCTCCCATTGCCCCTTTTGCTGCCCCTTGTCTTGAAATTGATTCCTGAAAAAAATTTCCATGCAGCATATGAACTCCCTCGTTCTTTAATTTATTATTAATAATTAGGACATCAGTTATTTTTCCTTGTAGGCCAGGCCACGTTTATTCTCGATCAGATCCTATTTTATTACATTAATCTCGCTTTGGACGAAAAACCAAAGGTTAAACTCCTCTTAATAAGATAGTTTTCATTGGGATTCACACTAATTGTTACCTTAGGTTTTACCTGTTATTACTAATTATTATATGCAAACAAACTACACCAATGAGGTTTGGACTAATTAATGGTATTCAAGTCGTTTTCAGATTACATAATGCAGAGTACTTGAAATCCTTATCAACCAAAAATGAAATCTGGAAAGTGCTTAGGGTATATATATGAGGGCAATAGGTGTATGTGTAAGAAAAAAAATTTGATATTTAGGGGTTAATTAATTAGCAATGTCATTTTAGTATCATAACCTAATTAAAAAATGGCAGTGTGCCCAAATAATTAAGTTGGGTATATATCCCAATCCTATGGAATGAGTCCATATATAATAAGCACAAAACTAAAAAATGGCAACAAAAATGAAGCCATGAAGTTAGTTTCATTACAGCAGCCTCGACAGAAAGGAAAGAATGCAGCTTTTAAACCCTTTGCATTTCCCAACACTTAGAAAGTTTTTGTTGCTTCTTCCCTAAATATAATACACACACATAAAAACTTTAATTTTTGTTGCCCTTTTTCTATTGAAAATATATATATATATATTTTTTAAGAAATAAAAAACTTATTGTATAATCATAAGCTCATTATCGTAACATAATTGGTAGTTAGATGTGGGTTTTCAATGGATTAAAAAGTAATGAAAGTAAGAAAAGCAGTGCAGAATGTTAATTAGTGGATAAAGAGAGAATTATTAAAGACAAAGGGAAGATAAAGAATAGACCTCTGGTAGTGTACTGCAGTTAGTAGAGGCAGCCCAATTCTTTGTCTGTTCACCTTCACAACCTGTTGTCTTATTTGCTCCTGTACCAAAAAGAACGACAAAAAAAAATTTTAACTTTTTTTTTTCTCTGTTTCTCTCTAAAACAACAATTCGGATGCTAAAAAGTAACTCACCCATCAAAAACATCTCTAACTAACATCAAAATGGAATTTTGAACAAATCCATACTTGTAAAAACATTTCTATCTTTTCTCAAAGATTTTTTTTTTCAAAAAAAAAAAGAGAACTATATTAGTATTATAAAGGTTTTGTTTTGTTTTTAAATAGATAGTAATTCACCTGATTCTTTCCTTTCAAAGATTTCAATATCAGGAGGAGGTTGATGTTGATGATCAGGAACATCAGATTCCATCTCACGGCGTCGTTTTTGCCTCTCTCTTGCCTTATGGTTTTGAAACCAGTAGAACACATTCTTGCCTTCTATCTTCCCATATCTTCTAAGCTGTGCTGTTATATGTTGAATTTGTTCTGTGGAGGGAGTTCTGGTGCCTCTTCGGTATAATTCTTCCAGGGTCCTTAACTGTTCTGGTGTTGGATTCCATCTTGAGTTCACTACAACTTGTTGTGTATACAAATCTCCTTTGCCTTGCTCACCCATATTTGCTGCAAATGCACCAATATTCCGGTATATATGTATATATGGTTGTATTTGACAGATTAAAATAATTACAAACATAAAGTTAAAGGAGAAGAGATAATTAAGACATACCCAGATGGTGATTAAGTGAGAAGAAATCAGTGCCATGGAGACGGCTAACAGGAGGGCTATTGTTAGAACAAGACATTGGTGTCCTTGGCATCAAAGGTCTAAGCTTTCTGCCATTAATGGAATCAGCAGCTGGTATGCTGAACTCACCACCATCACTACAACCCATCATCCACATAATTTTTAATTAAAAAAGGGTTTCTTTTTTGATTGTGTGTGAATGAAAATGGAAAGAGTTTGAGGTGCAGTGCAGAGATGGATATGTAATAAAACAAGAAAAGGAGTAAATTGGATTGTCTGTGTGTCTTCTCTTTTCCACAGAAGGGAATCTGTGGGAGGAGGTGATGAGGGAGGATTAAGAAGAATAGGTTTATAACAAGCTAGGAGCCGGGGAATAGATATAGATGGGGTTTATTATATATATAGTATTACAAACAAATTACAGAGAGTGCTAGTTTTGGAATGGGTTAGCCGAGCTGAAATGTTTGTTTGTGTGGTAGTAGAGTAAGTATTTGAGTTTTTAGGAATTTTAAAAGAGATGGGGATTATCTATATATATATATTCCACAACGACATACATAGAGAAAGAGAATGGTGAAGGTGTTGGTTTATTATGGAACACCAAAAAAGTGAGCAAGACACATGAGGTTGACTAGGCTATTGATCTAGCGAGATAAAAATTGCCTTTTTTTCCCCATTTTTCTTCTTTTAATATCATTATTTTTATTAGAGATCACCTAAATAAAAATTTTATCAATAGATTCGACCGACACGTTGAATTTAATTCCTTTAAAAAATTTATCTAATCTAACCAACTCGAACAACCTGGATTAATCTTATTGATTAAATAATTAGTCGAGTTAGTTTGGTTTTGTTGACCCATACCCACAAGTTAAAATTACGAGCAAATTAATAGATATAATCCTTACATAGGGTGATATGCAATTTGTTAAAGAATTTTGTAGAAAACAGGAGATATTGTCAGCTTTGATAATAATATAAAAGGACAAAGGGTAAAAAGGTGAGGGAAGAAGAGAGGAGAAGAGGAAGAGTAAGCGTGGAATTCTGGGAGGTGGGGCGGTATTGGGAGTAGCAAATGAAAAAAGGACGTGACGATCATGAGGTTTATCATAAATAAGCCTCGTCACCCTTTGCTTTTACCCCTTCGCTCATTTATTGTTCTCTTCTCTTCATGTCTCGTGCCTTTCACACTGATTCTCAATCCCAACTGCCCCCCTCCACTCCTGAATTAACATGTTTATTTCTTCTAATTTTCAATACATTATTAATTTGGTGTCTTTGTTTGATTGTTGGGTATTTGTTTTTGTTCATGAATATGTTTGTTTGGCTGTCGTTTCTTTGTAAGAATGATGTTACACTTTTTTTGTGCTATCACAATTACTGTGTCTTATTTTTGGAATCTTCTCCTTCCTCTTTCCTCTTCTATTTAATGTTTGGATTTGTGAAATGTACACATCCATCCAATTCTCCATGTTCCTGCTAAATCTCTTCCTCATTATGATCGAATCATATCTTTCAATTTGGTTTGTGGCTGTGTGTGCTCTTCCCCTTTCTCTTCTTTTGTCCACTTTGCTAATATATTCATTATTACTTAATTATTACACCCACATTGTTTCCATAGGATCATATATATTATACACGTACCCCAAATTCTTTTTACTATTATTTATGTAATCTCTTCACATATAATTTCAAACATATATAAATCAAAACTAGTTTTTGGGTGTGTTTCTGTTGTGATTGAAATTAAAAGAAATTATTATATAATTAAATTCGTCTAAAAAAAAACTATAAATTTGTAGCGTGTTCAACTTCATCAAAAGCTGTAAAAGTGCTATTTAATATCTATATAAAATTCGTATAATCTACATAAATGGACAAATTGGATCGGGTGCTCTAAAATATCGTATCAATTTGTAAACTTAATTACTTTTCGTTTTTTTTTTAATAACTCGTGTTCAATAGTCTTGCTTGGATAACACTTTAAGCCACAATTTCAAGCCTTACCAAAATAGAAAATTACTCCCAATTTAAAACTCTATTTAGTTCAATTATATAATAGAAAATCTATGATCTAGAAATCTGAAATGCACATTTCCTCTACCTCTGAACTACCCAATCCTGGAAAATATAATAAAACACAGGGCTTCTTTTCTTAATTGTTGAGTCAATTTTTTCCCGATTTAATCAATGAAAAGCAGTCAATAGATTTATTGTAATAAAAATCTCCAAAAGATATTTAAATAATCTGTTTAGCTTCTAAAAAGGGATTGCTGAGATGACAAGAATCTCATTCAGATTCACCGGAGGTGTTCGAATTCTGAGTATTTAGTATTTCTCACAAGAGTGTTATGTCGCATTTGAGGTTCTTCACAATTTAGAAATATGATCAGTCTCGATCTTTTGATTGACTGGAAAAACATGTGGTATGTACACCAAAAAATTAAAAAAAAAAGTGTTTTAATTAAAAATAAAATTTTACCAGTGGCATGTAGACTAGCGACAAATATCATAAAAAAGTTTATAATTGGAGACCAGCTAGAGCATGCTTTCATTGAAAAGTAAACTTAATTGTTTTCACTAGACGGACAATTCTCCACCATTGAATCATCATCCAAAATTTTAATCAGATTGGATTATTCTTCATCTCCAAGCATATATAACTCATTTCATTTTCGTTAGTTTTTAAGAAGATATATTAAGGGTGTGTTTGAGATTGCTGTTAAGTGTCCAAAAAGCAGGTTTATAATTTTTTTAATTTAATTGACTGATTTTTTTAATTTTTTATAAATTGATTTTCTCAAACCTGTTTCTGAAAAAAAAAATCTATTTAACTGATTCTCTCCAAAAGCAGTTTTCAAAACTCAAAAAATTTAAAAATAAAATTTTTTTCTCCAAAAACGTTTTTGTCAAACGCAATGTCAAACAGACTCTAAATAGTTAGAGAGTAGTACAAAGTATTCCCATTTTGCCCTTGGCTTAAAACATCTAATTGGGTGAACATGCGTGAAATTATTCACATTCAAGGAGGGCAGTGTGGGAACCAAATAGGATCAAAATTCTGGGAAGTAGTTTGTGAGGAGCATGGGATTAATCCAACACAAGAAATTCAGAGTTACAGATAGAGAGAGTGAATGCGTATTAAAACGAGGCTAACAATGGGTGGTATGTGGCTATGGAACTACGGATAGCGTTAGGACTGTCCTGATTACTTTGTTTTCAGCCAATCTGGGGAGGCGATAATTGGGCAAAAGGCCATTACACAGGAGGTGCTACGCTCATGGACTCTGTCCTCGATGTTTTGAGGAAATAGGCCGTGAATTGTGATTGTTTGCAAGGTTTATCTTGTTTAAACTTTTAACCCGCGGTTAAATTTTGAGTCCTATAACTCAATCATATTTTAAAAATTAATTTGTGAAGGTAAACTATTAAAATTTTAATTTACTTTCATCAACCATCTTTTTCATAAAAAAAATTCAATTGGCTAATTAGTGATCTTTTGATCCTTAAATTATTATATTTTTTCTATTTAGTTTTAAAATATTTATTACATCTATAGAGTTTCTGTATAATTTTTGAGCATACGTAAACATACATTCATTAAAATCGAATAATAATTCAGTGATGGACTCAATATGTGCTAAAATAATAATAATTCAGTGATTGACTCAATATGTGCTAAAATAATAATAATTCAGTGATTGACTCAATATGTGCTAAAATAATATTACTTTGGATTCTAAACTTTTATTTGTTTTTTGTCAATAAACTTTTGCTTAGTCCCAATTATGTGAATACAGTAAAATTTTCAGGATTAAATTGGAAAAAAAATACAATAGTTTAAGGACCAAAAAATAACGAGCGAGTTAATATTCTAATAAAATGGATGGCTATTAAAAGCAAATTGAAGTTTGAGGCGTTTAATTACTATTATAAATTGATCTTTTAAGAATATTTGAATTATAGGAGCCAAAATTCAAGGATCATCATGCAACTAATCCTATAAAATATTTCTGAGACATATAATTTTGGTATGGTTGAAAAATGAATTGATTGCAGGTTTTCAAGTGTGATATTTCCTAAGAGGAAGAACATGGTCTAAAATGGGAACTCTTCTAATATAAAAAATAAGGGAAGAATACCATGGTCGAATATAATTAATGCTCACATTCTCTGTGTTTCCATCTCCAAGGGTTTCAGACATTGTGGTATAGCCTTATAATGCTACCCTATCTGTTAATCAGTTAGTAAAAAATGCTCATGAATGTATAGTGCTTGATAATGAAGCTCTCTATGAAACTTGCTTCGGGGCAGTTAAGCTGTAATACCCATTTTTTAAATCTACAAGTCAGATGAATTAGATAAGAGAGAATGGATAGATTAAAAGAGTTAAAAATAGTTAGAATGGGTGTTTTCATGTCACGTCCACAATTTAAACACTGATCATATATACATATTATAGTCATCTGTATTATAGTACAAGTGTATTGATCAGAATCTAAGTACGAACATGAATACTACTAGAAATGAATAGAATAGTGACGAAATTTAGCGATGAATTGACATCCGTAGCAGTTAGTTTCGGATCAGCGACGGATCAATGAGTGAAATTTAATAAAAATTGCGTTAAAAATAGCGACAGATTAGCGAGAAAATTTTGCTATAGATTATGACCATAGCTAAATGTTGTAGCTAATATGGAGGAAAAATATGGCGCAAGAAATTTGCGACAGAATAGCGATGAATTTGCGACAGCCAATTAGCGACGGAAAGAAACCATCACAAAATTAATAGAATAGCGACAAAATTATATTTGTCGCAAAAGTTGCTACGAAAATGTCGTCGCTAAATCAAAAGATAGTTTACATAAATATTTAGCGACGGCTATTTTCTGTCGCTATATTAGCGACGGCGGTTTTCTGTCGCTAAAATAGTCGTCGCTAATATAGCGAGGGAAAATAGTCGTTGCTGAAGGTCAAAAACAATAAATCCACCATCCAAAACATTAACAACGGAATTATTTTGTCGCTGATATTTAGCGACGGAAAGTAACCTTATGTTGGTGACGATTTTTAGCGACGGAATTTTCCGTCACTAAAAATTAAAGAAACGGCGTCGTTTATTTCTCATGAAACGACGTTGTTTTGTTTGGGTTGGTTGTAACCCTGAAACCCAAAAAAATTTTCCCCCCTATGTGCTTTTTCCCCCCTTCCCAGCCAGCAGTCGATCCTCTCGCCCAAACTCCCCCTCGATCCGGTCGCACATCGTCTTCCTCTGCTCCGACCGTGCTCCTCCTTTGCTCCGGTCCTCTACTGTCTCCCTCTCGATCCGGTCAGCTGCTGTTACTTCTTAGCTCCGATCTCCTCCCAACAGCTGCTGCCTCCCAGCCCGATCGGCTCAAGCTCCGGTCCTCTCCCTCCTCTGCTTCCGGTCCCGGTCACCTCCCAGGTAGCTGCTGTGTTTTTTTTTATGCAAATTTTTTTTATTTTACTTGTTTGTATGTTTTTATTAATTTAATTTTGTAATGTTGGAACATATTATATAACATATTATTAATTAATTATATGAATAAGTTACATACATATTTATATAAATAATATAATGCTAGGACATAATATAGATAATTTAGGCAAAAAATTATAAAATAGCTAAATTTAATTACTATGTTTAATAAAATAGCTATTAAATTTGATTAAAATTATAAAATAGCTAAAATTAATTAATAAGTTTAATAAAATAGCATTTAGCTAATAAGTTTGATTAAAAATTATAAAATAGCTAAATTTAATTACTAAGTTTAATAAAATAAGTTGAATAAAATAGTTTAATTACTAAGTTTAATAAAATAAATTAATTACTAAGTTTAATAAAATATCTATTTAGCGATAAAGTTTGATTAAAATTATAAAATAGTTTAATTTATTTTCTAAGTTGAATAAAATAAGTTTAATAAAATACTTTAATTACTAAGTTTAATAAAATAGTTTAATTACTAAGTTTAATAAAATAACTATTTAGCTATTAGGTTTGATTAAAATTATAAATTGCTTAGTTTATTTACTAAGTTGAATAAAATAAATTTAATAAAATAGTTTAATTATGCTTTATGTTCTGTAATTAAAAAAATAATATTTTATGTTGCTAATTTGATTTGTTTAAAAAAATATGATAGCTAATTGGATTTTTGAATGCTAATTGAAATATGATAAAATTTTGTTTGGTTTTGATTTAAAAAAAATAGTATTTTATGAAAATGTAGAAATTGAATCAAATAAATTGGGAAAAGAGACATTAGATTTTTGTTTTGTGCAATGGTTGTTTGCAAAATTAAAGGAAGGGCTAAGTTTGAAATTCCACAAGCAACATCAAGCAGTCAACTTTCCAATGTATCAATAGCATTCCAAGAAGATGACATTGATATTCATTTTATAGATATTGAAAATGATGAAAATGATAATTAGTTCGTTCGACAGGTGCATTTATTGATATCGAAGAGAATAATGAAGAAAAAGAAGAGTCTGATCTTGAAAATGAATCACATAATGACGACGAAGAAACTGATGTGGATGAGTGGGATTCTAACGATCATGATAGTGATTAGGTGTAATTGTTAAACGAAAGATGTTCTTATCTTTTTGGTATTATATACTATTCATATATATTTAATCATTAGAGATATGTTTGTAAATTGTTATATTTGTATTGCTTTTATTATTATTATTCTTTTTAAGTAGCAATTGATATTTGTATTCATTGTTGCTTTTGATATTGTTTACTGTTATGGAGTGACTAATATGCAGATGGGTCGCACATCATCTGAAGATATATTACATGGTAAAGGCAGAGGGCCTACAAAACGAGGAGAGAGATCGAAAGAGAAGAGTAATTTCTCAAATCGACTACCAGTTCCACCACTACATGTACCACCATCACTACAATCATCTACACCATCGCAATCATCGCCACATTCATCAACACCATCACAATCATTGCTACAGTCATTGGCACAACCACAACAATCAACACCACCACCATTACCATTATCATCAGCTCATCCATCAACAACTATATCCATTTTAGGAGGTTCTACATCAGCATCTCCTATATCATAACCTACTACATCATCTCCTCCAGCTGCTTCAGCCTTACATTTACAATCTGAAACATCAGTCGCTGAGTCAACCAATAGTAGACGACAACTCAATCTCGATCCTATAAGGTAATATTACTATTATTATTTCTTGAAATCTTTTCATTCATGCATAATTGTTTGTTTTTGATGGATAGTTTGTTTGTAATTTTCGCATAGTGGGAGTTTTCTTCAGTCTCATTTAGTTTCTGTGGCTATCACCCGTAGTTTTTTACTCCGTTTGAGTGATAGAGGACATGTATGGAAGAATGTGCCTGATAATGTCAGAGATTTTTATTGGCTTGAGTTTCAGATAAAAAACATTTCTTTAAGTAAATAATGTGATTAGGTGAATGACTGTGTTAAAAATGTATTTCTTGTGATTGATTGATTGTTAGAGACTTTGGACTTCAAGTCAAGTTACTTATGATATAGGCAAAACTCTGCCAAAATTTCAGTTCGAACTTGAATATTTAATGTCTTTTGTGCTTAATTGGTTGCTTAAGACATTTACTTCAGGTCAGGTTGCTTATGTTATAGACGAAACTCTGCCAAAATTTTATTTAATCTCTTTTGTTCTTAAAGAATAAGTTAAAGACCATGTAATTTAGGTCAAGTTACTTGTGTTATAGGCAAAACTCTGCCAAAATTTCAGTTTGAAGTTGAATATTTAATGTCTTTTGTGCTTAATTGGTTGTTTGAGACATTTACTTCAGGCCAGGTTGCTTATGTTATAGACGAAACTCTGCCAAAATTTTATTTAATCTTTTTTGTTCTTGAAGAATATGTTAGAGGTCATGTAATTTAGGTCAGGTTACTTGTGTTATAGACGAAACCCTACCAAAATTTCAGTTTGAACTTGAATATTTAATGTCTTTTGTGCTTAATTGGTTGCTTGAGACATTGTACTTCAGGTCAGGTCACTTATGTTATAGACGAAACTCTGCTAAAATTTTATTTTGATATATATATATATATATATTCATCTTAATTGGTTGTTGCAAGATAAAAATTTGTCTTATATGTTATTTTTTATTTATATTTTAAAAGGAATTTACTTGGGATTCAGAACTTGAGATGGTAATCAAGTGTAAATGGTTACAACAGGCTACTACATGTTATAGTGATACTTTGAGCAAGTAGAGATCTTATGGCAGTAAACCACCACGTGTTCCAGAGCAAGTTTGGAATACTTGGCAGAAAGAATGGTCCACTCCCGAGTTCAAGAAAAAATCTACCATTTCCTCTAAAAACAGACTTACTGAGACGAGCGGCTTAGGTTCAGGTCCCTCATGACATACTGAGGGTTCTATATCTATGGTTGAGCGTAGCATGCAGATGGTAAATTGATAATGATAATTTAATTTGAATTTATTATTCATTTATATATTTAGGTTGTAAAATATTTATTAATGTCTTTATTTTTATTTGCTTATGTATTATACTTGTAATTTTGTTGTTAATGTGTTTTTAATTTTATTTTATTCTTATGATCAGACAAAAGAGTTAGGACGTGAACCAAATCCTATAGAACTCTTTGAGGCAACACACACTAGAAAGACTTCATCAGAAATTCAGTATGTAGATCAGCGGTCTAAAGTTGTTGCAGTATGTATTTACCAAACTCATTAATTGTGCATATTTAAAATTTTATTTGCTTATTTTTCTATTAATCTCATGGAATTTATATTTTTTCTTCTAAAAATTTATATTGAAGAATCAGGTACAAGTCCTTAGAGAGACTGCTTCTCAACCAATTGAGGGATCTAAGAGCCATGTGAACCAGATTTGAGGCAGTTATTTTTAAAGGTTGCTGGTGGCCAGAAAAAACGGTGTGTATATGGAATGGGCACAAAGGTAACACATTTTTACAGTAGTACCTCCTCATTTCACTCTACTGCCACATCATAAGATATTAGTACAGAGCAGCTGCGTGCTAGTATTATGCAAGATATGCAGCAGGAGGTTCAGACTATGTTGGAGTCATAAAAGCAGCAAATGTGAGAACATATGCGCGAAAAACTTCGAATTGAGTTTCGAGACGAGATGCGTGCAGATATGCGACAGTTGATAGTAGAGATGACTAATTCTACCAACATTTCATCAACTCCATATAGCGATCCACCACAATCTGACAAGATGCATGACTATATATATATATATATATATATATATATATATATATATTGTAGTATTTTTTTCAGTTATTGAATATTTTTCATGTTGGACTACAAAATTTTAATATTTATTTAATGAATCCAGTTAAAAAAATTTCAATTTTCATTTAATTGAATTTTTAAATTGCAAAAATATTTAAAGTAAAAAATTTAATATATAAAAAATGAATATGCGACAAAATGTTATCGTCACTAAAAGTTTGTTACAATTAGCGACGATCGAAAATTAGTCGCAAATTGTGTGGAGTAAATGCCCAACAAACCTTAGTGACGGACGCTGTCCGTAGCAAAATAGCGACGGAAGTTGTTCGTAGCAAAATAGCGACAAACGTTATCCATAGCAATATAGCGACGGACGTTGTCCGTAGCAACTAGCAACGAAGGCTATCCGTAGCAAAATAGCGAGGTATTTTCCGTCGCCAAATTCCTCATTTTTTTTGTCGTCATTACAATTCCTGCAATAAAATTAGTGACAGATATTTCGTCACTAATTCTGTCGCTAAAGTTAGAGACAAAATAATAATCTGTCGCTATTGGACTTGCGAGGAGATTTTCTGCAACGGATTAAATCTGTCGCAATATTGTCTTGTAGTGAAATATGAGGAATTTAATTTTAGTGACGGATTTGTTCGTCGCTAAAATATATTTTTCTTGTAGTGAAATATGAGGAATTTAATTTAAAAATGATATTATAATATTTTATAGGAATGCTAAATTAGTTTGATGATTCATTATGATTTTGTATTTGACATGCAAATAAATGCAACAAAACAAGCCGAAAATACGAGCTTATTTTTCATCCGGTAGTTAAAATATGATTTAAACTTACCAAAATGTAGATAATATTATTTCAAGACCATAAGTGGAGTTATAAAGCGAGATTTTAAGGTTAAAGATTCCGATTTGCGAAAATATGATTTCGGTTGTGAATTCATAGTTTGATTTTTGGATCATAAGTTAGATACATGTGTTCACAATTGCAATGGTTCTAATACGATCATAATTGAATTCTAAAATTTTAAAATCGGACAGATGAGAAATTTTTACGGATTGAATTAAGAAAAGTAATTAAACCGGAAAAATGATTACGCACTAGTGGTCATTTCACGAAATCGAAGAAACCGTTTCGGAAAAAAATTATTTTATATTATTTGGTATATTTGATTTGACAAAATTAAATTATTTGGAGGTTGAATTTTGGAGAATTAAATTGAATCATGAATTAATTTGAAGAAAATTGTGATTTGTGAAAATTTAATTAAGTCAAAATTTAGTTAAGAGATGGTTGGACTACTTGTTAAGATCAGTACCTAATTCATTTTTTAATGGCCAATATGGTATGATATTAAAAGTTAATTATGATTAATTAAATTTAAGTGATGTATATAAAGGGAATATCCATATCTTTCTAGAGAAATCTACAAAAAAATAAAAAAAAAAGTCTTTCTTCCTCCTCATATGGCCGACCACCATTGATGGGTTTTTGAAGCTTTCATTTCTCTCATTTTCACAAGAAATCCATCACTCAAGCTATAGAAGGCAAGGAGAATTAATTGGGAGGCCGAAAATTCCAATAAATTGAGAGTTAATATTTTCTTCTTTTTTTTTTCAAATTTCTATAGATTTAAGTTGGGCTGGATGAGTATTTGAAGTAGAATTAGGATTTGTGATGTGATGGGTATAAATTTGCTGAAGAAGTTGAGTTAGGGTTTTATAGAGAAATTATGAAAAAATTAAATAAAAATAGAAAATGAGTAGAATGAGACTTGAGGATGATGGATATGGTGAAAATTGATGAAAATAAGTTTAAAACTTTTGTGGAATTTTTAGGAATTTTTCTAATTATGGCCAAAATTTTGAGAAATTATTTTGGAGGATTTATGTCTTAAATTGATGAGGATAAAGTTAATTTGAGTGTTTGAAAGTGGAAAATAATTTTTGGAGTGAGAGAAATATTTAAAAAAAAGTTGGTGAATTTTTGAATTTTAGCCGAATTATTGAAAATTTTATTAGAAATTATTGAATATTATTTTGGTAAAATTAATAATGAAAAATAAAAGATAATGGGTTAAATTATTTATATAAATTTATTCGAAATTTTTATAGTATTTATTAAAATTTTTAGTTGAAAATGGATTTGTAGAGAAAAATAAAATTTATAGTAATAAATAAAAATAAATTGAGAAAGATAATAATGGAGAAAGAAAAATAAGAAAATTAAATAAGATAAAGAAAAATATTATTAAAAAATTATTAGTTCCTTCAAAATACGTGTCAGGTGACCGAAAAAATAAATTACACTGTAGAAACACATAATATGATTTGATACTAATAGGAATACCGGTAAATATAATAGTTGAAAAAATTATTGGTAGAATAATTTACGTTAAAAGTAGTCATTGATTTTTGCTCAAGAATTTACTTAAATTTGTTTATTAAAAGACATGACGTTGGAACATGTGTCGAGATTGGACTAGAGGAAAGGTAGCCGGTGGACTTCGGTAATATTGAAACGAGAGAGATTTATCGAAAATTCTTACAGTAAAAGTTAAAAAAGTAATTAATTATTTTTATAATTAATACATTTGGTATGTTAAATTGAGAATTTTTTAAAGATTCTTAATGTATGAAGCGAATGATGAACACTACATTGAAAAAAAAAATAGATATAAGTATGATAAAATTTATTTGCAAACTGAATTTTATAAAATAATATGAAAATGATTTATATGTAATCAAATCGGTCAGAGCATCATAGGTAATTTTTTATTGATAAAATATGATATTAAATAAATTTTTACTGTTAAGAAATAACAAAAGAATATGTTAGAAAATTTGTTATTGGTGTAAGAATTTATTTTATATGGCTATTAAATGATTATATATTAATTTTGACATGAAAACGTTCTACATGAATAATTGATAAATTTATTATTTTATATTATGATATTAATTACTTGTGTTAAAAATTAGATATTATGACATATGTTAAATGAAATGATTTGGAAATAGAATTTTATATGTTTTTTGTAAAATGAGATTACTATTACATTTTAAGTGACATAAGAAATGGATATTTGTTATAAAAATATTCTATAAGAAAAAAAATATAAAAAAATATTTGAAAATTACTTGAAAAAATAAAAGTTTAGAATTGATGGTTTTAAACTGATGTATCAGCCTAAACAATGAACTAGTGATTTGTTGATATGTCAATATGGTAGAAACATTATGAATTGCAGTTATCTTGGTCAAGAAAAGTATTGTATGATTTATGTGGTTATCTTGGACTATACATATTATTTATTTACCAATCATGTGGTTATCTTGAATTAAGATTTGTCATGTGGTTATATTGGATCATATGATATTATTTGAGATTATGTGGTTATCTTTGACCTGAGCTTTGTAATTATTTTAGACCATGAGATTTGATGATAGTCTTTGTATCTCTAGAGGTAAGTATAAGGTATTTAATACATGGGATGAAGGAAATATTACTGGATAATGGAATGAAATTTTACTAAGGTGATGGTTAATTGTTGGTACTAAATTATATAAATTTTGGACACTATTATGAAGATAGTGAAATTTTATGTGAAATGTTAATAAATAAAAATAAAAGTTATGCTAATAAATAAAAGAATAAATATTTATAAATCTTTTGTGTGGCGTAATTAATTCATTTAGTAATTAAAAATGTTGTAGGAGAATGCTACTTAAGTCAGTATATGGATAAAATTTTATAATTATATTTTAATTTGGATGGTAAATGATATTAATATTATCATAAATAGAAAGTGAAGATAGATGTTAAACTTATTTAATTGTAAATGATTGTTATTGTAAAATTTTGCACCACGGAGTTGATAAACTCAGCATGAAAGTGTTTTCTCTTACGCAAGTATTATAGTGGAGAATAACAGTAGAGTTCATAAATATGAAATGATTGGTGTATTATAGTGGAGAATAACAGTAGAGTTCATAAATATGAAATGATTGGTGTATTATAGTGGAGAATAACAGTAGAGTTCATAAATATGAAATGATTGGTGTAGATTTCTCACTGAAAGAGAATTAGTTATACTTAAGGAAGACATTTCATCCAAGTAAAAAATATTATTATTGTTTTTTAAAATAATTTAAAATTTTGGTTTGGAACTTATTGTAAATAGTTTTAAAATATTGTGATTTTATAAATAAGTTTTATACATGTATATTTATTTGCTTTCATATTTTGTGTATAGTTTTAATTTAAACTGGTCAGTAAATCCTACGTAAGTATTACCGATAGTGAATCATTGTCATAATATCTCTATATTTGATAAGATTATTGTTAGGTAGAATGAGTGTTATATTTCACGTCCATGAATGTCATGGTTTAGGCTCACGCTCACACGTGGTTTTGTTACGGCTGTGAAGACATTCACACTCATGAAAAATAGCCAGTAGAATTGGTGAGACAATGTCATATTTTTTCTCTCTCTTCCATGTTTTGCACTTACTACACAACTGCTCCTCATGCCTCTAAAACTCTTCCTTGCACAACAAACTTCTCATATCCACCTTATTCTTTTTTTTTTTCCTTTTTTTTTTACATAAAGTTTCAAAGATCTAAAGTTTGGATTAAGCTTGAAACAAAGGGTAAAAAGTTTGTTCTTGTGGTTGACTTAAGAGTTGTGTTAGAGAGTTTAGTAGAGGAGGTGAGGACCATCAAGATTTTAGGCAAGCTCGAATAGCTTATGTGTTAGGCTCCATTTTAGAGGTTAGTACATATATACATATTAATTTTTTTTCTTGTATGTTTGTCATGTTTTATGCCATTAGATGATCTAAAAATGAGGTTAATGACATGAATGAGCTTCTAGTTATGTAAGTGCATAGAGATTGAGTGATATATATGTTAAAATGTCATGAAATGAGCTAGGAAGTTAATAATTTTTAAGAGACATCTGAGCTTGATTATTTGTTGTTTAAAAAATTGATTGAATATTAATAGGAGTGATTAACATTGATCAATCTTATAAGTCATTTCATAATTTTTTTTAAAGTATGCTTTGTTTTGACTTGGGTTTCTATTATGGAAATCCAAAATTTTACGCCCGTGACACGGTAGTCATGCTCGTAAATATTGAATTCACACTGTAATAAATGAGTCACATCCATAAAATATCAATCTAGAAAATACCCAAAACGGGCTGAAGCTTTCAAGCATTGGTTCATGGCTAGAGAAGTCTCATGTCCAAGAATATGCCCGTAAACAAGTAGTCACTGCCATAAATATTGATATCCAAACTTTCGTAGTTCAGACTCAGAATTTTACGGTTTGTTTCATTATAAGAAAAGTCATAAAACATAGTTTCACGCCCGTAAATAATATTTCACTAACATGAATAATATGTATTTTTGTATGCAATAGCATTGACGAATACACTCATGGTTTGGTTTACGGGTAAGGATATCCATGAATGATACATTTACAATCGTGAACAGTAGTTCACGCCCATAAAGTTTGTTAATATGACACATGTTATTTTTCTTCAATAATGTTATGCAACGGTTATGTACATGTATACTTTATGATAAATAAAAAATATGAATGATATAGTTACATGAAATATACATGAATGCTACAGGATGATGCATATGATTATGTATAAGATAATGAAAATATAAAAGAGATTAAGTTATAAAAATCCGAAAATAACTTTTTCTTTAATCTAGAACTTGACATAAAATAGATGATATATCATTGAAAGGGTTTATAGTACAGTAGTATTTTATATGAGGATAAAGTAGTAGATAAAGCTCGGAGAGTGCCATTGGTCTTTAGTTTCATGTGATTATTATTTTACTCAGTCAATGTGGCTGAAGTTCGGATAATGCTTTTGACTTGAAAAGCTCAAATGAGCACACTCACAGTTAGTGGACAGTGTGACTGAAGTTTGAAGAGTGCCTCTATTCTCAATCCACATCTGAATAGTCCGATTTATAATTCTAGGTAAGGCAAGCGAAGAAAAGAAAAAAGGATATAATGAATCGGTTACATAAAAATATTGATATACATGCATGTCTTGTTGTTTGTGATTAAATGGTACATAATATGATATATGTACAAAAGGTAAAATACTTATATTGTCATGCATGAGGATAATTGTTTAAGAACATAATAGAATGATACAAATATGTATATTATATCATGATTTGTATGAATGTTTGAATTTTTAAACTTATATGTACCACTAAGCTTTTAGTAGTTTAGCACGTGAATTTTCTTATATGCAAGTTTGAAGTCTAGTAGCTAGCAGAAGAAAAGAAGAGTGTCCATACAGAGTTTGGTTGAACACCATTTTTCAGAGGGTAGATTTCATGACATTATTTGTTTTCTTTTTATATGTCATGGATTTTTTTAGTTTAGTTTTGCTACATGTATTTTCTTTTTAAAGAACATGTAATTGCTTTTAACGATATATTTTTGCAAATATCAGCCCAATTTAGCCTAAGTATGGTTATACATGATGTTGATCTTTTGGAATCAAAGTTTATACATGTTTTTTTATGCAAATGATTAATATGGTAATTCGGTAATATGAGATAAAGTTTTATAAAGAAAGATTTTTATTTTGAATTGCACATGTTTTTCGTATTGTTTTCTCTTGTAGTTGGGATAATCCTGATTGTGTGGGAGCTACTCCTACCTCTGAGTGTGTGTATATATATAGCCTACTCAACTAATTATTTCTAAATTAAATAAAAATTAATTAATCATTCTTAATTAATTAATTTGCATGTTGTTGGAGACTTGAATCATCTAATTTCAGACACAATGAGTGGTGTAACTTGCTGCTTAAGAATTTTAGGTCAATTAAACTCAAACTTGGAAAAATTGGCAATAAACTTAATACCATTTCCAAAGCTTCATTTCTTCATGGTGGGCTTTGTACCTTTTACCTTTTGAGGATCATAGCAGTATCACTAATTGATAGTCCCCGAGCTAACTCAACAGATGTGGGATGCCAATAAGATGATGTGCACTGCAAATTCTTGTCGCAGTTGTTATCTCACAACTTTCGAAATGTTCAGAGGCAAAATGAGCACCAAAGAAATTGATGAACAAATGATCTGTAACGATTTGTGTCCAATTGTCTTATAACAACTTGCAAATGGTCAAATCACGAGGCTTAAAATAATTAATTCAAGTTATTTCTAGTAATTAGTACATCAACTTAGAAAACTTTATTCATTTCTCGTTTCTTTTTTATGTTAGATTGAAAAGCTATTATGTCTGCTAGCAGCTTTTTAGCTTTAAATTTGTACATTCGGCCCAAAATCTCTCTTATGTTTTACCAATATAAAATTTATTTATGGATGTTATAATTCATCCCCTCATATGAGACTCAACGTCCTTGTTAAGGTTTGCTCCATTATTGCTTAAGTTTGCATGAGAAAGTGAATTTGATACCAAACTGTAATAGTTTATGATCAATTGTTTTGTAACAATCTACAAATGCCTAAACTATATAGCCTAAAATGGTTAATCCATATTATTATTAGTAGTTGATGCATCAGCTTATAAATTTTAATTTCTCTCATTTTTTTGATATGAAATTAAGAAGTAGGAATAACAATGGGGTGGAGTTCCAGGACTCCGACATCCCACTTCATTTCCCGATTCCACCCCAAAAAATTTTGGATCTCTATCCCTGACCTGATTCCTAATTTTTATTAAAATTTTTTATTTTATTTTAATGTTAAAAATATTTTTATTTTAATTAATTATATAATTGTTTAAATAAAAAAATATTTTTTTACTTTAATTGAGTGCTATATTTTTATTTTATTATTTTTAATATATTAATTATGTTAAAATATAAATAATTATATATATATTGAAATAATATTTGGGATGTGGCAAAAAAATTATAAAAATATATGTCCAATTTGGGACATGATATTGCCGAGGCGAGTCCAATTATCATCTCTATTGAGAAGTTAACACATTTCCAAATTTGAATTTTTATATTTGACTTTTTTTTTGTATTTTGTCGATTTGTAATTTGCCTAGGAATGTTATATATTATGATTGATCTCAAATTTTGCAAAATTAATATAGTTTAAAATCATCATTTTGCTATTGGTATCATCTTTATAGTTATGAGATTACAAATTCTAATCTGGAAAATTCAATTAAAAAAATACTTAGTTGCTAATAAGTAGAGTTGTTAAATTTCAAATTCAAACTGCAATTAGAGCTTTTCTAAGTTGATTTTTTTTTTTAAAAAAAAAAGCTTAACTGCTTAGATTTTGATTAATATAGGGAGCAAAAAAAACCCTCCATTGGAGCAGTATCGAACTTTCATGTGATAAAAAGATAAAACTAAAAGATAATCAAAGAAGAACAATTTAGTGTAATTTGACTATTTTAATGAACTTTATAGAATAACTCCTAAATAATCATATTTATATTCAAATTAACCCTAAAATTCTTCAAGAAGAAGGAAGGAAAAAAAGAAAAAAACGAAAGTTTTGCAATGGAGTGGCAGTGGGCTCGCTTTTGCTTTTCCCCATGTTCTGATTTCTGTCCGTTAGCAATTATCTTTCTTTTTTAACTGCTGCAAAATAGTAATACTTTCAATGACTTAAAATCAGGCATTTTAAAGTTAAAACACAACTATTCCTACACATTCTCCATAGACACTCAGCCAATTCTTATCTTAGATTTCATTAGGCTACATACTAATATAAATTTGAACTACATATCGATGGATTGAGAGGGCAAATATGTTTCGTCTTAGATTTTAAAAGAATTTTATTTCCAGAATTAAAATTCGAAAACTCTGTCGTATAATAAAAATCACCTCTTACCATTCTATCTTACTCTCTAAGAGTTTATTTATTTAATTTTTTTGTTACATTATTACATCTAGTATATGTATCATTTGTGACCTAGTACAAATATTTATAGCTACACCTTTAAGAAGAGATCATGATTCCTAATTTCCTATTGCATATTTCAAATTTTGTTATTTTTTTTTCAATATTATTTATATAACAATAGGACTTCAAAATATTTCTGTAATAGAGATATATAAATGTATATACTTAGTCCTATAATATAAATTATTATGTCATTTTAAATTTTGATTTAAAATAAACATTTTATTATTTGAAAATAACAATTCATAAAATATATATATATATATATATATACTCCATCCTTCCCATAAAACTCAAATAGACCAGATCCCTTCCAAGGATGCACAGTTAGAATGACCATAAATTAAAGGCTAACGTAATAAAACATATAAAATAAAATATTAATACTAATATAAAAAATAATTAATAGAAATTTTTTATAAAATACTTAAAAAGTTTTTAATGATCAATTATATGGTATAATATAACTTACAAGCTATTTTGATTTTAGTTAGATTAAATTAGTATTTTAATTTTTTAATTTTTCAGAAATCTTAATTATGTCGGGGCCCACTTAGTAGCATAGCAGTCCAATCACTCACATGGGACCACATCAGAGCCTACTTTTATAAACTTTCTTTTTATATGAAAGAAAAATAGGCTGTGTGTGGGGTACTATACTCACAGTACACTTTTGCACTAAACAGGCTAAACTAATTAATTACTGCACCTTAATTACCTCTTCTCTTCTATAAAAAAAAAAACCCCGTAGTGGGTACCCATTAAAACCAAGAGACAGACAGACGAATCTTTCTTCTTTGTTGTCCTCAGCCACCTGATCTCAGTTTGCATATCCATGGCGATGATGCTGAGATCTCTGCTCATCACTCTTGTCCTTTCCACCCTCATTTCCTTCCACATTACAGGTACTATTTTCATTACTCTTCGCTTACTGCTTTTTCATAGCAACATCTGTTTTCTATTAGTAAATTTCTCAACTTTTTATACATGGGCTTGCTGCTTGTGCTTTTGCTCATTTGGGTCCTAGAAATCTTTAGCTGAAGCTTAAAACCATTAGATTATGAAATGAAATGAAGTTTTTGACCCTTTTCAGTTACCCACATTTAAAAATTTGTTTAATTTATATGCAGAGGTGTCATCAACAACCATAACACTACACAACAAATGCACACATCCAGTATGGCCAGGAATCCAACCCAGTGCAGGCAAGCCAGTGTTAGCCAAAGGTGGATTCAAGCTTCCACCCAACAAAGCTTATTCCCTCAAGCTTCCCCCTCTCTGGTCCGGCCGATTCTGGGGCAGACACGGCTGCTCCTTCGACGCATCTGGGCGAGGCCGTTGCGCGACTGGCGACTGTGGGGGTGCTCTTTACTGCAACGGAATAGGGGGTGCACCGCCTGCCACATTAGCCGAAATAACACTAGGAAACGATCAAGACTTTTATGATGTTAGCCTTGTTGATGGGTACAATCTTGGAATCTCAATAACCCCATTCAAAGGATCAGGCAAATGCAGTTATGCGGGGTGTGTTAGTGACCTAAACTTGATGTGCCCAGCTGGGTTACAGGTAAGGTCTAGAGATAATAGAAGGGTGGTGGCCTGTAAGAGTGCCTGTTTCGCTTTCAATTCTCCTAGATATTGCTGCACAGGTAGTTTTGGGAGCCCTCAATCTTGCAAGCCAACGGCTTATTCGAGGATTTTTAAGGCAGCCTGCCCTAAAGCTTACTCTTACGCCTACGATGACCCTACTAGCATTGCCACTTGCGCTCGTGGGAACTATTTGGTCACTTTCTGCCCCCATCACCGCTGAATAATTAATGATTAATTCCTGGTTTTTCTTATATTATATTCCATTTGGGTTTTAAGTTTTATATTTAGTTAACTTGGGTCTGGAGCTTAATTGAAGTGGATTGATGTAATTCTCTATGATTATATCATGAGATGATATGTTATATTATTATCATTATTATGAGTGTGGTGGTGTTTTTTCTTATGTGATGTGATTATAATTTTGAACTTTTAAGGATGTTTCTATTGTCATCAATTTTTGGTACCTAGTAACTTAACTAGTGTGAATGAATCTGATGAAACTAAATAAAAGCATTATCCTTGTAAATTCACATCACACTTTAATGCTTTTTTTTTTTTGTTATTATTTTCAGTTTGGCTAAAAATTAATATCTGTAACTTTTATAGTGATATTTGAAAAAGAGGGATCTTTAAAGTGAATCCCATTTATGCCCAAATTTATAAATACATATTGGGTATCAGTGATAATTTTTTTTTAATATATAAATATAAGATGAACACAAAATATATGAATGGAGTGAGTGGAGTGCCAATAGAGGGATAGGTTTTTCAAGCAAAAAGGCATTGGATCTTTTATGCAAATAATGAGAAAATGGGTTACAGAGAGCAGAGGCATAGGGTGGCTGCCTGGCAGCATTAGGTAAAACAGAAACATAGTGGTGAACGATTCCCACTTGGGCATGTGAACTTTGTGTTGTTTTTTTAAAAAAACAAAAAAAAGAAAAAGGAACAGTGTCGAGGACAACATTTCCTCCGTTCATTCACATAAAATCTCTGACAGTAATTTTGACAACCGTGTAGTTTGTCTGTCATCACTTTCCCAAATGCACATACACACTTGTGTTCTTTCACAGCCAATCTAATCTAATATTATTTTTTGTTTTATTTTCCCCGAAAACTGCCCTCAATTTTTATTCCAAAAATTTCTCTCAATTTGTCGGGTTAATAATTTAAATTAATACATTATTTTTTTAAATTATAATAATATGAAATTTATTCACAAAAATGTATTCACTTCGACTTTTTGTTAAAAAAACAAATTTACAATAATGAGGTGAAAATTTAACAAATCTATCCCAAAAAAAATGTTGCTTTTCCGACAGAAAAGAAAAAATATCCCTGCTTTACCTTAAATTTAGGGGTCTCTATTTATTACTTTTTAATTTTTACAGGAATCGTTCGTAATTATTTTCATATATTAAATTAAAAAATATAATTTTTTATTCCATTGAATAGGATCAATTAATCCCACTAATTACAATATAATAAGCTCCTTAAGGAGACACAGGACAATAAATAAATTAAATAAGAGAAAACCATATGACTTAGCATCCACAAATACCCTCATTTGTTGAACCCCTAGATGAACCACCACCAAGTAAACTCATAGGTACGGATTTTGAAGTTACCTCTATCTATCCAAATTTATTTAAATTCTATTATATAATATTATTAGAATTTTAAAACGAGTTTATATATCAATATTTAAATTTATTATAAATTTAGGTAGGATATGGATAGAAGCCTTCAGGTAACCGCTATCCGATAAATCCAATTAGATTTAAGTATTGTTTGGTAATATCAAACAAGATTAATCTAGTTTGACCAAAAAAATAATATAATTTGACTAATAATCTATGTTTAGTAAAATAATTTATTTGGAAAAAATATTAGATTATAATATGCAAAATAAAATGCTAATACAACTAGTTTTTTTTATAAGCTAATAAATTATGATTTTTTTACCCTTATTTTTTATTATTTTATAATAATAATATAATTATTAAATTATATTTAATATAATTATAAAATTATATATTATATAAATATAAAATTATTTAATATGTACATATATAATAATAATAATAATAATAATAATAATAATAATAATAATAATAATAATAATAATAATAATAATAATAATAATAAATGTATTTATTATATTGGGATGAGATATTTAATATAATTTTTATATTATTTAATATGCATATATTACATAATTTGTTTGTATTATTTATTTAAATAGATTTTATATAATATTTTTTAATAATATAAATATATTCTTTTATGTTATTTTATATTTTTCAACTAGTTTTACTAAATACTTTTAATTGAATCAATTAGATTATCAGTTACTAAATTTTCAACTACTAGATTATCAGTTAGTTTTACCAAATAAAGCCTTATATATATATATATATATATAATTTATTCTATTTTAATTTAGCGAATATAATGATATAATTAATTATTTTTAATGTATTTTATAGATTGATGAATTACAAATGTAATAAAATTTTAAAATTTGAAATAATATTTTTTCTATCATAATAAACAATATTTAATTTTATTATTTTAATATTATTTTTGAACAATTTGATGAATTATTTTAATTTGAATGTGTTGAATTAGATTCATTATTTTATTTGTTTTTGTAGTGAATTATTTTAAATTATTTTATTAGTATTTTATTTAATTTTAATTTTTTAATGATAAACGGGTAATTAAGTGAATTTCAAGTATTAATTGGGTAATATTAATCGGATTTAAGATGAGTACGAGTATTAATATTATAATTTTAAACAAGTTCGAAACGTATTCGGGTAGATATATATAATTGGGTTTTAGTAGAACAATTTTTATAACTACCATACCCGTTGTCATCCCTACATACCACCTTCCATCATGAAAATGTTTTCTTCATGCCTTGGTTCCTCTTCTTTTGTTGGTCAGATTTCTGATTGAGTTTCTTTTATGCTCGAAAGAGGAACAATATAGGATGAATCTTCATATCAGTTGGATTAGGTTTTTCCTCACCAAACATAGAATTGTTCCTTAATTGTTTCTCACCAAACATATAAGGTTGAAAGAGGAACAATTGTCACGATTGGCGATTTAGACCTTATATGGTGGGTGCGTTCCGTGACTAGTACAGTTAAGTCAATAAGAGTTGACCAATATAAGAGCGTTATTATCTGGATTTAAATATGGTTACATAAGTAAAAATAATAATAATTTAATTTGGAAGTGCTATAAGTGGTATGAAGACTAGATAATAAGGACAAATTATTGCGATTACGTACTTGACACGTAAACCGATGTGATATACCGAGCGATAAAATACATAGTTTTTGTCTGATGAGAAAAATATGATTTAAGCACACTAAAATATAGAGAATAATATTTTAATGTCATTGGTGAAGTTATGCAAAAAAATTTTAAAGTTAAGGGTTCCAAATTGCAGAAATACGGTACCCGGTGCATAATTACAGTTTGATTTCTTAACTGGAAGTTACATATATGCTTTCATTATCATAAAAGTATTGATATGATCATAATTGGATTTTAATATTTTTAACCCTAATAATTTAAAAATCAGACGACGAATAAATTTTTATGAGTTAAATTAAGAAAAATAACTAAAGCGTAAAAATTTAATTTTCGCACCAGAGGTCGTTTCATACTACTGAAAAAACTATTTCGAAGAGAAAATTATTTTATAAATTTTGGTATATTTAATTTTATGGAATTAAATTGTTTAGATGTTGAATTTTAGAGGATTAAATTTAATTATAAATTAATTGGAAAAAAAATTTGCAATTGGTGGAAATTTTGATTAAGTCAAAATTAGTTAAGCTATAATTGGACCATTTGTCAACCTAAAGAATTAATTAAATTGTAATGGACAAATGAGGAGATGGATTAAAAGTTAATTATGATTAATTAAGTTTAATTTGAGTATAAATATGACAAAAATTTATCAAAATATCAAAATATCTCTCTTCTTCTTCTTTGGTCGTGCACCATGAGAGCTTAATTAAGCTCTTCCTTCACTTTAAGTTCACAAGATTATCAATAATCAAGTATTTGGAGCAAGGAAAATTAATTTGTGGGTGAAGAAAATAAAGAAAAATTGGAGAAAAATTCTTTCTTTGGAAAAAAATTTCAAGAAAAATCGGAAGTAAGTTTTTATTCACTTTTCCTTCAAATTTATATGGATTTATGTTGGATTTGATGGTTGTTTAGAGTAGAAATTGAAGTTGTGTTCTGATGAAAATTAATTTAGTGAAAAAGTTGAGTTACGGAAAAAAATAGATAAAAATATGAAATGAGAATAACAAGATTTGAGGATGATGGATCTAGTGAAAATTTGATAGAAATAACTTTTAGGAATTTTTGTAGAATTTTTGGAGAATTTCCATAATTATGGTTAAATTTTTAAAAAATTATTTTGGAGGAATTTTGCCTTAAATTGAAGATAATGGAGTTAATTGGAGTGTTTATAAGTGAAAAATAAGTTTTGGAATGGAATAAATATTTAATAGAATTTTTGGTGAATTTTTAGATTTTTAGCCTAACTATGGAAAAAATGTATTGGGAATTATTGAATATTATTTGGTTTAAATTGGTGATGGAAAATGAAAGAAAATGAATTAAAGGGATTATAGAAATTTATCGGGGAATTTTGGAGAAATTGATTAATTAATTAAAATTTTTGAGTGGAAAATGGAAATATAAAAATAATAATAATAATTAAAAAGGGAGAAAATTAATTGAGTGAAATTATGGAGAGAAAAATAAGGAAATAGAATTAAATAGAATTTTTTAAGATGAATTTTTGGATAATAGATTAAGTATAGGAAAATATGACAAAAAAAATGAGGAAAAGGAAAATATTATTAAGAAATAAGTGGTCGCACTGTAATAAGAGTTGGACGACTGGAAATGGTGAATTACACATTAAATGCGCGTGTGAGATCCAAAAAATTTTATTAGGATATTGAATTTTTAAAATAAATATAAATATTTATTGATAATAATAAGTAATTAGAAATTTAATTATTTTCAGATACAACGACAAAATCGGTGCCAAGAGTAAATAAAGGTAAAGGCCTGATAAATCAGAAAAGAACACAAATAGGTTTATACAAGCTTTATGATAATATTCATGATAAAATATGAAATATAATATGACTTATGTTAAATAATAATTAATATGGTATTGTGAATGCTAATATGACGGTGAATTAATGTAAAATATGAAATCGTTTGTTTTATTGATGTGATGAATATATTTTATATAAATTTTACATAGTATATGAGTATATATCTATATAGTATATAAATGGGTATATATAAGGTATACGGTAGATATATATAAGGTATACGGTGAGTATATATAAGGTATACAATAAGTATATATAAGATATATGGTGAGTATATATAAGGTATATAATGAATATATATAAGGTATATGGTGGGTATATATAAGGTATACAGTGAGTATATATAAGGTATATGGTGGGTAGATATAAGGTATATGATGGGTATATATATAAGGTATATGATTAGTATATATGTTGTATTAGTTGAATGTTCATTTTGATATTATGTGTGAGATAACATGTACAACTGGATGCTATGTTAGCCCATAAATGAACTTGGACTATAATAGGATAGACATGTTGGCATGTCAATAGGGTTATACGGATTATCATGCTTGGCTGGAATATATGGTTACATCTGACTCAGTTTGAACATACGGTTATACAGATGTTTGACATTTACATACAGATAGACGTCTTATTCATACGGATACCCATTGTGTCTCCCTAGTACTAAGTCTAGGTAGTCAATTTATGAAAACAACAAGTAAGAAACTTGAAATATCTGGTATAATAATGTTATATTAACATGTTATCATGATAAATATAAATATGACATCTAGAAATATAGATTGAACTATTTTGGTTATTTAAATTTATAGCATATGAAAATAATGTGAAACATGTTTATTTTATTAATCTAAAATGGCATGTTACGGTAGTTTAAATGATGTGTGTATATATATATATATATATATATATATATATATAGGTATATAAAGATGTGTCATAGAAATATATGTTTGAAGAATAAAGGTATATTGTTACATTAAATGTGTTAATATGAATATTATGAGGCTGTCATTATAAAGCTTATACCACTAAAGATTATATTTAGCGAGGGAGTGTTTTTCTCTCGCGCAGGTTGTAGATAGAAGAGCATAGAACGATAAGAGTTATAGCTAGCACCGCAGAACCAGTGAGACCTATATCATAGCAGAGTAGCAGTAACCTGAGTATTCATATTTTGTTTCTAAATAGTTTGCGTTGTATATATATATAAAGTTCAGTGGTGATATTGTATAATTTTTATGAAAGTTTTATGTATGCATATTTAATTAGTATAAGTGCATGTATTAGTACATGTAAGTCTTGCGCATGCGTATCAGCAAGTCAGCTGAAAACATCTCTTGATTTAACAGAGATTCTATTAGATTAAGGGGTGTTACAAAAAGTCTTTAAGTAAAAAAACTAGGTTATCGTTCCAACTTTGGCTCTAGCAGTAGCACCTAAGATGGGAGCTAAAGATATAAAATGGTTGGTTGTCTTTTCTTGATACTAAATATAAAGCAAATACCAAACAAGGAAAATGGTATGATGAGGGCAAATGTCAAACAAAATAAATATAAATAGAACTTCTAGTGCAAGCGATCGCGATTGTTTCCTATGAACAAAAGGAATAACATTTAACTCATCTTTTTCCTCTACCTTTTCCTTATATGCGACTTGTTCACCCACAACACTTATGCCCTAAAAACACAATGGTTTAAATTAGAAAGGCAACAAAAAATTAATTCGAAAAATTTGCTATGGTAAAGATGTGAATATACCTCTTTGTGCTCGATTGTTGGATTTTGAAAAATGATCCCCAATGATGCCTTGCATTTACCTTTGCCTTTTTTCTTAAGGATGAGCTTAGTCATAAATATGGGTGCAACAATGTTGACATCGACTGCAATATAAGAAACAATATAAAGCTGGTGAAATGAAGAAACTTAAGTAGTGTTGAATAAGGGTTTATGAGTTAAGGTGTAACCTGCCACTGGGTTGTTAGGATCAACAGGCTAAAGTAGTGAAGACACCAAAGTTTCCTCCATTATGTTCTCATTGATTAGCACATTCAAGTCGGGGGAACAAGTAGGCTTGTACCAATTACCACCATTCATTGTACATAAATGTTAATAGGGTAAGGGTCACATTTCGCAATGTTGTTCACGGAGCAAAGACATAGTAGTATGGTTTCGACCTCACTTAATTAATTGCATTGATTATGCTTAGGTCTATAATGAAGAGGGTTTTTCAAGGACCAGGTCAGTGCCAAAGGACAATTTTGAGCAAACCTAAATTGGCGAATTGACAAATTAAGGACAATATTTCTCCACCTTAGTCTTATTGTTCGACCCATAACTAGTGCAAACTGAAGGTCGCGCACTAAAAGGCAGATTTGCTGAGTAAAATTTTAGATCATCCTTTGGTCCACTAATGAACCTTGAGGTATGGTGGACGATCAAGCCCAATCAAGACAAAATTAGTAGGAAAAAAGGATGGAATTGGTCAAGTTCTTGATGAAGGGTGAAAGGAAAGAAATAGCTATGACAACTGACATAGTTGCTTAAAACCCTGTAAGTTATCACCCAGTAGGCGTAACAACTACAAATTTCTAGAGAAAGCTGAGGGGTGGTCATAGAAAATTCCCTAAAATAGGTCATTAGCCACATATGGACAATCCACATTGGGCCTTTAGTACTCCTGAATGTTTGAGACTTATCTTTCTAATAAGGGATTAAATGATACATTCCTTTATAGATATGCAAACAAGGTCACAAAAGCAATATGTTCCATAGGCATCTTTTCAGAGCTAGAACGAAAAGCCATATTTATGTAACAGAAATAAAAGAAAAGTCGTATGCTCTTCTTGGTTAGGGTCAGCTTAGCCAGAAGAGAATATTATCAAAAATTTGCTCCAAGAAAGATTAGAGCAACCAAAACCACTGACGAAGGAGGCCATAACTATGCTTAGGGAATTGGAAGTAATGCTTGTACCATAGATTGGTAAGTTGAACTTGATCGTTAGGTTGTAAATTATGATGGCCATAACCTTAAAGTGAAATATGAAGGCATTGATGGTCTTAGACTAGAACATGATGGCCACACCAAAAAGAGCTCCATTATATTTTAGAGGATACCGTGATAAAGTAATCAAGGTGTATATACCTACATGTTGCCTGTGCTTGATGTATTTTGGCTTCATTTTATCTAGTCGATAGGTCTACCAGTCATGTATGATCAACTAGTTTTTCAACTTATTATGAAAATATTTTAAACCCATAGGATGACAAAAAAATTGGAGGCTCAATAGTAGAGAGCAAATATATATATAAGTCATCGGTCTTTAAAAATTTCAATGGTGGACCTAAGTTCTAGGAGCAAGGGTCACCTAAGGGGATTTGTGCCTTGAAGGAAGCTGTTGGGGTTTCTAAAATCATTGCATCATTGTATAGCTACAATGAAACCATATAGGTGGAAAGTTTAGTGGTGTTAAGGTTTTCAGATTAAAAGGCCTTAGAAGATTAAGCAATCATTGAAATATTAATGGAGAGAATAGATTGATTGAAAAAAACTTGAACTTAAGAAGAAAGACTCGTAGAACACGAAATAAAGAAAACCTAAAGAGAAAATATAAGACTTGAAGTGGCGAGAATAAAAAAGTAAAAATAAAAAAAGAAGATATAAGAGGTATTTATATCCAATAGAAATTAGATGAAATAACCGCTTGGAGGAAAAAGGAATAGCCATTTAAGTAGTGGGTAATGATAAACATGTCGTCGTTTGTATTAATCGTTAGCTGAAAGAAACATGTATAAGATTTTATGAGGCACAATTGAACATACATTTAATAAGAATGCGAGTGCTTGAAAGCTTGCAAGGCAAGCAAGGGAATGGAATGAGGCATGTGTTTTGGATAAAAGATAACAATGGTAAAATTAGGAGTCCAAAAGTCCAAAGATATAGAGGCCACGATCAAACTGTAACATCCTTAACCTTCTCCATATGCATATCTACATACATTTCATTTGAACATATACATTTTACATGTATTCCACTTGAACACATGCATTCCATATATATTTTTATAGGAACAAATTCATGACACGCATTAACTATGTGTCATAATATATTGCAATTGTATCGAGTCGCACATGTGTTCTTATAACCTGAATATGGGTAACAAGATATTAATAATAAATTGAATAAAGTGACTAAATAAAAGTAAGTAAAATGACTAGATTAAGATTAGTGAATATTTTACATTGTTAATTTAATTAAATTGAATCAAAAGACTAAATTGCATATTGTGTTGATTTGGGTAATAATAATAAGGATAATTAAAAATAAAAATAAAAGTAAGAAAAACATAAAAAGGAAAATAAAAAAAAAGAAAAGTAAAAAAAAAGGGAACGAATGAAAGAAAAAAAAAAAGAAAGACAAATTGTTTGACTTATTAGGCTAAATCAGAATTAGCAAATATTGACTTCTTCTTCCTCTTTGCTTCACTCCTTCATTCCATTTCTTTGAAGTTCCAGCAACCTTTTCTTCTCTCTTTCACTCTTGAAATTACAACAATAAGGTTAGCCAAAAGTGATTATAGGTAGTAAACATTTATTTTGTGTTAATTTTGATTATGGTGTTTAGAATTTATTAATAGAAAGTATTTTGTACCACGATTTCGATGATCTTAGAGATCGAATTTGAAAATGTTTAAAACACAAAATTTGTAGATCTATATCTCATATACATGTGTCTAAAATAATTTTATAAGATTTGATGTATTTTAAGAGAAATCATTCTTTGAGTAAATTCGGTTATGTTTCGATTTTCAGCAAACTACCTCACTGTTTTTATCTATTTTGACTATTTTAGAGATATAATTTGATAAAATATAAAACATGAAATTTTTAGATACATGTGTCATCTATTTTTATACCAAATTTTATATTCATATATCATGTGGATTTTGAGTTATGATGAAAATAACCATGACTGTTCCATAATTGCTTAGTACTTTATACAGGTCCAGAAAATTATTTAATTATTTTGAGTTTCTTACAGATAGATTCTGTAAATTATCAAAATATAAAAGTTATAGGTATATTTATTTTGGTACTAATTTAAGCTTAATATCTTATTTATAGAGTAAGTTATATTCTTTAAAAGTCATACTGGTTCAGAAGCCAACTCTGTTGTAGACCAGTAAAATATTACTTATAATTTGAGGGTCTTAGAGACATAATTAATAAAAGTTTTAAACATGATTTGAACCCATATAAGTGTCTGTAAATTTTTATTACAATAGGAATTGTATATCGTAAGTTATAATGAACCTAATTTGGTACCCTGAAACTGCCTAAAGGCAGAAAACGGGGCAGAAAACAAAATACAATTGGAAATTCCACCAAAAATTGTACAATGATCCAATTGGTCAAAAATTTTAATATGTTACATAATTATATGTTAATTTTAATTAGGAATAAGAATCATATTAATTGATCAAGTATAAAAAAATTTATAGACTAAACAGTCCCATAAGGTCACACTGCCTCATAGAAAAAATCTTAATTATTGATATTAACAATGCATATTAATTTGTTTAAGCCACATTAAGTTTCTCTAATCATAAATTAACTAATTATATTTCAATATTAGGTTCAAGACAAATTGGAGACACACAAGAAGAGTGTAGACAATAAGTTAAGAGTTGAAATAAAAAAAAGGTGAGTTTAATTATCAATTGAATTCTTTAGTGCATATGAATGTTGTTTGCTATGTGATTTATATGATTGTCGTGATTTGTCGTGGATATTGTGATGATGGATAATTTGTGATATTTTTGGTACATATATGTGGTATACTTGTAGTATATTTGAGGTATATGTTTGACATATGTGATATATATATTTATATATAGTATATGTATAACATATGCGAGGTATATATGTGGTATATGTATGGTATATGTGATAAGATACAATGGTTGCTGAATGCTTAAGTACAAGTGCATATGTATATAGATTTAAAAGGCGTTGTGACTAGTTAATCGATATTGCAAAAAAAAAGAGGCCTATGACACAACAAATATGCAAATGAAACAAATGATCAAGCTAGCTAGCAAATACAAATGCAAATGCAAATGTTTATATGGAAAATGTTCACATGGAAACTCGGGACAATATCCGTTTAACTTGATCACAACAAAATCAAATGAACAAAACATGAGCATAAGTAAAGAATAATGATTATATTTTTAAATTTCAATTGTGATTATATGATAAAGGTGAATGAAATGGAATATATATGGTATGCATTGGATTTATTATTTGTTACTATGAGTTGTTTGGTACTTTAGAGCTCATTTGATGATTATTCTTATTGAGACGCAACTCATTAGTTTGCATCATTTTTCAGATAGAGAAAAGTAGTAGTTCATGTTGAGGTGCATATAAAAGTCATGGATCAAAGGTCACCGGCCGAGCCTCCTCATCCTCTCTCATTGCGTTCCACACAAGCATAAAAGTATATCATTTATATTTGTGAGTTGAATACTTACATATGTATAATTATAAAGAATATATACTAGAATATATAAATGGATTCAACTTGTAAATTTACTAATTTTTAGACATTATGTTTAAGTTATTAATATATGTGATGTTATAAGCTATGATTAAAGTATCCATATAAATTGTGAAATTATTGTTAATAATATGAGACGAGTTAAATAAAAAAAAAATTTACTCTCGCTGTAAACATGAATTTTATTTTATTTATGTTTCATACGTGATAACTTATTATATATACAATATATGTGGTATATAAAAGTATAAGATGTTAGGTGTTACACAAACTATCAGCGATTGCAGAGGTATGACCGCATAACAAACTACTGGTTTTAAAAGCTCAGCAGTAGACCAATGTAATGAAGAAAGTTTGACCTTATAATTTTATCAAATCACAGGTTGAAGAGCAAATTTGTCTACACCAGTCCAATAAGAGTGTAGGCCTATAGTAGCAACCCATTACAAAACCGACTTTATACTGGGCCTACTAAAGCAATAAAGACAAACCCATCACTGTTGAAAATACAGTGGCATTTTGTAAAAAGTAATTATTTTGTACAAATTATATTTTACAATATTTTGATTGATCAAAATAGCCACCTATGCTTATGATTGGTTGTATGTGCCGCTCATATGATACTATAAATAGGAGCATATTTATTAGCTGAAGATTTTTTTCCCCCACTTTGGCATTCATATATTGGTCATTTAGAGTTGTAACCGCTTAAATTCTATAAGTGTTCTTATATTTTTTAGCATTTAATTATTTATATCATGTGATTGTTATTCATCGCGATTGTGACTCATTTTCACTCTATTGACCATCCTGCTATATCCAAACACATACATACGACTGCGACCTCCATACCCGTTGAAACTAACAATGGTCGGTTGTCTATTTAGCAAAGATCTCATACAAACAGATATAAGACCTACTTTCTTAGAGAATAGTATTTATTGAGTTTCATCGCCACACAATGAATATATATAAAATTTATCAAATTACATTTTATACCCTATAACTAAAACTACAATATATACTTTAAAAATTTTAATAATACAATTCATATTTAATTATACTTTATAGCACGCATATATATATATATATACTTCATAATTATATATTATATATTTTATACTATATAATTAAACTTGAAAATTTTGGCATAATTCAAGAATCCACAACATGCACATACCCACGTTTTCTCTGCCATCTCCTCTTCTCTTCTTTATAACCCCAATCTTCTTCTTCTTCCTCCTATTCCTTCTTTTTATCTATCATTCATTTCAATCATCTACTTAATTCCTCCACACTTTTTTTCAAGACATGTTCAAGCTTCAAAGGTCTTTAATCAATTTAACGACGATGACGATGACAAGATCTTTATCTTCGAATTGAGTGATGTTTTGAAAGTCATAGGTTTCACCTACACCACCGCCAAGCTTCAGCATATTATAGTTGATGTCAACATTGATATGGACGGATTCATCAATTTGGATGAGTTTGCTCAACTTTATAGCACTTTTTTCGATGCTAACATCGTTACTTTAGAGTTAAAAGACACCTTTGATCTATATGATCAGAATAAGAATGAACTCATTTCTTTTGCTGAGTTGCACCAAGTGTTGAATCGCTTGGGTATGTAATGCTTTATTGAAGATTGCGTCAAGATGATTAAAAGCATCGATTCTAATGGCGTTAGATGTGTTAAATTTAAAGAGTTTCAGAAGATGATGACCGCTAATGTCAAATAAGTTTCTCTCTTTACATTTTAAATTACTTTTTCAATCTTATGGATTTTCTAGATTTCTATTGAAATTTGTAATAAAATTTGATTTAGAAGAATTATTTCTATTTTGGACTATTGCTTATTGCTTTGCTAGCTCATATATAAGTATGTCTCATTAATAGAAATGCAACTTTAGTTTTTCAATTTTGATTTTGGAATAATTATTCGTTGGTTTGATTTATATTTGAACTTGTGAATAAATTTATAATAAAGTAAAAATTATAACATAAGTCTTAACTTCTCAAAATAGGATTCATGATACATATTGAGAACAAAGAGTTAACACCTATACATAGACAATAAAGAGATTCGTTGGTCGATTTGTATAAATTTCAAGAAAATATAATATAGATACTGAAGTCGTGCTTTGGCACACCACCAAGTATCATATTGGACTGAAGATGATATCAATAGCTAGCACGATAAACACTTCAGCTATTGTCGCTCTAACGGATCGATGCATATTCGACTTGAGTCTGTATGAATGCAAAGGTTAGTAAAGTTGGTCTAGTTGGGCTACGACTGACTATGTAGCAAGCAAGCCGAGACATTACAAGGATCACTACTGTAGGCACACAGGTCACCTCCTCTATCTTCTCGCCAAGCTAAGATACCAAACAAATACGACAGTCTTAAGGGTGTAAACAATGATGACAAGTTAAATTATTTATATTCCTATAAATAAAAGAAAATAAAAAGATAAAAAAGATAAATTGTTTGGAGGTGAGATAGAGGTCTTTTGACATCAGAATAAAAGTCTAATTATAGGTTAATCCAAAGCACCACAAAGTCAATTTCAAGCAATGTGAAATTTTAAGCTCATAATAAAAATATAGCTAATTTTACCCTTTTCGAGATTTTCACCAAGTGTTAACAATAAGTTTATTGCTAAATATATTATTTATATTTAAACTTTCAAGAACTTGTGTTTAATATTTATTTCTCAAATTTACAGTTTCACAACTTTGTTGTACAATTAATTTTGAAATCTAGACAAAAGAAAAGAAAAGAAAAGAAATGTTTATAAATAGAATAAATCGAAACGAAACGGAATCATAATCAAAATGATTATTCACACATCTCATTCTATTTGATTTAGTACATAATTAAATTTTATTTTCTGTAAAATTATGTAGATTATAGAGATTCAGAATGAAAATAAATAAATTTTAAAAAAATTATATAGGGTAGAAAACTAAATTAAAGAAAACAAACATGAATCATCAAAGAACACTAGAGAAAAATACTTTAGTATGAACAACAACTTGATTGCTTAGTGGCACTTACTTCATCAACAATACAAAGTACTTGTTTTCCAACGGGAGGAGTCTTTAAAGCATTAATATTAGTATAATCATTGATTTTAGCTTCTAAACATTTTTGGGTTGTAATTTGATGGATTTTAGTGATCATTTCAAGAAAAGCTTCTTCAACATTCAAATTCTCCAAAGCTGATGTCTCCACAAAACAAAGTCCTTCAATTTCTGCAAGATTTTTGCCTTCTTCTTCATTAACTTCTCTACGATCACTCAAATCCGATTTATTACCAACAAGAACAACAACCATATCAGAATTTCCAAATTCTCTAAGCTCTTGAAGCCATTTTTTCACATTGTCAAACGTTGCTCGTCGCGTTATGTCATATACTAATAATGCGCCTAATGCTCCTCGATAGTATGAACCCGTTATAGCTCTAAACCTGCAATACAATTATTCTCATTCTCATCTTAATGGTGAAATTTGCATATAATTATATTACATTATTTAATGGGAAATAAGATATCATTGGAAAGGCAAAAATTTTGGTTTTAAGACAATCCAGAGTTTTGGTCCTTTGACTTGATTAGTTTTTGAACCATAATACCACAGGAAAAAAAAGAATATATTTACAAATATGTTGACATTGAGATTGATTCTTATAAAGAGAAAAGTGGCAAAGGCAAGTTTCTGAAGGGACCTAATTAACTTCTTGAGATCGAGAGGAGAAAAAGAGGTTTCTCATAACCTTCACCACTTTAGTATACAGGTGACAGCTGGTTTATTTTAGTTAGCACTGGCATTCTTATTTCTTAATCTTATCATAAAAACTCATCCCTAGTGGGGATATACTTTTCAGAAGCACCACTTTAGTAATCTCAGCATTAATCAAGGATTGCTTTTTCAATATTATGTATTTGTGGGTCTCCCACATAAGTATAACAAACACATTCTTTCCATAAATCACATTAGCATTTTAATTGAAGATTAACATATAATTAAATCTCATAAACATATTTAATATGCTCAAAAAAAAAAAAACCCTGCCCATTTCTATCTGCAGCATAAAAATTCAATAAACTCTTTACATAAGGAATAAAGAAGGGAAATAAGAAAATAGAGAGTTATATATTTCTACAATTAATTTTTGGAGGGAAAAAATTGAAAGAATTTAAATGAAAAGGCCATCAAGTGCTATTGTATAATTAAAATTTCTCATGTTCTTGCATATTTTTTGTAAAAATGGCCATATTCCAAGATTAAGCATATCAAAGGATAGGATAAGATCAATATGAAGAAAAGAAGAGAAGAAGAAGCATACCTTTCTTGACCAGCAGTATCCCATATTTGAGCCTTGATAATTTTTTCACCAACTCTAATATTCCTGTAAGCAAATTCAACACCTATAGTTGGCTTTGAATCTAATCTAAATTCATCTCTTGAAAATCTTGATAAGAGATTTGATTTCCCAACTGCTGAATCCCCAATTAGTACTGCTTTAAATAAATAATCACACTCTTCATCATAAGAATCACCCATCACCATATCAGACTTTCTTTCTCCCTCAAAAAATCAAAAGCAAACTAGGAAGATGAACTCTAATAAAGAAATTTGAAAATTTTCAAGAAAACCAAGAAAAAGTTGTCGAATTCAAGAAACACAAATAAGGGCATGGTAGAAAGTCATGTTCTCACATATATAAACTCCAAAAAGGTCATATTCATATAGTTTTATGTCTATATAAAATATTGTCCTATCAAAAGACTTAATTATAACAAAATAGGAATACCACCAATACTTTATTTTCAATACTGTTTTGGACACTTATAACTATAACTAGCTATTACACGTCATTAAATTTAATTTCTTAAATAAAATAATAATTTTTTTAAATTAAAATTTTAATAATATGGACTAATTATAAAATAAATATATTAGGATAAAAAAAAAAGGAGTGTTATTTCTCATAATATAATTCTCTTTGGATTGGCTTTGGGTGAGGTATTGAGTGTTTACATGTGAAACCATGAATAAAGACATGATGCCTTTATGATGTTGCTAAGCCAAATTCTTGATATTTTTTTAGGCTAGCTTCTCTCCAAAAATTAAAAAATAATAATAATTAAGGACCATTCATCTAGCTCCACGTGTTGATAGAAAATTTTAGTCCTCATTTTATGAATACGTGGGATTTTTTAATTGGGTTGTTATCAATTTATTATACTAATGCTCCAACTTTATCATGGATCAACTTTTTTAGGTGGAAAATTGAATTAGTTGCCTAAAACATGGTGTTCAGTAATAATGAAACATCATTTTCGACTGAGTTTTCTGTTGGATGTTTGTAGTGTTAGGATTAATTTGACCATTTAGTTGGTGATGAGTTTAATCCTCTAACCAATTACCAGATTGGACTGTAGTTTTGCAATAGTAAAGCTTTCCTTTTCCTTTCACTTTTTCTTTTTTCCTTTTCCTTTATTTTTTTTCCATTTCCATTTTTTTTTCTTTTGCAAAAGGATCGTTCATTGATTAGATAAAATGAACCATCATTTCAGAAATTGTTGATTTTGTAGATTAATAACTTGTGCATTCAATGGGGCCTCGGGGAGTATAGAAACTGAGGTTGGTTTTTAAATTTTTCATTCATAATGAATTGAACTAATGAAAAAAATGAAATTGAATTATGCTCTTTACTAAAAGTATAGCCATAACACAATTAATGAAATAAAATATGATTGAAAATATGAATACTTCCACAAGATTTGCACCATTCACTAATATGATTGCTTCTCATCTTCAAATTTGGTGCAACAAGAAGGCAATTTATTAGTAGCTCCCCACAAAAGACTTCCAAATTTTATGTTCCAAAATTTTCTTTCAACTTGTAAAAATTAAAATTAAGAGTCATAGATTTCATGTTGGGATTAGAATCATCGTTTAAAGACTTCCTAGCCAAAATGTATGAAATAATAGAGTATATATATGTATATACTTTAGAAAAATAGTATTTGGAATTGAATGTTTCATTCATAGATTAATTTTACTGGAAATTAACTTCATATCCAGTATAAATTATATCAAGTAAAATAATTCATTAAAAAAAATGAATATTACGATTGAATTAATTATAAATCATAAAAAAGCAATGCCCAAGTTATAAATTTGCTGCAGCAAAGATTTTAGAATTATCAATAATAAAACAAAACAGGGCATGTGGAGAAGGCGAGAAGGAAACAAAGAGCACATGCAGACAGGGGGGGGGAAAGCAAAATACTAAAGGGTAGTGAATAAGTCACGGATGCCTATATCTCCGCCTTAATGTTCACCAAAAATCAAGTCAGGCCTTTGCTTTTAGGAGCCTTCCTGGATTTTGTAAAAGTAACCCAATAATTAACCTATACATGGAAGTTTTACTTCAGTTATTTCCCTTGTTTTACATATAACAAATTCTGTTGTGTTGTGCATATATCAAATTAGACCAGAGTGAGCCAGGGATGGAAGTGGGAATGCCAATTTGAGTAGTACATATGGTAGAATTCAATGCCATGAAAACTCAAGCAAGATTAGTCCATGGAGGATGAGCTGGTGCCTAAAATCAAAGCCAAAAGGCATAGTCGAGGACGCCCATTGTTGTTGGTTTTTCAGGGTAAGATGGAGCACAGAAAATAGCTCCAAGTCAATGTTACCATAGAAAGTTTGTCACGGGCAAATATTACAACAGAAAAAGAATCAAAATCCAAAATCCAAGATGGAACTCATCAAATACAAAAACCAAAGCTTCACTGCAATGTCACATTGATTAATGACTACCTTCTGGAATATAAGGCTGAGAATTCAACAGTCACCGTTTGTCGCTGATGAATCTTCAAAACCAAGAGCTAGGAACCAAAAAAAAAAAAAAAAGAAAAATGGGCATTAAAATTCAATTCAACACTTCGATTAACCGGTTCAGTGGTTTAAGTTTTGATTTCTATATTTCATTTCGGTCCGAACTCCTCATTATTTATTAACGAAAAAATAGAAGAAAAGACACACAAAATTTATAAATTTTTTGAATTTAATTAGGGAGTTAAAAACATTAACAGAAAGATTGTTAAAAGGGTGATACATTAGCTAGGCGTTTTTTCTTTTATAATTATTCTTATATGGGCCTATTTGACTCAAAAAATTTGTTGTGCTGATCAACGGTCAATTGCAGAGTTTTGATGATGTTGGCTACCATGGGTTGTAATACTCAGTGATTTATAATTAGTTTCAAAATATTTTAATAATTTAGCGGTTAAATAACTAAGTGTCGCGCCATGGGTATGATATAGTTTCACTCTTATACTCATTCATAACCGCAACTATGTAACTTTCACATTCCTAGTTAGGATTTCCCTAATTACATTTAAGGAATTAAAAGAGTATGATTGGATATCATACATTGGTTTGCGACTGCGTAATTGGGGTTCAAAAATCGATTCTACATAAGGAAGGTGATAGGCACTCTGTGCGCGCGAAGTTGGTACTGAAGTGCTTACTGTGCATATGGTTGTAGTTCTCCTAATTTAATTGGCTGGCTAAATGGACATGATATCAATTATTCTTGTCACTCTACCTTCTTAATCAATACTCTCCTTATCCCATCAACTCCCACTGTTCAAATCACTCTCCTTTTTTTTTAAACTATAAAAGCCATTTATTTAAAAAATCAGCTGCTCATTTTATTTAATTTGTTTACGCAATGTAAATCAATTTAAACTAATCATATTCGTGCTGAACATAATTCTAAACAGCGGCAAAATACTCTTTAATGTTCGTTTGACAAAACCGTTTTTGAAAAAAAAAATTTAGTTTTGAAAACTAGGTTAATAGATATTTTTCTCAGAAACATGTTAGAGAAAATAAGTTTATAAAAAATTATTTATAAAATCAGTTAATTACCTAACAGCAATCTCAAACACCCTCTTAATGGATTGAGACTAATTTTGTTTGTGCCGGATAGAACATCAAAATGCGGCAAAACATCCCTTCAATAGTTTTAAAATAACTGCATGTTTAAGATCCGAATTCGAAACATCTAATTAAGTTGGAAGATTTCTATGTCAATTTATTCAAACTCTCTTGGTTCTCATTTTATTACTTTTTTATTCATTATTTTCTACTTTTAACATGCATTCAATATAAAGAAAATCTATCCTTCATTATTCATAGCTAGCATTTAATAATCAAATAAAAAAAAGATATTTCAACAATAATATCCATTCATGATAGAAATCCAACACTCTAGCTACTTTTTTGCGTAAATGAAATTTATATTATTTTCCAACCCAACTTCATGGATTTTCACATGTAAAAATTTCCTTTTACTCAAAGTTCCTATAGCCTCTTATTTCAAGAGCTCCAAGAACTTCACTTGGTGGATAGAGGGCAGAAGAGAATAGTGCATGAGAAAATGAAACCCAAATGAAGCGCTTTCTCTGCCTCTTTCTTCTCTACGTTCCTCCTTTCCCTGTCCAAACTTGTCTGCCCATTTGGCTTGATAAACATCTCTATTTATAAGGAGATATGTTTGATCACCAAGCATAAAAGTTAATTATTCATTCATAACCTTGCTTTAATTGGAGATTTGCTGCTAATTAATCACTGCCTTTAGTTCTTTCACATTTTCCTTTTTAATTAACATTCTTCTTCTTAGATACATCTTACTCAAATAGTCACTTGGAGAACATCATTGATTTAAACTAAGACTTACCGCCTTTGAGGATCATCTTGATGTAGAGTGTAGCCAATTTGCTAGCTCGAGGGGCGTCTGATTATAAGTGCTTAATCAGTTTGGTCAGCTTGATTCGATTACTTACTTAGTCGACTTGATTAAGCACTTAATTCTTTTTAAAATTTCAAATATTTGATATGATTAGGATGATATATTATTATTTAAAAAATTGAATGTTATAGATTCCGATTCTGATCCTATATTGAACTAAATAGAAAGAGGGATTGAATAACCATTTCATTTCCCATTTCACTTCATTCTCATTCATTTCTATTCCAATTACGATTCCCCAGTTGGAACGAGGAAATCCTAAATGGATTAGTTGGAGCTCTTAATTCTTAAGCTTGATTGAACTTGGAAAAACCTAAGTATCTTGTGGAGTATTTTCCACCCATCACCACCAACCCTACCGATTCCAGGGAATCAATAGTTTTAGTTGGTTTCAGCCAAACACTCCCTGTTGCAGCTGGTGCTGGCTCAACTGTCGCCTTGGCATTGCCAAATACAAACTACCTTCTTCCTTTTCCTTGCTTCCTTTCTTCTCTGCAACTCAATCTATGTCTCTTTTTTGCTAAATTGCGCCATATGCTATACAACGGTGTCGATTTCGCTTCTTCAGCTTTTAAATAAAATATAATGGCCAATTGGATCTCCTCGAAACTCAAAGTCGCCGAGACCTTCTTCGAACAGGCAAATTTCCTTTCCTTTTTCTTTCCTTTGTTTTTTTTTTCAAATTTTATTTTGGTAATAATTGGAATTGGGTTTTTGATGGCTACGGAAATCTCAGATCGATCAGCAAGCGGCGGAGTCGTTAAAGAAGAACGAGATGCCCCTTGGATCTGAGGATCAAAAATTCCACTTTCCGGCAAATGGAGGTGGAGGAGGAACGGTGTCGTTGAAGGAGCAGTTAAAGAAAAAAACGACGTATGAAATCAACATTAACAATAGCCATGAAATCAACATTTGGAGTAATGTTAATGGAGGGGACAAGGGGATCACAAATGCCTCAAGATCTTCTCCAAAACCTAAGTCCACACTTACTGCCAGTGACTGGACTGAGCTCCTTAGAACTCCGATTCAGGCCACACCTTCATCTTTATCCAATCGCAGTAATGGGGTATCCTCTGCTATTCGTGGGTTGAAGGATGGTCGGAGGCAGGGGAATTTAATCTCAAATTTGTCAGTGCTGAAGGGGAAGAAGAATGTGAGGAGTAGTGGAGTTAAGACTAAGAAGGGATTGGATATTGCATTAGGCAACAAGTTAAATGGGAAACCGTGTGATGAGGAAGGGTCTAGTTCTTCTGCAAGGTCTTCGAGTGTGGAGTTGCAGGGGGATAGTAACTTGTTAGATAGGGAAGAGCTGAACAATAAGGATGTTGGTTTCAAACTGATGGAAAAACAGAACAAGGAAAATTTAACAAATGGCAGTCTTTCTGAATTTAAGAATATTTCTGAGGAGGATCTTTTGCCCATGGGAAATAAGGATCATTCTTATCAAATGTCATCAGTGTCAGAGAAAGTTCACTGGGTATCTGATCTGAAGAAGGGCGTGGACAATGCTTATGATAGACTCAGTGCTGTAAAAGGGCAGCATCAGTCTGGTTATGCATCTAGAAGCTCTATTTCTGATGATTTCAAGAAAGGTTTTTCAACAAGCGATGGAGGATCTGATTCAGAGAGTGATTCTGTATCAACATCCGATTCTGAGAGTAAACGGAAGAGGGAGATGCGAGAGAAAATTTTGGCTGAGAAAGCAGCAGCTAAAGCTGTGCAGGCCATCAAAGAACGGGAGAATATGGTTGCCAGATTAGAAGGGGAGAAACAAAGCTTGGAAAAGATACTTGAAGAACGAGCAAAACGGCAAGCACAGGAGGTAATATATTTTACAGAGTTTTTTCAGCTACAACATTCTTGTAGTCATTGTTTCTTTTTGTATCTCATTCTGACTGGAAAAAGAGTAAATATCGTGAATATGTTATCTTTGATTAGGTGCATGACTATGAGCCATGAGAATTTTCTGATTTTAATTTGGAAAACCGGCATTCATAAATTATATGTTTTTGAGCAATATGGAACTGCAAATGTAGGTAGTAGGCCCTTAGGTGCTAAAAGTAATAGTACCTTTCTACTCCTCGTTTGACCAAGAAAAAGGGAGTCTTGTACCTGCATGTTACGTATGTTTTACCATAATATTCATATATTTTACTTAGCCATCTTAGAGTCACACCTTAACTGAAGTTGTTTATATGGCTTTGCAAATTGGGGGTTGGGTAGAGGAGATGGGGAACTCACATAAAGTTCTTCTTTGGAATGGCCAATATGTTTGGAAGAGCATCCATGAGAAAAAAAACAATATTTCAAAAGCACCAAAATGGAAAAGGAGTAATTATGTTAGAGGAGCGAAAGAACCCAAGAGATGCCACAATTTCCTCTAATGGAAAGTTGAAACACACAATAGAACTCATAGAACAAGAAACAGCCTTTGAATTACAACAATTGACATTGCTGGGAATGACCCACCTGGTGCCAGCATGCTCTAGATTGCACCCCAGGACTTGCTTATTGCATTTGTTTTGTTTTGGCTGAAATCAAGCATCAAGCCTGGTTAATATTTGTGATAACAATGGTCTTCAAGAAAAGATTGTGACAAAAAATAAAGAGACAGACAGTTGTTTGGAATAGAATAACTTAAGACAAATGTGCACCCTTAATCATGATTTTTTTGGACACAGCTTCGTTAAGATGTTTGTGACTGAAATAATTCCATGTCTATCAGGTTGGATGATTTTTGCTTGCCATAAAATATTTCACCCTGTGCTTTGCATTTTAGCTTCTTTTGGAAAACTCAAGGCAGCAATCCAGAGTTTGTAAAAATGTTTTTCTCAAGAATGTAATCAATATGCTTTACCTTATATCATTCTTCCTAATTCCCCTTGCTTGTGCAAATAGAAATCTGCAATAAACAATATGTTGTCTAGACTGTATAAATTAATAAGATAATAATGTACCAGTTTTATTGGAGGATAGAAGCCTGTTCATTCTCAATAAGATACCAAAGGTTTTTCATGCCGGTGTTTGGGCTGGACTGCTGAATCAATGGTCCATTTTTTGTGTTCCAGAAAAAGATATATTATTTTGTCTTTTTTGGATAGTGCAAATTATTGTATATATTATTTTGTCTTTTTTGGATAGTGCAAATTATTGTGAAATAAATATTTTGGGTTGGAAGTTAGATGAATGAACTAGTCTGATAAATATTTGGAAGGGTAGCTCTTGGCCTCCGCAGTCATGCAATGACCTAAATTCAGCTGAGGCTTTAGTTTAGGTTATGCATACTACTGTTACTACCATCTTTGTTAATTCTAGATTTGTGGTGAAAATGCATTCTCTTTTGCACAATTTAGTAATATGGAGCTTCTGTTGAAGGTACAACCTCTTGATTTCTAGGATGAAGCTAAATAGGATAATGATCTTATTCCTATGTTCTACTTAAGTTTCAAAATGACCCTTCTGCAACTTTTTTAATTTCCAAGTTATATCTGGCCATTTCTCAGTTATACATGAACCCATATTGTGCTTAATTTTATACCATTCAACTGACTAGAAATTTTGGTTTAAACTTCTTGTAGTAGCATCAAAAGTAAGCCCATTTCTTTTCGTGCATGAAACTTGAAATGACTTGATAATTCCTTTAGTACATATATTACCACTAGTTGCTGTATTACTGGTTTCGTGGAAACCTGGATGAGGTGTTGGTATGAGTTGCATTAAACTTGAATCTGACCAAAACTTATACCATTGAAAAGGTCAACCTCATTTGCACAAAAGTTGTACTCTCTCTATTCTATTTCAAGTGTCTTTTAAGGTAGCTGCTCAAGGATTAAGAAAATAATTAAGCAACCTAAATTCTAAGAAAAATACTTGTAATTGAATAATTTATCCCTTATAATTCTCCAAATATCTCACACCATTTTTTTTTTCAGTCCATTAATTCTCTTTTTTCAATGTCAAATGTCAATCATCTCTTCATTGATTCTGAGAATGACATAAATATGGCAAAGACAACAAGATACAAGGGTAAATTTGGAAAAGAATAATTAATACTTAGAAAAAGACAATTAAAGTGGAACAAAAGGAAATTTCTAAAAAGACACTTGAAATGGAACAGAGAGAGTGTGTAACAGAAGTTTTTAGTTTCCAAATTATAAAGGGCTTACTGCCTTAAATAACTTTCCATGGTTGCATTATGTTGTTGTTCTTGAGTACTTCTGTTCAGTACTTAGTAATTTGTTTAACTCCCACTGTAGGCTTGGGTTCTAATTAGGTCAGGTGGATCAATGTAAAGGCCAGGTTGATTTGGGATATGTGAATGCCGACTACTTAATTTGGCACTGACCTCTAGCATAGGGGTTTCATTGGGCTTAGCTAACGAGATAAAATTCCAATTTTGAGCTTGACTTAGTCCTAAAACTCCAAAGCTCAAAGTTTGACTTAAACTTGGACTAGTTTGGTTATTTTGAATTCAAGCTTGGTTTATTGGAATATTCAATACATTTGAGCTCAACTTGTTCACTGTTAAACTTTATGTAAATTGCATAGAGCTCAACTCTATGTAAATTACATAAAGTTTGATTGTGTACTCATAATAAGCTCAATTAGGCTTCTCATTTGTACCCTTACTCTAGCATGAATCAATAGTCTGGGTCAGCATTCTAATATACAGTTTATGCAGCTCACCTGTCATTTAAAATAGTAACACACTCTAATGATAAATGATAAATTTTAACTTTTCTGCTATGCTCAAGATATCGGAAAATTTTATTGGCGCTTACAGGTCAAGTCTCGAGTTTTCTGGTTTTTGATTTTACACCATAATTCTTTTGATAAAGTTTTGACCTTTTTCAAATTATGCTTTTTCCCCCTAAACACTAATTGAGTAGTTAATCTTATCTTCCTGTTTTAGGCTTCAGAACTTCAGACAACCATGATGGAAACAATGGAGGCTGTTGAGTTGGAAAAGCAGAGGCATAACAATACTAGAATGGAAGCCCTTACTCGCTTGGCTATTCCGGAGGTATATTGGCCTTTTACCTAAGGTTTTTCTAAATGCTTATGCACTCTTATTATTTATTTATCCTTTATGTTTCTTTATGGAATTAAATTCAAAAGCTTATTGTTATTTTAGTTGTTTCTGAAGATCAATGCAATTGCAGACTGCAAATGCTGATCTTGCAAGATCCCTTGCTACTGCACAGAAGAATCTTGAAGTGGAGGTACAGTGATTCTGACTAACTGATTAGATTGATTTATCTGTTGTCTTCTTTCTGAACTTTCTTTGGAAGCATATTTTCCACATAGTTGAATTGCTTTCATATTGTGGAGTGACAGCAGATGGAAATATATTGTGCCACTATAAGACAGGTCTAATCTGGAAATTTTGCCTGGCTTTGTGACTTTTATTCCTCTCTCCCAGCTACTAGTGCATGTCTTTACTCTAGTTATAAAAGCAACAGTGTTTTATGACTTATTTTGTATGCCTGCATGCTCACTACAACACAATAACAGCACTGGAAGTAATAGAATGGAAAGCACAGGTTAGGAGAGGGGAGATCAAAATTGTTCTTTGAAGAAATTTATTGATCTTGTCTCATTTTACATGTATAATTTACATAATCCTTCAGAAATCTCATAGGAAATGATTATGTAATTGATGGGCAATGGTTGTAAAAGTCATTCTAATTTGCTGACAACATATATTGAGTCTTTACAAAGCTTCAGAAGCGCTATATTGTGGAAGAGGGCATACACAATGCTTTACTCTTTTGGGATGCCATTTTAACCTTTGTTGAACACATACACATATATAGACATGAGTCCAAGCGTGTACTTGTTTGAGTATATATATTCATCATATGAGTATGCTCAGCTAAATTTGGTCGTTACCTTTTCTTTTGAACCAGATTAGTAGGGTTGCAGAACTTCGACAACAGTTTGAGTTGAAAGAAGTGGCTCATGATGGTATGGTGTCCTGGATTTGGTCCTGGTTATTTGATTGAATTTTTCTTTTACTCATTTGAGGAAAGATTATCTAAGTTCAGTATTTAAAAAGGATTCTGAGCTACCATAATTTATGCATGTTCATAGAATACAGAATAATTAAAGAGAAATGGCAGAAATGACTTGCTGTGTAAGGTTACATGAGTTTGGATTTCCATAAATCGCATCACTTATGTTGGTTTGTGAAGTGGGATGAGTTTTGCAGGCGCTAAAATTTGAATGGTTGCTGGAATCCAGAGTAACAAATTTCAGAAGTGTTTTAGAGTAATGAAATAATAGGTCTTATGTACATCAGGGATGTGTAGCCAAAACTTGATTAGCTTTAATGATGAAATAAAGATGCAGAAATATCAGAAACTGCAAACATTTCACAAAATAAAAAAATTCTCTCGATCACAATGTAATTTTTTTTTTCTCTTTTGAAAAACAACCCTCAAATCAAATTCACTATATTTATTGTTAACAAATAGACAGAACAAGATCCCAATAAATCACTTTTTCGATCACACTTCTAGACCCCCCACTCCCACTCTTGTAGACTTCTCTCTTTACTGATGAATACCTTGCCTTGTCATGTCCTTCTCCAGACCCAATCAAGAAAACATCATTCACATATGTTGAAATCTCTTTCACCCCCACCCCCTCTCTCTCTCTCTCTCAAATGCTTCTTAGCTCTAAAACTTCTACCTCTATGTGTTTATGCATGTTTATACTGGCTATTCATCTTATCTCTGTTGGAGGAAGTTTTGCAGAGATGGAGAAAGACAGTGCCAATGGCAAAAATCCATCCACTCCAATCATAATTTGATGTATTTGTCTTTATCTTTTTCCCTCACTTTTTTTTGGTGTTTTTGCTGTGGCCCCTTTATACTTTGTGTCAATTCCATCCTCAAGTAAGCCTCTGCCTTGTTATTTCATTTACTCCATTTTGGTGCTGCCTTCACATCTCTCTCTCTCTCTCTCTCTCTCTCGTACTTTCCTGTTTAACAGAGTAATTTATACTTCTATCTTCAAGAATTTTCTATTTTTCTTTCATAAAAATTGTTGAGTTACAAGTAAAATTACTTGCTTTTTTGTTATTTCTCATCTTTGCTGGTTTGTATAGTCGTGTTAAGAATGCAAAAGTTTATTGGTGATAGAAAAAAATTGACTCTTTAGAAATTTTTCCTAGGTTCGTGTTGTCAAATTATCTATTTTGATTAAGAGATTTGTCTAACTTTGCAGTGTTTTTTTTTTTTGGGGTTAATGTCAGATAATTTATCTTTTAGTTAACAATTATAAAAATTATTTTATATTATTGTTAGGCCTAATTGCATTGGCCAAAAGTTTATGGCCCAGATTGTCCTTGTTCCTCTTTATGTATGTTGTGTTTGTTAAGGAGCCAAAATATAACAAATCAGATGCATGTGCATTTAGCTCATTAGCGATATAGTGGTATAACAGTTTTTAATTGGAAATTGACCCAGCCAGTCAGCCATGGCTGAATTGACAATCATATCATAAATGTAATACAGTCGCATCAGTTTGCAATCTCCATGAAAATTAAGTTTGATTTTACATTATGATGAAATCTATCTTGTCGATATTATATAACTTGTCATATGAATCATTGAGACAAGATTTCTTCTTGTAGAACTCAGGAGGAAGATCTTCAAGACTTATCACAGTGGAATACATCTAAGCCAAGTGAGTCATGTTTTATTGTTGCATTAACTGGGATGCATTTATGTTGTTACAGCTCTCGCATGGAACTGTATACTTTATCTTGCTCTGTTAAAGCTCTTCTCAGCCAACAGTTTCTTCTTGGCCACTTTCTATTGATCTTTATATTCGATCTGAAAATATGTAGGGAACAGCTGCAAATGGAGTTGAGTTTGAACAAGAGATACTTGAAGCAGAATGCTATTTTTTAACTGATAAAATTGGCATATTGGAAGACAAGGTCAGCAGTCTTGCTTACAATATAGTGCAGTATTTCTATAATATCAACTTGGCCTAACAGATTTTTGAGGTCGATATTATACAACTTTGTCATGTTTCCTTAGATGCTTGAAGATTTATGCATCTGGGTACTTAGTCTCTGGAAGTTTTTTTTTTGGTTGATTTACATTTTCGTTTGAATATAAAATATTTAAGCTAAAAACATATGTTGGAGTTGGTGTCAGCTGCAAAATGTTTGAACTCAAAAGCATCAGTTGGAGTAGTGTCCTGCAGGCTAGCAGATACTATAGATATGAGAATTTTCCAGTTTCTTGAACACTGAAAAGCCTCCCTATGAAAAAGAAAGAATATAAAATAAAATTGTCACTGGTTTTTATGTTAATGCATTGACTTCCATCTTTGGTATGAAGAATGAACTTCTAGTGTCCTTTCGTAATAGCTTCTGACATAAATATGCCAATTTGACAACTAACAACTTGGATGAAAGTTCATAGGTTAGTTTCGACAATAAACCAATTGCAGTTTACATATGACAGGCTGTTGTTATAACGGGTCATTTCTAACTTTCCACAAGTCTATATTTGATGAAACGAAGAAAAGAAATTAAAAATATAAACTGTCAAGTAAGAATGTTATTGGGCTGCAATTTTGGAGATCCTCTCCTAGGTTATTGATAAATGAAAAAACGTCTTTTAATCTGCTTATTCACATGCTTTCTTGAATATTTGATTACAAAGGGAAGGGAAGCCAAGTCAGACAGACCTGATGGAATCCTTAGACTTGTGAATTTGGTATTTCACTTTTTTCAAGTCCTTATTGAATGAAATTTTAAAGGTTATATACTTGTCTTAATATTAGGGGAAAGCTGCAGTTCAAAGGGATTTTATCTAACTCTTGGAACGTTTGAAATGTGATTTTATGTCATTTTTTAGGATTATGTACTGATTGAAGTTAGTCACTGGTTTGTGTACTGATCTCATTTTTAGGCCCTGCTAGACAACTGTGGCTATTAAGTATTAAGAATTAGAAGTTTAGTTATTTTTTCCCCAACACTTGTGCAGCAGAAACTGTGATGTGATAATTTATTGATGGCTGTTAATTAATTTGTCTTGAGAATTTGTTTAGATGATTTTCATTCTACCTGTAGGCAAATCAAGCAGATATTTCACTATTGAGTTGCTTATCTCATCTGTACGAGGTTTACTTCATCTGTTTCAGGCAAAGGAGCTGGAAGCAGATATTGAGATGACAAGGAAGGATATTGAGGATCCGGCAGTAGTGGAAATTGAGCTGAAGCAAAGGCTTTCCCAGCTGACGGACCACTTAATTCAAAAACAAGCGCAGGTCAGAGTTTCCAACATCTCTCTCAATCATCCAAGTTAGCTCTAGTGATAACAGTACTCAATTTGGTGTAGCATGTTTGCATATGTAGATTTATCCTGGGATATGCACACAATATCTTGCATTTGTTTCGCACAGGGGTTGATACCATGCCAAAAAAGTTAAAAGAGTACATGCAAATGTAATATGACACCCTACCCCTCTCACAAACACTCCTCCCTCCACCCCCACCCAAAAAATCCGTAATTAAATGAGAAAAAAAATGAAAAGCAAAAAGAAAGAATCGGGATAGCAATAAAAGTAGGTACTTCTTATAATTGTTTGTAGTAAGGGGTTTTAAAAATAACATTTCCCTCGTTCATTTTGAATACTCTCTTTCAGCTTCAACCTTTTGTGTCGAATCACTTCCTGTGACTACCTGTATTGAAAGGGACTACATATATTTTCTCCACCGTTTTATTTGTAAAAATGTCCACAATGCCATCCAAATCTACCAGCGAATTGTGACAAGATTAAAAAAGAAAAAGAAAAAAAAACTATCAGATTCAGTATGTTCTTAAACATGGAAATTTCTATCAGGAAGTTGGGGTGGGAGACTTGCTTAGGACGGGAGGACTAAATTGTGGAAGAGTGCATTTGAATTGGCTTTGATACTTGTTTAATTATAACCCAGTGTTCCAACTCTAGTATTTCTTTGCAAGTAGTTGCAAATCAAATTTGGCAGGGAGCAAGAATTGATCTACTGCATATCCCATGAATTAGTTCTTTCTGTGGGAGAGGTGGTAAGTTATATGGGGATAGAGTGCTATTTTGGTTCTTTGATAATTATCGTTCAGATTCTCTTACAAATATGTTAAAGTTGTTTGTTTTAGAAGACTATTGAGTGGTTTTCAAACTTATTTAATGGCTAAACCATCATCTTGCTTTAATGCTGGGTTGTGAATTGAATATTTAAGTGATCACGGACGCTGGCAATAATCTTATTTTTAGGTCATTATTATATGACAGCAGCCAAGTTTTCAGTAGTGCAATATGTCATTTTAGGCCATGAAATGTCAATTACAAGAAATTTTTGCCATTGCTTTGTGGGACCTAAAATTTTTTATTTGATTATTGAGCTAGGTTGAAGCGCTCTCCTCAGAGAAGGCTACCCTTTTGCTCAGAATTGAGGTACTTTTTTTCAGCCTAAAATCATCATAATAATCATCTTCTAAAAAAGAAACCTTATGGATTGTTGTGAGTGAATGACATTTATGTCAAAATGCATCTACAGACAGTTTCAAGGTCACTCGACAAAAACAATGCAAATTCCAGGGATTTGGAATCGGGAGCACAGGAGATCCCTGGTTCAAAGTTGAGGCCTTTATTTGAGGAAAAAATTCGTTCAGGAAGGAAACACTTGGGATCATTGGTTATACAGTTGGATGCAATTTTCATGGCTGGCGCAATATTTGTAAGGAGAAATCCAGCAGCAAACTTGTGGTCCTTGGCATACCTAGTATCCTTACACTTTTGGGTTATTTACATATTTTCATCTCATTCACAAGTGTCGAATGAAGGTAGTTCTGGTGATGTTATTTCCTTGGGATACATTAACCTCGCTTCAGGTGTATAGCTTGTATTTATGGCTTTTCAGTTTTTTACCCTTGGAAGTTTCTTATTTTTTTTTTGCCTCAGCTTTTTGAGGAGCTGAGTCAGGGTTGTAATATGTGCATTTTCCCCCCAACTCCCAACATGTCACAGCATTAATAGTGTTGTAATTATTAACATGTAACCAAAAGAAAAATAATAGAACCAAATGGAATTCCTTTATTGTTTATAATTATTATTATCAAGCACCATCCTCTTCAAGGGATATATATATATTATTGAAGCCGACATTATTTGAATTGAACAGGCACATTTGTAACAGTATTTGATCTTATGAGAGATGCATTATAGAACCAGTAAACTTTAAGCGCATATTTAATGCAATTGAATTGCGTATAATTGGTAAAATAGATAAACAAATTTCGGTTATCAAATATGTTTGTAATTTTCTTACATTTATATCTTTATAAAGATGAAATAAAATGTGTGAATAAGACATGCATCTGTGAAAATGAGGGAAAAAATCGATATAAGAAAAAGACGGTAATGTTCAGAATAAAATTTGGAGGAGATTTGAAAATAAATCCCATCAAATTTGTGAAATTTATTTATACCAAACATACAAGTCAAGAAGTCAAAATTCAATTATGAGGGAAAACTGTCCAGTCGTACAATTTTGAAAATGATCTTAGTAAAATAAGTATTAACTTAGAAACGCATGATTTGTGAAAGCTCAACAGTATTAAGTTGAAGAGAAGTGACTGTACGTCAGAGCAACTTCCAAAATAAACAAATTCTAACCCATCTTCAATCTATTACTGACGTCTCCGCTGCATGTTCTATACCTTGCATAAGTGATGAATGCCTTAGAAACATCGAAGAACCCACAAGAGAAACAAGCAGCGCAAAAATTACACACTTAAGTCCTCCAACAGTCCAACTTCTTGAACTACATTAGCATATTAGCAACATCTAATTCTTTCCAAATTAGACAATCTTTAAATTGGAGATGTAATATTAAGGTAGTTTAACTTTCGTTTCATATGAAAACAATAAACAATATGTGTATTTTTAACAGAAGCCACACAACTAAATATCCAAGTTTCTACTACAATAGCAGCAATTTAATTATGATGCTGCTAATTGCTGGCATCTTTTAGTTCAGAAGATTAGGATAGCAAATAGAGCGGCAGAATCTATAGCCAAAATCAATAGAGGGAGGGGAGGTTGAAACAAATTTCAGCATGGCCGGGCACTAGATTCGCCATTTCCACTTTTGCCTAGCAAACATTTATGCATCTACAAACTTTTTTTTATGATTTACTATCAAGCTAGAGCAAGTACTAAATACACGAATAAATATTATGAAAAATGAGTAAAAGAAACTGAAGAAAATGATGGATGACTCATAACATTGTGAGTGAAGAAAATAGAATCCCATCTATTCAAATGCTAGGGCAATGCAACTACATACACTGAGTAAGAATCTCACCATGCAGTCCCCTCTTGTGTAAGATTTCGACTGTAGAAAGGGAGTTCAAAGAGGAAAATTGTTTTGAACCATGAAGGCAGGTTCCCGTATACTACAGAGGGCAGCGGGATGAGAGGGCTGAAAAAAAAAAGTTAAGTACAGCTACTTCTTCTAAAAGTCATTCAAAAGGAAACAAAAATAAGAAGATAAATGTAACCTAGTTGTTCTCTTATACTCTCTGTATGCAGCCACATTGCCAAATTTCTTCTCAGCAGATTCCTGTTCTCATTCATGTTCCAAATATTAGGCATTTTAAAAGATGGTGGTAAACTTTAAACTGCAGCATTCGAAGAAGGAAAAGCAAACCTCAAGCAATGGTATGCCACTGAGGAAAAGAAGCAACAGTGTGAGAAAAACTGGCCCAAGGACAACAAGCCACTCAGCACCTTCCAGCACAGGTGCAGAAGCCACAAAAATTCCCCACCAAAGGAATATCTGTGCAAAGGTTTCATAAAGGTTATCTTGGTACAGTGATATGGAGGAAGATCAAATGTTGACTTAGATTACATTTCATGAGAAAGACAGGCATCCCAATGAAACCCTAATGCACAAAACAAAAGCTTCAGGGCACTTATTTTATTTTATTTTCCTGAAAAATGTAAAGAATTGTTATTACCTGTAAAGTATATCAATCTAGGCAATAGGTAGACAAATAGAGAAGGTTCATCTCTTAAATGTACTTCTATTTTCCATAAATCCTGCTTTTGTTGATTAGATTGATGAATTTAGGTTAAATAAAATGTGGAGAAAAATGATACTTGAATTTGGATTAAAAATACCTATTAATAGGTTTCATATCAATCCATCTTAAGTAAGTTTTAAACCATATCTATTGATGTAATTTTTGTTCATAAATCAAACATCAAATTGCATAATTTTTATTCAATCAGTTTAAACTAAAATAATATCTTAAACCATTATTGGAAACCCTTTCATCCAAACACAGCATTCAAGTAGGCAGACAACTATGTAAAACACTATAAATATTATTATCAATCAGACAATTATTAATATGACAGTGAAGAAAAAGATGGTGCATGTATTGATGGCCACAAAGTCTATACCTCCAACTATAACCAGCGAGCATTGAAATGGGATCATTAGTTATCAATGATATTTATGAAAAAAAAAAAAGAACTAATTCAACAGTTATTGTATTTGTATGAGTAAAACCACTAGATCATAATATATGACAAACATTAGGTATCAGGCATGTCAATATATCACTACTTTCAAAATACTGCATTGAAATAAAGTTCATGCCAAACCTCGCCGAAATAATTTGGGTGACGAGAGTACTTCCATAGTCCAACATTGCACCATTTCCCTCTATTTTCTGGCAAGTTTTTGAATGTCAACTTTTGTTGATCAGCTGTGGCTTCAATTGATACCCCTATAGACCACATAACCCATCCAATTATATCCTCAGCATGAAGAGATGGATTTCTGTCACTTGCATTAACCACTGTTACAGGTAAGCTGACTGTCCATACCCAGATAGCCTGCAGAGACAAGAAAAGAGGATCAAAATAATGAATAATACTTTTATAGAACATCAAGATACAATTACAATTCATTTAAATAGAGAATGGAAAATGTTCAAAAACCTGAAACATCCAGAACACAGCTAATTTCCCCAAATTACTACGCATTTCATCAAAGCGTCTATCCTCACCCCACTGCAGAATCCTGATTGGAACATTCCATAAATTAAGTCAAGATTAAGACTTAATTAATATGCTGCATTTGACATTTAAGCATTTTACATCATGTTGATATGCTTCCAGTTCCTTAGGATCAAAAAAGCAATCAAATGTATGAATTAAGGAAAAAAAGAAAATTCTCTGGTCAATTTTATAAGCTACCCAAACAAATACACATTAAGAAAGTGTTTTGGTTGGAGCTTATATGGGTCTGTCCTGTAGAGTTTAGCAGCACAAGACGAGTTCACTCATTGTCCCTGAACTTCAATTGTCTCCTAAAAATTATTGTCCTTTAAGTTTCATATCAACAGTATCTCTTTTACTTAAACTCCACACTAGATAAAGTGAGGAAAGGTGGAAAATTTTTCATTAAAAATAATAAAAATATCATACGACCTCACTTAAAAGTAAGATAATAATTAAAAAAAAAGAAAAAAAAAGTTAGCAAAATCTAACTAGGATGTTGTTGATACAAGAATAAAAGACAATGGCTTAAAGAGACAAATTTAAGTTCAGAGATATTAATGTACATTTTTGACAAATCCAAGCATAACAGGAAGAAATGTGCACCTATTAGGGACATGTCAATTTCACCAATGAAAATAGTTCTGGCCTATTATATAAATTTTGCCCTAAATTTATTGGGAAAAGACTATTTCGCATTTGGCCTTCTATCAACCTTTTAAACTTTTACAGTTATATATTTTTGGCCTAGTTAACATAAGTTTATTTTCAAAACCAAATATGTACTATTTCCCCCACTCATCAATCAATCTGAGATAAATTTACCTCTCTTTCCAACTTATGGTCGATAATTGTCACATTTTTCACCTATAAGCTCCACAGTTGTGCCTAGTAGTCATAAGAGTTAAAAGCTCAAGGTGCAGTAGGTCAAAAATAGAAATATAAGGGCAAAAGGTCAAGGGTTTATTAGGTTTTTCCAATTAGTTCAAAGACAAAGTTCTGTATTTGATTATAGTTTTCCATAAATACTTTTACCATTCAGATTATAAAATGACTGTTTCCCACAGGCAGCAACTAATCTTAATTATACTATGAAGGAATAAAATAATTTCGAACTTCGAATAAAAAGAGTTGCATGTTAATAAATCAACAGACAATAACATGCACCAATCTTGCAAGTCACACTTTATCAGACAACAATCAGAAATTCTTACAATTGGAGTTGATCATCAAGTAGAAGTGCATATGAAAAAGGAAAGAGTCTTCACATAAGGCCATATTATTAATACCTCATCAATAGAAACAATCCCAGGCGAAGGCCCCATATTACCACAAGTAAACTCAAAATTACCTGTAATATAGAAGGAGAAACTTAGAACCCTGCTCCACAAGACAATAATCTCATCAATGTTTATGGGTAAAGAACTTATTTTACGAAGGGAAGGGAAAAGAAATCGCAATGAGGTTATAAATCCAACTCATCTAAATTCCAAATATAATGACATTTGAGGAACCCTCAGAAATTACAAGTAAGTCAGCGGAAAACAGTACTGGTTTAACAGAACTCAAGAAAAAGGATTTCCATAACAGAGTGTTTAAAGGCGAAAGTAAAACTAGACCAAATGCTTAATTTTCCATCAATGCTGATGCAATAGAATAAGGAACTCCATGTTGCATGAATCTAACTTTGTCCAGAGTAAGTAATTCCATTTTCCACATAAAGCAATCATTCTAGGCCACCTAAGGCATCGATTATATTATCCTCTACAAACTTTTTAGATTATTTTTGTCCCAAACAACATCTTTAAGGACTAAAATTCTAGGCCAATCACCCTAAGGAACGCCAGGATAGCGTCTCTGGAAGATTTTTTTCATATAATTAGGTCCTCTCATATGAACATATTATACACAAAGCTAGCTAAAATTTACTGTCAATTATTTCATAGAATGGAAATTTTTTGGTGTAACTGAAATGAAGAAAGGAAACAAATATCGATTCTAAGGATATGAGAATCTTTCAAGGTTAAACCATGGACTACGAATTCATTTTTATAACCCGCTTGCAAGAATAGGCATTCCAATCACCGAAATGACAAGTAAAACAAAAACATACACTAACCTGCCTGAAATACCATGTCCCTTTCAAAACCAGAGTCAAAACAGCAAGTATAACAAAATTTGTGCTTCCTGAATTTTTTTCCAAAAAAAAAAAATTATTATCTACTGCAATAATAACATCAATGTAAATAATAATATAACTTCACTTATCAAAATACTGTCATTTCTCACCAACCCATCAACAGAATTTCCAAAAAAAAAAAAAAAAAAAAGAGGGAGAACTTGACAATTGAAGCCTTAAAGAGGAAAGGAAGAGTATTGAAAGAAGAGAAGTAAAGATGATACCAGCAAAGTCAGTGATTTTATCAAACTTGAGAAGAGCAGTGATTATAAAAAATAGCAATTGGTATCCCACCTATGCAAAAAGCAAAATTAAGCCAGAATTTTTGCAGAGAGAGAGAGAGAGAGAAGGGTATAAGAAAGGATTACTTACAGTGACTATGGCAGTGAGAGCTAAAAAATGGGAGTCAATAACTGTACCCATTTTGAACAGTTATCTGATCTCAATATTCTAAACTGTAATTAAATAATGGCTTTGCGTTTATGATTAGTCTTACGTGTGGCTTTGGTTTGGACACCCACACCCTTTCCAAATACCAACTTCGTATCTGATTTTTAGTCCACTTAGTTTTCTTTTTTTCTTTTTTTTAATAGATATAGGATTTCAAAATACTACTAATTTTCTTAAAATTTTGAATTAAAAAATTAAAATAAATTTCCAACCAATCATATCAGCATTTAAAAATTTTTAATTTTTGCAAACAATATTAAATTAGAATATATATTTTTATTAGAGATTTAATTCCAATTAATTTTTGTCATTCTTCTTATTTGTGTTTAGTTTTATTATTTATCGTAATTAATTTTTTTTTTCTACTGCTACTTATAAATGCACATTGATGATTTTTTTTTTTGTGATGCAAATAATATTAAACAAACATTTGTTAGATAAATAAAGTCGAAATTCTGAAACAATAATTGAAATTTTAGTAAAGAATGATCAATCAGTTCATTTCGTGGACATTATATTACACTTCTCTTTTTCTCTTTTCTCTTTCCATGATCCAATTTTTAAAATTCCCATACCATTTTCTTAACCTTTTTTTTTCCTTACATATATATATATATATATATATATATATATATATATATATATATATATATATATATTAGAATTGTATCTAAATCATACTCTTTACTCTGATTGAATGATTCATCTGATGGTAATATACAATAGAAATGGAAATTCAAAAATACAAATTATTTTTTTTTTATTAGATATAACTAATAACTGGCAACTTTGCACAATACAATGCAGCATCGTTCAGTGTTATGCATTGTTGAAATGATAATTAATTTGGTGATAAGAGTGTTTGATAATGATCAAGCAGGAGCAATTGAAACTTTGTCAAGCTCAATAATGTATTCAAGAGTGGCAAATGGTGGAATTTGGACACCAGAACCAAAATCTGCACCATTCTCTCCAAACCCTAAATTAGAAGGCACAATAACTTTCCTTTTCCCTCCACCCTTCATAGATCTCAATGCGAATTCTATCCCTTCACACATTCCCTTACTGTAAGGCCTTGACCCCATTACCAATGCCAATGGCTTCTTTTTTTCTCCACCAAATGTATCCACAAATACTTGTCCACTTTCTTGTATTTTTCCTTTGAGATCAATCACCACCAAGTCCCCTGGCCTTGGAGAAGCTCCTCCACCAACTCTCAACTCAATATACCTGTTTGAAAATGCTCTAATTATTTGAGCTTTGTTTTGTTTGCTACATAGTTCAAGAGACCAAAAAAATAGTATGGAGAGGATGAGAATATATATTTACCTTATGCCATTAGGCAACACTACCTCTTCTTCCTTCTCAATGTCTCTGCAGTACAGAATTGTGACTATGGTTAACACCAAGTGTTTTTTTTGGACTATGATATAAAGATGAAGGCCTATTCTTTTGTTATTTACATTGCCAATATATATAAATCTTAATAAGATTATTAGGAGAAAGTATTAAGTTTGATATGAATGATAAATACAAATTGCTCCCAATGAAATTTCAGGGAAAATAGAATATAAACACACAACATATAAAATGATGAGATATGGGAAGAAGTGAAAGAAGTTAGATATGAGACCTTGTATTTGCTTCTTGTTGGGAGACTTCAAGACGAGTCTTGATCTGTTCGGAAACGACACCAAATGCAAGAAAGGCAGCCCAAGCAAGGCCAGCACCGAGGCCGAACCGTCTTGTTAAGGTGGAAGCTATCCAGTCAGTGGTTTCAACTTTGGAGGTAACAGGTTTCCGTTTTTGCACTTCAACTGAAACAGGTAGTGGCTGTCCAGATGAACTTGTAGTTAGCTGTGGTGATGGTGTTGAAGTTTGTGGTTGTGAAGGTGGAGTTGAAGGGGGAGGTGGAGGAGGAGGTGTCTGTGATGATGAAGAGAAGTGAGTAATACTTGTTGGTGGGTGTGACAGAAATGGCTGAGAACCAAATAAGGAAGCCATCTTTTCAGGCTATGAGAATTCAGATATTAAGATATGAGATAGGAAGGAAAATATAACATCTTAGAAATGCCTGTGCTAGTAGTTGGTCCCTACCTTATCCATGTTTGTGATGGTATTTAAATGGTTGGTCTCTTTTTTTAATTTTTCTTACGTTTTCTATGAGCCTCTTTGGAAGCATGGAAACCCAGAAGAATTGATTCTCTTCTCTTATCCAGGGAATGAACTATCCTGTATCTATTCTAAGAATACGTAAGCCCTCGGGAATTTGAGCATAGTTTTTAGGGCAATACGCAGCTATAGCATTCAATGAGGTAATCACATTAAAATTAACTCTGCAATATTTTAGTGTTTTTAAGAGCTGTTGGAAATTCTATTATTAAAAGATTTGAATTAGTCATAATCCAAGAAATATTCTAGGATTTGATTCTATGTAAATATGGAAAGTAGGTACTGTCAAATATTAGCTTTATTTAGTTTCCTTTTTTTCTGCAATTTCTCTCTATAAAAGAGAATCATGTACACATTCCTTCTAATATACAAGACAGATTTCTTTCTCATATTTTCTGACTAGAGCACTCCAGACATACCGAAGTACCAATAAACTTTAGTTTAGTGGTATTATTCTGATGAACAGGTTGAATCTCAGTCTACCTCTTGTAAAAAAAGACAGTCTTTAGTGGATTTGTTCGTTTGCTCAACTATGACCAAAGGCTCATATTAAAGGTACATGACTCGCCCTTCATCATAAGTACTTGACTTGAGCAACATCCTGGCATAGTTTTTTAGATATTGTCAGGCTGAATGTAAATCCATTGCATCTCCTTGTAGAAGCAACAACATTTCCAATTGCTTGTAACAAACTGTGAGCGCAAAAAACACTACATTGATTACAACAATTTCAGATGGATCTTTTTTACAAATGCTCAAGAATACAAAGCAAGAAAAAGGGAAATATTTAATTTTTTTTTTTAAAATCGCAATCATCTCAAATTGGAGTATATTTTGGTCATGATCTTCGATCAATCTCTCATTCTCTTCTCCCAAACAGTCCACAACTTTCCTCTATATTTTGGCAATCTGATGTGCAATTTTTCTTGCCCTGGATAGTCTACAATTTGGCTTCATATTTTGGCAGTCAAATGTGCCCAAGATTCCAGGTAGCCATCAACTTGTGTCTACTAGCCTGCCTGCTCTTCTGCTCCTTGTAACAGCTGACTTCCCTCATGCCCACCTCTTGCAGGTGCACTTGGTCTATGCACGGATGCACTGGTTATAGGCTTCAGTAATGGCTTCAAGACTGCCATTATTTCTGCAAATGTCGGCCTCAATTTTGGATCTCTACAATTTAAAAGGAGGCCAAATGTCAATGCTATATCAGCCTGCGCAACTAAACATACAATACATCTAAAACCCATTCTACGCACTGGCATTTGCAAAGTATTAAATAAAGTAAACACCGTTTTACATTACATTCACAAGCTATCGCATGTGACCAACCACCATGTTATCAAATCTGCAAATTAATATCAGATCTGCAGTTGTTGTCGAACCTATAGTACAATCTGCTTTTGACATGTATTTTTAAAAAGAAACAGAATAGGAGCTGGCAGGCTTCAGACTTTCAGAGGCCCAGACAAAAATTACAGAGATCAAGCAGACATGAGAGCGTGTATATAATTTGAGAGCAAACATAATGTTGCCAAGAACAGGCATTAGCAGAACATAAATGCCAGCTTGCCTATGTACAATTTCAAACTAGCACTATATGTTTAGCGATTGCAATGACCAGAACAAAAAAGAACAGTAAGAGACCAAAATGATAAATTGAAGCTCTAAACTAAGTTGGGTTATCAAGCCTATCAGAACAGGAAAAGGCATAGAAACTGAAAACTCTCAGTCTGAAATATCAAGATAAATGCATACATAACTTCCTCATCTTGTGATGTCTCATGAACTGAAAAGTTGGATAAGGACAAGTGGGGATATGATGACAGGTCTCACTTGTACAATTGTAGCAAATCATGTAACATCTGGTGACTAGATTATTGAGCTTTTGCCTTTTCTTTTTGTTTGTCCAAAAATATGATGATAATTCTAATCAATTGGAAGAAATGACTATCTTTTGACAAATTCAACAAATAAGGTTTCATTCCCAAGGTTGAAATGCTTATTGTACTAAGCAGAGTTGACAGGAGACATTAATGCAATCATCAAACCATTTTGCATATGCACAATATACTTGATCCATTCTATACCACAACATAAAGCTGGGAAAACCTTTGCATGCTTGGGTGAAAGCTTAAAACAGGACATGCAATTTGCATATACTTTTCAAGGTTGCTTTGAGAGCCCAAATGGCAGATAAAATTTTTGCTGACGACCATCATATTACTATTAAGATAACCAGTTAGGTTACTGAAATTTCCATTACAATACACACTATAAATATATTACTTGTTTCAGCCTCTTAAAGTACAACACATTGCTCTTCTCAAGACAAACTAGCATAAAGAAATGATATAAAAACAAGATTAGGAATGAATATGAAAAAGGGTATACATATAACAACGTAAAAATCATTGGTTGATCACCAGGCCATGAAAAAAAATTGCACAAATTTGGTGAAACACAATTGGCAAGGTAATTGAAGGGGAATATGAATAAAAAGGAAGCAAAGAGAAAAAAGTAAGTGGGGAATAAAGAAATAAACCAACAAAAACCCCACAAACTTAAAAGGGAAACCACAAGCAGTTGCCTTCGTATCCTACTGAGGTGCAATTTCCATCATTTCCATATGTGCATTATCGAGTGCAGTAGAAATTGTTGATAGCTATTCTCATACAAATGAGGAAGGAAGACTGTTGAAAAAAACTGGAAAATAAAATATTTAAAAAAGCATGAAAAGTGAGATCAAGAGAAGAAAAGACGCACATCCATATTACTCAACATAAAAGACGAGCATATATATATATATATCCGGCAGTCCACAGTTGTGCTACTAATTGTAATTTCTTGTTTGCAAATCCACCCAATTGGCTGGAGTCTGTCTCATTAGATATGAGTCAGACACTTAACATTAGATATGAATCAGACACTTAACTTACTCTTTTAATGCATGTTTGAGCTTAAGGCCTATTATCAACTAACAAAGTGAAAATTAAAAAAAAAAAACACACAAATTAGAAAAAAAAAAAAAAGAAAGAAAGATACTCACGTCTGCCAGCACCTCCTAATAATATCTGAAATGGCAGGATCCATGTCATTTGGAATATCAAGACGTCGTTGTTGAAAGCCAACAGCACCTACAACTTGCATTGGGTTCATTCCACCCCATGGTTGCTGCAACGTACAGAGCTCCCATAGTATAACCCCAAAACTATAAACATCACACCTGCAGATAGATCCATACTCTATATTATTATTATGTAAATTAGTGGGGATCCCAAGAGAAATAAATATTAAAGTCAAATATGAAATAGAATTGCATACTTCTCATTAGAAGGTTCATTTCTTAGCACTTCTGGGGCCATCCATTCAGCCTGTTCGGTGATAAAATAATTAGTTGTAAACTTAAAGGTGATTATTACATGAACAAGAAAATGGAAAAATATATACAAATAAAATCCTACTATTGATGCTCAATCTCATAAAACTATTAACAAGTGATATTCTACAAGTAAACTTGTAGAATGCAAGGGCCAGTTACAAGCACAACTTACCGTCCCTGCAGTTGACCTTGATGAGAGAAATGTGCTGTGCTTCATACGTGATAGCCCAAAATCACATACCTAAAAACAGGCAAAAAGTTTCATACCATGCTGGATTAGACTTGGCAAATCATTAAAGGATGGAAGGTTTTAGCAACTGCGTTCAAAATATTTCTGAAAAGATGAACTGTACCTTTACCACCCAATTTTTATCTACTAGAAGATTTGGGGACTTCAAATCACGGTGTACTATCATTGGATTGCAATTGTGCAAATAATTCATTCCCCGAGCCTGAAAATTTATCATAAAAAAATAAAATCTTTGATAAATTATCAAGATAGAGGAGATTTATACTAACTAATATTAAAATATGAAATCATACAGCATCCAGGGCCATCCTCAAACGCCTCCGTTCATCCAATTGATTGTTAGGCCTATGAATTAATCTGTACAAACTACCTCTGAAAATAATAATAATAATAATAATAATAATAATAATAATAATAAATCATGCCTCATTGCTACCATCAACAAGAATATTATGCAAAGAAAAACCAAAACTCTAACTGAAATGCAAGGATACAATAATCTGTTGTCATATATTGGTCCATATGGAAACTCACAATGGGAATTTATTCAGTGAAAATTAAAAAGCGTAAGGAAAAAAGAAATGAATAATGCGAATTTAAAGTAGACACTATGAAAAATGTAAATCATGCAAAATCTAGTGAAAGACAAGCAATTCTATGCAGCATATCCAAAAGCTAATAAGCCATCGTCATTAACACTTCAGTTATCCAACATGATTTTCTGATGAATCCATTCAGTTCTTATAAGAGTTTCAATATATAGCTTCTGTGATTAACTCTGTTATAAATCTTGTTAATTGCTAAAAACCTGAATAAATTGCATTGAGAAAATGACCTAAAGCTAATAATATGAAACATAATACACATTGCATTAATTACATTTACAAGAAGATTTCAATCAGCCCAGCAAAGTTCTGTTTTTTTTGCCTCATGGCATGTAGTCAAACACGTTGTTCTTTTAAATGGCAGATTAAAAATTCCAGCATTTTGGCTTCCAGAATATATTATTGGAGAAAGCAATATAAGAAATGGAGTATTTAGGGAAGAAGCTTACCTAGGAAGAAATTCTGTAACAATGGAAAGATTTGGGGCACGGGTTACTGCCCCCATGAAGAGAACCACATTGGGATGTCTCAGTCTTTTCATAATCCGAACCTTCAAATTGAAATCACAAGTAAACTGGCTAAATTCAATAAAAATGTTCAATATAATCAATGTCTCTCAAAAAAACAATATAATCAATGTGAAGTCGGCAAATGTAACAAGAAATATAACAAAAAAGAAAATCTTTTTAAAATGACTTGCCAATGAGATCTTGCAGAATTAAATTATCTCACCCTAACGATTTTATGCAGATATTAATTAAGGGAATAACAACTGGAAGCAATGATTAGGCCAGACAAGAAATTCATATCATTGTTCACAATCCTATCATGCATATCAGGGTCCAATAGAATGAATGAAAGGGTACAATAAATTGGTAACAAATTCATCTTGTTTTGGCATAGTTAACACAAAAAATGCAAATTTTTCTCAAAACATTTCAATTTGTTATTTGATGGAAATTTTGACAAAACCGCTATAACTAGAAGGCAAAAGAAGGTAGTCCTAATTTAGTGGATAAAGGTCTACAACAGACCAATGGCAGAATTCCACCTTCTGCAAAGATTGGAGAGCTACTGGTTGAGAGAAAAAACCGTTATATTGGAGAAGTATCAGAGCTTATATATATATATATATATATATACATAGAATTTACCACAAGGTTAAGCATATCAACAAGCAATTTAGAAGTATCCATTCATGACTTGCCTTAGAGTTTTAAAAGCTACAGAAGTCTAATAAGGGTGAAAGAAAAGAAAGGGGCATGTACCTCACTCCTAAATTCTTCAAGAGATTCAACAGAAATACCTTGGTCTAAGAACCTCTTCACAGCAACTTCCTATTAGAAACAAAATGGCAACAAGGTCAATATATTCACCTCTAAAAGTTATGTTGGAAATGATTAGACTATTAATACATGTTTATTTTAGTTGATCTGACCCATTGACAGAAACAAGTGTGCATTGTAAGCCATTATCTAACCTTTTCTCTAAGTGAAGTCTGCTTCCTTGGAATCCCATTCTCAAACAGATAAGAATCTTCCAAGAATTTAAGAGAAACTAATTTTGAAGATGTATTTAGGAAATATTAAAACTGAATGTAATGATTCTGCATAAAAAATGTTTTTGAAAACTTTAGGAATGAAAGGACTCCTAATGGTTTCGTGTCAATTAGTAAAAATCTAATATATTTAGGTTCCTCAGATGGTTGACAACAATTTTTGCCAAAATTTGTGGTATATTTTAAACCACAAGTATAAAACTGTCTACATTTATTTTTCTTCACTCTTGTTGCAGTGGACCTGCCTAGCCTCTATGGGTATGGGCGACCTAAATCTGGGGCTTCTTTGAGGGTGATGCCAGCTCCTCCAGAAATAAGGGAATTCTTCAAATTTAATCAAAAATTTTCTGGTACTCTTCATGTTGTTTTGTCATCCCCGAATCCAGAACTGGTATATATGAACCATTAATTAACATTTTAGCACACTTATGCAGACCAAAAAAGGAGAAAAGGTTTAATTGACAAAAGAATACCCACAGTTCCATGCCAGTCTCCACGATATACCTCTCCATATGACCCTGTAAAACAATGGATGCAAGAAAGCAATGAGATGAAACTCTGAGTACAAAACTATGATCAGGGTTGCCATCGGTGGCATATTGAAAGGTCAGTACCAAGTCCAATGCGTTCACCCAGGGTGATTTCCTCCCATGGAATCTCACATTCTGCCACATCATCTAGTGTCACATCAGATTTTGAGCTATCATTACCAGCTGATCTATCAGATATTCTCTCACATTCTGAAGTTTCCCCCAAAGCATTACATTCTTGACCCCCACTACCATGGTCCCCACTGCCTCGTGGTTCATAAACAGAACTATCTGCATCTCCATCACTTCGTGCACATTGCTCATACTGCTTGCTAACAGCTGCAGAAGTTGCAACCACAGCTGCAGCAGTAGCAGTGGCAGCAGCTGCTACAGGAAGTTCAAGGTTTGATTCAGTGCTTGACTTTGTTACAGCAACAACCACAGAAGATGCAACAACAGCTGCTGCAGCAGCTGCTGCTGCAGCAACTGGAACATTTTTTGCATAACTCACTGGAATTACTTCAGACTGTGATGACACAAGTTGTCCAGCAACCTCCCTTGTATCAAGAGAATGATTGACCCCTAACCCTTCCACAGGTTTAAGATGTTCAGGTTGGCTAAAAGCAAGAGTTGCTTTAGAGTGAACTCTTTGATGAGGCAAAGGTGGCAAAAATCGAACAGGAACGAGTTCATCTTGATCCTTCGTATGCCGGGTTTCACCCTTCTGTTTGCAGTCATCCTTATCTTCTATGGTGGACTTGGACTCAGTTGTTGATAAAACTAAATGCTCGGAATAAATTTCAGTAAACAAGCTAGGGGGGGCAACAACACCGCTTTCTAGAAACACATCATGCAGTTTCTGGGCTAACTGTGGATTCTCTTTGGCAGCATCAATCATGTATTGTGAAACATCTTTCACTTTCATTCTATGCGCGGCAGGAGAGCTAACACCTTCAGTCCATGAAGGGGATCTAGCATGAGCAAAAGGATGAATAGGCCTTCCAGGACTTTCCCGCACCTGCACCTTCTCTATATTGGAAGATCGCCTAAAATTGTCTGAGGACATTTTTGACTCTTCTTCAGTTTTAATTACTGTGGCTAAATTTGTAGAACTATCAAATTCACACCTGTTATCAGGTTGGTTTGCCACAGTAGCCATGTTCCTGAATCCTGTTCTCTTCTCCAATGTTCCAACATCCGAACGTTCTTCAAATGAACTTGCTATTCCACTACTAGAAGAAGCTATATGAGATGAGTGAATATCTTGTGACAGAGGACTGGCAGAAAAGAAAGACTCATCATATTCTATATGTGATCCAGCGACATCAGAAGGAATAAGTGTCCCAGGATCAGCCATTAGATCAACAATGTATTCCCTGAAACCATACATAACCTCAGTAAGTATTCAATGTTAATACCACTCCAAGATCAACATGACTGATATTTGACAATTACATACATGCAAAAACCTCATAATCAATGCCAATGCATAAAATATATGCAACCTGATGAAGTTGGAATTTTTAGAGGATTTTCCTGATGAAGTTCAGGAAATATTGGTTTTGAGAGCTATGCCCAATAGCTTCAGAAATATTTGAAACAAATATCCAACAGAAGCCTTTGGGTAAGGTAGGTTGCATCGGCATGGTAAATTATGTTTTGATGAAGAACAAACACTGAACAAAATTCTATATAATCCAACTAACCTAAAAGATAAATACAAAGAAAACACTCATCACCACAGAGAAAGAAAATTAAAATAGACTTCAAACTTAAAACTGCAATTACCTTCCATAATCAAGTTTTACGAAATTCATGGCCACATCATCTGAACCAGTGTTCTGATGACCTTTTACCAGTCGACAGGGTATGCCCACACTATCAGACAAAACCTATAAGAGAAGCAATAGTGAGAGACAAACACTACCAGAAAGTAAGGCCAGACTCGTAAAGCAAGAGTTAGTTCTATGGAGTAGCGCTGTAGTAAACACTTAAATGAATTTGAATGATCTTATGTCAAGGTGAGATTTTCTGTATAAAATGCAAGTATTTTTAGTTTTGATTAATGCCAAGTCTTTCTAGAAAGGCTGAGGCTTTTATTTTGCATTTTTTATTTGTAACTGTAAATGGTTTTTCCTGGTCATCTACTTCTATCAAAGGATTAATGTTGCTAGAGTTTCTGTGTTGGCTATATAGAATTCGTATATATGTTATTGATAGACCTAAAAGGAACTCTTAGAATAATTCACATTCGAGGAACATTCCTTTTAGTGCACATGGTCACTAGCAGTGCTGATATGCACAGTTTAGCATAGTTATTGGAAGCAAGTGTATGCCAAGCAATTAAATTAAATCCGAATCAGCATATTATATATTGTCAAAAGAGTGGCAATAGCTCTGAACATGATGAAGCTCACTAATTCTTCCGATCCTTCATGTGAAGTAGTTGCTGATTTAACAGGCAATTCATTTCACTGAGAAGCACATTTAAGCAAGTAAAAGAGCATTCCTATGCAGAAAGCAGCTGTAAAATAATGTAGTTAACATCGGCACAAGCACAGGAAATCTATCCAATATTGCTCGAGCACATAGATTTCTCAAACTTGTATTTGGTTGGAGAGATTTCAAATTGTAAGATTTGAATTTGATAATGCATAGGTTTTCTTTGATTAGTTAAATTTGTGAACCTAGGTTAGATTCATGAATATGGATAAAAACCTATATGTGAATTCAAAATACCCATAAAAAGGTGCCATTTTCAAAATCCACCTTAAATAAACTCTCCACATTCATGAATTTAGTTTTAATCCATCAACCTAATTGATTCAAGTTGACTGTTATTGAAACAATTTATAGTAACACCATATCCAAATCTGTTATTCGAAATAATTTTATCCAAACATAGCATAAGATCATCTTAAAAAAAGTCCAAGTATGGCTGGGAAAGGTTCACCAGTAGCATAAATCATGCAGCAGCATCTCAGACTAGATTCATCTAACGGTAAAACTAGAAATCCTATCTGGAAGTTGAGCATGTACCTTGAACATTAATGCACGGTGACGAGCCAATCCAATTGTAAGGGAACCAAGTGGTAAAACCATGCTGCCAATAGTTGCTTTCAAACTGTAGCTAAGACTTCGCCATGCTCTTGACATGTTGTCTGGATCCCCAACTGATCCACCCATGTAATCAGCTACTAGAACAGCAAGCTTTTGCACAAATTCTCTGTCCAGGAAAACTAGTGATTCCGACCTTGATTTGACTGCCATCTGTATTGCCTTTTGTTCAAGTTTCAACAAGTTAGCATCAGCAGCCCTATTCACCAGCACTGCTTCCCAACTAACACTGTCTGAAATTGCTGTTCCTTGCAAATCAACTAAAGAAGGCATCCTTTCTGATGTGGACTCGGTGAAAATTCCATACACGTCATAAAAACCATCCAAGATCTTGTCATCATAGCTAAGAGCGTTGTAATTCTGTGAAGCATGGATAAATCTACGATATGAGATTTGTTAGAAAGGAATAAACATGAGATCAAGTAAGTTTCAGAAAAGAGTGTCAAAGAATTGAATTATTCTAGTGTACATCATATATAAACCTGCTCAAGTCCAAATTAATACTGTCAGCAAGTGGCAAACAAAAGAAACTATCTAAATCAATAAACTGAAGCACAGATAGCCAATTAGTTTGCAGCATTTTTATGCCGAATACAACCTTGTGGGTGAAGAATCTCTGCAGCTTATTATTATAGGTTCGAAGGAAGATATTAAAAAGAAAAGACCCCACTCAGAAATTTACTTTCATTTCTTTGCTCTATTTTTTCCAGGTTGAGAAAAGGCAACACAGAGAAACTTAAACTTCTTGCTAGCTCATTTCCAGTGACAGTAGGGCAAACCTTGCAAATTGACAATATGTGCTCATCTATACATGAATCCTTTTTCCTCCATTACTGCTCCATTCATAGTTATATTCTCCAATTTGAATGACAAGGGGACATCTCAATTATTCATAATCTAATGATAAACATATGTTGGAACCTTATGTTTTTCTGCAAAGACTACAATTTTAAACCACTCAGCAAAAGAGAAACTAAACAAATGAACAAAGCAGATTTGAATAGCATTGACCAAAGTTAGAGCATAATTTTGATACTGATCTCATTTAAAACTTTAGCATAAAACTAGGATTGTAAATAACAAATTTCAACGGCTAACAAATGGATAGATGACAAAACAGGAAACAAAATTGTGAAACATCAAAAACAGTCCCTTCTTACAACTATAGTTTGACATATAACATTTAATACAAAGAAACTAGAACCTGCCATCCTTACTTTTCTTCTCTTCCTCTCAACACTAGATTTTGTCATTTATTAATTGCCTTTTACCATCTTCTCAAAAGCAACCAAAAAAAAAAGTCATAGCTAACCCCTTTTCCTTTCTTTCTTTTGAATGTGAATGGATCCAGATTTTGCATATGGTTAAGCTCAAGATTTATGCCATTGTCTCTAGTATCAAACCAGCTGGAAGTACAGTGCAGCAGTCATAGCAAATTTCAAAGATGTTGTATAAAGGAACAGGACGATATTATAATTTGACAGTTTGGTTTTTCTTATCTTACAGAAACAGAAAGGTAAAAAAACAAAGATAACCAAACTTGTCAGGATCATGCACGACTTGTAAGGGCCCATCAATGATTGTTTCCCTACTTGAGCATAGTTCCATTTTTCATGCCTAAATGACACAATTCAACGAAGCCCAATCCCAATCCAGTTGATATTCACACATGGATTCTTCTCCTCTATTTAGCTCTGTTCATGATACAAACCACTGTCTATCAAAATAGAAAATGCTCTTCACCTCTTCAATCCATGTGGATTTTTAAGTCTACCTCCCCTAGTCTTTCTCATACTGATTGAACACTCTAGTTTCACCCCACCAGCAATGTTAAAAGCATCCCATTGATACCATAAATAACCTTATATTAAGTCGAGTCCAATGCACCCAGAGTATTTTAACAAGTTATGGAAAGCATTAGCAGAAGAATAAAATGAAGATGCTCCAACCATATACATTTTCCACAAACCATATCATCAGCATTTTATCAAATAGGACTTTGACTTAATCATTTATCATAAAGAGGTTGACTTAATTGTTAATTGTAAAGCATATGTTTTTGATACAAGTCTTTCAAAGTGTTCGGATTATGAAGGACCATACTTGGAATAGATTGGAGCCATTGAAAATGAAGAGAAAAACTTACCCAGTATCGATAAGCAACAACTTCAGCTGGAGTATTCTCAGGAGCACAAGAGCCCAGACTTATTTGTTTAACAGCCTCAATTTGAACTGCTTCAGGATCCTCTTTTGCACTCAACTCCAAAGCCAACTGTATCTGATATTCCTCCTCAATATCAGGATCCCTTGATGTAGTTGACCCTGAATCACGCCTCACAGCATCAGAAACAACATCCAGACCACCACTACTAATCGAATCAGATGGTTCCGTCTTATCCCCTCTAGTCACATTTGAAGCTGATGGCGGACTTGGACTTTTTCTATTAGCAACTGAATTCAACCAATTAGAAATCCCTGAAAAGGGTTTATGCTCATGAGACCTAGAGGGCATGAGCCTATCAGGAGATGATGCATTAGTGGACTTATTGCCCCTTGATGAATTTGATCCTTCTGCATCCTGTGATTGATTAGACATTATATGAAGCTTCTTAAGAATGTTCTTCATTTTATTTCACTAAGCTACTAAAGTTTCCAAAGCTAAAGAAATAAAATCTGGACATAAACCTCTCCATTGTCTTGAACCAAGCATGAAATCTTAATGACTAAAAACACCAGTTTCAGAAAAGGAAGTTCAATCCAAAAATAAATTAATCAAAAAACCCTTTTGCCTCACAACCACAACAAACGATCCCAAATCAACCTATCAAATCCAGAACAATCACATGAAGCAATACCCGATCAGCTTTCCCTGTATAAGGAATACCCATATGCTTGAATTGAAACATAACAGCCTCCTTTTCCCAGAACTAAAACAACTTAGTCCTGAAGATAACACAAATAAACGAAATTCAAAATCTCAAAGACGGAATACACTAGCAAGCAGGCAGTGCATAAGCTGTAGCACCATCAAAAAATATGACATTTATTTACATTGAAATAGAATAAATCAACACCCAGTTAGTGAAAAGATTAGATCTTTCACTGGACTAAGGGAAGAAGATGGCACATAGAAAAGAGAGAGGAATTGGAGGTCCTAAAGAGGTTAGTTTTGAAAAAAGGTAAGTAAGAGAAGCAGCAGCGGAGACAGCAAAGACCAACAAGTAGGAGAGAGAGTAGGACTTCAAAACCAAAGAATGACCCACTTGATTTTTAAGACACAAGGATTTCACGGTCCCATAAAAAGGTTAATTGGGTTGGCAAACGCCAACTCTCTCAAATCTCAGCTCAGCTCAACTCTCTCTCTCATCCTCCTCAGTCCTCATATATATATATATATATGGGTCCAAAAATACAATTTGCCCATTTGTTTCCATCTCTCTCTAACAAATATTGGTGTCTCAAACTCCCAAGGGCGGTGGTGGCGGCGGCATGAATGAGTTGGAACATTTTAAGGAATGGAATATTGAATGGGCAAGTTGGAGAAAAAGATAAACGTTTATTCAAAGTGTATATTTTTTTTCCTTTTAATTTTGTCGTTTTGTATTATTTTGCTGCTTTTTGTAGATCGTGAACAAAATTCTCATTTCGACTGAAAGTGGCAAAAAAGGTTTACCTGCAACTTGCAGGAATTCAGTACCCGTTAATCAACAGTAACTTGCCATTTTTCCTCTTGAATTTTTACCATAGGTAGAAATTTTTGTGCTATAAAATTAGAAATATTCTTTGTAACAAAAAAAAAAGTAGAAATTTTCTTGGGATTGGGAACTACTTGAAAAGTTCTTGTGCTCGATTTTGCAGAAAATTAATGAAGTCAATGAGAATAAGAATGGAAGACTTTTCAATGAATTATATGTATTTATTTCATTTTACAATTTATTACATGATTTATGATCTATCTACATAGTTGTAAAACTGTGAATGAAAAAAGCTAACGAAGAGACCTAATTGAAATTTTAGAAAAGTATTTTAGGCCCAATTGGCATGAAAAAAATGTTGGAAATTAAATTGAAGAATAAGTCAAACTTTGGAGTTTTTTTTTTGTAATTATCCCTATCTTTCATTTAAAACTGAAGCCAAGGAACAACCGAAAATTGAAAGTATTAATATTCAAATTTCTTAATTACTTGATTTGATTTAGTTTTGAAAGGAAATTTTGATTTAGTTAATTTCGAACAAAAAACACAAAACTAATTCGATTATCGAGAATGCATGTATTTGTGACTAAAAATTGGTAGGTGTGGGATTTAATGAACTAAAATATTAGTAAATATTTTTTTATGAAAAAATAATAGTAAATAATTGCAATACTTATTATTGAAAGTTTAAGGTGTATATTTTGAGTTTATGAAATTGAAATTGAAGTTTATACTTATGCTAAAAAGTAATTAGTTATAATAATTAGTGGTGATTATGAGGAATGATGGTGTATAATATAATGTGATCAAATGTGTGATGGAGGGCTTTACTAGACAATCACAATTGAGAGCCGTACAATTTCCATTCTTTGGAATTTTGGCTTTTTTAAGTTAAATTGAAATTCAAATTTGAGAGCTTCCAGTATTAATCAGGCACAAGACAATACATTAAACTAATTAAAGCTTATTAGTTTTGAAATTATGGCTTTGATGAACCTTTTTGCAACCATCTTTGATTTATGAAACAATTAACATTGTAATTAATAATAATTAAACAAACCAATTCAATGAATTTTAATTGAAAGGTTGAATATTTGGGTTAGTTTAAAAGTTGATATTTATGGGTTAATTTAAGTTGAGATACTAGTAAATTCATTCTTCTTTTCAGAATGAATGTTTATTATTTCTTATTACCTTCTTTATTATCTTATTGAGTAATATTTATTTCTATTTTTAATGTTATGGGATCCACGTATCACTCAAAAAAATAGATATGAAATGTACTTGTATTTTTAATATTATGGGATTAGCACGAGGAAAATAAAAAAAAATATGCTTTAAGTAAAAAAGATTAAAAGATGGAAAATATAATAGAAATAATAATGAATTGAAAGGTGAATGGTAGGAGGAGTAAGTTTCTAGAATTAGAAGTTTAATAATATAATTGTGTAGCTGACTATTAATGTGATTGGATGCAACTTTAATTGTGTATTGCATCAAAACTAACATCAGCAATATACACATGAAGATGACAACAATTGCTTCTCTTTTATATTTCCATCAAATACAATCATCTATGACTATTAATTATTATTATTATTATTATTGAATTTCCTCAAAGAAAGCAAGTAAATTGAAAGGTTGGTTTAGTTGGACGTCCTTTTTGTGTTCATATTTGGATTGGATGGGAAAGAGAAGAACTTTGATGAGGATAACAACTTTTGTACATTAACATATTACTTTTTCTCTTTTGTTCTTACAACTTTTCTTCTTTTGTCCTATACATGATGCCCTAACTAGGAGGAAACTTGTATGGATAACTTATAAACCAATTGAAATTACACTTCTTTTTTTTCTTTCTTTCTTTTATAAATTTATATTTTTTTGTGGTCCTAATTAAATCTTGCCATTTTTTTTCTATATTATGTTCACGAATTAATAATAGAATGTAAAAATAAGGTAATTACATAATAATAGATTGTGATTAATTTGTGTGACATCTTACTTTTTTTTCTTCTTATTTATTTCATTTAGAAACCCAACATGGGATGTAATAATAGATTGCAGAAAAAAAATAAATAAATAAATTGCACTATCTCACAACAACCTTACAAAATAATAATTTTAACTAAATTTTTGTTGATTATCTCCCATCGTTGAGCTATAAGTTATATTACGTTTGGACAATTTTATACTTCAACTAATTTTTTGAAAGAGCTATTGGATCCAGAACTCATTTATCTACTTAATTTCGTACTACTTAATTGATTACATAATTTATACAATTTCTCGTGAATAAATCAATATTTTTTTTCTTGTATCTTTAAAGGGTATTACACTATATTAGAAATTAAAGTTATCAAACCTTCTTCGAAATATATTGTTCACAAAGGAGAAGTTAGGTGAGTATAATTTCCATTTTATTTTGGGTGATTTTATTTTTATTGCCGAATTTCAAAATAATTATAGACAAAAAAGTACGTATTGGATAAGTTTGGCCTGTCCTTTAAAGAGATCCCAACGTAAGAAGGTTAGTCTGACCCGTTTTTGATATTGGATAGAGATTCTTAATGGTTGGATTCAATATTGCACTATTTTTGGTCAGACAAACACCCAAATGGTTTTCTATCCATATCCATAAATAAAAAAGAAATTTATGCCTTAATTTGTTACACTAACTTGCAAATTTTATTCCCCACAAAGATGGATTAAAACTCGAAATAAATTTAAATTCGAGAGTTTGAATCAATTTATGATTTAACTCTAACTCAGTTTGAATTATAGCTCACTTGATTCTTTTTTTTTTTCTTTTTTCAAAAATGTGTGAAATTTTGATTTAAATGTATATATATATATGTGTGTGTGAAATATAAGATATTCAATTCGTTACACTCATTAAAAAAATTTAAAAAAAATGAAGGAAAAAAATATAAATGAAAATTTGCATATCATTATTTGTTAATTTGTATTACTATAGGTAAGTAAGTAAGTCCAATTAATTTAATATTAATAATTAATTCTAAAAATAAAAAAAAAAATCAATAAATGACTGATGCTTAATCTAAAACTAATTTGAGAACTGGATGGATGAATGATTCAATATAATTCGAGTGACCCAATTTGATTCATAATATTTTTTCTGAAATTAACGAAACCAATAATATGAACATGTTTAAAATAAACTAATACTAAGGCTAATAAATTAAAAAGAAAAAATAAATAAATGAAGCATAGGAGGACTATATATGGAGAAGGTGAAGGAGTCAAGTGGTGGATGGGGCGGCTGTGCTGTGTTTGTCATAATTAACTCATAAGTTATTAATGCTAAAAAGTAAAAGTTAATTTTTCCATATCAAATTATTTCTTTTATTACATAAAAATATGTTAATTTTTTAGAATTAAAATGTGACCCTACACACTTACTTACCGTTATATTAAATTACCAATGAAAGAGAGGTTGGGAACTTGGGATTGTGATTGGTGCGTAGAGAGGCACAGACAAAAAGTTGCCAACAAAACATATGCAAATTCTGTTTTTAGGACCTCAACTTATCCCATCATAATCATACTATATTTGATATTGATGTGGGAAGTTTTATTTTATTTCATTTCAATTCAAACTTGTTGGTTTGAATATTGAAACAAAGGAAAAAGATGACTTGGAAAGAATGATGGGATCCGTAATGCCAAAGTATAAAATGTCGAGGGGTTCGAAGCACAAGTCACCATTTATGTTACTGATCTGAAAATTTTCTATCTCGTTTGGAATTTATAGCTAGAGTAACATATTTTATTATTCTTTCTTTTTGAAACTTCTAAATTTCTTATAATTTTTATACAATTTTTGGAGATAGTTATTTCATTGGGGAATGTTTTCAATTTTTGCATAATTTAGGGGCTTTCTCGTAATGTTCTAAATCTTCTATATTTTTTTTATTATGCCTTGAGATGAGTATATTTTGTTTATTTGGATGTATATGTACTAAATTAAAGAGTTTGAGTTTTTTTTGTAACTCTTGTAAAGTTCTAGAGTTTCACTTGTAAATTTTATAGTTTTTTTTTTTTTATTTCTTTACCAGCTGGGTATCATATTAATAATATCAAACAGACACATGAAAATTTTTCACAATGTTAGATGTTATACTCTCTATATTAGAAAATAACATTTTTATTATTTAAATTTTTTATAGAATTTTTAGATTTTTTAATTTTCTAAATTTTTATATTAGCGATGATAATTGATATGATTTTTTATTAATTTATTAAAATTTTAGTTATATTAAATTATTATATTAATTACAAAGATTTATTTATTTAGTAATTGAGTTTTAATACAATACTAAAATTTTATTTGTTTATGAACTCTATTTATCAATAATTATTAATAGTTTGTTATTTTATTAGATTTAAATCTTTTTATTTATACCATAAAACTATTTTACTTTTCTTTGTTTTTTTTTTAAAAATTCTTTATAACTACGAATAAAAAATTGTTAGCTTAAGTGATGCATCTCTATTTTAATATTGACAATCAAATTGAGAGTCATAATATATTTGTTGTGCATGTATTTTATAGGTCTATAAGTATAATATTATTTGTAGTGCAAACATATGGTGGAACTTGAAATGTTGCCCACAATATTGAAATTAAGAAATTGAGGAGTTTGTGATTTTAAATGCGACTGTAGAGTTCATCGCGAAAGAGAGATCACGACCGTGACAAAAGAATTCTCAACTACAAAATTCATATGGTCAAGCTAGCTATAATAAAAAAAAAAAAAAAAAAAAGTCAAGTCCAAGCTGTCACCTGTCTAGGTGGTTTAGAACAATATAATTTTTGCAACCACAAAGTGGAGAACATTCGCAATTATGATATCAACTATAGCAAAATCCTCAATTGGACAGAAACGTTTTATGGTGGAGAAAAAATCCGTGACAATATAATAGCAACTGTGACAATAAAAAGGCAACCACAAAATTCATACAAAGTCAATTGTTGGAATCAGGAGCCAATAAGATCTAACCACATATTCTTTGTCCTAATTTGATAGACTTATTTTTATTTTTATATAGAAAAAAAATGTAGTTAATATTTGTAAATACCCTCTCACATAATCAAGAATCCCAATTGCATAAGAGAATGTTAAAGAATCTTTTTACAGAAAATTAGATAAATTAAAAACTTTTTCTCTCCTTCTAAAATCTTTATCTTATTTAAAAACATTTATATCATCAAAATCATGTGTATAACATGAACTTCTATATATAAACATGCATTTTTATATGATCCAAATGATTTTAACTATATAACAAAAATTATATTCAGATTTTCACTAACTCACTTAACTATATAACAAAAACTATATTCAGATTTTCACTAACTCACTGTTTACAAAATATATTAAGTACATATTTTTAACATTAAAAGACATGTACAACTTAAAACATATAATAAAAATTCATACCCCATGACATAAACAAAATAAAAGAATTAAAATGAATGTCATGTATGAAATACTAACCCAATAGTGGATTTATTCTAATTGATCTCTTAATGGATTTGCTACTATTCACAACAATCACTGCTATCAACTAGGCTTCAAAATCTGCGTGCAAAAAACACCCATAATCATTCATATAGGCATAAAAAAAACTCATACATATATTCATTCAAGTCATAACGTATCATGTTCGAGTCATGCTATCATATTTACAAATATTTACCCTAAGACATGACATTACAAGTGTTATACTCTTTAATCATATTTAAGAACTATTAAGAAGTCATATCATTACACAATCATTCATATATAGTTTCGTAACTATACAAAGGTAACAACATACTTCTATATCAAATATTTGTGACATGTAATCCATATATTATATAATCATTTTTCATTTAACATAAATCACAACTATATCAAAATCCATAGGGTCATCCATAGTCATTTTATCATAGTCAAATAATAAGTGTATTTCAACCATTTATGTATTTTCATATTATTATATCATTTTTTACTTCTTTTGTCCAAATCTCTAAACCTGGACTACTCGGATATCAGTTGTGAAATAGGAGTGCTCTTCGAGCTTCAATCACCTTGATTGAGTGAAAGTAATAGGATAAATGACACTCTTTGAACTCCAACCATATTGTTCTTATATCATATAAAATATTTATCATATATTCCTACAGTACTATAAACTCCATTAATGATATATCATTTATTCTATAAGCAATCTTATATTAGAGAAACAGACATTTAAGAATTATATCATTTTTCCTTTTTAAAGTTTTGTTATTACATTCATCCATGCTCATAAAAAGCATTTCACGTAACCATATAACCTCATTATCATCGTCACATTTGCTAAATCATGTACATTTCATAACCATAACAAACTTCTAAATATAGAAGACATCATTTCATACAATACCATTTTTTTTCATGCTCAATTTTCTATGCATTAACTTTTCATTTCATATCCATTTATAGTCATATCATAATATCATATCAAGTAAACAAATAACTCATAACATGCAACATATAACATTATCAATAAAAATAGTATATTATTCTTTTATTGTACTTCATGGATATGAATACCCATTCACAGCCGTGAATATGTCATTTACAAATGTCTTTCCTGTGAACCAAAATATGAAAGCTACTGCTTATTAGAAACATATCATTCACAACTATTAAATATCTTTCACAAGCGTGAAATCGTGTTTTATGGCTTATTGACTATGAAACAAATTGTAAAATATATGTGTTTGAACATGAAAAATTATAGTATCGATATTCAAAGTTGTGGTTGATTGTTTACTAGTGGGAACTCGTGTATTTCACTACTTCTATAGTGTGAAACAAAGCGTAAAAAACTACTGCTCAATATGGACTCACGTTTTACGACCATGAACCCTTTGCCACGGGCGTGAAATCTAGATTTTCAATGGCAGAAATGAGCTAAAGCAAAGTATTCAATTAACATATTCAAAATTTCTAAAAATTGACTAGTGTCACACTTTTATTATTGTTCCAGTCAATTTTCACACTATTAACATATCTTAACCACTTTTAGATACATTAAAATAACATTTATTCCAAAAAATCCCTTTGATAATTATTAACTTCTTAACTAGCTTTCATGGCATTCTAAACATTTATCTATTATAATAACAATACATTTTCATAACAAGAATCACATTTTTAACATTTAGCATGTGTTCAAATCATCTTATAGCATAAAAACATGTCAAACATATAATAGTTGGAATATATATATATATATACACACACACGCATACCTATGAACAATGGAGCCTAAAACCTTACTTCAAGCTTTTTAATTTTGCCTAGCCATTTAGTGATCATCTCCACTACTTCTAGTTGCACCTAATATCACAAAAAATGTTCCTCTTAGACTCTTATAATTAAAAAATGAATCAAAAAACTCTCTTAAAACAAACTTTGCTTCAACCTTTTAGAACGCTTTCATTTTTTCTCTTAATCTCAAGTTTCTCCGAGCTTCAATAATAGATTTTTGAGTAAAAGGCGGAAAAGAATGTGGAGAATAAGTTTTTGGCATATTAGGAAAAATTTAGAGCAATGGAGAGCAGTTAATGGCAAGATAAGGAGTAGATGAGAGAAAAAAAGTATAACTACTCACATGTAGGACCAACATACGTTCATAAGCATAAAATTTCATTCACTGATGTGAATCATTATTCACTACCGTGACTAACCATTTACAGACATGAATGTTTTATTCACTCTAAAAACAACTCGTCATATTTTAAACTCTAATATTTTGGACCCCAATATGATATTTACGGGCATGAAAGCATTTTCATTCTTTATATATTAACATAATTTATAGACTCTAACTCACGAGCGATATAATATTGGTTAAAAATATACATTTTATCTAATATAATCCTACATTAAGTATTATAGAAAAAGTAAGATAATAACAAAGAAATGATAGAGAGATAAAAGAATAGATTAGAGATATAAGATTTATAGAGGTTCGAATGTTAATGAATCTTACGTAACTTCTCAATCACAATTGAGTATTTCACTAACTCAGTGGAATTACAATAAAGTTTTATCTAGCTCAAATTATGATTTTTTTTTTAATTTGGCTCACATGTAACTCCAAAATCTTTGTATTTTAATGATTAATACAATAATCAATTATTAGTATTTTTAGAGCTCACACAAAAACTCCTTACAAATGTATTTCACTTCCAATCCAACTCACTTAATCTCACTATTAAGTAATTGATTAAAAGAATGTACTCACTTAACTATTAGAAAACTCAACAACACTTAAGTAATAATAGTTTACAATAAAAAAAAAAGATGAAAATAGTTGAAAATTTTAAATGCACAAGGCTTTTAAGAGTAAATACAAAGATTGAATGTTTGTATATCAGTTTTCTAACCCTTATAAGTCATAAATGTTGAGTATTTATACTTTTGTTTTTATAAAATAAAGTTGATTGTAGTGCATTTGATGTGAAAAATAGTTGTTCAACTATTTTTTCGTTCATATCTAACAACTTTAATTTTTTAGATTCACATATGTGAAATTACTTGGCAAACCATGAATTAAGTTGTGAAACTGGCCGTGAATGATTTTAGAAGTTATTTTAATTTTAACGATTGATATTCACAAGGCATAAAATGTGAAATCACAGGCATAAACCTTATGTTGACTATGAACTGGGTTGTGAAACAACCTTTCATGAGCGTGATTAGTTTTTCACTTACATGTTTTATGAACATGACACTTTATTAAAGACATAAATGGTTGAACTTTGAATTTTTTGACGCTACAAAATTGTTATGTATGACTCTCTTTTTTATAGGAGTAAAGAGCTTCTTTACGAGCATGAACAACTTCTGATTTTCAAACTTTGAATTTCAATTGACTTGATCCAATTTACTTTGATAGTTTAAAGATCATTTTGATCTGTTTAATCACTTAAAATATAAAAGTATGATTAAATTTTATATTGCTCAATTATTTTTCATTATTAAAACGACGGAAATAACTTTCCAAATTGAACACAATTAATAAATAATTATATTTGACGTAGTTAATAATCATATTAATATTTAATTATCATAATAATAAATTCTAAAAGATGTAAGCGAGAAGTAAAAATAGAAACGAAAATGTTAAATTGCAAATCTCTAAATCCCAAAATAGATGTTAAAACCTCAAATTCTTCCCTTTATTTATCACTCTCTATCTATATTGTTCCCAATCTCTATCTGCTGGTTTCTCACTTCCTCTTCGGTTTGCACCTTAAAATAAAGGTCAGTTCCTTTTCTTTTTTTAAATTTTTGGTTTCTTCTTCTCATACTAATTGAATATTTAAGTTATAACTTTAATATGCTTTAACAATTAGGGCTGAAGGCTAATTGTTGTTTGATTTGTTTTTCATGTTTTCTGTTTGCAAATCTCATTTTAAAAACTCATTTACTGGCCTTAAAATGAATTGCTAGAGTAACAACCACTGTAAGCAATGTCAATCTCTAGCGATTACTCACCCTTGCAATCACTAAACTATTTTGTTTATATCTTCTGGAAGAGGGCACTAAAAGATTGAATTCAGTCTTGACCAGCCGTCTATAAATTTTACAACTTGTTACACACATATTTCTGAGTTCCATTCTATTTAAGTAGCAAGTACTTCAATTGAATTTGGAATGTCATGCAGAGAAAATAAAATTATATTTACTCATTGCAATATGTTTTGGAACGAATTGTAATTCCCTTAAAAATAATTGAATTATTCAAAATTTTTAATTATTTTATATTATTGTATTGTTTAAAATAAAAAGAACTCAAAGACATATTAAATTGTCCCGAATTTTTTAAAAAATATAGTACAAATATTTTTTCAAGACTAAAAATCTCCAACTTTTCGAGATAAGATAGTAGATTTTCTAATATTTAAATAAGAGCAGAGTATATACATGCCTAAATATGCTCACATAAATTAACTATATCAACATGAGCACATTGACCAACCAATGAGTGAGGGATATTATTCTATTCAAACAAATTATTGCTCATTTTTTTACCAAAAAAAAAAATCCGACTAAAAATTTGACCTCATACTCACCATACCGATATATTAAACTTGGCTTAATAGTCAAACTCTTACACTTTCACATTAGAAAGATTGGCCGAATAAATGGGCTGGTGATTGCATATTCAAGGCCATAAACTTTTTTTTATATAAATATTTAATGTATACAGAAACATTTTTATATAATTTAATATTAAAAAAATAAACATTCCTCTAGCTCCATTTGCCATTGTATTTATCAAAAATAATTTTAGAGAAAAAAATTTTATTTTTAAATTTTTTGAATTTTGAAAACTTCTTTTATAGAAAAGCAGGTAATAGATATTTTTTTTTCAGAAACAGATTTGAGAAAAATAATTTATAAAAAATTTTAAAAATCAGTCAATTAAATCAAAAAAATTCTAAACTTAATTTTTTAAACCTAACAATAATCTTAAACACCATCTTACTATTTGGGTAGATCCAATTATTTTTTTCAGCTCGTAAAAAAGCATGTTTACTAATCAAGGTCCTGACAGACGTCCAGTATATCATAACTACATATACATTTAAGGAGTGCGAGTCCAAATAAATTTTTAAAAGAATTAGTAATGTAACATTAATTCGATTAGATCAATTAATAGGAATTCTTTTATTGTTTTGATAAATCGAAATGAACTGAATTAAAATATTATTATTTTGGTTTGATTATTAAAGTTGTGTCAGGTTTCGGTTCGATTTGAACAGAATGCGTATCTCCTATTAAACCAGCCATTGGATTTTTCATTAACCACCAATCCTATGCTCTGAATATGCTGGAAAGGTTATTTTCTTGCTGGTCACCCTTTCATCATTAAAGTTTAAAGACTCAATTTTGGCTTTTTATAAACATTTGGAGAAGCATAAAGATTGTCCATATGAACAATAATTACGAATTATTATCAAGCAAAGCAACCAAACTATATAATAATAGTATAAATTTTAATTGAGAAATATGTATGAGTGTGGGAACGTGTTCCGGATTAATACGATTTAATAAGATGAAGCAGCGAGTTCGAGCACGTTACTCAGCTGCAATCTCACTCATTGACAAATTTGTGATATGAATAAAGAAAAAAAGAAAATTCTGATAGATATGGAAAATCCAGAGAGGAATTAGCGGATCAAAACCCATTAAAAATCAGGAGGTCAGGTGGGCAATGCTGGAGTCGAGTGGTTGTGAATCAAAGAGGAAGAGAATTATATGGGGGGCGGTACTCTCGTGGACGGTGTACGTCGCTGGTTTCAACGCCGCCACACTTCTTCCTCCTCTTCTTCCAATACTATTTTAAATAATAATTTTGTGAATGCTGATAATATTAGTGGTTATCCACAGTCATCGGCTGCTGCTGTACGCGAAAGGCGAAGAAAGGAAGTGGGAGAAGATCATCAGGAGGAGGATAATCAGCTAACCGTTGTTGAGGATTTCAATTTATGTGTGTTAAAGTGTATTAGAGTTCCTAAACGCAATTCCCATTTTATTATTGCCTCTACTACTGCCATGGATCCTCACAAGAAGGTAAATTTCCCTTCTTTTTTTTCCTTATTCTTTAGAAAAAAAAATTGGTGTTTTATTTTGCGTTTTTGGGATTTTTGCTTCTGTCTTTTGGATGATCTGTATTATATCCGATGTGTTTGTTTGTGTTTTGTTCAATGTTGTATAAAAAAACATTGTTGAAAAAAAAAAGAAAATCATAGTAGATGTGCCAAAGACACTTAAGACGACAAAAAGGAATTGAATTTTTTTCTCTTTTTTTTGTTTAAATTAATTTTGTGAGCTAATATTTGTCCAAAATGCATCCAGGTTCTGACTTTTGATTGCTAATCTTTGAACAGGGCTCAGCAGAAGCAGATTTTTTCACCGAGTATGGAGAGGCAAGTCGATATCAAATACAAGAAGTCATTGGGAAAGGCAGTTATGGTGTTGTTGGGTCTGCAATTGACACCCATACTGGAGAAAGAGTTGCAATTAAGAAGATTAATGATGTTTTTGAGCATGTTTCTGATGCCACACGTATTTTGAGAGAAATTAAGCTTCTTCGGTTACTCCGTCATCCTGATATTGTAGAAATAAAGCATATCATGCTTCCTCCTTCGCGTAGAGAATTCAAAGATATCTATGTAGTTTTTGAGTTGATGGAATCTGATCTTCATCAAGTAATTAAGGCAAATGATGATCTTACTCCTGACCATTATCAATTTTTCTTGTATCAACTTCTTCGTGGTCTAAAATATATACATACAGGTTGGTGCATTTTAATGTCTTTAAGCTTTTATTCCATCCACTTACAGTTGATTCAGTTTTCTTGATTTCTTGCAGCCAATGTATTCCATCGAGATTTGAAGCCAAAAAATATTCTTGCTAATGCTGATTGCAAACTGAAGATATGCGATTTTGGTCTGGCTCGAGTATCTTTTAATGATGCTCCATCAGCTATTTTTTGGACCGTATGTTGCCCTGTCATAAAATTATAAACTTTATGCTTTTCTCTTACTCAGTTTCTTCTCATTATTGTAATGTGCTTAACTGGTTTGATTTTGTGGAATGTATGGGAGGCAATACTTGTAAGTTTAAAATTCTGACTAAAAATTCTTTCTGCTTTTCTGTTTTTCAATTTTGTGAAGGACTATGTAGCAACTAGGTGGTACCGTGCACCTGAACTCTGTGGCTCTTTTTTCTCCAAAGTAAGCTACATTTTGTATTTGATATCATAGCCTTTTTATTTTAACTTTCTATTTCCAGTGGTTGATGTGGTTTAAGTTATTTAAGGATAATGATGTTTTTCTTCTGATAACTCGGTGATAAAATTGGGATACCACAGCCTTAGGTCAGATAAGAATGATTAAATTTGGACTCTCTTTGCTTAAATTGGGATGTCTCCCTGTTTTGGTTGGATGAAAAGAGAGTTTTTTATCTGATCAGTTGTGCTTATAAACAGCTCAGTTTTGATACGTCTTTTTTTAATTGTTAAGTAATTCTGATTAATTGTGCTTGGAATTTGGAGGAAATCTTTTTAATTTTGTCCAATTTGCACAATGATAAATTGATGTACAAAACATAAAGAAATTATGTGGCATTGGATAATGTTCAAAAATTTCTTGGGGTTTCAATGAGCCATTGTATCCTAAGCTACATTGTTTTCATTTGCTTCTGGTTTTAACTAGCTTAAGGTACCTGAGATTCCTCTAGCCTGATATTGATAAATTTAACTCTTTAGCAATCGAGTAGTGCTTTTCCCTGATGAGGAAATCTTATCTGAAATATTTTGTTAGCATAATATTAATTCTGAAGTGGATTATAGCTGATAGCTTTTGAATTGAAATTGCCAAATATCTCATGTAGAACTAGTTTAGTTTATCTTCTCATATTCTGGTTGAACTACAGAGTTTCTTTTTTCATTTGGTTCTTGATTTTTCAATGATTTTCAATCTCTTATGGAGCTCTGTGGTTCAATTTCTGTAAAATACACCAATAATGGTTGAGCATCTGAGAGTAATTTTAGAGTTAAACTATTACTTAAGTTGATGTATGACTTAGATAGAAGTTTTAATTGTGCTACAATTACTGAATGTCCTTTAAGGTTGAGCCTGTTGTTGTCTTGCTATTTCCTTCTGAAACAGTGCACTTAATTTTAGGAAGCATATTTCTTCTCTAGTTGTCACATTATGCATATTCTTCATTCTTGAGCACTAGATGCTCTCACATTCTTCTTTGACATGACAATATTAGAATGTTAAATTATCTATTTTTTGTCAATCTTTTGTTTACAACTTCATGTTTTTTTTCTTCGATTTGCATTAAATGTCTATTAGGAAAATGTGTAAATTTAAAATTCTATCATCTTTTGCAGTATACCCCTGCAATTGATATTTGGAGCATAGGATGCATATTTGCTGAAATGCTTACTGGAAAACCGTTGTTCCCTGGGAAGAATGTGGTGCATCAACTGGATCTTATGACTGATTTACTTGGCACTCCTCCCCCTGAATCCATTTCGAGGGTCAGTTCTCCATTATTTTCTTTGTATATCATCATTTGTATGAAGACTCTGTCTGTGAGCCAATGCATTGAAACTCTCTTACGGTCCATTCAACTTTAAGAAACGAAGTTTTTGTTCTATTTTTTTTGGCACCCATTTTGTAATTTAGAAAGTGAAGATATTATTTATAATCTTGTTTTCTTCTACTTTTAGATCATATTCATTATGAGATTGACATGGTGAAATGTTCGAACATCATCTACAATCTTAATGTTCAGGAGCACTAGGGTGGGTAATGGTAGTGATGATGGTGAGTTGGTGATATAGTGTGACACAAATGATGATGACACAAAATGTAGTGAAGAAAAAAAAGTTGTGTCTGTAAATCTTAATTGCAAAATTCTGGAAAGCATGCAGATTTTTAAGGGGAAGAAGAGAATAAATTTAGTTGTTTCTCAATGCAACATATGTATTTATAAACTTGAATTTTATATTGTATCTTAGAGAACCTGATATTTCAGTTCCTATATTTTTTTTTTCAATTTTCTAAAATTGATTTGCCTTTTAAATTTTTCCCATCATTCTCAAGCCTTGTTCTGTAAATTAAGCTCTATATAGAAGTGGAAGTACATTTAACAGTCTCCTGTTCTGCTTTTGCCTTATATTCTTTTCTGGTTTCATCCATCTTCCCCACTCTGATATTGGCAGATTCGGAATGAAAAGGCAAGGAGGTATCTTAGTGGCATGCGTAAAAAACAGCCAGTTCCTTTCTCACAGAAGTTCCCTAACACAGATCCATTGGCTCTGCGCCTGCTGGAGCACCTGCTTGCATTTGATCCTAAAGATCGCCTAACAGCTGAGGAGGTAAGTAAGATTCAATAAGTAGTCTCTGTGTCAAAAGTTCAAATGCAGAGAGAAAGAAGTATCAGTTGTGAGGAAATCATGATGATTTTCAAAAATCCATAATACAATTTGTTGTAGGCATTGGCTGATCCTTATTTTCATGGTTTATCAAATGTTGATCGTGAGCCATCAACACAACCTATTTCAAAACTGGAGTTTGAGTTTGAGAGGAGGAAATTGGCAAAAGATGATGTACGAGAATTGATCTACAGAGAGGTATGGCTGTGGCATTTGATATGTGCTTTGATTGCTGTAATGTGGCCTTCATACATCACTATTCCTATAATGAACATTTTGCTTTATTTGAACAGATATTAGAGTATCATCCTCAGATGCTTCAGGAGTATCTTCGTGGAGGTGAACAAACTAGCTTTATGTACCCAAGGTAGGGCTGTTATCTATAACTTTGGATCTGTTTTTGGTACTATCTCTATTGTGAATCTATGGTTGAAGAAAAGCTTTTTATGTTGCTTTTAGTTAAAACAATTTTAGTAACATCTTGTGTAAATTTGTGATCTTAGTAAAAATCACTAGTTGCACAAACTCCTATCTGTGATGTTTTGGCGCACATTTTGGAGTTTGACTCTGCTAATATAGGTTATTGGTTTGCACCCCTTACCCATATGCAGAATCAAGAGTTTAATTTTGTTATGGACCTCATTTAATGCTTGATCATATTATAAAATATATTCATATCTTCCCCCTACCCAACACACACGCTAAACATGGTTGTTTTCCAAAAGAAAATCATTGCCTTTGTTCTTAATCTTGCATTGTTCCACATGAAAAGGATCATAACTGTTTCATTTTCTATCTTCAGAAGAAACTCTAGCTAAATGAATGTTTTTTTATTTTGCTTATCAGAATTTCTTAATGCTTTTTATGGTTCTTATTTTGCTTATCCCAACTTCTTAATCCTTTTTCTCATAGTTCAAAATCATCATATGATTTTCTTTTTCCTACTTCTATTTCAATATATTACAACTTAGCTATCATACAATAAACTTGTATGTCAAAGCAAAGAGAGAAAATGATACTGATGATGAGGTGGTCATAAGAGAAATAGAAAATAAAAATAAAAGATTTTTTTATCCTTTTTCTTGAAAGAGGCAAATTTTTTTGGGAACGAAAGAAAGAGGCATACATCATGGTAGGACAAGAAATTGTCATATATAATGCTATAGACAACTAAAAACAAGAATGTAGTGTAGCGTCACATTTAAATGAGAAACACAAGTTTTTTTTCTTTGAAATTTGTGAATATGTTTATTAGATAAATGTTATACACTTTTGTTTTTGGTATTCGGTAATTGTAGATTTAGCTGCGTATAATAACTTAAATTATTATATATAAAAATTAAAATATTTACATTTTTATATATATAGACATATTCATATCCTAATTTTGGATACTTTTTAGTTGTACCCACATATCCTAAATTTTAAAAAACAAAAAGTTGAATTTCTAGATATGTGCTCGTATTGGATACCTATATTCGAGTCCAAACAATATAATTTATAGATTCCAATGTCCAAATCTAAAGCCCGAGCCTGCTATTGACTTTTGCAACATCTTAAGTGGAATAAAGAATTTCTGAAAATATTGCTATTATTTGTGATTTATACATCCTAATAATGTAGATCATTCGAGTATTCAGCAAAAATTGATAAAAAGTGAAATTTGTGGGTTTTGATATTTTTGAGTTATATGATCTGGTAAATTGATTGTAGATTTAGCTGCTTATAATCCATGACTCCATACTTCCACTTTGATTTGTATGAATTATAGATTCCAACATCTGAATCTAAAGCTTGAACCTGGTATTTACTTTTGCAACATCTTAGGCGGAATAAAGAATTTCTGAAAATATTGCAATTATTTGTGATGTATACATGTAAATAAATGTAAAGATTATTCAAGTATTCAGTAAAAATTGATAAAAATTGAAATTTGTGGATATTGATATTTTTGAGTTATATGATCTGGATAATTGATGCATTGATATTACTATTAATTTCAACTGCAGTGGTGTTGATCGATTCAAGCGACAATTTGCACATCTTGAGGAGCATTATGGTAAAGGTGAAAGAAGCACTCCACTTCAGAGGCAGCATGCTTCCTTGCCTAGGTATGCATAGTACAGAAATTTGAATTTCCATTTTTTTGGTTTTATTGTTATATCAGGCTGTAAACTCGATCAGTTTTTGTTCCTGCTTTTAAGTCTCTGTATGTGTCTTACTCTAACTTGACTGATTTAATGATCATATTCCTGCTTTTAAGTCACCGTATGTGTCTTACTCTAACTTGACTGATTTAATGATCATATTATGTGAACATGTCCAACATAATCTGTTTGTCATTTTGTGTTGTACACATCAATATGCATGACATACAAGCTTTTCTTCAGAGAACGTGTTCCTGCTCCCAAGGAGACTGCAGAGCAGAACAATGATTTTGAGAGGCAAAACGCTGCTTCTGTTGCAACAACTCTTCACAGTCCTACGGGTACACAGCAAGGTAATGGTTCGGTAAATGCAACTGAGGCAAATAATGGCCCTAATAAACCAAACCCCAACAGAAGCCTATTAAAGAGTGCAAGCATTAGTGCTTCCAAGTGCATAGGTGTGAAACCGCGAACAGATTTGGAGGTAACTGACATTTTTTTACATTGGGTTATTGATTGTTTGCTTGCATTTTTTATTTGAGCCCGTTTTGGTCAAGTCAAATATGATAATATTATCCTCATTCTCACCTGTTGGGTTCCTGTCATATACCATGGGGCGGGACACTTTTATGGCTCCTGGCAGTCAGATCGTGTTATAGGTGATTCACACAGAAATCCGTTTGCAATTCTGTACATGTTGAGTAGCTCTTCTGCCTTTTCTACCTATTTTGAATTATTAGAAAAATTCTAGGACTCATTTAAGAAAGAACCCTGTGATTTCAATTAATAATAATAATAATAATAATAAAACAAATCTGATCCTTCTCATTCTCATTTTTGTTTTCAAATACAAGTCTAGAAGGAAGACAATGATTGTAACAAAATAATTGACTGCCTACTTCCTGGACAGTGTCCATTTTCAAGCACATGGAATACATGACCAATTCATACAATAGCTTAGACAAGCCATTTATAACAATGAAACACCAGAACAAGAAAAATGAAATGATAAGACAGTAAAACAACACGATAAGTAAAGAACTATTCGTTAAGCAGTATCTGAAAACCTGGTTGCTGCACTCTTCCTTTTTTTATGCCAACGTGTGAAGCTTTTATATGTTACCTATAAAAGGATGAGTTATGTAACCTTTCTAGTGGTTAACTAGAAAAAAAAAGGTTAAATTACATCATTTTCTTAGGAGTGCATTTGACTTGCCACTAGTGTTTGGAGAGAAGGATTTTTGTGGAAATGGGATGGTATGCCATGGATTTGGGTAGGGGTGAGCATTGATTGGCTCAGTTCAATAACCAAAATAACCAATAACCAAAATAACAATAAATTATACACCAAAGTGAACTGAATTTGGAAGATAACTGAATTAAACCGAAGCAAAAAATTTGGATATGGATGAGGTTTCAAATTAATTGGTAATGTTGCAAGAAACCCTTCAATTGAATCTGCTTTATCCCTCTCCATAGATCTTTGTGAGTTGTTTTTCTTGTAAATCTGGCGCAGAACTCAATCATCAAGTTATAAAACAACAAACAAAATGATATCAAAATGTATATTAATTAGCTCCAGAAAGAAAAAAAAAAAGAAGTTAATCATAAATAAGCATACCCTTAAGAAGATTTCTTGTTAGCCAAATCAACAGGAGGTTTGGAGCTAGAAGCAGAATTGATAGAATGGTTGAAGACGAAGCTTTGGTCTTGAACCCAATTTCTTTCACTTTTCATTCATCATCAGTTGCATCACCACTTTCTCTGGCCCCATCAATGGCGAACTTACCCATTTGCCTTAAAATCAAGAAACCACAAAACAAACATTGAATCCACTAAAAGAATCGCTAGAAATCTTGAAGACCCATTTCATATAATGTTCAGAATTTAAAATACCAAACATATGTAGACCCTCCTAGGAATCCTCTTCATGAAATCCAACTTTGGAGGCTTGGAGCAGCTTGAAAAGTGGCTGCTGATGGGTGAGGACGTGCAACTGAGGTTGAGGGAATCCACTGAAAGAATCACAAGAAATCTTGAAGACCCATTGAATATAATATTCATAATTTAAAAGACCAAACATACATAGACCTTCCTAGGAATCCTCTTCATGAAATCCAACTTTGGAGATTTGGAGTGGCTTGAAAAGTGGCTCCTGAATGGTGAGGACGTGCAACTGAGGCTGAGGGTGGTGAGCTGAGAGCTTAGCTAGGGTAGGTAATCACGACTATCACAAAGGGAAAGGCAGAATGAGTTTAGGTACTCACTCTATATGATGCCGTTCCTAGATGCAGCATGATACTTTGGTTGGTTTGATTAATAGGCAAATTTTGACTCAAAACTAAACTGAACTTGTATAACCAAAGTTGCAGAAATTTTATAGCTGAACCAAAAAATCCTAACAGTTAAAATATAACCATTCCTAAGCATGATTAAAATATTACTGTACCGAACTGACCGATCAGCATTGGTTCAGTTTGGTTCTTCTGTTATAACTGAAGTTTGCTGGCCCTAGATTCGAGTGTCCCTCAATCATAACATCAGGTGAAATTTTGAGGGGACTAATTGAAAATCCTGATGACATTTTGTTCTTAGCAAATAGCATTGAATATATGATGATGCTTTCCGTATATCACGTGTATATATTTGCTGCTCTCAATTATCACAAGACATTATGATATTTTGACCAGCTGACTGAGAAAATTGTAGACTCACTGGAAGGGTCTGAATTTTGATCAGTTGACCAATTTTCAAAATGGTTTGAAATACATAGATAAACAATTGTATCTCAATCTTTAATCATCAGTTGCAATGACAATTCAAATGTAGCCACTGGTATGCAGTACTTTGGCAATTATAGCAACTCGTGATTAAAGATTGGTTGTAATTTGGCTATTTTGTAGTCAACTTTATAATTTCAAGTTCACATTTATTTGAACTTTTAGAATGTTATAAACTAATAAGTTGACGTAATGATATCTCACGTTGATATTGTTGATACAACATCATAGTTGGTGCAGTTGACCTAGGAAGAATCTTGATAAGCTGCTAATAATGAATATCAAAGTGAATACAAGGAGTTCCATCTTCCAACCTAGGTTTAGTCTGTTTACAATCTACTTTTGCTGCCATCTACAAATGATCTTGTATCTATTAATAGTATTTTTACATATTTATTTAGATTAATTATAAAATTTGAAAATGTTGTCACTTGCCAATTATTTATTATTGTGTTTTGGGCTCAAGCACCTGGAGATGTTATACTTAGGATATGCAAATTTTATGAGCATTTTTAATATCTGATGTAAAATTGAATAGGGAATGAACGATTAAAAAATTTCTTCCATAAGAATCGAAAAATGGTCCTTTGGTGGTCATATTTAAATCCAGGTAGCATGTTTGGATTTGTTGGTTGACATTCTAGTTTTCCTTGGCAGGAGGAGACGATTGCTGAGGTCTGTGATGAGTCTGTTAGTAACTTGTCTCAGAAGATGGAAAACCTCCATACCTGATAGATGAATATAACCTCTTCTAGAGATTTAGATGGCTTAACCACATGATCTGCTCATTTTTCATCCATCATATGGAAAGCTGGCGCTTCATAAAAGACCTACACAGATGATCGGATAGAAGCTAAGAAGTGTTGGATCAAATTGGCGTGCTCACCACTCGTGCTCATTGCTAAATCGAAGAGAAGAGATGCTTTCGTGGTAATGCAACTCAAATTGTATTCTTTTGTTTGTTTTTGGACAGAAAATCTGTATTTTGGACAAACAGAAACAGCAAAGTATGTACTTTTGTTATGTTGGTTCAGTACAGTCCCAAGAGGAAGAAAAAAAAAAGTTTTGGTCCGAAGGGAAAGCGGTGTTGGGTTCAATTTAATGATTGTTACACTAAATTTTGATTCATAGAACAAATGGTAATTCTAGAGGCATCACAAGGGAAATATTTTCAAACCAAGGAAAAGAACTCCATGAATATTTTATCAATGTTGTATGATGCCTCTTTCTAACTTGCTGTGTATTTATAAGATTCGGACTCTTTAAATTTTAATTCTTATGGCTAGAAATTACTGTTCTTGCATGTTAGTTGCTGGAATATTCATAAAATATAAGCATTACTTTGTATAGCAAGTTCTACATGTCCCATAAAATTGAAAATCATGATGAGTTGATTTTATTTATAATCAAATGATTATATAATTGCATCAAATAATTATACTTTAAACCCAATTGCATCATTAGCAAATACGGAAGTGGTTTTTGTTAGTCGGAAGCTCTTGTCGCATAACTGGATATTTGATGGAAGTCTAGATTTGACCAGGCCAACTCCGGCGTCTCTCAACCGTGGTGGGCTTAAGAATGAAAATTTCTAAATGAATAAAAATTTCTTAAGATTGAGACACGATGAGTTTATAAATAACAAATCGATGTTATGATAATTTAAGGAAAAAAATACTTTGTAGCTGCAATTATGATATGATAATTAACATTGATTAACGAGTGACATTATTATTGGTTTCAAAAAATTATATATTGGGATTAGCACGAGTGTCTTCAATCAATCCGTTAATATCAAAGCAAATGAACGCGAAAATCTTTTTCTTGCTTCACTAACATCCGAACTTGACACCTTCCATTGACTTTAACGATCAATTTACTCTGTTTACATCTTCACTTCTTGTTTCTTTCACCTTTTAATACCATAGAAAACTCGACTTCATTTCTGAACCCATCTTTGGCTAAAGATAGCAGCAAAGGTAGCACATACCAAAAGCAATAGAGATCAGGAGACTCTTCTAGAAGAAAAATGCAGTACCAGTTGAGCCCAGGAAGATGATTACAGGGCATGGCCTTGAGTTCGAAAATGTCCTTTATAGTGTCAAGAAGAAACAGAAAAAGGATAGTGTTTGGTTCAATAAAAAAGCTTATCTTCTAAATGATATATCTGGGGAGGCAATGAGAGGTGAAATTATGGCCATCATGGGTCCTGGTGGTGCTGGAAAATCCACTTGTCTTGATGCCTTGGCTGGTCGGATAACCCAGGGCAGTCTTGAAGGATCTGTTAGGATAGATGGAGAACCGATTAGAACCACATTTGCTGTAACCTTAAACAAGAAATACAAGTCAGTTTTTATCATGATATGAATATAAATGCATTAAATATGTTATGTTTTGTGCAGGTAACTAAAGCTACATGAAGATGATATCGTCTTACGTGATGCAAGATGCTCAGCTTCTCCCTACGTTAACTGTTTTTGAGACCTTCATTTTGCTGCCGAAGCAAAAACTTCCTCCTCCCATTTCCAGGGCTGAGAAAAAAGTCTATGAGCTGCTTGACCAACTAGGCTTAACGGTATCATACATTACTTCTTCTTGAGCTTAATTGTATTGTATTATACATGTAACTCATAAAGGCATTAGTGAATTTATGGTGGGCTGAGCGCAAAATATACACATATAGGTGAGGAAGGAGAGGAGTGTCAGGTGGAGAGCTGCGAAGAGGGTTGATAGGAATTGATACTATCTGTGATCCACCTCTGCTGTTTCTTCACGAACCAACTCATTAGGTCTTGAGTCTACAAGCGCTTACAATGTGGTGGAAAAGGTGAAAACATTGCTCGAGGCAGTAGTGTTGTCTTAATGACTATCCACCAGCCTTCTTTCAGGATTCAAATGCTATTAGACCGCATCATGGTTCTTGCGAGGTAAACTATCTAAATAAATCCAGTTTTTCATTCACAGACATCATCAAGATTTCAACATCTCATATGTGTATACAGGGGTCAACTAATATACATGGGAAGCCCAACTGCACTTCCTGTCCATCTTACTGGATTTAGAAGGCCAGTTCCTGAAGGTGAAAACAGCCTGGAGTATCTTCTAGATGTGATAAAAAAGTATGATGAGTCCACAATTGGACTTGATCCTCTTGTTCTTTACTAAAGAGATGGAATAATACCAGATCAAATAGCCAGGACACCTGTCCCTAAGAGACCAAAGACACCGAAAACTTCACGAACTCCATACACCAATACCCCCTAGATCAAAGGGTACCATCAGCCTCTGGAGCCAAGCATTCTCAATCTCCGGAACACCTCGTACAGGCTCTGCACAATCTGGTTATATTGTTGAGCATGATGACGAAGACTGACAAATTTAATAATTCCCTAGAATGTAGAATAATGGCTGCTCCAATGCATATGCAAAGTGGAGTGTATCAACCGCTGTTGGCTTCTCAATTCTACAAAGATTTTCCAGTTTGGCTTTACTATAGTGTCAAAGGTAATCCTCAGCGAGCACCAACATAGACTCCTGCAAGAACACCTGCAAAAACGCCAATTTGTGGAGCAAGAAGTCAAGTTCCAACCCAATATCCAACTCCTCAACTGTTACCTATTTGCACAAAAACTCCACTAGTCTTTAGCCCATCTATTGATTTATATGAGGATTTCGACGTGGAGGAAGAAAAAGATATGCTTGATGAGGCAGCACATGGTCCTAAATTTGCAAACCCATTTCTCCGTGAGGTTGCATTCCTCTCATGGCGAAAAGCACTCAATGCTGTTCGAACTCCTTAGCTTTTTCTTTCCCTAGAAATAGTGTTAACAGTTATGACATTAATATTTCATCACTTTTTAAGAACCTGGGTGACTCAACATTAAAAACCATCAACAGCCTTCTGAATTTCTACTTATTTGCACTGGTGTTCTTTTCTTCAAATGATGCTGTTCCTACATTCATCCAAGAAAGCTTTAGTTTCATCAGGAAAACTTCACAAAGTGCTTACCGAGCTTCCTCTTATGTTGTTTCATCTCCTTTAGTCTACCTCCCTTTTTTGCCATCCAAGCTTTGACATTTGCAGCCATGACCAAATTCCTGCTGCATCTGAGAAGTAGCTTTTTCGACTTCTGGATAATCGTTTATGCATCTCTAATAACTACAAATGCTTATGTGATGCTTGAGTGCACTTGTTCCTAGTTATATCACAGATTATGCAGTAGTGATTGCCACAACCGCTCTCTGATTCTAGACTTGCGGTTTCTTCATTAAGAGGACCCAGATACCAGATCACTGAAGGTGGCTCTGAGGCAATGCTAATAAATGAATTTTAAGGAACAAATTGTTATAATGGGAATCTTGCAGATCTTTCACCAGGTCCTTTAGGAGAGATCAATCTTAGCACTTTTTTCTAGTGATTTATTTATTTAATTGTTGAATCTCAGTCACCTCATATCACTTTTTTTCTATTTATTTATTTTCCCTTCTTTGGTCCATTGGTACACAGTCAACCTTTTTTTATTATTATTATTTTTTTCTTACTCTTTTCCTACATGTCTATTGATTTATACACCATAATAACTAATCTGACATATTTTATGCTCACATAAATTTTTCTTTCTTGGTTGAACGAATTTGTCCCATCATTCTTTTTTTTCCCTTTTCTTTCCTCTTCCGTCCACTGTTGTAAACTTTTGTTTATTGATCAAAATATTATTTTACTCTTTTATTCTTCTCCCGTCAATAGTGCACAGTGCCTTGCAAAATTCATTTTTTTCTTTCCAATGGTAGTCGGTACAGCCCTTGCTCCCCTAATAAATTATTTCTTTTGATTTGAATTTCCTTTTATAATAACATTATATTTCTAATAATATTTATTTATTGAACTTATATATATTCTATATTTTAATGATTCATAATACTAATTTTGGACAATAAATTCCTTTATAGTAGTAAATCATTGGATATTCATAGAATAATTTTTCTCCCTTAATTAGGCAATTCATATACTTCTTTGGTGGATTGAGTAGCTGTAACTTCAGTTTTGGACCCGATTTATATTGAATTTTAGATGAGTGGTAATTATAATACAAGACACGTTTTTTATTAAAATTATATTTTAAAACTTCTAGCATGGAAAAGCTTATTTTATAAACGTTTATTTAATGTTACAATACTTTTATTTCAGCAAATGAATTTTATAAAATGGTTTGTATAACTTAAATTTTATCTAAATTTTATTGTTATTTAATTTGAATGTATTACCGAAATTGGTTATTGATAATTTCCTCCACATTAGAGTTTTAGGCTTTGGGAACAAACTCTTGATATTTATTGATTTAAATATTTTCTATATTTATATTTTAAAATTATTTGCACTGGTTTGTAATTGTTTTGTCTGAAAAGAATATTACTAAAATTGTTATTTTTGGAAATTGTAATTGTTTTTATTATCTGAGATTGAATTGATTTTGTGGACTGAATTTTTCATATGGATATTGCTTTCAAACCAGTATATTACTCAGTTATCTGATTTCATCGTGAGCAATTTATATATATGTGATCTAACTCCATTGTGAGCAATATATCTATTATTTGGACTCTCCACAAATATCATATAATTATAATCGCATTCGTTGTCTTTATATGTCGTGTCATTGTATTTGCATTAGAAGCTTGCATACTGGTATCTGTGATGGAAGATATTTGGTATCTGTATTTGTTACTGGTAACGAGTTTACCAATTATTTGGCCTTTGGTAGTTTGGAATATCATGATCCATTGTACTATACCATGTGTTTTAAATTTGATTTTATTTTATTATTCTACAGCATCTATCTTTATATATATTGTTTTGTTTTGTTTATTAATACATTTTTTATATTGAATTATTTGTGAAATTTTGAAATTGACAGTATTTGTATTCTATTATAAATTGTTTGATTATTGATGTTTTGAATGTTTGAAAATATTTAAAAAATTATATGAGCGTTTGTCTATTCTTAGTCCGTTGTGTGCTGTAATTATTATTCATTGGACGTATTGTATGCTTATACCACGTCTTCTCTATTTTTTTCAGATTTAGGAAATAGATTTATGATCATTGGAGTTTAGAGAAGGTCAGACTACAAAATTTCTATTTTTATTTTGGAGTTATTTTTTGTCATATTTAAGGCAAATATAGATTAAGTTGTTATTAATCTATGTACTAATCATGACCAGTTTTGGGTCGTGACAATACCAGTTCAAAGCTCCAAGCTTTTATTGTAAGTTGTACCCACATATGATGCCTTTTGCTATGCTAATTTGCATCTTGTCCTCTTTATGAGTTCCTAAGAGACTCGCTAACAATTTCATATCTTTAGCGTCAAGTAATTATATGATAGCACACAATATTTTAGGTAGCTTGATTCCTAATCTGGCATATAACAGACAACTATTTGTACTTACTTTTTTTTTTCAAATTCTCAAATAATATTTAAATATTTTTTACCTCCAAATAATAGTTAAGCTACTAAGTTTTAGATTCAATGAACTTTACTCAAGAAAATAGAGTATATTTGAAAATTAAGATAATATTAATATATAAACTCATAAATACACAAGTTGTATATGTAATATTAATAAATATTATGAAATTTACTATGTCAAAATCAATATTTGCTATTTATTAATGTGTTTATAGTGCTGACAATTTCTAATTGGTCCCCAAAAATGTGACTTGAACCTGGAAAAAATAATAGAAGCGATCCACCTTATAATGACATTTTCAAAAAAGTGATCGGAATCAAACCAGACATGTGACCTGACTTTGTCAAATTTATTGCGTTGAAGTTGCAATTTTTTTTAGAAAAAACTATTTCTATTATGACTAGTAAGGTTTTAGTTTCATTCATAGATAAAATATACTTAATTTCATATATAAGAAATTTATATATCATGTATATAGTAAAACAAAAACATAGATTTTTGTCGACAAAAATTTTCCAGGACAAATGGTTGCTAGTTTCTTAGTTAATTTTTCTCCATTTATTTTGTTTCTCATACATGATACTTCGAATATTTTTAATTAATAAAGAAATCCGATTTTGAATTTGACTTTGACCATCCTCTACTCATCAACCAAATGCAAATAACATATTAATTAAAAAATACATAAATCAACATTTTGTACTTTTTCCATTATAATTCCTTTAACTTCAAATTTAGTACCAAGATCCATATTCATATTTTATTTGGTAATATAAAATTATAAAGATTATTGGTAAAATTCAAAACTTCACTATGTACTTTTCAACTTTTCTTGATGTGGCCCCTATACTTTTATTTCGATTATTTGGGTCATTGCACTATTATTTTGTTAACAATTGAATCCTTGTATGATATGTATGAAACTTATATTGACACTGTCGATCTACTAATACATAATTGTCTTTTATGTCTAATTTGAATTGAATATGATATGATATGGAATGAAATGTGTAATTTATATATTGTGGTCAGTTAGATTGTATATTACACAGTTCAATTTATATTGTATTCAATCCTAATTAAACATTAAAAAAAAAGACAATTTTATATTAGTATACTAATGATATTAGTCTAATTTTTAAAAAAACTATAAAAAACACTCAATTGTTGATAAAATAATAGTTACAGAGATTTAAATCATTAAAATTGTTACAGGCTGTAAATAGATGTCAATATTTTAATTAGTATAGCTTCCTAAATCTGGATTTAAGAAATATTTCATTCTCTTCTATGTATTTCATGATATCAAAGCATTAGAGAGTGGAATTTGGCTTTGGAAACGAAATTCTCCAGAATTTGGGTTATCTACAATCTGGCAAATTAGGGTTCCTTGTAGTCACCACTGGCCTAAAGAGGAACACGACCAGTTCGGTCTCCGCTCAAAATCGGCATTTAACAAGTATGCAGGTAATACATCTTAGAAGTTAGTTCTTATCTCTACAGAAGGTTTTGTCAAGTTTTTTCAGTACCAAGAATCATTGAAGTCTTCATCTACTCCGGTTACTGTTATTGTCGATTCAGGTAAATCCAATGCATGTATTATTCTCACCTCCTCCAAAAGGGTTAGTGCTTTTGGTGCCACAGATCATATGACAAGTAACTATAGCTTTTTTCTACTTTCCAATCGCATAAATTCATCTTTAATGTCACCTTAGCAGATGAGTCATCATCTTCTCTTTTTGGATATGACATATTTAATCCGACTCTTTTGCTTTCTCTTACATCTGTTCTTCACTTACCTCAATTATTTTTCAATATGAATACTATAAATCAAATTACTCACACTTTTAACTGTTGTATCTCATTTTTTTCCTGATTATTGTTTATTATGACAAAGAAGAGTATTGGTAAAGGACATGAGTCAGAAGGTTTCTACATTCTTGACACCCAAATACCTAGATTTATTGTCTACTCAGGAGTTGCATCCCATTTTTAGGCGCACTGTCGGTTGAGGTATCACTCTCTTCCTTCACTCAAGAAATTGTCCACAATTTAGTAGGATATCTTTTTTAGATTGTGAGTCGTGTCAGTTTGCTAAACACCATCATTTTAGTTCAAGTCCAAAAGTCAATAAAATAGTCACTTTTTCTTTTGAGTTAGTTTATTTTGATGTTTGGGATCCTTATCCAGTTCAGTCTAAATCAGGATTTTAAGTATTTTGTAATTTTCTTGGATATTCTCGTTTGCAAAAATGGTATAGGTGTTATTGTTCTAATCTTAATATGTACCTTATATCTGCCGATGCTACTTTCCTATAAGAAACACTATATTTTTCATCTTCTGTTCAAGTACGTCAGAGAGAGGATGATGATTGGTTAGTCTACACTATAAAATCCTCCGAACCAATTTCTGACTCAGCTCCTGCCAAGCCCACTATTCTTCAAGTCTACTCCAGATGATAGCATCCTCTTGATCCATGTCCTACACCTAAGACTGCACAAAAATTAACCAAATTGACCAAAACGAAAATCATGATTTTTGTGGTTTCATGGATTATTAAGGTTTTAAAAGTTATATAAACTGATTTTTTTGTTTGGTTTTGGATTAAAAAATACAAATCCAATAAAACCGAACCGAACCCATATTATATGGTCTCTTTTAATATATATATTTGTATAAAATTTTATCTAATTTAATTATTTTCTTTTGCTAGTAGAATTTTTAGGATCAACTGTTAAACCTAATTTGAAACAAGCTATTTTTGATGGATGAATGCTTTGGAGCACCATGATTGAGTAAGAATTTATTTTACTAATCTACAAATTATATTTTAAATTTTCTAGAAGTTCAAGTAGTGTAATAAATTTTTATATTTTGAATGATATTTATATTGTTATTTTGATCATGATTTTAAGTTAATATTTATCCAATTTTTATGATATTTTAATTTTTTTTATTTTATTCACTTATTTATTTATCAAACCGACCAAACCAAATCCAAATATTATTGGTTTGGATATATTTAGTAGTATTTGGTTTGGTTAAAAGTTGAAATATTTAAAAACCAACTTTATTGGTTTGATTAAAATTTTTTTTCTAAACTGACCAAACCAAACCATGAACATGACTACCTGCACTAGCTCTTTCACCATCAAATTCTGCATCAAGTGATGATCCTTTCATCGCTTTATGGAAAGGTAAACGCCAATGTACTTATCATATTTTATCTTTTATTTATTATCATCACTTGTCACCATCTTCTTATTCATTTGTTACATCTCTTGATTTTATCACTATTCCTAAAACTATTCATGAAGCTTTGTCCCATCATGGATGACATAATGCAATGCCAGAGGAAATGAATGCTTAAGATGACAATGGTACTAGGAAGTTGATTGATTTACCTTCAGGGAAACAAGTTATTGGATGCAAATGGGTGTTCACAGTTAAAGTCAATCCTGATGGGTCAATTGCTTGCTTAAAGGCTCGTCTTATTGCTAAATGCAATATTCAAACCTATGGAGTGGATTATTCTAACACTTTTTTCTCCTATTGCTAAAATGACATCTATCAGGTTGTCTATTTCTATGACAGCTACTCATATTTGGCCTTTGTATCAGCTTGATATGAAGAATATTTTTCTCCATGGTGATCTCTAAGAGGAAGTTTATATGGAACAACCTTCGAGGTTTGTTGCTCATGGGGGTATGGAAAAATTTGTCATCTTAACAAATCTTTGTATGGCCTAAAACAAAGTTATCGAGCTTGGTTTGACAAGTTTAGTCATGCAGTTAAGCAAATTAGGATGCTAAAATGTAAATCTGATCATTGTCTTTTAAAAACAATCTAAAGCTGGAGTTATTTTGCTAGTTGTGTATATTGATGACATTGTTATTATTGGAAGTGACATTGTGGGAATCTCATCTCTAAAGTCTTTTCTTCATACTTAGTTTCACACTAAAGACTAAGGGATGTTGAAGTATTTCTTGGGTGTTAAAATTACGAGTAAAAAATGCATTTTCCTATCTTAAAGAAAATATGTGCTCGACTTATTGTCTGAATCAAAAAAATTGGGGACAAAGCCTTTAAGTACTCCAATGATTCCTAATGTGCAACTTACAAATAATGGTGAATTATTTGAAGATCCTGAGAAGTATAGAAGATTACAGTGACTCGTCCATATATTGCATATTCTATTAGCGTTGTGAGTCAATTTAAGTCCTCACCAACAGTTCACCATTAGACAGCCTTAGAACAAATTTTGTATCACTTGAAAGGGGCTTATAGATGTGGTATTTTATATGCGAATCATGGACACTCATATTGAGTGTTTCTCATATGCAGATGGGGCAGATTCAAATGTACATAGAAGATCCACATTAAGCTATTATGTCTTTATTGGAGGAAATTTGGTTTCATGGAAGAATAAGAAGTAAAATGTTACATCACGTTCATGTGCAGAATCAGAATATCGAGCCATGACACAATCTGTATATGAGATCACGTGGATGTATCAACTCTTCACTGAGATAGGTCTTAAGATTACAGTACCGATAAAATTGTGGTGTGATAATCAAATTGTCCTTCATATTGCATCTAATCTCGTTTTTCATAAACAAACGAAACATATTGAAATTGATTGCCACTTTGTTTGTGAAAAACTACAAGGCTTGATTTCCGCAGAATATGTGAAGATGGGAGAACAATTGGGAGATATTTTCACTAAAGCTTTAAATAAAGGTTGGATTGATTATCTTCATAACAAGCTAGACATAATTAATATTTATGCTCCAGCTTGAAAAGGAATGTTGCAGGCTGTAAATAGGTATTAATATCTTAATTAGTATAGTATCCTAATTAGTATAGTTTTCTAATTAGAGTATAGCTTTTGTATATTTTTTATGTAACCCTATTTATCAATTGATATAAGAAATATTTCATTCTCTTCTATGTGTTTCAAAAATAACAGTAAAAGATTCACATCGAAAATATTCAAAAACTATAAGTGTCAAATTATGAGTTTTACAAGATTATTCATAGTTTATTAAAAATTGACCTAATACAAACGAAAGAAATGAAATTTCCACCTAATTTTATGACAATTATCAAAGTGCTTTCTAAACTTTGTTTGGTTTAATTCCATAATAATAAAAAATTCTCTTATCTGTAGTTGAATTCCATGATAGCATTCATTTCAAACAAAAAAAATTATTATTTAATATAAATATGCATTAAAAAAAATTCAAAATAAAATGAATTATATGTTTGATATGTCCAAGAAATACATTTCTATATTTACTATTGCAATTTTGTGTCTTTGTATTGTATTTATCTACTTCTATGTGCGTGTGTTTATTTGTATCTATATCTCTTTGTATATACTCTCCATTACATGACATAATATTCCATGAATATATTTCAATCTGGTGGTGGAGAAAGTATACAATGCAAATCATGTTTTGAAACTCCTAAACTTTCGTGCAAAGAATTGATACTCTTGAACTTTGATTGTCACATTAAATTTCTAAATAATAATTATTTTTTTTGCATCAAATCGATATTGGACAGCAAAAATCGAAAAGAATGTCAATAAAACAGATACAAAAGGCAAGTTATGTTTTTTTTTTAAATTAAAAAAGGTAAGTTATGTTAAGCGATAAGAATTTTTTTTTCTTTAAGCAAAAAAAATTATGCATAGTAAATTAATTTTTTTTTATTTCTTCTTTGAGACATACAAAACCATAAAAAGAAAAAAAAAAGATTCAGATTTCAAAAATACATTTCAATATAACAATAAACAATATATGACATTTAATTTCATTTTTGCCATCCAATAAGAGCTTGAAAATAATAAGTATTCAAGGAATCAATGAGACAAATTCAAAATTCAAAAGCTTAATAGCCAAAACACGAAAAGTTCAAAAACTTGAAGATTATAATTTTCTACATAAAATTTCCAAAAATGCATTGTATAACTAACTTAATGTTTGAGGAGATACTAGATTTACAGAATTCAATGACAATCCTACTAGACACTCAAAATTGTAAATAACAATCATTTCATCCACCAACATCACAAAAATAGTGCATGCTTTAGAAAAGGAGAAACTAGAACTAAATTGTATACTTATTTTTGCTAGAAAATATTTGTGATAACTTCAAAAATATCTCTAACGTTTCACCTTGTTTTCACATAGAAACGTAACATTTTTTTTTCAATTAGACACAATAAGTTTCCGTTTTATGTTTTTCATTTGAACCATTTTGTCAACTTTTCCATCGATGGGTAATGGAATGCTGATGTGACATCTTCATAGGGCCCATGTGATCCAATGTGGCAAACCATGTCATGCAACAGCTCATCTCCGCCTTCTAACCCTATATTGTCATGTTATTTTGCCTCAGGTCTAAAAACTCTTGCTCTTTCAGATCTAAATACTATTTGGGAATATATTTCTTTTTAAGTTGCATTAAGAAAAAGTCCCAAGTGGGAGGAACTGGGGTCTAAGGCCTTCTTTTTACTGTCCTCCACCAATCCTGTGCCCCTTCCTGTAACAGAGACACTACATATCTATACTTCTACTATGTGGTGCAATTCATATCCTCAAACACTCGTTCAGTCCTCTCAAGCCAATATTCTGCTGTCGTAGCATCATCCTTTTTATGCCCAAAAAAATCAGTGGCTCCCAATTTGCGGAGTGTGTCAAACCTTAACTCTGTAATAGTAGGTCTGGTTGTTCTTCGTAGAATCTCCGCTATATCCTCAAGCAATCTCTCTCTCTCTCTTGCCCTGCAGGTGAGACCTGCCTGTCTTGTCTAATGGATGACCCTAGCTGCCTGTTGTTGTGAGGGACGATATGAAGAATCTGTACTAAATAGCTCATTTAAATCAGGAATCTCGTCCCTTGGTCGTGGCATTCTCAACGTTCATTCATCCTAAAATTTAGAACAGTGGCCCACATTAAAAAGCAATAGCAGTAATAACTTAAGGTTATAAAACATTTAAAATCGATGTATATGCATGTGCATGCATTTTCTTAATTCTATCCCACTTCTGTCCTAAAACCGCCTAAACCGTGCTTTGATACCACTAAATGTAACATCCCCTTACCCTCCTACGTCACAGTCAGGTAAGGTGATACCACCGACTGCCTGTATAAATAAATTTGTATATATATATGTATAATAAACTCTCTCACTGAGTTTTAAACTCAGTGGTGCAATGATGTATAATAATAATCATCATTTTAAATGAATATATATATATATATATATATAATTGAAAATCATTGAATTTTTTTTTAAAACAATACATTTAACAACAATTATACTTGTATAAATAAATTAGCGTAAACATTTTCAATAAATGGGAGTAACAGTAAAAAAAAAAATTTGAATATAATTTTGTTCATATGTCAAATTATAAGCATGTACTTAAAACGCAACACTACATCTATTTATTAAAATAAAACTTTTGTAAGCCCATATATTAAGACGTCGTAGACCCAATACTAGAAAAACACGGGGTACCATCAATCGACGGAAAAGTTAAAGTCCAAGAAACTCACAGGATCGTGGTCAAATCATAACCTCTCAGCTGATCTAAGATAACCACAAGATCAGTCTCAATCCAAGATAACCACAGGATCATAATATATATTTATATAACATGTTTGGTCCAAGATAATCACAGGATCAGGGTTAAATCATAACCCCACAGCTAATCCAAGATAACCACAGGATCAGTCAATACATCTCATGACCAAGATAACCACAGATCATGAAGTTCCTACCCTATTGGCTATCCAAACAACAGGCCAAAAGATGTTAAGTTCGAGTGGTCAAAAAAATGTCAAAATAGTTTTGACCGGCTGAAGGCTTTGTTGACAGAGGCACCAGTTCTGACGCAACCCATTTCAGGGAAGGATTTTGTGGTATACAGTGACGCCTCACGAAATGGTTTAGGCTGTGTATTGATGCAAGAAGACAAAGTGATAGCATATGCCTCTAGACAACTAAAGCCCCATGAGTTGAATTATCCCACGCATGATCTGGAATTGGCAGCTATTGTGTTTGCTTTAAAGATTTGGCGACACCATCTGTATGGAGAGAAAAGTTATATTTATACATACCACAAGAGTTTAAAGTATTTACCTTCACAGAGAGAGCTTAATCTCAGACAAAGACGGTGGATAGAATTGATTAAAGATTACAATTGTGTGATAGACTATCACCCAGGGAAGGCAAATGCAGTGGTCGATGCTTTGAGTCGAAAGACCCTAGCATAATTGCGGATTCAACCTACTTTGCTTCAGAAAATTAAAGAAGCTCAAAGGCAGGACCCCAAACTGTGTGAAATAATTACAACTATACATAAGGGAGATAGAACTGATTATTCTGTAGAATCTGATGGCAGTGTGTATTTTAAAAGCAGATTATGTGTACCTGATAAGGCAGAACTGAAGCAGGAGGTATTAAAGGAGACACACAAATCAGTTTATTCTATACACCCAGGTAGTAATAAGATTTACCAAGAGTTGAAAGTATGTTATTGGTGGCCTGGTATGAAGAAAGACATCACTGAATTTACTACCAGATGTTTGACTTGTCAACAAGTGAAAGCGGAACATCAATTACCTTCAAGACTGTTATAGTCTATCTCTATACCAGAGTGGAAGTGGGAAAGAGTCACAATGGACTTTTTATCCAGCTTACCACTGACCCAGAGTAAACATGATGTTGTACGGGTAATTGTGGATAGATTGACCAAATCATCACATTTTCTACCTATACGGATGAACTATTCTTTAAGCAAGTTAGCAGAATTATACGTGCATGAGATAGTTCGATTCCATGGTGTGCCAATGTCTATCATTTCCGACAGAGATACCAGATTCACCTTTCAGTTTTGGAAGAGCTTTTAGGAAGCATTAGGCACTCGACTCAATTTTAGCTCAGTTTTTCATCCCCAAACAGATGGTCAATCAAAGAGGGTGATCCAGCTACTAGAAGACATGCTACGAAGCTGTGTGATATTTGAAGGTAGCTGGGACAAATACGTGCCTTTGATGGAGTTTGCTTATAATAACAGTCATCAGAGTAGTATCGGCATGGCTCCCTATGAAGCTCTATATGGACGGAAATGTCGAACTCCAATTTATTGGACAGAACTCAGTGAACGGAAGATGGTAGGACCAGAGTTGATCCAACAGATTGACGAAAAGGTCAGAATCATCAGGGACAGGCTTAAGGCAGCTAGTGACAGACAAAAATCCTATGCAGACTTGAAGCGAAAAGATATAGAGTTTGCAGTAGGTGACAATGTGTTCTTGAAGGTGTCCCATCGGAAGAAAGTGCTCCGTTTTGGCAAAAAGGGCAAGCTGAGTCCCAGGTTCATAGGCCCTTATGAAGTACTAGAACGAGTGGGACCAATGGCATATAGATTAGCCTTACCTCCAGAATTAGATAGAATTCATAACGTGTTTCACTTATCTATGCTCGGAGGTATAGGTCCGATCCATCTCATGTCATTCCTGTGGAAAGTATAAAGGTACAATCAGATTTAACATATGAAGAAGAACCAGTAGCCATACTAGCAAAAGAAGTGAAGCAACTCAGGAACAAACAAATACCTCTAGTGAAAATCCTTTGGCGTAGTCACACCGTCGAGGAGGCAACGTGGGAAAGCAAGAAGATCATGCGGAGCCAATATCCACAACTCTTTTATGATGACCAATCATGTACGATTTCGTGGACAAAATATTTTAAGGGGGAGAGAATTGTCACGTCCATCAATTTAGGTCAAGGTTGACACAGATGTTTCGTGACCAGAAGCGTCAGTCTTACCGGAAATCGTGCGCGTGCGGGACCGGAATTGAGTCAATATGACCGAAGTCTAGATTGTAACCGAAAATAAATGAGAGATTTTATTTTAATCACGTAACACTTAAATTTTCACGAAAATCAACGAAAATGATGTCAGAACTGTAAAATATGCGATTTTGCACTGTCATAAAATCATGAACGGAGCATACCAAGACGTAAAAAATATTAAGGCGGACTCTCAGGTACAATTTGGTGTCAAAACTCAATTGTTTAGTGCACCAAATTAAAGAAATAAAATTTAACTTGAGGTACCGTAAAAAAATACCCTAAAAATGCGATTTTTGCTCCGGTACTCCGATTTTGAAACCGAACATACCGAAATATAGACAAAATTAATTCATGAATAATGGTATAATTAATTGTTGAAAATTTATTTATTTCGGGCTTGGAATTAATGGATTTAACAATTATGGAGAAAATGAATTAAAATAATAATAATAATAATAATAATAATAAAAAGAAAAGAAGTGGAATTTATTTCCATTTCATATATTACAAAATTAAATTCATTTATAAATTATCAGTATTATAAATAATTGCATAAACCTAATTTATCGTCTTCTCGCGTCTGCAGACTCTTTTCCTTTACCTAATGTTGGCGCTTGTGTCGAATGTGCGCCTAATAAAATTATATTTAACTGTCAAATATTTAGAAGTGTAATATTCTTCCAAATAGCGAAAATCTATTTATTTCTAAAATTTAACCCAGCGCCGCTCACGTTAATTTACGAGTATAAATTTTATATTTCTTTTGAAATCTACTAACTTATTATTTACTATAGTCAATTTATTCATTATCTTTATTTATTTAAATCTTCATTTAACCCAACAATTAATTCAACTATTTTGTTTTCTTGTTTAAATTACATTTTTCACTAATTGATTTAATTTAATTAATTAATTTTTTTATTATTACTAATTCATAATATTATCTAAATTCTATTCATTAAGTTTTGGTCCAATTTTTATTTAATTATGTATTTATTTTTTTATTTTTAATTTCATTAACTTAATTAACTTCCATTTAACATTAATCAATTTAATTTACTTTATTATACACAATTATCTCTCAAACCATTTTAAAATTTTCGGTTATTTTTTTTTCAAATCTTGTTTAGTTAATTAAATTTTTCCTTCCTTAATTTTGATTTACACAACATCACCCTACTTTTCTCTATCATTCTCGGTCAAATCTCTAACCCACCATCAAATTACCATTTCCTTAACACAAAGTTAAAACCTACTTTTAAATGTTATCTCACGTTCACGGTATTTATTCCAAAATAGACTCCTTATTTCTTCATTTCCAACATAATTCCCAACTTCAACAACAATCATTACAAATAAATTTTGAAGTTTATGAAAGGAAACAAATCCAAATGATATATACAAGATAAGAAAGTTTAAGTTCTCGGGTACATGGAAAAATAAGAATTAAAGCCAAAATAAAATTTTTCACCTAGAAATAATCTCCTTTAACCCGTGGCTACCTTAGTCTCCAATCATGCAAAGCCTTCAAAATTTTCGAGCTTCCCTTGGCCGAGCTTTAAGCCTCACCTCCCTTCACTTGTTGCTTCGTTTTTTGGAGAGGAACAAATGGAAGATGAAAGTAGGAGGAAAGAAGAAGAAAAACATAAGAGAGATGGAAGAAGGAAAAAGAAGTTCGGTTTTGAAAAAGGAAAAGAGAGAGAAGAGTGAAAATGAAAGGAGGAAGAAGAAATAACTTGGGATGTGAGGGATGGTTAGGAATTGTTTAGATGAATAAAATTTAGAAAAGTGAGAGAGGATTGCCGACCACTACTTCAATTAACTCAAGAAAGATTTTTTGTTTTTATTAATTAACTTGTAAGAATGGGGAACATCAACATGTGACATTATCTTTTTTAATGGAGAGATGTCTTTCATCTCTTCTTTTCATGGCCTTATGGCCGAATTCCACTTCTTTTTTTATTATTATTATTATATTATTATTATTTTAATTCATTTTCTCCACAATTGTTAAATCTATTAATTCCAAGCCCGGAATAAATAAATTTTTAACAATTAATTATACCATTATTCATGATTTAATTTTCTCTATATTTCGGTGTGTTCAGTTTCAAAATCGGATTACTGGAGCAAAAATTGCATTTTTCCGGTACCGAAAATTAAATTTTATCTCTTTAATTTGGTGTCCTAAACAATTGAGTTTTGACACAAAATTGTACCTGGGAGTCCGCCTTAATATTCTTTACGTCTTTGTATGATCCGTTCACGATTTTATGACAGTGCTAAAATCGCATATTTTACAGTCCTCACATCATTTTCGTCAATTTTAGTGAAAATTTCAGTGTTACGTGATTAGAATAAAATCTCTCATTTATTCTCGGTCTCAATTTAGACTTCGGTCATATCGACTCAATTCTGGTCCTTCACGCGCACGATTTTCGGTAAGACCGGCGCGTCTGGTCGCGAAACATCCGTGTCGACCGTGACCTAAATTGATGGACGTGACAATTCTCTCTCCCTTAAAAGATTTCATCCACGAAATCGTACCTGATTGGTCATCATAGAAGAGTTGTGGATATTGGCTCCGCATGATCTCCTCGCTTTCCCACGTTGCCTCCTCGATGGTGTGACTATGCCAAAGGATTTTCACTAGAGGTACCTGTTTGTTCCTGAGTAAACGGAAGATGATAGGACCAGAATTGATCAAACAAACTGAGGAAAAGGTCAGAATCAGCAAGGACAGGCTTAAGGCAGCTAGTGAAAGACAAAAATCCTATGCAGACTTGAAGCGAAAAGATATAGAGTTTGCAGTAGGTGACAATGTGTTCTTGAAGGTCTCCCCTTGGAAGAAAGTGCTCCGTTTTGGCAAAAAGGGCAAGCTGAGTCCGAGGTTCATAGGCCCTTATGAAGTACTAGAATGAGTGGGACCAGTGGCATATAGATTAGCCTTACCTCCAGAATTGGATATAATTCATAACGTGTTTCACGTATCTATGCTCAGGAGGTATAGGTCTGATCCATCTCATGTCATTCCTGTGGAAAGTATAAAGGTACAACCAAATTTAACATATGAAGAAGAACCAGTAGCCATACTGGCAAGAGAAGTGAAGCAACTCAGGAACAAACAGGTACCTCTAGTGAAAATCCTTTGGCGTAGTCACACCGTCGAGGAGGCAACGTGGGAAAGCGAGAAGATCATGCGGAGCCAATATCCACAACTTTTCTATGATGACCAATCAGGTACGATTTCGTGGAAGAAATTTTTTAAGAGGGAGAGAATTGTCATGTTCGTCAATTTAGGTCACGGTCGACACGGGTGTTTCGTGACCAGACGCACCGGTCTTAACTGAAATCGTGTGCATGCAGACCGGAATTGAGCCGATATGACCGAAATCTAAATTGGAACCGAGAATAAATGAGAGATTTTATTTTAATCACATAACGCTGAAATTTTCACAAAAATCGACGAAAATGATGTCAGGACTGTAAAATATGCGATTTTTGCACTGTTATAAAATCGTGAACGGAGCATACTGAGACGTAAAGAATATTAAGGCGGACTCCCAGGTACAATTTAGTATAAAAACTCAATTGTTTAGGGCACCAAATTAAAGAGATAAAATTTAATTTTCGGTACTGTAAAAATACCCGGAAAAATGCGATTTTTGCTCCAGTACTCCAATTTTGAAACCGAACATACCGAAATGTAGAGAAAATTAATTCATGATTAATGGTATAATTACTTGTTGAAAATTTATTTAATCTAGGATTGAAATTAATGGATTTAACAATTGTGGAGAAAATGAATTAAAATAATAATAATATAATAATAATAATAATAATAACAACAAAAAAAAGGAGTGGCATTTGGCCATAAAGCCATGAAAAGAAAAGATGAAAGACATCTCTCCATTAAAAAGACAATGTCACATGTTGATGTTCCTCATGCTTACAAGTTAATTAATAAAAAAAAATCTTGAATTAATTGAAGTAGTGGTCGGTCATCCTCTCTCACTTTTCTAAATTTTCTTCATCTAAACAAATCCAAATCATCCCTCACATCCCAAGTTATTTCTTCTTCCTCATTTCATTTTCACTCTTCTCTCTCTCTTTTCCTTTCTCAAAACCGAACTTCTTTTTCCTTCTTCCATCTCTCTTATGTTTTTCTTCTTCTTTCCTCCTACTTTCATCTTCCATTTGTTCCTCTCCAAAAAATGAAGCAACAAGTGAAGGGAGGTGAGGCTTAAAGCTCGGCCAAGGGAAGCTCGAAAATTTTGAAAGCTTTGCATGATTGGAGACTAAGGTAGTCACGGATTTAAGGAAATTATTTCTAAGTGAATATTTTTATTTTGGCTTTAATTCTTGTTTTTCCATGTACCCGAGAACTTAAACTTTCTTATCTTATATATATCATTTGGATTTGTTTCCTTTCATGAACTTCAAAATTTATTTGTAATGATTGTTGTTGAAATTGAAGTTGGAAATTATGTTGGAAATGAAGAAATAAGGAGTCTATTTTGGAATGAATACCGTGAATGTGAGATAGCATTTAGAAGTAGGTTTTAACTTTGTGTTAAGGAAATGGTAATTTGATGGTGGGTTAGAGATTTGACCGAGAATCATAGAGAAAAGTAGGGTGATGTTGTGTAAATCAAAATTAAGGAAGGAAAAATTTAATTAACTAAACAAAAATTGAAAAAAAATAATAATAATTAACCGAAAATTTTAAAATGGTTTGAGAAATAATTGTGTATAATAAAGTAAATTAAATTGATTAATGTTAAATGGAAGTTAATTAAGTTAATAAAATTTAAAATAAATTAAAAATAAAAAATAAATACATAATTAAATAAAAATTGGACCAAAACTTAATGAATAGAATTTAGATAATATTATGAATTAGTAATAATAAAAAAATTAATTAATTAAATTAAACCAATTAGTGAAAAAAGTAATTTAAGCAAGAAAACAAAATAGTTGAATTAATTGTTGGGTTAGATGAAGATTTAAATAAATAAAGATAATTAATAAATTGACTATAGTAAATAATAAGTTAGTAGATTTTAAAAGAAATATAAAATTTATACCCGTAAATTAACGTGAGCGACGCTGGATTAAATTTTAGAAATAAATAGATTTTCGCTATTTGAAAGAATATTACACTTCTAAATATTTGACAGTTAAATATAATTTTATTAGGCGCACATTCGACACAAGCGCCAACATCGGGTAAAGAAAAAAAGTCTGCAAACGCGACAAGACGATAAATTAGGTTTGTGCAATTATTTATAATACTGATCATTTATAAATGAATTTAATTTTATAACACATGAAATGGAAATAAATGAGTTTGAGAATAGTTTTGTGTGTGTGTGTGTATATATATATATATATATATATATATATATATATATATATGTAAGTTTTAATTATTTATTTTATGAAAGTTAATATATTTTGGCTCACGTATTAGCCTAGATTTGGCTCAGGGATCTGTTGGCATGACAATAGGGTAACAACTATATGTTCTGTGGTTATCTTGGTCATGAGAGGTATTGACTGATCTTGTGGTTATCTTGGATTATCTGTGGGATTATGATTTAACCCTGGTCCTGTGATTATCTTGGACCAAACATGTTATATAAATATATATTATGATCTTGTGGTTATCTTGGATCGAGACTGATCTTGTGGTTATGTTAGATCAACTGACGAGTAATGATTTGACCTCGATCCTGTGAGTTTCTTGAACCTTAACTTTTCTGTCGATTGACGGTACCCCGTGTTTCCCTAGAATTGGGTCTACGGCGTCTTAATATATGGGTTTACAAAAGTTTTATTTTAATAAATAGATGTAGTGTTGCGTTTTAAGTACGTGCTTATAATTTGACATATGAATAAAATTATATTCAAAAAAAAATTTACTGTTACTCTCATTTATTGAAAATGTTTATGCCAATTTATTTATACAAGTATAATTGTTTTTAAATGTATTGTTTTAAAAAAAATCAATGATTTTCAGTTATATATATATATATATATATATATATATATATATATATATATATATATAGTCATTTAAAATGATGATTATTATTATATATCATTGCACCACTGAGTTTAAAACTCAGCGCGGGAGTTTATTTTTCTTTCGTGCAGGTATCAGGACGAGTGTTAAAAGCGGCAAGTTATCTGAATGTGCCGCTAGTCCAGTGAGTCCCACAAATAGAGCAGAGTAACAGTAGCAGTCATCCAAATAGGGTTGGTTCCTTTTTGTAACCACTTATATATATGGATATAAACAGTCTGTAGATATTTATGACCAGTTATGGTCATATGGACTATATGTGTAAAAATAAATATGTAAATTAAAGTTTTATTTTTTTATGCATATATAATATATGAATATAGGATGATATATATATATATATATATATATATATATATATATATATATAGTCATTTAAAATGATGATTATTATTATACATCATTGCACCACTGAGTTTAAAACTCAGCGCGGGAGTTTATTTTTCTTTCGCGCAGGTATCAGAATGAGGGTTAAGAGCGGCGATTTATCTGAGTGTGCCGCTAGTCCAGTGAGTCCCACAAATAGAGTAAAGCAGCAGTGGCAGTCATCCAGATAGGGTTGATTCCTTTTTGTAACCACTTATATATATATGCATATAAACATTCTGTAAATATTTATGACAAGTTATGGTCATATGGACTATATGTGTAAAAATAAATATGTAAATTAAAGTTTTATTTTTTTTTATGCACATATGATATGTGAATATAGGGTGATATATATATATATATATATATATATATATATATATATATATATATATATATATATTTATACAGGCAGTCAGTGACATCACCTTACCTGACTATAACGTAGGAGGGTAAGGGGTGTTACATAAATTCTCTCTCCTCTCCCAATTTTCCCTCTTTCTCATTGTTCATGAAAAAAAAACCCTAATTTTCCATAGGAAAAAAAAACCATCACTGGATCCTTCTTCTTCTTCTTGCCAACTTGCTTGGCCATAATCAACATTGGAAAAACTAGTGCAGCTCACAAGCCAGGCATCGATCATTCGCCTTAGTGTCGTGTCTCTGAAGTTAAAATTCCTCATCTCTTAATGCTTGGACCCATACAAATTATCGTGGCAAACAAAAATAGCAACAATTCATAGGTTTTGTTCAAGCTATTGACAAGAATGTTGTGGGTAAGTTTTTGTTTCTTTGTTTTCATTAGATTTGTGATTTGGATTCTTGAATATGGCTATAATAAGGAGTTTTTTTATGTCACGTTCCATGTGTTTTAAAATTATTTTAATTTTCTGTGTTTTTGTTACTTCCATTGGCTTAAATCCTAGTTTCTTATGTGTTTTTGGCACTTCCATGCAAGATTTGAGATGGCTTCATCAATATCAGCCATTGATGTGTTTTTGGTATTATAATATTAATGTCTCGTGGAGTGTGATTAATTGTGTTGTGGATTTAATGCTTATGATATGTTTGTTAGAATGCCTCAATGAGGTTAAAAAAGAAAGAAGGAAAGAAAGAGAGGGAACTAAGAGAGAAAATACTTAACGTCAAAATGGTTCTACTAATGTGGCAAGTGTATCTTCGCCACATTGGACGTGTGGAGCCCACTGAAGATGCAACATCAGCATTTTGTTACCCATGAATGGAAAAGTTTGACAGAATAATTCAATTGAAAAAAAATTGGAACTTGTCGTATTCAATTGAAAAAAAAAAAATTGCCTATATATTTGGAAACATGATAAAAAGTTAGGAGTATTTTTGAAGTTATCCTAAAATAATTATCAAATCAAATTGAATCCACCACCAAGCACATATTGGAACAAGCAAAACAAAATTACACCCAATAAAAACTGAATGATTGGTGCTCTCAATAGAGAAAATACAGTTGTCCACAGAAGGATGGAATTTGCTTGGTGCATTTGGGAATGCATTTCTTTGGTCAAAGACTCAAGAGTTAAGACACAAGGAACACAAATTCAATCCGACAGTGAAATACAAAAATAGAACCAACAGTTAAACGAAGGCCAAAGCAACTACTTTAAATAGGCAAAAAAAGGCACAGTGAATTTAAGATTAGCATATCACTGAAGCATTTACATAAGGCAACTCATATGCAACCTGACATAAAAGGAGCTTATGAGAATATCTATTCTAGATTTTCATTTAAAACAAATCAACATTTTGGATATGGAACTTAATGCATTGACCACAGGGTAGAGCCAATCAATATCCCAGCATACAGAATACGGTTGATGGCATTGTGAAGGACTGTGTTTATATATGTATATATATAATGTCTGCAACAGCCATTTGGAAAACATACAGGTAATCCGTGACGGCTACTGCACTTTTTAAAACCCACATGTTCCAGAGTTTACCTCAATTTTTGCCAACATTTTTTTTAAAGCTTTTTGAAGCTTTCAAGCATGAATAGCTCCAAATTGCAGAAAATAATAGAAATTTGAGCACCATTCAAATTCTAAGATATTTTAATTTATTCTTTTTTTCTCAGTCAAATAAAAACATTTGCAGCTGTGCTTACTGCAGCTTTTCTTCGATACACATGGGCAAGACGCAATTTAAAACTATTTTTTGACATCTAAGGAATACACAGTGTTGAGTGTTATCAAAAACCTAATCCTATTATAAAAGTAAAGTAGGGGCTAATAGGTTCAACCCTATCATAAAATTATTTTGCATTGTGTTTAGATTTAGGCCTCTGGTACCTACTACCCAAATTCAATTATGTACAAAGATGCCGAATACACGCAACCTAATCATGTTAGCAGGGACTTGTAATTTATGTTATACTAAATTATGAGCTGTATGTTATTAGCATTTACTATTGAGTAGAATAAAAACATTGTCTTAGATTGGATTTCTATCTTAATTAATTTGATATTTAAAATTTTTATAATTCACTTGATGTTTGTAGATTTTAAGTTCATAGAGTTTTTTTTAAAAAAAAAAAAAAACTTGTGTTGTGAAGGTTTATATTGGCACCCTATCTTTTACTTTTTTTCTTCTTTTTTTTTTGCCCTAAAAGATCCTAAAATTTCATCTCTTTTTCAATTCAATTAAAAATTTAGTACAAATTTAATGTTTGGAAGAATATCTATTTAGTCACTAGAAATTAAAGTTTGATAGTCATATTACCAGTTAAAATGATTATTTGGTGGTACTTAAAAGAGAGAGAGAGAGAGGAAAAAAAAAAAGCAAGGTTGTTATTTTTTCTGTTGAGATGTGCTTTTGACATTAACTAGGTTTTATTTCCTCACAATTCAGGTTTTTGCTAGCATTGTGAAGGGTTTGATACCCACTTCAAGTTTGATTATGAGTAAAAGAACAATATAGGGACATATTGAAATTTTTTTTGAAAATTTAGTTGCTAAATTAAACTAAAAGTGCAGTTCTTGTATTAAATATTGAGTATAATTATGCAACAATCAGTTGTGATAATATTGTCACAGATGTTACAAAATTGATACAGTTAAAAGTTTCCAACAAAAAAAAAAGGTAAAAGTCCATTTTTTTTTGGGGTCATTATGCAAATTTTTTTCCCTCTGTTTTTGTTAATATTTTGAGGAGAAAAAGTGTTAAATGGATAGTAATCCGGTATGGTAGCATAAAATTAATGTCATTTGGATTTGGAATAGGTACGTGTAATAAAAGAGTAATTATAATTAGGTTTAAGAGAATCTATAGTGTCAAATGGATTCAAAAACAAGTCAGGCAATTTTTTTGAGTACTCCGCCCGCTGCCATCCTTGTGCACACTTTTAAGAAATGAATGTATCTAGCATAAGGATTCAGTAATCTAATCCTGTAAAGCATAATGCTTAAACTGAAGGATGAATTTGAAGAAAGACTTACTTTATTAAAGAGATAGAACCAGTGAGAAGAATGGTTGTTCAGCTTTCTTTGTTTAGCTTGTCTTCCCTTTTCCCTCCAACATATTTCACTTCTATCACACTCAATGGAGATTTTGTTCCATATGTCAACTAGCCAATACGGAAGATGTCCTTGTCTAATTTCTTAGTATCTGCAGCATAAGACCCATCAGATATATTGCTTATAGTTTCTGTGAATAGTAGAAATAGTAGCTAACATGCAATGCGAGAGAGAGAGAGAGAGAGAGAGAGAAGCTTACACGACCAATCAACAAGCAATATTGTTTGCAAATACCAGTGGTGTACGGACATAATTACAGCATTTCTAGATTCTGAATGAATTCAACTGGAACTTTTCCAAGGAAAAAAAAATTGCCTCCAATTCTTTGATTTTATGGAAAGTTTTGTTCAATACAAACTAGTAATGCCGCCTTCTATTTCAATGCATGAGTTGACAACAGTTAGCTGTTCAACACGTAAATGCCAACCTTTGATACATATAGACCATATATCTAAATGCATCCATTACTTTCAAAGTTTTTCCAGTTTCACCAATAATCCCCACAAGAGCATGAACCTCCTTCAAAGTGATGGAAGCGATTATTATCTCTTAAGATGATCAACCTTCCTACAATCTTGGATATGTATTTAATGCCATTGTGACAATCTTCACACACCCGCAAGTTTTTAATTACACGTATAGGTCTCCCAGCCGGTATGGACAGAACCCCATATGCCACAGCCAATTTCTCACTGTGATACTTGAGCATATGCTCCTTCTCCTCCTCGTCAACATCATGCAAAACCAATTTTGTGGATGATGAATATCCCTCGCGCTTCATTTTCAAATACATCTCTTCTAGAAATGCATATATTTTATCCTTCTCTGGGTGAAAGCAATCCCCAACTGTAAATGTATGGATTTTATTTTGCACTTCAAGCCAACTATACCCGGGTACCTTCTTCACACCTTTATTCCTCATTTTCAGCCTCATCTTGGTAACATCAGGCCATCTTCCTGAAGCTGCATATAAATTTGAGAGAAGAACATACATTCCTGAATTATCAGGCTCCATCTTGAAAATGACCTCAGCTGCCTTTTCGCCTAATTCAGTATTGCCATGGATCCTGCTTGCACCAAGCAAAGCACCCCATGTTGCAGCATCCGGTTCAAAAGGCATGTTTCTCATCAAATTCTGTGCCTCTTCCAAGCGGCCAGCTCGACCAAGAAGATCAACCATGCAAGTGTAGTGTACTGAATTTGCTGTTATACCATACTCTTGTTTCATTGAATAAAAATATTCAGTTCCCTTCTCTACTAAGCCAGTATGACCACAAGCAGACAACACACCAACCTGAAAAACAGAAAGAAGGGGAAAACTAAAAACTCTTACATAAAGAAATATTATGTGCATAGATGAAGTTCATTAAGTTTGAAGTCACCAAGCAAATATTGATATATTCAAGAATCCATTTATTAATAATAAATTTTATTTGCCGATCTGATCATCCTTTGTTCATTGGTGGTGTACAGTACTAAGGGTAATCAGAAAATATGAAAATTCCCCTGGCAAAATCCCAACATTGTATGATGTTTATAAGGAAAAGTACAGGAAAAGAAGCAGGGAATTTTAGAGCATCTATGCATACAAGGAAAGATTACTTAAGCACCTCTTCAGTGAGGACTTGACCAACATGATTCAGAATATGAATTGGCAAAATTGTTGCATAATGAAGGCCTAGTTGAATAACCAAACTAGAAACATCCTGTTTTTTTATTGTGACATCTTTTTTTCTTTAGGTTACTAAGAAAGTTTGGAGTTCTTATTAAGATGTAACTCAAGAAAAGCTTGCTCTCAAACCATAGAGGGGTTGTTATATTATTACTTTTACTAGAACAGATGTAAAATCCTTGGAAATGTGAAATTAAGTATGACAAAAATGGAATTCTTGTTCACAAAATGTGTCTTCAAAATAATAGTTCAAATGAGTAAGTCAATTATTACCATGGTGGCATCATCAGGCTTGACACCCATTGTCTTCATTGACTCAAAAACCATCAGAGACTCTTTACCAAAACCATGCCTTGCATAACCATAGATCATGGTATTCCATGAGATTAAATCCTTATCAGCTATGTCTTGGAATACATCATGCGCTTCATCTATGCTCCCGCACTTGCAATACATTGCAAGAAGAGCATTTCCAACATAAAATCCAAACTGAAATCCAGCCTTAACCAGCCATCCATGCAATTGCTTCCCCAACTCCAAAGCTGCAATATTGGCACATGCAGTTAAAGTACAGGCAAAAGAGGACGTGTTCAACCTTTCTCCATCTCTTTTCATTCCCACCAAAAGATGCATAGTCTCTTCACTACAACCGTTCTGAACATATCCAGCAATCATAGCTGACCAAGAGATGGAATCACGCTGAGGCATCCTATCGAACAAACTCCTTGCATGGGCAACTTCCCCGATTTGGGAGTATCCTGTGATCATTGTGTTCCAGGAACTAATATTTCTAAGTGGCATTGCCTCAAACAATTCTTTTGCCATGTCCATCCTTTTACATTGTACATACCCTGCAATCATTGCATTCCATGAAACTGAATTCTTCTCAGGCATCCCGTCAAAAAGACTTCTTGCCTCATCCACCATCCCATTTTGCACATATCCAGAAACCATTGCCGTCCATGTAAATACATCTCGAGTTGGAGACTCCTCAAATAATCTCCGTGCTTTTTCTAGCTCTCCATTCTGTGCATAACCTGTTATTATAGTATTCCATGAGACCTCATCTCTCACAGGAATCCTATCAAAAAGCCGCCTTGCATCATCCAACCTCTTTTTCCTCACAAACCCACCCATCAAACAATTCCAAGAAACAATATCCCAATCCATCTTTGACTCAAACAATTTCCTAGCATCCTCTATTTTCCCGTTCTGCACATAAGCCGCCAACAAAGCATTCCATGAAATCGCATTCTTAACCGACATCTTATCAAAAATTTCTCTTGCCTCAATAACAAACCCATTCTGTGCATAGCCAGATAGCATTGCATTCCAAGAGACAACATCTCTTTCAGGCATTATCTCAAATAATGCACGAGCAGCAGTGAGATTTTTATTCCTCACGTACCCACTAAGCATCACATTCCAAGAAAACAAATCTCTATGGGACATTTTATCAAACATTTCTCTTGCAAGATCGAAATTGCCATTGGATAAGTAGCCAGATATCATTGCATTATAGGAGACAGTGCTTCGACGAGGCATGGAGTTGAAAAGTTGAAGAGCAGATTCACACTGGCCGTTGCGCATGTGAGCGGTGATGTCCCTGTTACATTTTACTATCTCTGAATCTGTGGGAGTTGGTAATTTAGTCTTGGGTGCTTTGTGTTTGCGGCTGAATTCTTTCTTAGATTGGTATGGGTTTGTTGATATAAGTTTGTTGATGGGTTGACGTTGGGTGTTCTGCCCGCACATGCAGCTGCTGTGAAGCTGTCTAAAATGATATCTCCCGCGCATCGCTGGAAGTTATGTTTACGGAAGTGGAGTGCTTGAAGGAGAGAGAAATTACCGGATTTTCTGTTTATATTGAAGAATTTTTCGAGTGAGGTTTTGAAATGAGAAATGGAAGGGAAGAGTTGATGAGAGATTTTGGAGGAAGAAGAAGAAGAGTAAGTAAATATGGTGTAAAAAAGAGATGAAACCGTACCTCTTGAAGTGTTAGTTGATGAGAGCAAAGATGCAGCAGAAGCAACGGAATGCAGAGAAGAAGGGGTTGTGAGGAACATTGTTAGGTTGGTGACATGACGCAGCTATTAAGTAATAGGATAGCAAGATTTGAAAAAAAATACAACCCTAGCGAGAAATTAGATATGGAATGTGAAGGGGTAGAACTGATGGATGAAGGAAAACTCAGACTCAGTTGAGATTATGAGTAAGGCTTCCTCTTCTTCAGTGATTGTCTGGACAAGACCAATTTTGGATTCAGTTACAGCATTCCCCCTGTTTGATAAACCATTCCAGTTCAATTTCAGCCGGAGGGAACACAATTCAAAAAAAAAAGTATATAAGACTCTAAAAATAGCATAATTAAAATAAAAATATGCAGTAACTAACCCACTCATCATTGTTCTAGCCACATTCATTAGTGGGTTAGTATAACATTTTAAAAAATATGTAATAATATATAAATTTATACTATTTTTAACATTTACTTTCCTAAAAAAAATAGAGACAATTACTAAAAAAATGGATTTACACGAATTCTAATCAGTTAATTGAAAAATGCATATACTTAAAAAAATTAAGAATTAATTAATACTAATTTAGATTTTGGTTAATATTTAAATTTTTTAATTAATTGTTCATTATAATTATTATACTTGTATCATAATAGGATTATCAATATAAATTATAAAATTTGTTGTTTTCAACTTTTCATATAAGTCATAGAGAAATATTTTAAAAGAAAATCAATTGAAGATGAAGAATTAGTTTCTAAAAAAAATTAATCCTAGTGTTTCACGATATTGCTTAAAAAAATCAACGAATTGAGGTAAATTTAAATTATCTATTTTCCAAGGTAACTACTGAATTGCTACTTTATATAGAGTGTCCAAATAACTCTTTTGCATTTTTAACAAGCAAAAGTCGATTTATTTTGTCAATTTTATTTATCCAATTTTTTTCAAATTGACTTGTTGACACTTGGCAATCAATTTAAAATTTATATTATTGACATACACTTTAGTGATAATTTTGCAAATTTAAAGAATATTGAAAGTCTAATAAATTGGTTGAGATAATAAGATATATTGTGTATCTCTTGATTTATTCACTCATAAAATTAGCATTTGTCTTATCTATTGCTACTGCAACTATGGAGATGACATTTTCTACAATGAAATTTATGATATGTCATTTGCGTAATTGGAGGAGAGATATTTGGATTAACGATTGTTTGGTTACATAAATTGAAAATGATGTTTTTAGCAACATTGACAATAATTAAGCATACAACATTTGCATTATATGAGCACTTGTTTAGAACAATTATAAATTTTGATTTATTTATTTATATAGTTTTATTTGTAATATTTTAAAATATTTTTATATTTGTACAATTATTGAATTTTCTATTGTATTTTTTAATAGATAATATTTGTCTTTTTCAAAAATTTTATTTATATATTAACTATTTAATTGAATCATACATTATATCATAAAAAAAAATTAGTATATAAATATTTACACCTCTAACTTAGGGTACTGGCTCCGTTGTTGCCGCTAATGATAAAAATCAAATAATTATATATGAAACTTCTTCTAATAATTTTCCTTTTGTTGCTAATGGGTTTCATTATTACGCGTTCCAATCAAATAATTAATAATGCACAATAACTTCTTTTTTTTTTTGGTTGAAGCATAATAACTTTCTTAATATTTCATTATAAGGTACTTATGACAATATCACATTCATATTTCTGATGACTCACGCAAAATGTTTAACGGCTGAGATTCTACAAAATGCACAAATCTTATTGGATGTTATTATTTTAAACCATTATCAGAATGTTGAAATTTATTTGTGGCAAAAGTTACTGATTTCACTTTATGATGTAGTTCAAAAATTAAATAGCATTTCAAGATAAATTTGACCCAATTAAGCCTTTAAAATTTATTTTCGGGATAAAATTATTATTTATTTTTTGAAAATTTTTTAGATAAATTCAATATATTATGTCATATATAAATTAATTTAATTATACAGTGATATGTATTCACATCAACTAATATGAATAAAATCATTAAATGTGTATCATTACGTTATTGAAATAATTTATAAATCACGTTATAAAATAAGGTATCGTTTGGCATTGCGTTTGGAAAAAACACTTTTTGAGAAAAAAATTTATTTTAAAATTTTTTGAGTTTTGAAAACTGCTTTTGGAGAGAAGCAAGTAAATAAATGTTTTTTCCAGAAGCAGGTTTGAGAAAAGCCGTTTATAAAAAATTAAAAAAATCAGTCAATATTCTAAACCTGCTTTTTTGATACCTAACAGCAATCTCAAACACACCATAAATCTGTCTATCTAAAAATTTCTTGTATTTCCTACTTTGTTCATCCTTAAGGTTTATATGTTGTCCAAATGAAAGCTAATAATAAAGCGATATATGGTAAGACTTATTTTTCAGTCCTTCTTCATCTTCTCTCTCCTTTCTCTCCATTTTGTTTTGTTCGATGAAACCCGAAGTATTTTGTTCCTTGCACCTACACATTGAAATTTTCAATCTTAATTATTTATTACTACAAATGGACTAAAATATCACTATCATCTATCCCACCCCGGAAAAACGCCTCTTATCTTCCATAGTAAATTCGCCCACCATACTATTTCTCTCTAATCTATCTATACCGCCATCATGATTCCCTTCCCACATACATAACCACAATGCCGCCATGAAAAACTTCTTAACGATCCAGATGAACCAAACATCATATTAACCCATATACTATTACTTACTATCCATTAACAAAAATGAGCTACTATATTCCCGGCTAAGATCTAAATGACAACCCTCTCCTGCTAAGCTTTTTCTTATCTTTCTAATTCCAGTATACAAGATTTGCCTATATATATATATATATATATATATATATATATACACTTTTAAATAATATCTCGAGCTCCACATATAGATATTGTAATATCTGTCAATTTAGACTCAGATAATTAGCGTGTTTAGTGATCGCAGTTAAAATTCTCAGAATCTAAATTTGGGAATAAAATATAATAATAAGATTTATATGTGAATTTTTATTAAGTTATGTGTATTTAATAAAAGAGATATAAAGGTTGGGTAAGTTAAAAAAAAAAAAAAAAAAAAAAAAAAAAAAAAAAAACCCAAATATTTGAATGGGTATTTGACAAAAACAAAGCGGAGCCTAATAGGATATTTATCATAAGTATAAAAAGGTTATCTTCCATTTTTTAGAACTTTAATCATCCTTCCACTCTTTTATACACAAGTCATCTTTTTTCACCTTTCTTCTTCTTTTTTTCTTTTTCACTTCTCCAAAATCTTAAAACAATCATAAAAACTTAAGGTTTGAAGAGGATAAACTCAATTGTGTCAAGGTATGTACATATAAGTATATTTATTCATTTGTGCATTTTATTTACATTTCAATGATACTTGATGTTGAATGATGAATTAAACAAATAGCTTAGATATGTTTAGTGATTTTGTTAAAATTTATTTGGAATAGTCTTGATATATTTAATCATATATTTTGTTTTATAGTTTGGATCGGAATAAAACTAATTGAAAATAAAAGTAGACACATAGATCTAAAAATCTTATGAGAGTATGAATATTATATCTGATTGCAAGTTGGACCAATATAGTTCATCATATATATATATTCATATGATCGAAGTTATAACCTTTTATGATAATAAAGAATAAAGGATGAAAACTCATTTTTTTAATTTATGACTTGATATAAAATAAATGACATATCATTAAGAGGTTTACGGTACCAAATAATTTTATGATTATATAAAAAAAATTATTATAAGTACAATGTGGCTGAAACTCATATGAGAGCGCTTTTGATCATAATTGCATGTGATTATTTATTTTACTCAATCAGTATGGCTTAAACTTGGGTCAGAGCGTTCTTAACTTAAGAAACTCAATTAAACACTTAAAGAAATAGAGTGGCTTAAAATCATATAAGAATGCTCCAATTTCACAACTCATATCCGAATAGTCTGAATTTAGAGTTTTTGGTTATAAAATATAAAAAAGAAATATGGAAGACCAATTGCCAAATAAATGAAAGAAAAAAAATAGTATTATATGTTATAGTTGTTGTATAGTTATGGATATATAAATTTATCTTGTAAATTATGACATATATATGTGTTAAACCAGTAAATTAGATATGCAATATCACCTATTGATATATAATGAATTGCTTTTTAATATTGATATGAAAATTATTGTAATATATGAAAATATTAAAAAAATATATATGGTTTAGTATCATGTAAATATATATACTTATATCATTTTGTGATCTAACATACAAGTGTGTTTGTTAACATAATAGAAAAATAAAAATTACATGAATGTATATGTATATCAAAGCATGAGCACGAATTGGATAATTATAAACATGTAATTGTTATGACATATCATGAATGCATGTATAAATTTTTATGCACATGTATATCACTAAGTATTTAGTTGCTTAGTGTATGTGTATTTTCTCATACGCAGGTTTGGAACTAATAGAAAGAAGTTCACAGGAGAAGAAGCAAGTTCATAAATAGTCAAATAAAGTAAATCAACATTAGAAGGTTAGTGTTTTACATGATATATATTTTGTTCTTGTCTACATATCATGGAATATGAGTAAAATTATGATTTTCAAGAGTTGTACTTGTCTTTTTTATGGGAACATATATTTTTATTTATATCATATGTATTTTATAAACACTGGACCAATGGATGCTCAAACTTATATTTGGTAATTTGGATATTGTTATCAATTTTATATATAAAATAGATTCATTAATTGAACGATGTATTACTACCATGTGAAAATAAAAAAATATTAAAATATGACAAAGTAATAACTAAAATAAAAAAATTAATTTAACCAGATTTTAAAATAATAGACATGTGACATTCTCATATATAGTTGAGATTATTCCCGACTATATGAGAGATATTAAAGATATTAAAGCAAGCAAACCCAAAATGGTATAAATAAATTGACATGAGAACCTTTAAGCTTAACTAGAGATCTCGAGGTCAAATTTTGTGTATGCGACTACTTTCCTTTTGAGACCCTATCCGACATGCACTGTATTAGTCAGATTAATTTTGGATACCAGACAAGAAAAAAAAAGAAAACAAAAAGAGAGAAGCCTGAATATGGGTGCACTAATGAATGAAAATGAAAAGTTGCAAAAAACTGTTGATGTGAGAAGCAACTTTTGAAAGATCAATTAGCGGTCCATACCACCCAATTGCCGACATTATTTTCTATGGCAACCTAGTTCTCTATTTCTCTTTAACGATAATTTGCCACTTGACAAAATAAATTTTAGTAAGGGCTTTAGAATGATTGATTTTTTTAAATCAAAATGAGGGACCTAATTATTGAGTAAAAATCCAGTTCAAAAAAAATAATGATTAGATGTACAGATCTTGATGGTTGTTCAGTTGGAAGAAGGGATAATTGAAGAAGAAGAAAAAAAAGAAAAAAAAAGGAGAAAATGGTTAAATTGTCCTTTTTTAATTTGTAATAACAAAATTCAGTTAACAATACAATAAATGTCAGTGGCCAATGATTTGAGATGTGGATAGGTTAATCTGATAAAAAATACACTATAAAAACTCAATTGAATTCAATGTTATTTAATTTTTAGACAATACCTAAAGTACATTATGTATCTTTTGCTTGTATATGTCCACGACCCCTATTGTAACTAAACTACCTCAATTCTTTCAAACTAATGAGTTAATATCATGCTACATTATTTTGTATTTGTTCCAACTTTAATGAATACTACACGACCCTGTCCATAATTATTTCAATTGTATGAGATAATACTTAACTACTAATAAGACTAACTGATATAAAATTATTTCTTATTTCAACCAATAATAATATTTTTGTTCTAATTTTTATGAACTTATATAAAGGGGTTTTAATATTTAATGGATACTTAGAAGTGGATTATGTTGGAATAATAATTTCATATTCCTAATATATAAAAGCTAAAAAGAATTTATAATCATGAAAAACTAACCCTAGAGTTGCTTAGGTAAATTTGGAATAATGATGGACCACATTTTTTTTTAATCAAGAACATGTTAAGGGAGGAAGATAACGAAATTTGAACATAACACAGATAAAAAAAACACGCAAATAATGACTAACAAAAGTGATCTTTAAGTGGTCGCTAAATAGGTTTAACAACCACTTTTCCGAATTTGTGACCACGTATAATTGTAGTCGCTAAATTTAGCAATTATGTGGTCATAAAAATATTTTTCTGTAATCAGTAATTGTAAAAATTGAAATACCAAAATGAATCAAATACCGACCACTTAACATGTGGATGCTAACGTAGTCACTATATTTGGTCTTATAATAGAAATCACTTTATCTGGTCGCAATTTAGCGACCAAATATGAGGTCACAAATTAGCGACTACATTTTATAATAGCAATTTATTGTTTTTGATAATTAATATTAATTTATAATTGATTACTTATTATTAGTTAATTAATTAATTAATTCATTATAATTATTATTAATTTAAATTATTTATTATTATTTAAATTTGAATAAATAATGTATTAAATATCAAAAGTGCAAATACAATAAAATATTAAAAAATATATTATTTGTATGTCTATCATAAAAATAATAATCATTAAATAAAATAAAACATAAGATATTCAAGATTGAGCATCTGGTGGCGATTGAGTGCAATCGACACATGAAGCATCTGGTGGTGGCTGATTGTTGTGCATCATATCTCTCTCTTTCATCATATGCTCCATCATTTGATACATCATCTATTTTGTCTAGAGTCTCCACTACTCAGAGGGCTAAATGATACTTCAAAGCTTTTGTACCTCCTCTTGCAATTGAGAGTGTATTGTCTCCAATTGAGAGTGTGATATCTCCAGCTGAGAGTATAATGCTTCAAACTCTCTAATCTATTGAACCACCTCAATAAGGGGTGTTGAGGATGTGAAGGTTTTGAATACAACGTTGGATGACTTTATTTTATAATTTAAATTATTAATTATTAATTAAGTTATTATTATTTAAATTTGAATAAGCAATGTATTAAATATTAAAAGTGCAAATACAATGAAACATTACAAAATACATTATTTGAATGTTTTTCATAAAAATAATAATCATTAAATAAAATAAAACATGAGATACTTAAGACTGAACATCTAGTGGTGGTTGAGAGCGATTGACACCTAGAACATCTAGTGGAGGTTGAATGTTGTACATCCTATCTCTCTCTTCCATCATCTGACATATCACCTATTTTGTCTAAAGTCTTCATGACTCATAGACCTAAACGGTATTCCAAAGCTCTTATTCCTCCTCCTGCAACTGGGAGTGTGATGCCTTAAGCTCTCTAATCTATAATGAACCACCTCAATGAGGGGTATTGATAATGTAAAGGCTTCAAATACAACATTGGATGACTTATTTTAGATTATCTCGTACATGTTTTAACTATGAGATGAAGCTTCAACAACTTGCAGGAATATCTGGTCCTCATCATCCTAAGTTAAATCAAGTTGACTCTCGAATTCATCCCAAGATGCCTCAGCAATGAGCTCATGAATCTACTCCTGCAACCACAACATCATATCAATATAAGTAGTTATGTCTTAATTAGGATGTAAGATAGATTTATCTAGTACTTAGCCCTACTTGACTTGCGCGTTAATCTACGTATGTATTCAATTCATTTGGAGCTTTCCTCTTATGGTCTCATTGAAAAGTTATGCCTTGCTAGGTGGGGCACCCTGTTTCATCTTCTGAAATCAACAAATTATATATTAGTTGCAAAAGTTGTTACATTTGATGAAATTGTAAAAAAAAAAAAAATCCTTACAATTTGTTTGGCATGCTCAGCTATCAAGATAAACCTATAGGTGTGTCATGATGACCTCCATCTTGGACTGTCAGTCTCACTGTAATGGTTTTTTATTGTTCATTTTCTCATATTGGAGTGAGGCATTATTCCGCTTATGTTGCCAACTCTGTCACGCCTCATTTAATACAAATGTAGGTTGTCATATAACTCTCAAATGGTAGAACATATCTAAGTATCTCTTACTCGTGAATTACTCATATAATGCCTTAACCATGACATGTCAATCAGCTTTCCACTCATAATATTTCTATTAAAAAATATATACAAATAAAGTTAATCAACATATATAGAAATTTTAAAAAAAAAATCGGCAGCCTCCCTTAAAAATTGAATAATCCAAAAATTACCTGCAAAGTTTTTCAATGTGTATTCACAAATGTGTATAATAATATGTAGTTATCTTAGCGACAACATGTAGATGTTGTCGCTAAATATCATAATGTTAACATTATAACACTTAGCGACCACCGAGTCATGTGGTCACTATGTTATATTTAGTGACCGCTTATAAATGTAGTTATTTAATGACCACTATATAGTCACAACATTATTCAACAACTTGTGCCAATTTTTGGACCGTGACTTAGCGACTACTTGTGATGGTGGTTGCAATTTAACGATTGCTTAGTGGTCACAACCTTGTCACTACAACTCGTGCCAATTTTTAACACGTGACTTAGTAACCGTAGACTGTGGTCGCTAAGATACGATTACAAGGTGGTTACCAATGTAAAATTTTATCTCTAAGTCTTCAAGTGGTCGCTAAGAAATTTCTATTTAGCAACAATTATCCTATGGTTGCTAAATATGATCGTTAAATATGTTTTTTTTTTTGTAGTCTGAATTGCTTGAAAAAGTTGTAGAGTTTTCAATCACCTTACTCACTGAGTGATTTTCAATAATTGACCATATTTAATTATTAAGCTTAACTCAAAATGTTATATATTGTTAAAACCCAAAAAGTCGTAACAAAGCTTGGATAAATTTGTATTTATATAAATTGTTCAAAATTTTACAACTTATAAAAGAATATATCTAAATTGTAAAAATATTTGATACTCAAAATTTATATTGAAACCTTTAATTTAGAAAGAAATTAATTCTTATCATTTCTGCTGACCGTAAAGCCACATCATTTTCATATATTATATAAGCAAAATATGGAATTGGTAGCTAGAGCAACATTTCAAAGCTTTAATCATGCTTGATGTAACTTGTCAATTTAGTGGGCCATTTCTTTTAAATATCACATAGTTTATTTTTTTAAAAAAAAAAAAAACAGCAAATATACCATAAAGGGGTAAGGGAGATATATGATTTTATGGGAAAGTGGTCTCCAACCGAAAAGACTTCCATAAGATTTCTCTTATGGGACCACGTATTATATAATTGTAATTTTCATGATCAGTATAGATCGATAGAAGAAAAAAAAAATTATTCGCTGGAATAAAATATGAAAATATGGAAATTGGGGGCTCAATAAAATAAAGATCAAAAGATAAATTTAATGAAAAATAAAAATAAAGTGAAGAAAGTGTCGAAGAAAAATATCAAACTTTAACACATTGAGCAGTTTTCTGGAAGTGAAGAGAAGGCTGTTCAACTCTGTCGTCAGAGGAGTGCGAAGCTCCACAGGTATAGCTCGGACTTCAAGGCACGCTTTTGTCTTTTTTGGTAAAATAACAACCTATCCTTGTACTTATTTGACAACATTTGTATGATCTCATCCTATATATTTGATTTTTTTGGTCTTTTTTGTTATATAATAATAATAATAATAATAATAATAATAATAATAATAATAATAATAATAATAATTAAGGCTATGTTTAAGTTAAAAAAATATTATAAAATTTTTGTTAGTTATCGAGCCAATAATTCGAAAACTTGGTCTTTATTTCACAATAGTATAATATTATATAAAAAAAATTGTCCAAAAATGGAAAAGGGAATTGATTAAAAAATAAGGATTGGCCTTTTCCCTCAACAATTTGATAACAAAGCCATTAGATTAAAAATATTTAGAATAAATAAATAAATCAAGAGATAAATTCTTTTTTTATTAGAAATTTTAAATTTAAGATGGAAGTATGAAATATTTTTAAATTTTTAAAAGGAAAGTGTTATATCTCTTTCATTAATGTAAATCAATATTAGTCTAATCTAATAAGTTGTAGGATAATAGTTTATAATACAAAAAAAAAACGTAAGAGTAATTCATCTTTAAAATGATAATAATTTTATTATTTAAAAAAAAAAAGGAAATCTTAACGTTGAGGAATTTTCTTTCACAGAAGAATTACTCCCTCCTCGTATAAAAATATATCCACTTTATTTTTTTATTTGTTTTAAATTATAATTTGCTTTCTTTTTTTGAGAAGTGAGAACATAAATAATTTATTATTTTTTTGTTATCTCTCTCTCTATATATATATATATTATCAATAAATATAAATTACTATCATTTTAAATATAATTCTAATAATTTAAAAATTACATTCTTAATAAAATTGATTAAAATTTTAATATATATGAAGAATTAAAAATTTAAATGAATTTTATTTTTACGAAACAAAAAAGAAGAATAACAAAAACTTTACTCGTATAAAAAGTTATAAAGGGAAAAAATAAGATACTCATTTGAGATGGGTAGGTAGCAAAACTTTTTTTTTTGTCACTTTATATATTATATGAAATTTTAAGTGCTCAAAAAATGTCAAAAGTCAAATTATTTCATACCTATAATTTCTATTTTTGGTAAATATATATATATAGTTAACTTTGCTTGGTTTGTTCATTACACTTTTGCATTTTCTATTATTACATTTAATTAAGTACCCTCCCGCCCCCCACCACCTGTTTGAGTTGAGGTGATATCCCACTTAATGTTGTTTGTCCTTATCTAACAGAAACCAACCTAATTAAGTTAAATTTATTAATAATTTTTTCAAAGTTAATTTGCATGCATGAAGTTATGATTTTTTTTAACTTAATTAAGTGGAAAATCATAATAATATAAATAACATTCCTTGCAATGTAGCGTGGAATGCTAATTCTCCATGCAATACATTTAAAAAAAAAAAAAGACAAAAAGGGTGAGGAAACAGAAAAAGAAAAGAAAAAAAGTTGCAATTTCCTAACTGAAACACTGGAAAAAAGAAGCGGTGAGAACTGGAAAAGCTTCAACCTTTTGCTTTCACTTTTGATTCTCAAATCAAAATCAGTCATTTCATGCTCATCTTTAGATTTTACTACATTTCTCTCAAGAAAAAAAAAATTATTTATTTTTTGTTGGCCACAGTCGAATAAAAAGAATATTGCATCAATAATTTTATGGGTTGGCAGATATATGTATGTATATGGGGGACCGCTCACCACTGCCTGCCTGCCTACAAAGGCTGCAGCTCATCACGTACAACTCGCACGCACACACAACCTTGACATCGGACATCGGCAGTGTTAATTTTGCTGTGACAATCCTTCTCACTTGGTCATGCCTCCATTAAGCAATATTTTCCTTTTCTTTTTCTTTGATGTCGAATTCAGACTCAAGTATGATATTAACATCAAATATATGTTGTAATTGAGAGGAATCTTCAATCTTTAACTCAGATGGAGTTTCCTACAGTTGCACATAGATTTGCAATAGTTTATGTTTGTAGTTTCTAGTGCATCAACTACTAATAGACCAGACAATCGATTTGGGTTGGGCAGGTTCAAGTAGAGTAATTTTTAGATTGCCAATTTCGGGTCTTATATTATTAAGTTATTCGGACGGATAAATTCAAATACCTATTAGAATTTCATTAGATTTTATGTCAAATTCGTTATCAAGTAGAGTAATTGTTTTTTTTTCAGAGAACCAACTCTATTAGTATATAAAAAAAATGTTATCAAATAAGTTTAAGCTAACCGGTGTTGAAAACAATGGTAGGCATTCATTTTTTCAACGAGCCATGTACGGTGTGCTCAAGATAATAATTCAACTACAAATTCACTATATCTCGAATAATTGTTAATAATACTATACTTGGGAAGAACTATAGTCTATGTTAATTAATAATTATACTCAAAGACCTGAGACGTGGGAACTTAGGAGTTAATTGCCTAATGTGTAATAATTAATTAATTAAGCTTTCACTTCTACAAGATTTGAGATTTTATTGTGGAGAGATCATGGCCTTAGCAAAGTGTCTTTTTTTATTAAGTATCATAGTTTAAACATGTTCTCTCTTTTTATTATTTTCATATATTTATATATATACATTTATTTATACACCTATATACTTTAAATCAACTACACCGACGATATTTCAAATATATAACACGTAAAAACTCAATACTTAAATTATTATTTGTAACAAAAAAACTACCTAAATTATTATTTTGTAACATTAAACTATATCCATAAGCTCCTGCTAATTTCCACTAACGGCATGATGAAATGTGATATCCACGTCAGCATTTAATAAAAAAAAACTAAATGACATGTATATACTCATATAACAATATGGTCCTCAAATTAATTAAAATATAACAATAAGATACTTAAATTATTTATCTTGAAATTTGATAGTACTTACATTGTATATAATCTAACATTACTATAGTTGAATACAACAACCAAACTTTTTTTATTGATGAACATTTGTTCAACTTGAAGAAGGACCGATGTTTTTTCTTTGAAAGATAAAGCAAGAAAATCATATTAGTTTATCAAATCAAATATAATAAATGGTCGTGTTTTAGTCCTAAGTTAAAGAGTAAAAGATTAACAAAAAATGTGCCCTTGCTACCTTTGAGGAGAAAAGAGTTTTTTCTGAACTTTGAAGTGTTTCACGTGATTTCATAGAGCTAAAAAATGAGCTAAAGGTTGTGAATGAAAAGTTAGAAGTGTTGGTTGCGTAGGCAATTTCAATTAGGAATGATAACTAGGTGGAGTTTTCAGTTCTCATTTCTGACCCTGAAACTCTGTCCATTTTTTTTAATTCTTGTCCCCACACCACACGGAACGGGGGTTCCAATCCAATTCCCAAATTTTATTAATTTTTTATTTTTATTTTAATATTAATTTTTTTTTAAATAATAAATATTATAAATATTTTTTATTTTAATTAATTAGTTAATTATAAAATTATTTAAATAAAAAATTACTTAAAATGAGATGTTATATTTTATTTTATTATTTTTTAAAATATTATATTAAAATATAAATAATTATTATATAATATGTTGGTCAAATCGGGTCAAAGAATATATGCCTAGTCTCTAATACAAAAAATTTCAGGATTGGTGCAGAGAATAAAAATCATAAAAAACTATCTATTTCAAGGCGAAGTCCAATTGCCATCTTATAAAGAAAAAAAAGTCAATTGTTGTAATTTATTTTTGTTGCTTATTTTATTGTGACTTTGGTAATTGTTGTTGGAAAATTGTTTGATCTTATACAACAATATATGTATCTTGTTCACTGGACTTGATTTAAGTTGGGGTGTATTTAAGTTTGATGAAATCAATTTAATATTGATATTATATGTAATTGATTTATGCACTTAATGTTAGTTTGTGTTGAATTTCAAGTTAAGTAAATGTTAATAAATGAAAATATTTAGTTGTTGTATTCAGCTATTGCAATATTAGATTGTATATAATGTAAGTATTGTTAAATTTTAAGATAAATAGTTTAAATAACTTGTTGTTACGATTAATTCGAATATCATTTTGTGACATGGTTATATATATCATTTAAGTTTTTTAACTAAATGTTGATGTGGATATTACATCTCTTCATGTCATTAATAAAAATTAACAAGAGTTGAAGGAGATAATTTAGTGTTAAAAAATAATAATTTATGTATTTATATTACAAATAATAATTTAGGTACTAAATTATTATGTATTATATATTTAAGGTACTGTAATTCACCCATGTACTTTTTAGATAATGTATTAAACATATAAATTTCTTTAAACATAAGACAACGTATGTTTTTTCGGTGAATTCATTATACACTTGAAATTGAAAATTTATTTGAATAACCCATAAATATAAAATACCTTAAATTTTGTAAATTGACCAATTTGAAATAGGCAAAGCTATTTTAGTCATGATATAATAATATGTAGTGAATCAAGGAAATGGAACAAAATAAACTATAAATGATAAGAAATGCATATATTTATACATTAGAACTTACCCCCATCTGTTTATTAATTCTTCACGATATTCTCTCTACTTTTTAGGCATCACTTTCACACCCTTTACTGCAACTTCTCCACTTTCACACACATTTCACTACAGAAATTCTTTACATTTATTTTTTTATATTCCCTAACATTTAAATAAAATACATAGTCAATTTTATTTTTTTACAAGATACATATTAACCACTAATTATAGGGTAAATAATTTTCAATATCTTATTGCTCTAACTACCTTCTTTTATTTATTTATTTTTTATAATTCACATGGAAATCATCTAATTATATATATCTTTATTCTCTTCTCAATTGTTAATCAAAAATTTTCAATTGTAATTTTAATATTTCTCTCTAAATTCTCTACTACATTAATTCATTTTCAAATTCTCTTATTTAATTGTTGAATTTGATTTTTCGTATTTCAGATTCTCTTCCTACTAAAATTCATGCTACAAAATCCCAAAATTAAGTTAATAAATAACAAAAAATTTGATTGAAAAATCATTATCCGATTCTCAATTCTCAATTTTAGCAGTTACTTAATTATTCAATACAAGTTTAGAGATGCTTTTAACAAAAATAAAAATTACATAATTTTGCAGCGGATTTTATCACATCTTAAGCTCAAAAAATTGGAGCCCTCCGCATGAGCTCTCTCCTTGCCTTTTCCATAATATATGCAGTATTTCTTATGTTAGTTAGTTGTCGGTTTTTTAGGAGCTCTACACACTAGAAAGAAAAGAAAAAAAGAAAAAACTCGAAAATAGAACTTTATACAAAGAATGATTCGTTCATGATACTATTTTCTAATCCCCCCAAACTTTACAAATAACAAGTACCTTCTATCAAATGCATCTAACCCAAGTAGCTAAGCTAACTGCCAAATTCACCCGATCCAACCCCACTCTTTACTCCTCTACTTTCTTCAACCCCACCATTCTTTTTCCTTTCTTTTCTTTATATTTTCTTCTTTTTCTCCCAACCCAATGCCTTTCTTTTGTTCCCTCGCTCTCTAACTCCGTCAATATACTCTCCCTCTTAGCCCTTAGCCATACCCATTTCCCAGTCCACCACTAATGTTCTCTGACTATGTTCAAAAAAGAAAAAAACTGTATGTTCCCTAACACTTTCTTTTTTCCCTTCCTCTTCTCCTTCTTTCCATTTCTCATTTCGGGTCTATCCAACCCGGACCCGGCAACTATCCAATCATTCCGCCCAAATACATCTCTGCCGGCAACCATTCCTGCATTCCCAGAGCAATCTAATGTCGCCGGCTGCCCATTAGATCTTTCGGACGAGCTCTTCCCTGCCATAAAAGCTGCTTGTGGAAATGCCAGAACCGGACAGCTTCACAAGAGCCGGTGCTGCCCGGTTCTTGCAGCGTGGCTGTACGCTGCTTACTCTGCCGCCGCCCTTGGCCGTGCCGGCAGAGCGGCCCCGGCGGTGGTAGGCTATACCCCTTCGTTTGATCTGCCACTTCTGCCGGATGACTCTGAAACTTGTGTGGATGATCTGGGTAAGGCATTGAGGGATAGAGGAATTGAATTGGTTAAACCAAATGAGACCTGTGATGTTGTGTTTTGTTATTGTGGGATTCGATTACACCCACTCAGCTGTTCCGAGGCATTTTCTACTAATCAAAAGGGAAAGCTTGTTGGGGATAAGAGAGTCAAGAGATTAGAGAGAGATTGCTTAAGTAGCAGCACCAATGTGAATCAATTTCCTGGTCTTGGTGGCTGCTCCAAGTGCTTAAACACCCTCTATTCTGTAAGTTTTTTTTTTAATTCAATTCTTGGGTTTGTTTGTTTTTGTTTTAATTCTTTTTCTGGTGAGCATACAATGAAGAATGAAGAAAAAGTTCTGGTTTTGATTTATGTTTCTTCTTCACTTGGGGCACTAAATTGTTATTTTGTGTCTCCCCTTATCAATCCATCTAAATTTTTGGGTTGAATAATTAAAATTAAAATTTCAAATTTTGTTATATTTTGGATGGTTTCTGAAAACGATCTCTACCTGTTTACTTTGGCAACAAAATTGCGAGGATGGGGACAGATTAGTGGTATTTTTCACTAACAACTGCCAAGTGGTAGTGGGATTAAACTTCATTTATTAGGCCGTTCACTGTAGTTTTGACTGTTAATTGTACATTAAGTAGAGTTTTGTGGTCCTGAGAATCATTGTTATGCAATACAAATCCATGGCTGTAAAAGTAGTCTGCTAGAGGCTGTTATTTTGTTCCATTTGACGATTACATGTTGTGTTTGTGTTTCTCTGGTGTGCTCTTTCTTTTTCTTTAGATTCTTCTATTTCATAATAAATTATATTTTATCTGTTTTATTGCTAGTTGAGAAACTTTTAGAAGATTCATAACAAAATAAATTTTGTTTTTCAACATTTGCATATATTGTTTCAGTACTTGGGAGTTGGGAAGCTAATTATCCTAAACTCAACCTTCTTAAGTAATTTAACAAACTATTTTCGGTTGTTAAACTTAACCTTCTTATATATATATGTGTGTGTGTGTGTGTGTTTCTTAGGATTGTTATTTTTAGTTATTATTATCAAAATGGTCGCAAACAGAACAAAATGGAACTAGGAGGAAAAGGATTCATGTAGGTGATCTTGATGAGTAAAACGTTAGAGCTTAGTTTGTTAAGAAGTTATTTGAATTTATTTTTGCGTGTTTTGTGGTTTTGATATACAAATATTGTTGGAAAGAGTTATGTGGGTTTGACTCATTAACATTGTTGGTAATGTTGCTGACAATTCAAGGCTTAGACTGCAGCTGATAACAGATTTTGATTGATAAGTTGCAACAGATAGTTATTGGTTAGGAGATTTATGCACCAAATGTGAATTAGTGTAATCATTAAAATTCTGTTATTCAGTACTCTAATCAATAGTATTAATTCAATGCAGCTTAACAACAACAAAACTTTGAACTCAAGCAAATCAGAAGACAGGACCACTAAAATGCACAACAAAGATTGCCAGCTGATGGGTCTCACATGGCTTCTTGCAAAGAATCGAACGGCTTATATTCACACAGTTTCTGCAGTTTTAAGAGCTATGATGATGAATGAGGGTGGCTCTAATCCTCAGTCTTGCACTCTAAATAGTGATGGAATGCCTCTAGCCGTGGATTCTACTGAAATCTCCAACAATTCTTTGTCACTCACCCATCAAGCATCCATCTGTCTGTATGTTTTAATTTGTTTGTTGCATATTCTTCTTAGTGTACCATTTGCCAAATTTTAGATAATAGCTTTAATCTAGTGAATTGTTGCTGATGTTAATGGCTTGAGCTGGTGCTGTTCTGTATTTTTTTTCCCTACTGAATTAGCAATGAAATCTCAACTGAATTTGCAAATATGGTGACTTTCGTAAAAATAATAGCTTTTAGCCTAATCCAAGTGGAGGTGCAATCATGGCTTAATTTTTATTAACTTGTTCTTGTACCTCAACTAAAAAACAGGGAAAAATTAATCATTTATTTAGAGTGGCCATAATAATAAAAAAAAAATCCCTCAAGTTTTGGCATTTAACTGATCAATCTTCTACTTTGTTTAATCTATCCTCGTAAATGGTAGGATCTCAAACATTTACTAGTTTAATAAGAGAGTAAAATTAAAATCTGAAGTGCAATTTCTATTTCCAAATTGCATCGATATACACTAAAGTAGTGTTTGTCTCCTATTAGCAGCATTACAAATACAATGTTTTCAGTTTTTACTGTGTTGATTGAAGAAAAGGTTAGATGTTTGAGTGAAAAAATTGTGAAATTTAGTAATAGGGTGTAAGTGGGCGTCCACCAGCATGTGATAGAAGCAGTGCTTTGTCTTGGAGAGACAAATTGTTATATATATATATTCACCAGAAAATCCATCTATATGTCACAATCTCATAACAGCGCCAAAACTTTATCTTCTTCAATGGTTTACTTATGCACATATTCTCTTTCTCTATCTCTATTCTAGGAAAAGTGGCTGCCAGCTGGCTTTCTAAACAATTCAATATTAGAATTCCCCCATAAAGCATAAATAACTAAATAAATAAAAATACTCTTGAAAGAGCATAAATAAATATACTCTTAAAAGAGCTAAAAGCTCTCAAGAAGTATCCAAAAATGGTGTAATTAAGCTATCAAGGAGCTCCACTCATTATTTTAGGCCCAAAGTTATGAACAAATTTATGGCCCGGTGCCCAAATGCTTCGTTTTCAGGCTTCGTAATGAGATGATTTGCCTGCTTATTTTATTGAATTTCTTGATGAGAACGTTCCTGTTGTGATCTTTTGCATTTTTGTGGATGACACGTTGAATGCAAGAATCTGAAAAATTACTCAATCAGTGCCTAAATTATGAAAATAGAAAAACTTTCACAAATAATTTGCAAATGAACATCCTTGAAAAAAGATCATGGATATTAGTTCAATCTTAATTAGTATTCACACATCCATTGAGTTCTTTTGTCAAACCAAAAGTGAAGCATACATTGGTATTGATGATCTTGTAGGATTTCTATTTCAACACTCTCATATAACACTACTTTCACACTCTTCCATCCTATTTCAACACTCTCACAACATTAACTCAAGGACAAAAATTTATGAGTAGCGGGTGTTTGGAATTGCCGTTAAATGTTTAAAAAATAAATTTAAATTTTTTATTTAATTAACTGATTTTTTTAATATTTTATAAACTGTTTTTCTCAAACATACTTTTGAGAAAAATATTTATTTACTTGTTTTTCTACAAAATCAGTTTTTAAAACTCAAAAAATTTAAAAATAAATTTTTTTATCCAAAAATACTTTTACAAACGCAATACCAAACGGACCTTAAGTATATTACATACAAAAAAACTTGAATCACTATCCATGAGAGGAGATATTGGTTCTATCATGAATAAGTATGTTTAGGAATGACACGGATATACAGAGGATCCCAAAAAATTGTTCTACCAGTTTTCAAACTTTAATTTTAATATATCCGTATCTATTCCAAATTGATTTATAATCATTTCTATTTTTAGGAATATTTATAATTATTTCTATTTTATTTATATTTGTACTATTTCTAAACCAATCACAAATAATAAAATTTATATTTAATCCATCCTAAATTTATTTATTACTATTCAAATTTTGTACGAAATAATAGAGAAAGTTGTTGTTACCCCTAAGCTCTATGCTTCATTTTTTATGCTACAAGACCCATATCAGAAAAAAATAAAATTATGTATCATTTAAAGAATGAAGAAGGTAATAAGCATTACTGATCAGTCACCAAATCATGACATTATTTTTACACGGAATAATGTAATTCTATGGAACATAAATTAAACATAAATTAAATAAAATATCATATCATAAATCAGATTTCAATATGACAAATAATTCTAATAATAAAAACTCACCACCATTTTTTAATTATAGTTTCCAATTAGAACATTAAGAAAAGAAAAGTAACAACGTGTAAATCTATTGAAAAAATAAATAAAAAGCGCATCTTAGCACGAGAATGAGACAACAGAATCTGTTGGCTGAGAAGCGCTGGAGCACATAAGCAAAGGCGGTGAATAAACCACTTGTTAAACAAAGAAACAAACATAATAGGAGAAATCCATAATTTCATCTTTGTACTTTTTATTTTCTCTTAATAAGACCTTATATTTTTATTATGATGATTTACGACCTTATATTGTTATTTCATTATCATTTAATTTTTTTTTTTTGAAAATTAGAGGAATGCATGCTTTTAGTTTACTAATATAAAATTATTATTTTTTTATCTTAAATTAAATGTGATCTCATATTATATTCAATTTAAACTGAATATAAAAGACAATTCTGTACTAGTAAATTAAAGGCATTAATAATTTTTTAAAAAAATATCACTAAAAGATACAATTACTAATAAAATAATAATATGAAAGTTCAAATGATCAAGATAAAAATATAGAGGTCATACCGGAAAAATAGAAAAATATAAGTGTCCAATTAATTATGAGGTTTTCCTTAAAAAAAAAACTCCAAAGGGTGGAATCAATGGTTAGAGAAAAAACCAAAAATAGGTGGTTTGATCACGGGTGGTGGTCGCCCACGTGTGAATCTCTGCTGCAATCAACTTTATGATGCCCTATGCATGGGCTATAGGTTACAGTAATCCAAGAGGCCAATTCACCTTTAAATCTTGTATATAAACTCTAGAGCATCCCCTTCACTTTTCCAACAACTTCCACTATAATTTCTCTATATTTCTTTCTTTGATGGCTGGGTCAGTTGATCCTCTGGTAGTGGGGCGTGTAATAGGAGATGTAGTGGACATGTTTGTGCCAACTGTGAACATGTCTGTGTATTATGGGTCTAAGCATGTTACTAATGGCTGTGATATTAAACCTTCTATTGCTTTGAGCCCTCCTAAAGTTACTATTTCTGGTCATCCTCATGAGCTCTATGCTCTGGTAATCGCTCTGTAATCTGCATGCATGTCTATATGTTTCATTATTTTTATCAAAAATACATGTCTAGAAAAAGAAAGAGTGGGATTCAAACTAGATTACTTAGAATACTCCTGCAAAATTTACAGCCATTGGGACACAGATCGATGTTCATCTCCTTACATTTCAATACATGCATTCAAATTATTGATTCTTGCTTCATTCTCTTATTACATAGAATTGCCAGTTATCTATTCAAATTGCCTCAAAGTTATGCATAGTAGTATGCATACATATATCTAATTAGAAGTTGGTTCATGGTTATATTTGTAGGTTATGACAGATCCTGATGCACCAAGCCCTAGTGAACCCACCATGCGAGAATGGGTTCATTGGTAATATTTTCTATATATATATATATATATCAAGATTACTTATCTTTTTTTTTCCCTCATTTTTGCTATGAAATTGAATCTTCAACTTTAATTATTATCTCTGATTTCAGGGTGGTGGCAGACATACCTGGTGGTTCAAATCCTACAAGAGGTGAAAACCATATATATACTCAATTAATTCATTTTAATCTCTCTCACAAATATTACAGTTATTGAATTGGAAAAAAAAACCTATAATTAATTTATTTATCAATTAGTATCTTTCTTGCATTTATGAAACGCTTAGATCAAAATCTTCTAGCTTTTTTACTTGTCTTATTTTGCAGAGGACACATTAATGACACATCCTTCTGTATATACGTGTATATATTAAACAATTGGTGCAAGTATAAAATGTAGCAAATAACACTGACATGGACTCTACCCAAGTAGCTGTCTATGATTCTTCACACTCGCAAATACTTTGTCGTTTACTATAAGCAAATCAAGTTGCATGCAATGCATCCCATTACTCTCCAAAATCGAACAGAAGAGACATGCATGCATGGAAAATAAATATTAGTGTTAAATTGTAGACAATATTATATAATTGATAAAGTGATCATGGCTTGGGTTGCTGAGTGTGAATGCCACCAATATATTATTGCAATAATTTCTTTTTTCAATGGAGAAAATTGTGTAATTTTCAGCATGAAATGTGTCGTGCTATTTTTGATACTTGTGGTTTAATTTGGAAAATACAAGTTTAAGTTTGATTGATGTCAGCGGTGATAGTGACACGTCTTATGCCACTTGTCATTTGTCACAATCACCTTACCTTTATAGATTCTTAGATTAGATGTGTTCGCACACTATTTTTTACTATAGATGGCATCCTCAGGCGCCTCAACGTGTCACATTTTTCGGCACAAATGGCAAATGGCCTAAATCGAAATCCACTCGAGCAAATCAAATCAAAAACCAGTTGATAAGATCGTTAGATCATTTGGGTTGGAGTTAGCTGGATTGAAATATTATTTTTTTTCATTAATTGACTCAAAGATCGTATTATATTAACCCTCTAATCCGAATCAAAATTCTTACTAAGTTGAAAATTAAGAATTATTTTATGTGTAGTTGGTAATTATTAAATATGCAGGAAAAGAAATAATGAGGTATGTGGGACCTCGGCCGCCGGTGGGAATACACCGATATATATTAGTGTTATTCCGGCAAAAGGGGGAGATAGGAAGGGTGGAACAATTCCAATCAAGAGCCAATTTCAATACTCGGATGTTCGCTGCTCAAATGGATTTGGGCCTACCAGTTGCTACTGTTTACTTCAATGCTCAGAAGGAGCCTGCTTCCAGAAGGCGTTGATATCCATCCATGACCCCTTTAATATCCGCCCACTAATAATTTTGAGAATTTTCTGCTTTGTGTTTTTCTTTCTTAATTAGCTGATGGTTTATGTGATGTGTAGGGAGTCAACTCATCTACTTGAGAATCAACGTACTAATAATGTTTGTTTAACATGGGCAATTATAAAGATTCCATGCAGAGAGTTTATTTAAGTCTACTTTTATGCTTTTCATTAATAATAATAATAATAATAATCTTGTAAGAAACAATTCTTCACTTTATTATTAACCTTTGTCTCTTATATATCAAAACACGAAATTACATAATAGTTTTACATAAAATCTTCAGATGGCAATGAGAACCTTGGAGAATAAGATGAACGTGAAAATTGAGAAGGTGCTTAGAGCATCTCCATGTAGAAAAAGAAGGGTAACGATGAAGGAAGGTGCACTAGCTAGAGCACCATCCAACAAGCGATCACAGGCATATACAGTCCCAAACAATCGCAGTCCGTCTGTTGAACTAGACAAAGCTGTTGATGTCAATCGCCGTAAACAAAAGGTGTCGATCTTGATATTCCCAGCTAATCAAGTTTAGGCTCAATAATACCAAGAAGAAAAGTTGATCGACGTGTGCTAGGCATACTGATCATGAACCGGCTGAAGAACATCAGAATTTTGAGAAGGAAGCAATAGAGATCACCTCCAACATCATATTTGTTCAGTTCCTAATTAAAATGATTCGGCCTACCAAAATTCGACAAGTATAATGGCATTATTTTATAGATCCACGAATCCACCTTAGCTAAATATAAAAATGCTATGATCCTTTTAGATTCGAAGGAAGAAATTAGCTCCCTATACATTATCCAGCAAAAGTTTCTCCAAAAACCATGACTGAACATGCATACGGGTAGTAGAGAATCTAAAAGATATTACTGTTGCTACGTATTAAATATATAAAAGTTGCGATAAGCAGCAATAGCAGTCAGCTTTTGATACTAATAACAGTCCATTGTTAATGCCAATTATAACCGTTAACAATTCATAATTAATTTTAAAGTATTTGATAATTCAATTATTAAACATTAATTATAATTTATAAAATAACTGCTAATTATTATATTATATTGTCAATGTGATATATATATATATATATTGATTTTTTTAATTTGAATAATAAAAATCAATTAATTAAATATAAAAATATAATTTTTTAATCAATAAAAAATTATTAGAAATTGATCTAAATATAAAAATTTATTTTATGTATTAAATATTTAAAACTAGTTTTTGATATAAGAAGTTAAAAATTTCTAAGTTCTCATAAAATGATAGTTTTTAGTGCAAAAAAACTAGCGATTAAAATTTCTTTACTTTTGTTTAAACAAACAACTATCTCAACTTTTGCCTTATTACACCATTAAAAATTAAATTAATCAAACACTCAATTCAATTTTTAGTTTGTTAGATCACTGACAATTGGAAACAAAAAATAATCCAAAGGGGCACTACAATAAGAAAACAAGATTAAAATGAAAACAAAAGATTAAGAAAAGAAAAGAGGATATCTTGCTATTGGAAATTCCATTCAATTAATCACTTCTTATACATTAAGATTAATACGAAAATAAAAGGTTAAGAAAAGAATAGAAGATAAAAGATAAAAGAAAAAACGTTGACTTAGAAGTTAAAATTAAAATGAAAATGAAATGTTAAAATTAAAATGACAATCAAGTGATGGCTATGATGGTTATGATGCTGAAAGGTTCTTATAAATCAGAAGTTCTTAGTCTTCCAATTATTCAGCATATTAAAGCTTTGGCAGTCACTTTCTCTTATTTTTCGATTGCTCATGTAATGCGTGAAGTTAATTATGCTGCAGACTTTTTTCCTCATATGTTTACAAGTTTTCTGTAGGAAGTCGCATTCTGGATGAGCCATTTCAAGACATTAATTTTTGACTTAATCATAATTTTATTGGTATTTTTTATGTTGTTAGTTTTTTTGTTTCTCATCTTTTATGTTAAAAAAAAAAAAAGACTTCTAGAAAGTTAAGATTAAAAATGATAGTAAATGGTAAAAAAAAGAAAAAAGAAAAAGATTAAAAGTGAAAGTAAATAGTAAAAAAAGAAGAAAAGGAAAACATTATAAATGAAAGTAATAAATAAATAAAACGCAATCGTAAACCCCGTTCAGTCAGTCACACTCAATATTGAGCAACTCAATGAATAACTGTTAATCCAGGGCCAATTCACTTCGGCAAGAAGTCCAAAGGGACTCACACGCGTCTCAACCCTCTCAATGCTCGAAGCTCACCCGTTTCCGGGGCTGCATCTGTGCAGTCATGGGGCCGGGGATTTCCCTGGGTAGTTCTTCCAACTCACCCAATCACTCCGTCGCGGGAAGATGTTACCCGCTTACCATCGCTTGTATATAAACTGTTCGTTACTTATAGTTTTATTTCCATGTGGGAAAGATTGTTGATGGGCCACGAAAATATGTAAGAGTACCCAAGAAGTATCCAAATTATATGAATTAGGATGCCATGCAAATCACGAAGAAAGCCATGCAATGGAAATATTGGCGATGTACCAAAGTTGTTAATCGTGTCCACTATAGGATGTGTTTCTTTTACTTTAAGTTGTTATTGTATTAGTGGGTTGTTATTTTTGTTTTAAATTGTTGTCTGTCATTATCCTATTTCTTAGGGATGTGGTCTGAGAAGTAGGAGCAATTAGAATTTCATTTGTTATTTAAACTCTTGAAATCATAAATAGAAGGAAAAAAAGAAGCTAAATACAATTACAGTTCTTGTGGTTTGTTCCCATCCGAAGTAGAAGTACATAAAAATTCTGAGCTTTGACTGGAACTTATCATTAGTATCATAGCTCCACTAAATGGCTACCAACAAAGAACGAATATAAAATTTAGAAGCTGCACTTGGAACTCTCTAAGATCACCTGAGCAAATTTGAAGAAGGTATAGTTGCGAAGTTACAACAATTGGAGATTACTTTGAGCAAGACAACAGAAGCCTTACTTTCAAGGTAGGAACCATCACTTAGCCATGGGAATTCCTTCTTTGAGCGTTATCAAAACACAAAAGAAGATTCACGAGATAGTAACGGAAGTACTCGCTCATTATTCTCTTGTAAGCTAACAAAACTCGAATTTTCTAAATACTCGAGAGATGATCCTACTGAATGGTTCACACAAGTAGACCAGTTTTCGAAGTCCAAGGCACCGTGGATTCACATAAAGTAAATTTGGCTTCTTACCATCTTGAAGGAGAAGCCAATCAACCGTGGCAATGGTTGCATCAGACTTACAAAAGGAAGAGGGCAAAGAGGTGATATGAAAGATGTTTGTGGAAGAATTATGGGCTCAGTTTGGTCCTACAAATGGTTAAAATTTCGATGAAACCTTGTCAAAAATAAGGCAAGTTGGCTCCCTACGAGACTATCAAAGAAAATTTAAGTTAGGGAATCGGGTACAAGGATGGAAACAAAAGCCGTTGGTAGGGACATTTATTGGAGGACTAAAAGCTGAAATTGCTGATGGAATACGGATGTTCGAGCCAAAAACTTTAAAAGAAGCTATCAGTCTTGCAAGGATGCATGCTGAACAATTAACTCGTTAAAGAAAATTTCAACAACCTTTCCACCAAATTGTTACCAATTCATCTTGTTCAGCAACGCCAAAACAATTATGCCTATGAAGAAGCTTTCCTAGGATGAAATGCAAAAGCAAAGGATGCAAGGATTGTGCTTTAATTGTAAAGAGAAATTTACAGGTGGTCATAGATGTTGTGGGACAACTTTTAATCTTACAAGGCGGTAGAGTAGAGAAGGTTCAGATGAGGAGGCCATCGATGATTCAATGACACGATTCTCAATGTGAACCTTGAGGACAAGGTTCAAGTCAAAGGGATGGGGTATTGATGGACCACGAAAATCTAGAAGAGTATCCAAGAAGACTCCAAAGTATATAGATTAGGATGTCAAGCAAAGGAATTATTGACAAAGTACCAAAGTTGTTAATTGTGTCCATTATAGGATGTGTTTCTTTTACTGTCAGTTGTTATTGTATTAGTGGGTTGCTATTTTTATTTTAAATTGTTGTCAGTCATTATCCTATTTCTTGGAGATGTGTCCTGAAAAGTACGAGCAGTTATAAGTATTTCCTTTGTTATTTAAACTCTTCAAATCAGAAATAAAAGGAAAAAAAAAACTAAACACAAGTACAGTTCTTGTGATTTGTTCTCACCCGAAGTAGAACTTTATTTTCATAATAATTCTGTGCTTTGACAGGGACCTATAAATTGTTAACAAACCTACGCTCATCATCCCAATCTAAAGGAAATATAATAGACATATGGGTGGTTCAGTTGCTGTTATATAAAGTATTGTATATACACAGTACTTGCAAATCATGCACTTTTAACTTAAAAGAATCAATGTGGATTCTCGTTTTCTTCAATATGGGATATTCATATTCATGTATACGAATGTCAAATTATCTCTGTTAGTTTGTATCCTAATTATATAATATAATTATTTTAAAAAATTGTTTAGCCACTAGAATTTGACAGATTATTTTCTAGGAATTTGTTAGGCTTAAACAAGGGGAGCTCGCTGAAAAAGGGAAAAAAAAAATATATATATATATATATATATATGGACTAGTTTTTGACATCTAACAATCTTTCTGCTATAATTCTATGTTTCAATTTCTGGAGTTCAACTATTTTTTAGCCACACTTTTTAGCTCTGTCTAGCTGCTGGAGTTCCTTTGCTATTGGTATTGATTTCTCAGCAGCTCTAACTCTTACTTTCTCATACGATTGTTGCTTCATCTAATTCTCCTTGGATCTCACGTCAATATGCTCCAATTACGCAATCATACTTTAGGCTTTGAAATAAATTAATGTTCATTTAATTAACTTCAAATTTTCATACTCTAGAAAAAATAAAATCCTTGTTAGTGTTGATGACGCAATTTCTCTTGTAGCTAAAATAATTTTTTCATAAATTTTTATAGTGTTTACAGTTAAGGATGTAAATAAATCAAATTACTTGTTAGCTATTCTAGATTGACTCGGAATTATTGAGTTCGAGCAATTTATCGAACTCGAGCTCGATTAGACCCCTATTTACAGTAGAAGTCACAATCCACCTAAAATTTATCAATCTCTTATCTAATCTATGTACAATTTCAACAGGGTACATAGAAAATAATTTTTATTTTTTTCTCTTATAGTAGACTCTCGATACTATTCATATGATTGATTGTAATTTTGTTGGTAGTATTCCTCTTCTTCTATTAATATGAATTCTCATTAGCTTCTTCAGTTAGTTGAAAGAGACTCGAGATTCATTTTCAAGTTAACAACAGAAATTTAAGTCAAATCTAGTGTCATTCAAATCGGATTGGACCAGCCCCTATGAAACCAAAAAACCTACGAACCGCCCTTTCTTTCAATTTTAAATTAATAATAAGATTAGTTTAACATAATTAGAGAAATTAAATTAGTTGCCTTATTAATGTAATCCACCTTTTAAAAAAATAATTGCACAATTGAACTTCATTTCTTTAAAAAAAATCAATTAAAATAAATGTAGTTTTATTTTAAAAAATTAATATGTAACACGTAGGTGATTATTCATAATCATTCAATAATAATAATAATAATAATAATAATAATAATATATCGTTCTTTAATTATTGGGACAAAATAATATGTAAGAATAATAAAAATATTACAAAATTGTCCCATTTTTGCATCTAAATATTTAATTATTTATAGAAAAATCAAAAACCTAATTCAACCTATCCAACCATAATTCAATCGGCAATTTAACCTATACAACTCCAAGTCCAACGGTTAATCAACCATCAATTTGATTCGATACCTCATCCAATTTCGATAACATTGGTGGAGCCATGCGTTGCCGAAACAAAGAGAATTTTGCATGACCACCATTCTTATCAGTAACTAATTAATCTGCAAATTGCCATTCCACAATACAAGAGTAAATTACATTTGCACTGGCGGTACACAAAAATTGACCCTTTAACTTCAATTTGTAATTAATTGTCAAAGAATAAATAAATAAAATTCAATTTGTATTTTAAAAATTGTATCATTATGATTTATAATGAGTTTAATTTTAATGTTGTAACTCAAAAATTATCTAAATTAAACTTATAATGACACATTAAATTAAATTTATAACTCAAAAATCATCCAATTTAATCCATCAAATTATAACTAAATGCACATGTAACTTGATAAACCATAGGCATGCAATATGCTACAGCCGATGAAGAGTACCCTACCGTTAAATATCAAGAAGTTAAACGATTATTAAGTTATAAATTAAAATTAAGGAACCCTTAAGTTCATAAATGTATATGTGACTTAATGCACATTATAAATTCCAACTAATAAATTTTGAAACCAACTTATCATCCAATTATGAAATCCAAAACATCTAATATGTGATCCAAAAACAGAGCATACGTAATATCTAACTTGAAAAAGAAACTCATCCAACACTTTCAACAGCTCTTAAATTGGGGTTTTTCAACTACATTAAGAACAGCATTTGTTTCCAAATCAAAAAAAGAAATCTGGGCTACTCTCAAAAACTTTCTCAGTAGCGGCCAATTCCCCAAACTCTGATCACACCATCTGTATAACCACTGAACAAGGTGCTTCCATCCGCATTCCAGTTCAAGCTTGTGCAGTAGATGTTCTGTAAAATCAATGCAAAATTCAAGAGATTAACAACAGCTCCACGACAGTCAGACTCAGTTCTACAAATGTAGTGAAGCTCACAAATAACTCATTGGAGAATAATTAAACCCAGTAAACTTATATTATGATCATTTAATCATTTAGTTACAATTTTACCCAGTTAACCCTAGCCCCAAACGAATTGGATTTACACATTAGAGACATGCATTCAAATCCTCGAAACCCAGTTCATAATTCACACGAAGAGGTTTTTGGTATCAACTAAAACTATATTGAACCAGCAACTACAAGACTAGGAACGGAGATTTGAAAACAAGTTCATGCATTATTACAAGAACATACATTTATAAATTAATAAGCACAGCTCCATAATTAGGATAGAACTAAACAAACCATATTAGACGCAAATAGTGAAACTGACAAAAATCAAGAACGGTTGCTCAATACCATAGCTGGCTAAGCGCCCAACAATTTATTTGCTAGCAGAAAATAGTATTTCAAATACTTAAAAATCAATTATCAGCATAAGAAGCAAAATCAGAAACAAGTTGATGTTCTGAATCATAGTAGACCATAGCAAAATCAAGACACATCTGAAATTATAGAAAATCAACACCAAAATATCAACGTCTTGAGTAGATCAGAATACGAGGCATATATATAAATTCATAACCAGAACACAAGGAAAATACGTTCACTGATATCTGCATTAACCAACAAGGGATATACAACCAATATAAAGAAATCCAAAAAAAAAGGGAGAAATTTTGAAGCAATAAGTAACAGTGAGTACATAGAGAGGCACACAAGGGATTAAACCAACTAAAAAAGAAACAGAAACATTTTTTTTCTAAAAGCGTATACCTTCTTCTTGGTGCCAGTAGTAGCAGCAGTACTGCTATCGGATTTCTCGGCCTCAGCCTTGAGATCGACCTTCAAGTCCTCCACAATGCTCTTGCTCTCAAGATCCCAGATCTTAATGCTATGCTCAGTAGCAGCACAGAGCCAATACCTGTTAGGACTGAAACACAAAGCATGAATTACAGCACCAGCATCCAAACTGTAAAGTCTCTTCCCCTCGGCCAAATCCCACAACAATATGACTCCATCTTTGCCTCCGCTGGCGCACAATGACCCATCAGGGGAAACAGCAACTGTGTTCACATACCCATTGTGCCCAGCCAAGGTGCACCTCAGCTTGCAGTTAGTCAAATTCCAAACCTTGACCGTTTTGTCCCAAGAAGCAGAAACAATAGTGGGCTGCAGGGTACTAGGGCTAAAGCGAACACAGCTTACCCAATCGCTATGAGCATCCCCATCCTGAATTGTATACTTGCATTCACCGAGAGTATTCCAAAGCTTAATCGTACGGTCACGGGAAGCCGACACTATCTGACGGTTATCGATAGAGAAAGCAACAGAAAGCACATCCTTGGTATGGCCAACAAATCGGCGGGCGGAGACACCAGTAGTGAGATCCCAAAGGCGGAGCTCGCCGTCCCAGGAGCCAGAAAGGGCGAACTGGCCATCGGAGGAAAGAACAACATCCTGGACAAAGTGGGAGTGGCCGGTAAGGCGGCGGCGGGGAACGCCGTAGGTCTTTTCCTCCTTGGTGAGTTGCCAGAGGATGATAGACTTGTCGCGAGAGGAGGAGACGATCATATCAGAGTTATCAATTGGGGTGGCGATGGCGGTGATCTGATCAGTATGGGCTCTCATGGTGCCGCGAAGTATCAAACCCTCGGCCATTGTCACTGAATTCTTCTTCTTCTTCTTCTGCTTCGCTTAATTCCAGTGGATTAAATACCCCAGAGCAGGCGAGAGACGCAGAGAAATTAGGGAGCGAAATCGGGCAAATGAGGAGTATATATAGTGTGGAGAGGTAAAATTAGGGTTTTGAAGTTTGTTTTTAGGGTTTGGAATTTGCCACTGGCAGTCGTTTTGGGCTTGCTTTGCTTTGTGTCCAGCCTTTCTAAGCTATTGTGGCTCATATTTATCTCTTTTAGTTTCATTTTCTTTTATGGAATTATTATTTATTTATAAGTTTCTTTTTTCCATTTACTATGTTAAAATTATTTTGTTATTAAAGATAGTGCTAATTTATATATAATTTATGAAAATTATACATAGATTATAAATATAAAAATAGTGCTCCAATATACTACTTGCTTTTATGAAATTGACATTTTGAAAATTGTAAATTTTTTTTATGTTTTTAAGGAGATTTGAGAATTATAGGTCGATTTGTACAAAAACCATCCTTTGATTTGTACAAATATGAAATGCTAATAGAGCATCACCATTTTTTTTTTTTACATTTTTACTCATTTTAATTTTCAATTTTATTATTTTTTTCCTTTTTTATCTAGTATTTTGTATTTTTATATTCTGACTTTAAATTAAAAAAAACACATATAAATGAAATTTGGATTCATGAAAAATATAGATTTGAAATGAGTTATTTTTGGGATAAAAATATCAAGTTGAATATTAAATGAGATAATTGTATATATTTTTTTCTCATTTATTTTTCAATATAAAGGCGGAGTTGTTGTTTTTAGTATATTCAAGGGGCATTGCATATACATATGTAATTATGTATCAAACACACTAATTTTTCTTTTAACATTGATAAACATGTCCTGGTGATGAATTTAATCAATTGAAAATATAATTAAAATTTCTAATTTGAGATTCGCATTAAAAATGAGAAAAAGTGATTAAAAATCCCTAACTTGAGATCCGCATTAAGAATAAGAAAAGTAATTCATCACATTCTTTTTTTTCTTTTTTTTTTTCATTCTCTCCATTTATACATGCAAGTCACCTAAAATTAAATCCATTATAAGCATGTCTCCCTACAACCGGGCATGCACCAAAACTATGTAGTTAAAAATAACACTAAATGTAGCGACAGACATGTATTCATAGCTAATCTCCCAGATTAGTGATGGTTTATAGCCGTCGCTAATGTTCTCTGATAAAACCGTCTCTGTATCTTTGCAATTGCTGTTGCTGGCACACGTCTTGCGACCATAATTAGCTGCAAAATTTAGCAACGATTCTTATATGTAGCAATATTCTGCCATTAATTCTGCTCCAAAATTTTTAATTTTTTTTTTGACTTTTCGCTTGTTGATCCGAAGCTATTGTTATGATTGTAGATCCAAACTATTATGTTTTTTTTTCTTATTGCGTACGCCCTCCCATTTTAAGTAACTAACATCCAATTCATATGTAACACCTCTAATAAGAGTCTAGTTATAATAAACGTGTAATATATACAGAAATTACATGATAGAAATTAAAAATTAAAATAAAATTGAATAAATGATTAGAAATTAAAATAAATTAAATTGATTGATGGAATAATTTGGTTAGATAGATTACATAATTAAATTACAATTTAACAAAAATTAGTTAAATTAGATGTATGTAAAATACACAGCCACAAAAAAATAAAAATAAATAAAATATAGGTCTGTAAAAAAAAAGTGGATGAAAAATAAGAGTAAGGGAAATTGGCAGTGTAAATTGATCTTACACTTTTCTTTTATCTTTTTCCTTATTTTTTTCCTCCTTCCATCTTATAGCCCCTTTCTCTCATTCTTTTACTTATGATTTACATCAAATTCACTACAAATTAATTAATTTTTAGTAAGGAATTTTCTCTCCATTATTATTGTATTATTTGGAGCTAATAGAATTGTGTTGCAGTAGTGTTTTAAACTCTAATTTTGATGATATTATGAATTGGATTTGAAAAAGTGTCAAATATAAAATTTATTTATTTATGTTTTATTTATATGCATATCAAATATTATTGAATGATTTTGAGCATATAAAAAGATAAATACTTTTGAGTGAGACTAGTTCGTGGAAGAGTATCAATAAAGTATCATACAATATTTGCTAATTTTGATCATTTTAAATACCAAATTAAATAAAACTCAAAATATAAAAATTGTAGCTCTATATATTTTCTAAGTCTTTACCAAAATTTGTATAAATATTGCTTTTTAGGTTGAGTTATAGTGAAATAAATAAATATTATTTCTTGATTGAACTACTTCCTTATACCTATGCAGATCTGGTGAATTTGTCCTCAATTTTTAGTTGTTTTATATTGAATCAACCAAAGTTTAAAATATAAAAGTTTTAATCTTATGTCTTAGTTAATTTTCTATGAAAGTCATATCTTAAAATATTATGTATTTTGTGAGTTATACCATTAACAAATAAACTGTGTTGTCCAGATATTTAACTAAAAATGAGGGTTAAATTGAATATTAAAAATTTAAATTTTAAGTGCGGAAAGAAAAGTTAAGTTCAGTAGGGATAGAAAAATATAACACAAGGATTTTTATAGAGGTTCGGGTGTTAACAAACCTTACTCCTCTCTCCAATCACAATTGAGATTTTCACTAACATACTAAGCGTTACAATAGAGTTTTACAAACTCACTCCCAACTATGGTGTTTCTAACAATGGATCACACCTAACCCATAAATCTCTTGTGTTTTAATAGCTCACACAATAAACCAATTCATTGTGTTTTAAAAGCTCACACAAATAACCTTTACCTTGTATTTTAAAGGCTCACACAAATAACATTTACAAGTGTTTTACTCTTAACCCTAAACTGCCAAAAACTCACTTAAGTAGATGATTACAGAAAGAAATACTTACAAATCTATAATGCTTAGAGAATGATGAGCAAAAAGATTTTCACATAAAATAAATGTTTGTTTTGAAAATATCAAATGCAAAATGGCTTACAACAAGATTTTGATTCAAAATATTAGCTATTCTCTTATTATCCTGACTCTTCTTGTTCTGGATGCATAAATTATTTGCATTTATACTTCTATGGCGAATTATAGCCGTTATATTGCATTTAATATGGAACTGGCCATTGCACCAACTCTTATTGTCGCGCCTGACATGTTTCTTTTTCATATTTCACGGTCGTGAATAAGTGTGTCACGATCGTGAATATTCTTCCAAGTCGTGACTTGAGCGGTGACCTTAGCCGTGAAGCATTATGGAATGATTTGAAGTGTTTGATCACGGACGTGGCATTATATCTTCACGGACATGACATCCTTTCAAGCCGTGGTCCAAGTGGTGACTCTGGCCGTGAATCTATTTGAAAGAATTTGTCATGTTTTCTCATGGGTGTGACTTTAATTCACGGGCTTGACTGAAAAATGTCCATCCATGGTTGCTATCATTCTTCATGGCCGTGAACTTTAAATGTTGTATGGTTGGCGTTAAGCTTTGTCATGGACATGAACATGCTATTTCTTCAATTTTATCTTTTTAAGATTAATTTTGCATTATCCATTCTTACTATCATATTTCATACCATGTTCAATAAATTTAGAAAACAAGTATATTAAATACATTATTGCTATTTTATTTGTTAGTATCAAAATGACGAAAATACCCCTCAAGGTACAACAAACTCGTTCAATTGTCATTAAATGTTTAACTAGTTATAAACTCTCTAGTGTTTGAGGACTTTAGAGATATAATTTGGAAAATGTGAAAACATAAAAAATATTCCAAATTAGCTTATATAATTGTATAAAAAATTTATAATAATTAAATATACACGTTGAAATATATAAATTGCGTAATATTCCAAAAAATCAAAATTTTTAATATTTTATATACTTATTTGTTAAATTTAATTAGAAGTAAGAATTATATAAATTGGATAAGTATAAAAAAAAAGTTATAGATTTGATAGTCCTAAAATAACATATTACCTCTTAGGATAAATTTTAGCTATTTATTTAAACTATAATAAAAATAAGTATTTTAACAATATATTAATACTTAAATTAGATCCTTAACAATAGAAAGAGTAATAAAAGTAGACAACTTCATATTTTATATTTTGAAAAAACTCCACTGATATTTGTACATATGTGCATTTTAGTTTACGCTTATTGTATATTTGTGTGTCAATTGAATAAATTGTATATTTGAATGAGGTATTAAAATGTGTAAATATGAAATGGTTATCAAGAAATAATATGGTATGTTAGGAAATATAAATGAGATATGAAAATTAATTAAATTAAAATAATAGGTAAAAAATTATTAAAATTAAGACTATATGTAAAAATTTGATAAATAATCTAAAGAACAAGGTAAGAAATATGATAAAATATGGTAACATGAGATGAATTAGTATGTTTAATATTTTATATATTATGTATGGTTGAATATATGCAATTCATATATTGACATTAATATAATAATAATATAATAAAATATGAATTTTATTTTATTTATAACATTTTCTAATTTTTGTACAATGATTTATTTAAATTACTATGATATTTATATCATATGTTTGTGTGATTGCATGAAAAGACTTAAATGTATATATGTACTACTAAGTTAAAAATGACTTATTGTGAGTTTTTCCATCCAATAACTAAAACTTGCAGATAATAGTATGTAAAGTTTATAAATAAAGTACAATATCATACCAAATGAGATACGTCATACTTGATTTGAGGATAAGATATAAGTTATTTTTGCATTTTGTCCACGATCATGTATATGGGTATGATAAACATGTTTTGTATATAGTTAATAACATATTTTTATATTTAATACTGTATATATAAATAGTTGGATGTGAGATTTGATAAGTCAAAAGTCATTAATTTGATAAATATAATCAAGTATAATATATTTATATAACATGATATTATGTTTTGATAATTGAATTCGTATATATATTTAGATATAAAAATGTCAATTAAGTTAGTAAATGAAAAATTTTAATTTAGACAAATTTTATTTAATTTATCTATGTTATTCTGCTTATGTAATAAGATTATTCCTATTATATAGGTAGAGTATCACACCATCCACCTATATACGAAATCATCAACAACTCTTAAGTAATAACATCCAAATTTCATATGCATACCCAATATTTAATTGTTCATACACAATTCTCAGTATTATACTAAATTATACCATTCATACTTGGTTAACATATTAAATGATAATCCCTCATGAATTTGTTATTTTATATATATATATATATATATATTACAAATGTTATTGGAGTATTTTTATCTCTGCAATTGGAGTGTGGAGTGTGGTATATAGATGTGTAATTGAGTCGAGTCGATATAATATCAAGTTTGAGTTCATATCAATTAAAAAATTTGAAACTCGAATTCAATCAAAATTTTTTAATTATTTGAAACTTGACTTGAAAAATATTCAAGTTCGACTCAATATAGCTCGAATCAACTTAAAAATTTTAATAAACAGTATATTTAAATTGACTCAAAATCAACTCGAATATATTTAAATAATAAGAGTATAAAAGTAATTTAATAAATAATAAAAAATAATTATTCAATTAAACTCGCGAGTCTTACGAGTTGGGTATTGTTATACTTAAACTCGACTTGATAAACTAGTCAAGTCACTTGAGTTCGAGCTCAAACTCGACTCGACCTGATTAATTTCAAGTTGACTTTGAATATTTTACAAGTCGAGATCGAGTAGCTCATGAATAATCTGACTTGTTTACACATTTAGTGGTCGCTCTCGTCACATCATCAAATTTATAATTATACTTTCAAACTATATTTATCAATGTAATTAATATCAATTTCAATTTATGAGACCATTTAATATTTTAATATATTATGTTTACATTTATATTTTCACTTTATTATCAAATAAATTGAATTTTATTGTTAAAATTAATTAATATTTAAATTAATAAATTGTAACATTTAATTATAACAAAATTTTATAAAAATTATTATGAAACTTAATGAAAAATAAATGAAGTACACAACATTTTATTATAACAAAAACTTTGACAAAATAGTATACTCTTTGTCACGGCTACTAAACCATGATACTTAAATGCACCATTTTGTCAATACAATTCACGATCGTAATTATATTTGTCATGTGTGTGGATCCTTTTAAAATTTTAGTTTTAAGTAATTTAAGCTTGCTATTCTCAAACAAAATATCACAACATTTTATTCATTAAAATCATCAAAATATTTACTCAAGGTACAAAATAATGCAATTAATCAAATATGAGAAACACACTAAAATTAAAAAAAAAGATACAATACTATATTAATTATCATTTTTTTTTCTTATATGAAGCGGTTCAAAACATCTTAAACTAAGGCAACCTGTAACTGTTGATTCATTGACCTATTACGAATTCATTATGATTTCAAATACACTCCTCATTAGCAGAAAAACAAGTTTAAAAAATTTCGGGTATAAATATATTGAATTTCACTTCATCATTTGTATAATCAAAATCATCTATATATAAATCTCATTCATCATTCATGATCATATGCTAACACCGAATGCTTGAATCACGATTGTGATTTCTCCCTTTGCGGTGACTATTCCACATAAAAATGAAAACGTGACATATTTTGTTAGGTTATTTACATGTAGGTAAAAATTATGATTTGTGGTTCTCACTATGAATTTTTTTGCCCAAATGAAGATTTTATCTTGATTGATATCGTGACCATGATGTTGAAGAGTGCGATCTTGAAATTCATATTTATATGAATTTTTTTAATACGTGGCTGACTTGGATTTGACACTCTTCATTGGTCTTCATTTTTCAAATATAGTTAATTAAGATTAATTATATTAATCTATAAAATATTTATTATTTATTTATTTTATTTAAATTTATTATAAAATAAAAAATGAGGCCCGTTACATTATTTTATTAATTAAAATTATTTGCAATTGCATGGCCCGTACATGCAATTGCATTTCAAAGAGAATAAAAATGCTTTTAGCTAAAATCATAAAAAGTTAGGAGTCAAACTATATTTGCCTCGTAATCGACATCATAAAAAATACATCAGCTGTTGATAATTTTTAAGTGAGGTTTTAATTACTTTTCAAAAATATTTAAAAAACCCAATTTGAAAAGAAAAAAATAGAAAAAGTAAAACATGCAGTTATATATACAAATGTGCATTTGAAAGAGAATAAACATGGTATTCGCTAAAATTCTAAAAAAAATAGGAGTCAAACTATATATGCATCGTTAGAAATGATAAAGACAAACTTTAATTTTTAATATTTATTTTTTGAATGAGTGTTGAGAAAAGAAAAATATTATTTTTTAATTTTTTATCTACTTATCAGATAACGACGAGTGTTAAAAGAATATTGAAAAACTGGAGTGTTGTAGGATTTCACGTGCCTCATAATCTAAATTGTGAAAAGCACGTCAAAATTTTGTAAGGTGCGTTTTTTTGAAAAATATTTTTAAAAATTTATTTTTTATTTTTTTAATTTTTAAAAATTAATTTTTAAAATAAATAAATAAATAGATATATTTTTAAAAAGTAGATTACAGTTTATAAAAAATTAAAAAAAATTAAAAAAATTATAAATTTATTTTTAAAATCTCTAAAAACAATACTATTTTAATTATTTTTCAAAAATATTTTAAAATTAGGAAAGAGAAAGAAATGCAAAAGTAACATTACCCGACAAATTCAAAGAACGAACAGCAAATAACAGTGTTCTCTTTAGGGACAAAATAATCATTTCAGTTCATTTTCCGTCAAAATTTCAAAATTTAAATCCCTCTTTTCCTAACCCGCCTATCTGTCTCTCTCCCTATAAATTCCCCACAAACCAAACGGCCTTTTGTCTTTCATACTCTCTCTCTCTGGGCTTCGACTTGTTCTTATCCTGCGCACACTTGCTAATGGCACAAGATATCCAGCTTCCCTGCGATGGAGATGGCGTTTGCATGCGCTGCAAAGCTAAGCCTCCTACTGAAGAAACTCTCACTTGTAGCACGTGCGTTACTCCTTGGCACGTGGCTTGCCTTTCCTCTAGGCCCGAAACCCTAGCTTCCGCGCTCCAATGGGAATGCCCTGATTGTTCTGGTGATGCTGTCTCTGCTCCGGCAGCTGTTGCTGGTTCTGGAAATGAGTTGGTGGCTGCTATCAGGGAGATTGAGTCGGATCATACGCTTACCGATAAAGAGAAGGCCAAGAAGAGACAGGAGTTGATGAGTGGGAAAGTGGAGGTTGAAGATGAGAAGAAAGAGAAAGGAAAGGGAAAGGAGAGCCAGAGTGATGTGTTGGATGTTCTTGATGAAAGTTTCAAGTGTTCTTTTTGTATGCAGTTGCCTGAGAGGCCGGTTACTGTGAGTTCCTTTGCTTTCTTTCTTAGATTGTTTTTTTTCAAGTTTTCTTTAATGTTTTATGAATATTAATGCTTGTGTCGGGTTTCTTTGCGGCTAGAATTAAATTTCCTTCAAGTCAATGTATTTAAGGTCATAGTTATAATTCCAGAGTATCAATGATTTTATGTGTTATCCGGCTTGGATCGGTGGGATCTAGCAATTTAGTTGATGCACATGTATTGCGTCTGGTCCATGTTCAGGACGGTTTCCTTATTCAATGCTTTGTGATTTAATGAATGATCAATCTTTAATTAGGTGTTTTATCTAATTAATTAGCTTTAATTAGGGCTTTAAATGAATTAAACTGACCTCGAGCTATTCGGGTTTTGTTTCGTAAAAAAAACTCTTTTGATATCTTTTGTTAATGTTAACAAGCCAAATTCAAGCTCAAATTTGTTAGGTTTCTAATATGTTTGCGTATTTGTTCATTTAAAAATTTGTAAACATATTCAATTAAAAGTTTGTAAATATATTTTTTTAAATTTTTTTGAATATGTTCGTTTATATTATATTTTGTTATCGAGTTTGAACTCAAAATTTTGTCATTATTAGTTAACGAGCCAAACTCGTAACAAACAAGATTTTTACGAATTGAGTTTGAGCTGCTTGCAAGTTTAATAATTTTAAAACAAGTCGAATTTGAGTTTAAGTATAAAATCTTGAATCGAACTCTAGCCTTTGATAAATTTAAATGAGCTGAACTCAAATTCACTAATATTCGGCTCAGCTCGTTTACAACCCTAATTTTAATTAGATATTTTCTAGAATTTTATGTCCTTTGGGCGCTTGAGATTGGGGGAGTTTGTTTTCTTTTTGCCTTCCTCTACCGCATTCATTCTTGTTTACCCTGTTCATATTATTTGTTAGTATTTATTAATGATATTTTAAAAAAGATATTGTGTTCATTTACTCATTTGCATCTGGCGTTCCTTGGATAAATTTTTTTATTCGGATTATTCTATCATTGGTTTTTTTTAGGTTTATTTATTAGGTGAATAGACATGTAACTAGAAAGTAGTACAGGAATTTTACATGCATGCTTGTTTGAAGGCTTGTAATCAATGTGCTAAGTCTGAAAAAATGGTATCTCTTTTCTTGTTTCAGACACCATGCGGCCATAATTTCTGTCTGAAATGCTTTCAAAAGTGGATTGGACAAGGGAAGAACACCTGTGCAAAATGCCGCAGCACAATCCCTCAAAAAATGGCCAGTCAGCCCCGCATTAATTCCAGCCTTGTGTCTGCCATCCGTATGGCAAAGTTGTCTAAATCAATAGTCACTGGCGGGCTCCCAAAGGTTTTCCACTTTGTGCACAACCAGAACAGGCCAGACAAGGCATATACAACAGAACGGGCTCAAAAAGCTGGTAAGGCCAATGCTTGCAGTGGGAAGATATTTGTCTCTGTTCCGCCAGATCATTTTGGACCTATACCAGCTGAAAATGATCCTGAGAGGAATCAGGGTGTGTTGGTTGGCGAGTGTTGGGAGGATAGATTGGAATGCAGGCAATGGGGTGCACACCTTCCTCATGTTGCTGGCATTGCTGGACAAGCCAACTATGGTTCACAGTCAGTGGCCCTTTCTGGAGGCTATTTAGATGATGAAGATCATGGAGAATGGTTCCTGTATACTGGAAGGTTGGCTTTGAAATTATTGTACAATTAGCTAAACTAATCTCATGCTTCCTTTAAGCTCACTTGTTACATTTTTTTTCTCTAGCTAGAAGTTTAATGTATTCATAGTTTCTAGCTAATTTTGCGTGTCAAGTTACTGTCCCACTATTGTTTATTGAAGGTTACTCACCGTTAGAGCTGGTAAGCATAAATGTAAAAGTTAATATCAATTTATGTAGCTGTTGCAAACTTGGAGCAATTCCTTGTGTGTATTGAGCTTCCCTTGGTGATGTAATAGGTTTACCTGTTCTATAAATTTATGCTTCTTTATCTTTCATTTCTTACCTCTAATTGCAGTTGTCCCAAAGTTTTTATTTGTATTATTTTTCTTTTATCTACTATCATTTTTCTTTTCTTTTTCCTTTTTTTTAAAAAAATCTTATTTTCTAATATTAAGGCCTTTTGATGCGTGTGGATGGCAGTGGTGGTAGGGACCTTAGTGGTAACAAGCGGACCAACAAAGAGCAGTCCTTTGACCAAAAGTTTGAGAAACTCAATGAGGCTCTTAGAGTGAGCTGCAGAAAAGGCTATCCTGTCAGAGTAGTGAGGTAAGTGTCAAGGTTGAAAATTCCTTTTTATGTGCATTTATGTGTTTTAGTTGTGCATGATTTTCTTGTTTGCCTTGAGTTTTTGAATTACTATATGCTAAGCTGCCTAAACTTGTTCTATTTATGAATTGACCTGAATGCTATCGTTTCGCAACCTGAAAATCATATTATCTATTGGGAGAACCAGAGAAGTTGTTAGTGGCATGTTAACATCAGGAACTCAAAGTGCTAGAAGTATTGGGTTTCTTCCTTTTTCTTTTTCTTTTTTTTTTTCCCTTGCACTTGAACCTACTCATGGAATTATCCAATCATTGAGCATGCGTTGACCAATTGGTACTAAAAATTGGAAACCAATTGAGTTGTAGAATTTCATTGCAGGCATATGAGCAGTTGAAGTATACTCTGAGTGCAACTTAATTAAGTCAGAGTTGAAGAGTTGAATTTAGATATTTTGTGAGTTTAATCCAAGTAAACTATTCATAGGTTGAGTCATCTATATCCCTATGCATTAATAAATGAGGACTGCTATAACATTAGTAGAAGAAATTATATCTGCCAATGAATTTATTTAATGAAGTCTTGATTGGTCACATAATTTCTTTCCTTATTCTCTTTGGCCAAGTCCATTAAAGAATTTGTTTAATTGGGTGAAGTGCTCATTTTTTAAATGGCAATTCTCATAAGAGAAGGGATGATCATATACAGTAATATTACATCTAATGGTTATTACACATGATTGCCTGTGATTTCTCATGGCTCATTTAGTTCTCTTTGTTATTTGATCTTATGTAATATGACGCTCATCATTTTTGGCATGTGGTAGTTGGACTGCAATATATGAATTATGGTAGTGTGCCAATCTTATTTATATTGAAATTGCAATTTAAGCTATGTCAATGTTCTTGGCTTCTTGGTTCTATTGATCAAGGTGTGGTCACTTATATGCTGGTCTTTTAGCATCCTTGAATGTAAATCACAGGTTATGATGTGGCAGAGGCTGCAAATAGTTGAATTTGACTTAAAGGTTCTTATTTGTGGCTAAAATAGGCAGGAAAAAAAACCTTCCCTTTTTAACAGGTGGAGGCAATGCATCGTATTTGTTGAAAATGAGCTTTAGAAACTTGGCCTTTTAAGATTGGCTAATGTTGATTACTGTAAAGGTTGAACTTGTACAGGATGAGACAGCTTAGTTCTGATTGGATTACCAAATCTCATTTCAAATTATGGGGTTTCTTAACTGAGAGACTGAATCTTACAGTTACAGCGTAACTCTTCTAGAAGAGACAAGAGTTAAAACTCGTATTGAATGTAATTTGCTAAATATGAATGAACTTGTCCAAGAATAGGCTGCACTTCACTCACTTGCAAGAATGAAGTATCAAGGGGATCAGTTACTGCTTTTAGGAAAGACATAGCTTAAGGAATTTCCTAGTATGATAATAAACATTATCCTTGAAATTGCTCGGTTTAGGTTTCGGAATGAAGACATTCAAATTAAAAGTAGAAGGAACCAAAGAAGACTGACCATCAGTAGTATTCTGACTATGACGGCGATAAGAGAGTTGAAGAGTAGAAATTTTTAGAGTGATAGGTACCATAGATAGATGAAACCATTATTTATTCTCTTAGGAACTGAAATCCGCACCTTGGGTTTCTTTTCATATATTGGAAAACCCTTCTTGAATGCACTCATGGATCGCACACCCTTTTGTCTTTCTGGATCCAATTGCTCAGAAAACTCATGTTCATGTATTTGAGTGAGATTATTTCCTGAGATTATTTGGTTTAGAAAGCTAGTCAGGTGATTGAAAAGAGATCTGCTATAAATTTACACTCTTAAAGGTGGAAGAGCTGAGTGGTAAGACTCGCTTACTACTAAATAAATAGAAAAAAAAGGGATCTAAAAGTAGCCATTAGATATAAATTTCTCCACCTTGAACTTCTATTCCATGTCTTTTTATGGAATGAGCATTCTTTTTATTGTTTACTCTTGGTGGAATATGATGATCCTGTTTTGATGTTTATGTCACACAATTGAGGTTCATTCTTTAATTTTTTATCAGTTTGTTATTTTGTTTTAACAAGTACAAATTATCTTCTAATGTTTGTTTTGCTTTCTTTTTGAAATGAGCAGGTCGCACAAGGAGAAGCGTTCTTCATATGCACCTGAGAGTGGGGTGCGCTATGATGGGGTTTATAGGATAGAAAAATGCTGGCGTAAAGTTGGAATTCAAGTAAATACATTTACCAAATATCTCAACTGTTCATTTAGTTTTTTTCCCTTTGTTTTCTGTTAACTTGGAAAATCTGTTGAATTTTTTTTAATCATATTAGGGTCATAAGGTCTGTCGTTACCTGTTTGTCAGATGTGATAATGAACCTGCTCCTTGGACAAGGTTTGCATTTGACAATTAACTTTTTTTCCTTTATTGGATACTTCCTCTCTCTCTCAATGTTTCCCCACTTGACTACAGTGATGAACATGGGGATCGACCAAGACCTTTGCCTGTTATAAAGGAGCTGGCCATGGCAACTGATGTGACAGAGAGAAAGGAAAGTCCATCTTGGGACTTTGAAGTGAGTGGATCTGACTCGCAAGCTTAACTTTTTGTTATTCAAACTGCTTTTTGGTTTATGGTCAATTTGATGATGATATGATCTTGGACAAATTCTCATATGATTCAGTTATTTTGTTAGTGTAGAATACTGTCTTAAATGGTTAAAAGATGCAACTCATTCATTCATCTCTTCTAGCTACCTGGAAAATGAACTTTGCTATCATTAATTACATTTTAGGAACAAGATGGTCGCTGGAAGTGGAAAAAGCCTCCACCTGTCAGCCGTAAACCGGTTAATGCTGGCAATCCTGAGGACAGGAAGAGGTCAAGGAGTGCAATAAGGAAAGCCCAGAACACAAGTGTTCGGGAGAGGCTCTTGAAAGGTTTGGATTTTGTGCTTTTTTCTCTTGTATTAGTCGTTACATCCTCAGAATTTGACCTTTCAGCCGATCAAGATTACTATCTTAAGTTTGCTACACTCTTAAACCTTTGTAAATTATTCTAGCCTTGAGTTTGCTGCACTCCAAAATGCTTTTCTTATAGTATATTCTCTCTTTGTTGGATTGCACTTCATTGTGAAATAGAGGTTCAATTATATTTGTTGAGTTTGTGGAACTGTGGTAAGTCAACATTTATGGGTTTACTGATGGGTGTTGGATTTCAACGTAAATGTGTTGGTTTTGCTTATGCAGTTTCAGTCTTCAGTAATGCATTTTATTCTCACTCTGGCGAGTCTTAATGTGCAGAGTTCAGTTGTTTAATCTGTCAGCAAGTGATGACTCAACCAATTACGACACCCTGTGCTCATAACTTTTGCAAGCCATGCTTGGAAGCTGCATTCACTGGGAAGACTCTCATGAGAGAGAGAAATAGAGGTGGACGGACTCTTCGAGCACAAAAGAACATCCTGCAGTGCCCTCGTTGCCCAACAGACATCTCTGATTTCCTTCAAGATCTAAAGGTTCAATATAGATGCCCATAATAGCTCATTCATCCATTCTGGTGGTAATGCCCGCAGATCTGGCTGCTTGAGAACCTGTTGTCTTATCATGCCCTCTCCTCTCTCCCTGTTCTTTTCTGTTAGAAATCAATTTTCTATATTTTCTCCCTAGCTGTTGCATGGTTTGAGCCTAAAATCTCATGTGCCGTGTATTAAGCCAAGAAGCAATAAAAGTTAGTGCTTATCTGAAAGTTCTAAAACTGCATGGATCCACTAGAGAATGGCAAATTCAACAATTAAATGCTATGTAAATTTATGGTTCCATTGAGTGGATTATAATTCTTTTTATATATTGACAGGTTAACAGAGAAGTGATGGCTGTGATTGAGTCACTACAACGCCAGACTGAAGAGAATTTAGAAGCTGTGGATTCAGGTGAGGAAGAGGTAGACGGCACCGAGGAGAATCCTTGCGTAGCCGACATTGAAGCTGGAGAGAATAGTACTGAAAAGACTGCTGGTTTGGAAGATCCTTCAGTTACGCATGAACTCCGTGGCGCTGAAGCAGTAGCTGATAATTCTGAAAATTCTGCAGTCAATAGCTTGGAGGAACCTTCAATTAAGCACAAGCCACAGAGGGCCAACAAGAAGAAAAAAGTAGATGATAGCAATTGAGAAAGATGAGGGGCAGAATGATGAAGCAGCTAGCAAACTTGAGTCAGTAAAGAGTCGGAAAAGGAAGGATGCTGACAGTGAGGTTGAGAAGGTGGAAGCTGCTGGTGGGGCGAAGATGCGGAACTGGAAAGTCGAACAATCGACGACCGGTGGCAATGATTCCCCATCTAGTCCCCTCAATGTGCGATCATCTGATGACGATTTTGAATGAATCAGTGGCGTCATTGGAACTTTTTTTTTTCTTTTATTTTTTTGGGAGCAAGAGGGCTCTGCTTCTCTACTTTCTTGTGATATGGGGCCTCATCTATCATTTGGAAAAATTCACCGTAACTTATGTAATATTTAATGGTCTTATAATCATCTTATTGCAGTAAAGAATATGTGTTTAGTTAGTGTTCAGGTTAATAACTTATTTTCTTATATAAGGCATTTGGAAATAAATTTAATATGATAAATAATTCAAAATATCATCTTACTTTTTCAAATTTAATGATCAATAATTTTTATTCAACAGAGTTATGTCTAGTTTTAATTCTTTCAAAGTATACATGGATTCTGCCAGATTTTTATTATTTGGGTGCATCAATGGTGGTTGGTATGTATTTATATTTTTTAATTTCTATTTGCATGATTTAAAAATTAAAAATTAAAATTGTATTCCGAATAAATTTGATTGAATTTATTTTCATTATTTAAAAATTATTTTTAAAATTTTTGTCTATAAGTTGGAGTTCTTACATACCTTAATCTTAATTGAATTGTTCCATAGTCTGTGCTTATGCATGATTCAAATTAATTTAATGAGCATTTGTGTCGGGATGTGTTAACAATATAAAATTATTTTGGACAATTTGTATAAAAAAATCTTTTCCTTTTGTATCAAAATAATCTTATTCTTTATTTTTTAAAGATTATTTTTTAACTTTTAAATATATATATTTTTAATTTTATATCAAATGTAGTATGGAAAGAAATCTAGTTTGGTTTAGCAATGATATGGTATTCCAAATCTTTTTTTTTTCTTATTTAGTATTGTTAATATATATTAATATGTATATATGAAATTTTAGTTTTTTTAAATAGGTCTAAACTGATCTAATTATATAAACGAGTTCCGTATTAAAAGTATATCTATTCATATTTAATTATGTATACGTAGATCTATTCTATCTATGCAAATCTAAAACCCTCCAATATTTAGTTCTATCATCTGTGTATATAGGCATATTTACGAAAATCTATCCATTCTGAACATTGGACTAGTTATGTACAAATTTAGGTTTTTTTTTAACTAAATGTCATACTATTTCCAAAAAATACCTAAATGTTATATATATATATATATTAATAGTAGTGTCAAATAAAAAAAAAAGGTTTGATGTGTTTTTTTGTACCAAATTGATTTTTTTCTAAGACTACATTTGATATAAAATTGAAAGTAAGTATGTTTAAAAGTTAAAAAATAAATAATATGATTATTTGCCCAATTATTTTTAAAAAGCTTAATATATAAAAATACATATAAATTTGGCAAAAAATGTGAGTGCTCTTCTGCTTTTGAATTTTTCTAAAGATTATTTAGACCATAATTTCTCTTTTTTTTAAAAAAAAATAAAATTAGGCCAGCTACAAATGATAAAAAAATAAAATTTTAAAAAATCAATATCCGATGAAACAATACTCCGATTGCTGATTGCTTGTTTTGCACATCTTCCTAAACACTTTTAACTCTCATTAATAAACTCTACTGCAAACCATGTGGATGATTTAAAACTCAATTGGCATGACTAGTTAATGGAGATTCGAACATCCCTAGGCCCTGGCACTGGCTGGTAGCATATCAGATTATTTCTTATCATTAATATATGTTACTACACTCAAGTATCTTCCACCCAATGGAATTAGCGAAATGGTGCGGTAACGAGTGAATACTGGAGAATAACATCACTAGAAAAACCCTGCAAAAATTGCGGCATTTTACTGCATCACCTGCTTCGCCTGTTCAATTTGTCTAAACCCTTCCTTTACTCGCTTTTTTGTTCATCAATCCATACCTTCTCTCTCTCTCTCCCACTTTAATTAAACCCTCAATTCTAACTCCTTTGCTCAAACACCTCCTCTCTTTCTCTTTCTCTCTCTCTCTCTCTCTCATCTATTATAGTGCCTATGGGCGGGTTTTCCTAGGCCTGCCCTTATTCCATGTCCTGACGGGGTTTATCATTTTCTTTCCTGGCCTTTATATAGCCTAAGACGGATTTATAAAGGTTTAGAGATGGAATGTTGGGGGACTTTGTAGCTTCAAAAATGCTCTCTTTAAGGTTATTATTTATTTTTTCCTTTTCTTCTTGATCATTAATCTTATGGGTATCTCTGCAATTCATCTGTTATTGCTATAATTGCCTATATCTAAAATTTGGATTAGTATCCCTTGGCAATTTAATATGTTGGTTTAGCCAAAAGTAACTGTTTTTATGCTTCAGTTTCGTGTTTTCTCCTCTGGCTCTATTCCATTTCTCTATTTCGTTTTTAAATTTTTGCTGAAAGTAATATTTCTGTTATTTTATTGCTTGCATTACTTCGTTTCATGCTTAATCTTTGCTAATGACTGTCAATTTTGACTGTTTCCATTGACAGTATTCTGGTATTTTTGCATCTGTTTCTGTATGGTTGCTTTTTGTGCTTCACTTATTTGTTTTGCTGTACCAACTTTTGTGTAAACAGTTAGTCCTGGTTCTTTAATAGCTGCTTGTTGTTTTCCTCTCTGTTGGTTTTATAGGGATTTGTGGACAAGGCATAGGAGGAAAATTCTTATTACATCATGTGTTTTGGGAAGTGGGTATTTTCTGTATAAATTATACAGTGCACACAAGCGTAGGCTTGCTGATTTGGAGAGAGAACTTGCGAATGAACGGGAACATGATGAGCTCATTAAGGCCCAGTTAAGAGAATCCTAGTCTCTTTTTCATCTTTGCCTCCTCTTTTTTGGTGGTTTCTCTAAATTTCTAATTTGATTCTTTTTACTCTATGGTCTTTAATTAATTGACAGAATGCAAGCCCATTTTGAAAACATCCAAAGAATAGCTGATACAACAACATTGCCTCATGCAATGTACTATTTAAGTAGCCGGATAGCAAAACAGTTGGACCTTTCTCAGCTTACTGACAGGCTATTGAAAGGGAAGGGTCAGCCCAACACCTTGACATCTTTGGAGAAGCTTGAGCTTTGGGACAGACTCAAAATCTTAAGTATGTTGCATGTGTTTTTTTGTTACATCTTAATTGATGATTTAAGTTAAACATACTTATATGCGCGCGCGCGCGCGCGCGTTATTCCTTATAGAATCTTATGATTGTGTTTTCTGCAGGTTTCACAAGATTGGTGGTCTCCCTATGGGCAACCACAATTCTGAGCTTGTATATCAGAACTCAAGTAAATATTCTTGGAAGACATTTGTATATTGATACAGCACGTGGCCTAGGAAGCTCCATCTTACTTGTAAGACTCATTCCACTTTCTGCACCCATGTTCTATACTTATGATCACACCCAGCTAGTTTACATTCTAATCAGTGTTTATATATATATTAATTTTTTTATGGCTACTCATCTAAAATTTCCTTTTCCATTCTTTCTCATGCTATATTTTCAAATAGTTGTTTCTGTATAAATACTTCAATGTGTTTATTTAATTTTTAAATATTTTTTATTTAAAAATTTGCTGCCAGTTAAATGCTATGCAGAATGTCTGCTATATTTGTATAATGTGCATATATCTCTATGCATCTATGCATGTTTTTCTTATTTTTCTTGGTTTTATGAAATAAGCCTTGCCCAACTATTGAAAATGTATTATTATTAATTTTGAGATTTAAGTAGTCAATATTTGACCTAGAATCTCATAAACTTCTTGTTAATTTGTTCTTATGGATTGATGGTATATAATATATACACTTTTTGAGCTATATCTTTGTCTCCCAGTTTGGTAGCTTGGTTTAATTTCCATATGAATTGGGACTATAATTGCTCATCATGTGTGGTAGAGAAGACTTGGCATCAGGCTTTAGTGAGTTCAGTCTCTTGCCTTCCTTGATGCCTCAGCACGTCCTCCATGGCTGAGTTTTTCCTGGGCTCGTCATTTTGGTTTGCTCATAATGGCTTTCTTGGAGTTGGTTGCTTTGGAGCAACAAACATGTTCATGAGATGGATTGCCCCAGGTTTTCGTTGTACTCTCCATTTGCCTAATAGAAAGTTAGACACAGACACACAGGTGTGTGTATATGTTAGTGGACGTTATGGCACATTTCAGTTTTATCAAAATTGTTGTTGTTTTAAATAGGCTATAAGAAATATATTATCAGTGAAATTGGCTACTTGAGCTGGTTGCTGCCATATCTATTTAGCTGGTTTCAGTCAGAAAATTTGAGGTTGGTTGCAGAATTATGTGGTCAGTGACTTCCGCACATTGTTTGTTTAAATTCTCATTGTGATGTAAAATCTGTCATTTTTAGGTTCATATAGTGATCCATACAATCACCAAGATTATGACATAACAGTTGTGTACTTGCAATATAAAAAGAAGGGAAGAATATAAAAAGGTGTACCTTGTGATACCATACTTTTACACTTTGGTCCAGTGATTTTTTTCCATCACACTTTAGCATCCTGTGTTTTTTTTACTCTTACAGCTTTGGTACTATATCAATTAGTACTGTTTGTTTGTGAGGATATGGCTCTGATTATTGTATAAGAGCCAATAGAAAATTTCTTTTTATTTTTATTTTGGTATCCAACTGTGCACAAGGATCCATAATATTTTAGAATCCAATTAAAAAATGTTATTACTAAAAATTTCAAAAAAATGAAGATATATGTAAGTTCACTGTGGGCCAATGATGCTTATTTAGATGCTAACATATTAAGAAATAATTTTTGTGCCAATCTATGAAGATATTTGTAAGTTAACTGTGGGCCAGTGATGCTTATTTAGATGCCAATCTATTAAGAAATAATTTTTACTGCCTATCAGTGCCACATCATGAAAAACTATTAGTGCCAATTGATTCTGCATTGAAGTGCAGATGGAAAACACACAAGATATCAAAATGTGACAGAATAAATCACGAGAGGTTTAAAAGCATTATATTACATGATACTTATTTGTACTTTTTCACTAGAAAGATTGATGATGAAACAGAAATTTAAGTTGTGTTCCACAGTCACTGAGTCACTAAAACCAGAAAATGGACAGTCGCAGAGTTATTAAAGCCAGAGAATTGTACTTCCTCATATTTTTGGGACTTCAACTAGAGTAACACTCATTAAAGTCTTACAATTGTATTTCATTGACAGTAAAACTGCAGATGAGGAAATTAATAAGGATAGGTAAGCACTTGCTGGTTTGACTTCCCTCAATGCACATTCTCTGTTCTTTAATGTTATTGTTGCTTCATTTAGGCATTTTATGGGCTGTAGTAACTTATGCACAATATGTTACACGTTGTGCTGAACAGAAATCTGTATGGACCCAGTATTTCTTTGCAACTTTTATGGAAGCCGAAGCTTTTTTACTCGCTTAATATTCCATAATATTCTTTGGACTTTTGATTGTCATATATTTTCTTAAATTTCTTGCCTTTTATCATTATTGACAAATCAGGTGCATGATGGGTTATGGCATGCTAGAATTTTAGGAACAGTACATCCGACCAATTTTGTTCTACGTACATGGCTCTAATCTTGTTATTGTTCATACTCTATGTTCTGTGTCTATTCTTTTACCTGAAAGCCATTCTTTTCTGCCCTTTTAACAGGAGGATGTTGATCTCATTGAAAGAGATGACCAGCAAAGCTTTTTGGCCAGTTCTGATTTTCTTGCGAATTACGGCATTTTGGGCCTAATTTCTAATGTCCAAGAAGCAGTAATGGAGGTTCTCAAGGGGTAAGGGCTCCCTGTTTGCTTGAAAATTTGGCATGTGCCAGCTATTAACTTATTCCTCCCCTAAAAAAAGGGAGGAAGTACTGGTAGATTAAAATAATGTCAAATTTTTATTTGGAAAAGAAAAAAAAAAGGAAACTATCAATAGTCTCCAAAGTGAAAATATAGGCTATGTTTGATTCTTTTTTTTTTTTTGGCTTTTTATTTACCACATAAAAACCATGGGCCCCTTTGGCACTCAGAAATTTGTCACTGTCTTGCTGGATAAATTGTGAGAACAATGTTTGAGCAGTTACCCTAACTTTCTGCTAAAAGATAAAGAATGCACTATTGCTTTGCTTTGTAATTTCTTTACACCCTTCATTTATGCAGAAAGCAGTTGAGGGATTTGTTCAACAACACGATCCTTCATGAAACTTTTATGCAGATACTTGACTTGTTCATGAGCAGGGGTGGTTCACATCACTGGGCAGACTATATGATGCCTGAAGATGCTAGGTTCTATAAACTAGCCACAGCTTCCAGCAGTGATGAGACAATAGTTAAAAACACCGCAAAGTTTGAACAGCTAATGGCAGAGGTGCGAGAAGTTTTATCTAGGTATATGTAAAATTTCCTTCCAGTAATGGGTTTGCTTACATTTCATCTGTACTGATTTGCAAAAATAACTGTGAGAATTCATCTTGGAAAGTTAATTAGGCAGCTCCATTACATGATGTGCTTCTACCAATAGCGGCTTGTTTAAGGCTAATCTTGTTTTAAAATAAGCACTGGACTATTTTGACCTGTTCTTTTTTATGAGGTAAAATTTCCAAATGTAATAATTTTTCTACTTCTGAATATCACTTCCTCCACATTGAACCTTTTTCATCTTGTCACGCGCTTTCTATCCCCTGTTTTCTTTTGTGGTTGACATTAATATTTAATGGATGTGTCTGCAACTTTGAAAAATCGGTACTGAAAAGAGAGTGCACTGTGCTTTCTTGTTATCAAACTTCTCATAACACTAAATTTTGATTTCACCATTTCTCAAAATATTTTTCTTCATGCTTTCAAATTAATGCATATAGCTTAAGTGATAATAGTTAGAAAGGTGAAAGGGTGATTATTTCTGCAAATTCCTCATTGTATGCCTCTGTAATCAGAAATTGCCAACTTTCATCCTTTGCAGTGCTGAATTTGGTAGAGTTGCAGAAATATCATTGAAAGCAGTGGTGGATGCAGTGGTGGATGTTTTGGGGTCTGAGTCCACTGGGGCCAGTCTGACATCAGGAATGCCACTGGCAAGGCTTTTGCCTCGTGTTGCACAAATGTGTCCTGTACTGCTTGATGAACCAGACCAAAATCGGTTTATCCAAATCATTCGAGGCAAACCGGAAGTTGAACTCTTCTTCACTCTCCTTTATGCGAATATGGCAACATCGTAGGTTAGTGAGCATGGTTATTAATCTTCTACATATTTCATTTTGATGTTCATACATGGCAACCACTGTAAAAAAATTGTATGATTAGGCGTGGATTCACAAAATTTGGAGTAGGCAAAATGAATAAAAGAAAGTATTGAATAATGTTTCATTAAGTTGCAGTTCTTTACAAAACAATATTTGGTTGTTGACTGAGCACTTGAATCAGAGTGAGCACCCTTTGATATGATGGCAAAACAAGGGCTTCATGTGGATGGATTTGTTGTGGTTGTCACGTTTTCTTTATGATATACAGAACATTTGGGAGAGATGTGAACTAATCAACTCAACATATCTTTGTCTTTTACATGAAATATTAAGCTATGATCATGCGAATGAGGTTTTGCCTTTCATGTTGGGGACGTAGATGCCTTTATGGATTATACCTCCCAGCTGCAAACTTGTGTGATGTTCTTCACCAATTTAATATTATCTCGTCAATTTAGTACATTAGATAATATGTAAATTTTTTTGAATTATAATATGTTGTATTAGAAATAAAAGAAAAGAGTTGGAAAATTATTTTTTTTTTAAAGGAAGAAAACAGAACGGATATAAATTACAATTAAATGAAGAACAGTTGCGTCAGAACCAACTCCATGAAGAACATAATAATACCACACACTTTGTTCTTCATGATCAAATGTCAAATTGACTTTCTTTTTAGCAACATTGTCAGCCTCCCGATAAATGGGATTGATATGGACATCTTAATCCTTGTTAAATAATAAACAAATTCAAGAAACAATCTATTCAAAACCATTATAATGTATAACACATGCGCACGGTTCAAATAACAGTCTTTTCCCAAAGTACCCCATAACGAAACGACGCCGTTTGATTGTTCTCCACGCACCACCGTTCCCTCCTTTCCCTCTAAAAAACAACCCTAATCTCTCACCTCTCTTCTTCCAGCCGCCTTCCCTTCTTCTTATCCTTTTTTCTCTCCATTGTTTTTCCCCCTCTTTTTTCTTTCGCTTCTTTCCCTTCTTCATTTGAAATCCTAAGATGTAATTTGCTTGAGAGTTGCTAGTCTAATTCAAGAAAGATAGTGAGACACTTGAAGCATGAGGTATTTTCTCAATTTCTCCGACACACGATACTGTATTTGCTTTAAAAACTTTCTCGGGAAGGTTCCTTTCTTCGAAAGAAAGAATGGATCTCCTGCTACTTTCCATTTTTTTGAATCCATAGGCCTCCTACTGCTTTCCATTTTTTGAATCCTTTGTTGATCTCTGGATGTATGATGGCTTCTACGACTTTTTATTTTAAAATATATTTTGCAGTACAGGTGGACTCTCATGCAAGATTAGATCTATGTTAGGGTTCTGGGTTTCATACTGAGTGCAGATTTGAAGTTGTTTTTATGGTGAGTTCTTTTTTCCCCCCTTTTATATTTTTTTCAGTAGTTAATTTTATTAAATTTTAGTTTAGTTTCTTTTAGTTTGGTTTGTACTTCGAAATAGAGTTTTTGTTAAGTGAAGAATGATTTTATTTCTCTTAATTTAGATTATAGAGTTTTCTAGAGAATTGAGATAATAGAGATTTTGCTCTTGCACTATGACCCTGCGAGTGATTAACACATTTTAGAGATTTAGTATTAGTTTATTTTCATGGAAGAGGTTATAATCGCAGGACATGCCATTAAGGGGTAGGCCTGATGAATTCAAATTAAAGTTTATATCAGTTTGTATCTCTTTGGTTCTATATATAAACTTTTATATTATTTGATTAATAATTCCTTGGTTGGAGTAAATATTTGTACATATACGTAATATTTTTGTCTATATAGCAACCTTAGTAATTCAAAAATTCCTGATATTAAAATTGCCCAGTGCCATGCTTTGCAAATGTTAACTTTCAATTTATTTTCAAAAACTAGATTTGGATTTTTCTTTTAAGTTGTTGTTTTCTGACCTTGGTTTTTTTTATTGTATTTTTTTTTTGGGTTGTATTGTTATTGGTTAGTGTTTGTATTTGTGAATTAATATAAATAAATATAAGTAAATAGGTTGTGCTATTTCAAAAGCTATTTTTATTGATGCGTATACTTAATGATCTTTTTTTGTAGGTGGTATAGTGAGTGGTGAAGAGAAATGTCAAATGCAATCATTGGGCTTTGCGGTGCAAATTGTGGCATTTATAAGCATTTATATCGAGGTAAATCTTTTGGTTTCATTTTATGCTTTTAAATTGTGTAATTATTTATAAGTCACAATGATCATTAGCATCTTTTTAAGATTGATTGAGTTCTTACGAGAAAAAAGATGCAAATTATGGACTAGTAGGTTTCTTCTGCTTATTGGTTTAAAGGCATCTGCTTAGCAAGTATTAAAGATTTCTTAAAACATGCGTCATCGTCTAACCAGTTAGTTTTTTTTGGTGGTTTTTTTAAATGCCTGTTAAGACTTTAATTCCTCGCCTGTTAAGACTTTATATGTTATTTTGATATTTTTTGTATTTGGTATTTATTTTTTGCTATGTTTATTGGATTCTTATGATGATTTTGAGTGTGTATTTTTTGTTGTTGTGTGTGAGTTTTTGTTTTTGGAATGGGACGTGGTTGATTGATTCAATTGGAAATTAATTACCTTATATCACTGAACAAGTAATCTGCTTCTCTATTGCTGCTACTTTTTGTTGCCTTATGATTTGTAAATCTTTTCAAATATATTATTCCTGTTGCATTAAATGCATATGTGCACATGTTGCATGACATGTTGCATGACATGTTGCAGCTTTATGATTTGTAAATCTTCACAAATCTATTATTCTTGTTTCATTAAATGCATATATCCACATATTACAATAATGTTGGTTTCATATCTTATAAAATCTTTATTTAAAAAAAGTCCTTATTCCTGTTATAAATAGAGGCTTTTGCTTTGTATTTGTTGCATCATGGACTGAGCTTCTTCTCATCTTTTATAGGTTAGATAATTTTTAAATTATTAGTTTTATTTTATCTTTGTCATTTATTCATTTTCTTTATTTGCTCTTTTATTTGAAGAAATTATTGTTGTTTATTGTTATACTTATTATATTAATTATTGCATAAAAAATTAAAAATATTATATGTGAAAGTTACCATATAATATTAATAATTAAAGAAAAATAAGAATTGAAATAGAGTTTATTGATTATTAGATGCTCACTATAAGAGATAAAGAAGCAAGTGAATGTGGTTTCATGTCTTTTTGATACCCTTGGATTATGCTACTTGGTACATCGTATTCTATGGGAGGCTCTCCCCTTCAGTTTATTGATTCAATGCCCCTTTATTTATAGGTCAACTGTAGCACCTAATACCTTATACATCCATATATTACATATGTTGTTTAGTATATTAAATTATCACGTATGAAACAAAAATAAAATAAAATTCATGTTTACGGTAAGAGTAATTTTTTTTAACTCATCTCATATTATCAATAATAATTTCACAATCAACGCAAAAGCTTTAATTATAGCCTATAACATCACATATATTAATAATTTAAACATTACGTTTAAAAAGTTAGTAAATTTGCAAGTATTCAATTCCCAAATATAAATGATATTTCTTATGCTTATGTGGAATGCAAGGAGAGAGAGTGATAAGGTTTGGCCGGTGACCTTTGATTCTATGACTTTTATATGCACCTCAATATTAACTATTAATCTTCTTTATCTGAAAAATGATGCAATTTGGTGAGTTGCGACTCAGTGAGAATAAACATAAAATGAGTTTTAAAGCATCAAGCATTTCATAATAGCAAATAACAAGTATAATTAATAAATATTTTATACTTCATTTCATCAGTCAATAACATATAAATATAGATAAAATCAAGTATTCAATAATTGCTCTTTACTTATGCTTATATATTTTATTTTGTTGTGACCAGATTAAACGAACATTGCTCCGGATTTCCATGTGAACATTTGTCATGTGAACATTTGCATTTTCATTTGCATTTGCTAGCTAGCTTGATCATTTGTTTCATTTGCACATTTGTTGGGCCATAGGCCTTTTCTTTTGCTTTGCAATGTTGATTAATTAGTCACAACGCCTTTTAAGTCATTATGCATATGCACTTGTATTTATATATTCATCAACCATTGTATCTTATCACATATACTAAACATATACCACATATATACTTAATATGCAACACATATATCACATATATATCTCATATGTCAACACATATACCTTGTATAAACTATATATATATATATATATATATATATATATATATATATATATATATATATATATATATAGTCTATGCAAGGTATATGTGTTGACATATGAGATATATTATATGTGTTGCATATGAAGTATATATGTGGTATATGTATGGTATATGTGTTGCATATACCTCAAATATACCACAAGCACACAAACTTATATGTACCACAAATGTTACAAATTATTCATCATTATATTTTCAAGAAAAAATCATCACAATCACATAGCAAGCAACATTCATATGCACTAAAGAATTCAATTGATAATTAGTCTCACATTTTTCCTTTGATTCCAACCCTCTAGAGAAACTTAATGTGACTTAAACAAATTAATATACATTATTCATATCAATAATTAAAATTTTTTTTATGAGGCAATGTGATTTTATGAGACTGTTTTGACTATAACTTTTTATGTACTTGACCAATTAATCTGATTCTTGTTCCTAATTAAAATTAACATATTTATATATAATATATTAAAATTTTAGACCTATTGGATCACTGTACAATTTTTGGTAGAATTTCTAAACGTATTCTGATTTCTGCCCTTAGGCAGTTTCAGGGTATTCATTTGGGTTCATCATAACTGATAATCTATATGTCCTATTTTAATTAAAATTTACACACTTATATGAGTTCATATGAAATATTTTTCATGTTTACAATTTTTATCAATTATGTCTCTAAGATCTTAAAATTATAACAAACATTTTACTGGTTTAGAATAAAATTGGCTTCCGGACCAATATGACTTCCAAAGGCCATAACTTATTCTTTACATAACATATTGAGCTGAAATTAGTACCAAAATTTAGCCAAGATATATACCTATAATTTTTCTGTTTTGATCATTTACAGAATCGATCTGTAAGAAGCTCAAAATAATTAAACAAGTTTCTGGACCTGTACAGGGTACTTAGTAGACAGTTTAAATAATGGAACAGTCATGATTCCATTTACCATAACTCAAAAATTACAAGACCTATGAACCTGAAATTTGGTATACAGATCCATAACACATATATCTACAACTTTTATGTTTTGAGGTACTTCAAATATTGGTTTTAACATATCCAACACTAACAAACACAATAGTTAACTTATTTAAGGTTCACATTCGGACCAGTTTCAGTACGAAGAGGATATTTCATTCTATACATCACATCTTGCAAAAATATTTACATATCCATAAATTTAAGACATAAAGAAATAATTTTTGTGTTTTAAACTTTTCCAGAATCAATTTCTATGGATATCAAAATCGGGGTGCAAATCAGTGCCTATTAATGAATCTTAGCAACTCAAATCAACCTTATAACAATAAAAATTGACTACTTACCAAGAACAAACTTGCAAAGGATCAATTTGCCTAAAAAAACAAGTGAAATAAGGAAAAATTGGTGGCTGGAACTTGAGAGAAAATAGGTTGAAGAAATGAAGTAAAGAAGAAGAAGAAGATAAGGAAAGAAAAGGAAGATAATGGAGCGTAATAGGTTAAAAGCCATCTACCCCATTTGCTTTCTTTTCTTTTCTTTGCCTTCCATCTTTTCCTTTTTTTTTATTTTTATTTTTCTTTTTGATGTATGCTTTTTTTTATTATTATTATTATTTTTATTATCATCATACATACATACATACATATACATACATTCATGTATACATATATATATTTATCCAATTTTACTAACCAATAATAAATAAATATATAATTTAATCACTTATTTTTATTTAATTAAATTAATCATGTCAAATTTTTATTTATTCAATCTAGTCTCTTTATTCACTTAAATATTAATTTTATGTCATTTTCATCTATATTATAAAATAGACATATGCATTTCTATACAATTTTAAAATATTTGAAAATAAACTAATTGTATGTCATGAATATATTTAAATAAAAATGCATATTATGCATGTGTTCAAGTGATATATATGCAAAATGTATATGTGCAAATGAGATGCTGTAGAAATGCATATGGAAAAAGTCAAGGATGTTACAATTCTCCCATCCTTTTAAAAATTTCGTCCTCAAAATTTAATACTTTGAAATAGGTGTGAATATTGCTTTTTCATATTTTATTCTGTTTCTCATGTTGCCTCTTCTCGTGAATGATTTCTCCATAATACCTTAACTAAAGGATTTCTCGGTTTCTCAACTGTTTAGTCTTGTATCCGATGATTTCCACTGGTTCTTCAACATAACTCATGTCATTTGCAATCTCAATGGCTTGATCTTTAAGTACATGTGTAGGATCTGACCTGTATCTTATAAGCATGCTCACATGAATCACATTATGAATCTGAGTCATATCTGGTGGTAAAGCCAATCTCTATGCCAGTGGACTAACTTTCTCAAGAATTTCGTAATGCCCTATGTATCTTGGGCTAAATTTACATTTTTTGCCAAATCGGATTACTCATTTCCATGGAGATACTCGTAGAAATACCTTTTCACCCAACTCATATTCCATCTCCCTTCTATGTAGATCAACATAACTTTTATATCTGTCCTTTTCTGCCTTTAGCTTAATCTTGACAACCTTGATTTTATCCATTGTATCTTGTATTATTTCTGGTCCTTCTAATGCACGTGTACCTTCTTCATCCCAGATGATAGGGCTTCTGCACTTGATGCCATACAATGTCTCATATGGAGTTATCTGAATACTGCTACGATATTGGTTATTGTATGCAAACTCCACCAATGCTATATACTCATCCTCAGCTCCTTTGAATTCCATAGCTCATGCTCTAAGCATTTCTTTTAATGTCTGTGGGTGGAATGCAGTACTGAAATTTAATTTTGTTCCCAATGCATTATGTAAACTCACCAAAAAACGTGAAGTAAACCGTAGATCTCTATAAGATACAATGGATACTGGAATGTATGCAATCTGACTATCTCATTCACATATAATTTGGTCAAACTCTCAAGTGTGCACCCCCATCTGATAGGTAGAAAATGTGTTGACTTGGTTAACCTATCAATAATTACCCATATTGTATCATTTTTCCGTGGAGTTCTAGGCAATCTATAAACATAATCCATCGTTATCTTTTTCCATTTCCATTCTGGCACTGGTAAAGGATGTAGTTTACCAACTGGTGCTTGATATTCTATCTTAATCTGCTGACATGTTAAGCATTTGGAAACATATTCTGCTATGTCTTTCTTCATTCTTGGCCACCATTAATGAGGCCTTAAGCTGTGATACATCTTTGTCATTCCTGGGTGCATTGCATAGGGTGCATAGTGTGTCTCTTCCATTATTTCTTGACGTAAGTTCTCAGTGTTTGGAACACATATGTGTGACTTTAACATCAGTGTATTGTCTTGCAATTGAAAATTTTTACTGTTTTCCTGCCTTACTAATTCAATTTTCTCATACAATTTAGGATATTTACTCTGTGCAACTTTGATCCTATCCTTCAATATATGTCTGAACTGAAGAGCAGCAATCAATGATCCACCATCATGCATATTCAATTGAACATTCATGGACCGTAATTGAATCGGATATGGAAAAGATGATGCTTGCAAGTGAGCTACACAGCTACTGGCCTTCCTACTCAATGCATCTGCTACCACATTGGCTTTCCCTGGATGGTATTCAATTGTGCAATCATAATCTTTGAACAGCTCTAACCATCGTATTTGTCTCATGTTTAACTCTTTATGTGTCATCAAGTAACTCAAGCTTTTATGGTATGTGAAGATCTGGAATGTCTCACCATACAAATAATGCCTTCAAATCTTCAATGCAAATACTACTGCAGCCAATTCTAAATCATGCACTGGATATGAGATCTTATGTGATTTCAATTGTCTGGATGCATAAGCTATCACCTTACCATGTTGCATCAACACACATCCCAAGCCTTGGTGAGAAGCATCACTATATACTATAAACCCACCTGTACCTGTAGGGATGATTAACACTGGTGCTGAGGTTAGCCTGTGTTTTAGTTAATTGAAACTCCTTAGACATTCAGGAGTTCACTTGAAAGGCATTCTTTCTCAACAATTTGGTCAAAGGGCTAGCAATCAATGAGAACCCATCAACAAATCTACGGTAGTATCTGGCTAAACCCAAAAAAATTACGCAATTCTGACACATTCTTGGGTGCTTCCCAACTCACCATGGCCTTAACTTTATTTAGGTCAACCTCTATGCCTTTTCTCGATACTATATGTCCAAGAAACACAACATGATCAAACTAGAATTCACACTTGCTAAACTTTGCATACAATTGTTTCTCCTGTAGAGTCTGAAACACTGTTCTTAAATGCATCTCATATACTTTTAGAGTACACTTGAATGTCATCTATGAAAACAATAATAAAATTATATAAGGTTGAATTGAAATACCTTATTCATCAAAGCCATGAAAGCTGCCGGTGCAATCGTTAATCCAAATGACATTACTAGAAATTCATAGTGGCCATATCTAGTACGAAATGCTGTTTTATGAATATCTACCTCAACTATCTTAAGTTGATAATAGCCCGATTTCATATCAGTTTGAGAAAATACTTGAGCTCCATGTAACTGATCAAACAAGTCATCAATTCTAGGTAAAAGATATTTATTTTTCACTGTCACTCTATTAAGTTGTCTATAGTCTATACACAGTCTCATCATTCCATTTTTTTTTTACAAACACTAGGGCTCCCCAAGGTGATATACTCTAGGTCGAATGTATCCCTTATCAAGTTACTCTTGCAATTGAATTTTAAGTTCCTTTAACTCAATCGGTGCCATCCTGTAAGGAGATATAGAAATAGGTGCCGCCCAAGGCACCAAATCTATAGTAAATTCTATCTCTCTATTTGGTGGCAACCTAGGTAAATCCTCTGGAAATACATCTGGGAACTCACACACTACTGGAATATTTTCTAACATAATATCCCGAGTTCTTGTGTCTGTCACATAGGCTAAGAAAGCCTCGCACCCTCCTCCTTTCACCATCTTAAAAGCTTTAATTGCTGAAATCAAACATGCATGTATCAACTTCCTTTCTCCTTTAAACACAATCTTTTGTTTATCAGAGGACTTTAAAATTACCTCCTTAGAAAAATAATTCACTATGACATGATGTTTAGTTAACCAGTCCATTCCCAATATTACATCAAATTCATGCAATGATAATAAGATCAAATCAGCTTTCAATTCAACTTTATCAATGAATATCGAACAGTCACGACATATCTCATTCACAACTACTACTGCTCCCAGTGGAGTACTCACATTTATATGAAATCCCAATGACTCATGTTTTTTATGCAGTTTGGATGACATATGTGATGATATAAATGAATGTGTGGATCCTGGGTTAATTAATGCAAATGTCAGTATATCATAAATGTAAATATTACCAGTAACCACTTCAGGAGTATCAACTGCCTCTAGAACTCTGTCCCTCAGATCTGATCACTCCTCTGCTTACTGCACCAGTTCTTCCCCTGCCTCTGCCTCTGACATGTGTCTCACTGGTAGTGTTAACCCTTGGTGTTTCAATTGTAGTCTTAGATACTCCTCTGCCTCTGCTGGTTTCTGCTAATTTAGCTATTTTTGGGCAATCTCTATACATGTGATCTAAGGGGTGGACGAATGGAAAAGTAAAGGAAATGGGGTTGATGGCTTTTAATCTATTAGGCTCCCATTATCTTCCTTTTCTTTCCTTATCTTCTTCTTCTTCTTTGCTTCATTTCTTCAACCTATTTTCTTTAAGTTCCAGCACCAATTCTTCCTTGTTTCCCTTGGTTTTTGAGGCAAATTTATCCTTTGCAAGTTTGCTCTTGGTAAGTAATCAATTCTTATTGCTATAAGGTTGATTTGAGTTGCTAAGGTTCATTAATAGGTATTGATTTGCATCTCAATTTTGATATCCATAGAAATTGATTCTGGAAAAGTTTAAAACACAAAAGTTGTTCCTTTATATCTTAGATTTATGAATATGTAAATATTTTTGCAAGATGTGGTGTATAGAATGAGATATCCTCTTCGTACTGAAACTGGTCCAGATGTGAATCTTAAGTAAGTTAGCTACAATGTTTATTAGTTTTGGATATCTTAAAACCAATATTTGAAGTAACTCAAAAAATAAAAGATGTAGATATATGTGTTATGAATCTGTATACCAAATTTTAGGTTTATAGGTCTTGTAATTTTTGAGTTGTGGTAAATGGAACCATGACTGTTCCATGATTTGAACTGCCTACTGAGTGCCCTGTATATGTCCAAAAACTTATTTAATTATTTTGAACTTCTTACAAATCGATTCTGTAAATGATCAAAACAAGAAAGTTATAGGTATATGTTTTAGCTAAATTTTGGTACTAATTTCAGCTTAATATGTTATGTATAGACTAAGTTATGACCTTTGGAAGTCATACTGGTCCGGAAGCCAATTCTATTCGAGGACTCGTGATTATTACTAATATATTTTAATTGATATTGGATCAGTAGAGATTGAACACAATTTTAATAGAGCTGATCCAACTAAAATTAATTATTCAAAAGTAACAATTTTAAATGTAATTTCTTCTGCTAGATGGAATCAATAGATCCATACTAGTAAGCGTTTTTCAACTACTTTTACTCCACAGACGTATAATTATTGTGATTATCAAATGGCTTGATATAAAACTTTTTATTTAAAAAATTATAATCACTTTTGGTTTTTTTATTTTTCAAATAAATTCTCAGCAGAATTGCCAAATTGGTTTTTATATTTTGTCAATTTGGTTGAACTTTTTCCTCAAGTTGTTTCAATAGCTTATGAAAAATATTTAACTTATTTTCCACTAGAAAATAATTTGATTAAACTTCTAGTCAATTTTACAATCACCTTCAGAATCCCATGGATTACCATGTGGACATATTATTTGGATCAAAGATCAGAAATCAGATTCTCTACATTATATAGGGAATTCAGGTCCAAATGGTGGCTTAATTTTAACACCCGCCAGACGGACATAGATATTATTCAATACTTTGCTCCATCAAAAAAGATAAATGAAGAAATAACAGGTTTTAAAAAAGTGAAAGAAGATATTCTGAAGCGATTATCTTCAGTGAATAATCCCAAAGAACTTCAAGTGAGGTCCACAGTTCATCAAGCTCTGAAAAAAAGATTCATATCTTCAGCCCTAATATTCAAGAGTCCGATTATAATTTTGAGATATAATTATTTTAAAATGTAATTATCATGTAAGCCTAACATAAGCATGATGTAAAAAAATAAAAAAAATAATCAGACATTATCAAAAGAAGACAAATTTACCTGTCGGTAGCTTTTCAAAAGGATAGGCAGATCATCCTCCATTAAGATGAAATTATTTAACCTTATCTTCACCAACCTCTATAATCACAATAAGACAAAGAAGAGTTATTCAGGCACCAGACCTTATCAAGAATTGTCGGATATCTTCCACAGCTACTTACTTTTTCTTTTATAAATATGTAACTTATTCATTTATATAGACAAAGCCAGAAAGAGAGCTAATTCTAGAGTCATCATAAAATCCAAACCATTCCAGAAAAAAGGAATAAATGCCCTCTTCTAATATCTATCTCTTTATATTCAAAATCTCTCGACCTTCAGCTTGTATTTTCAAATTAGTGCCAACATTATATTTAAGAGTTTTTTGTATTATCAACAGATTCTAATAAAGGTACTTTTAATTAAAAAATGAATTATTTCTTAGAAAGTTTTATTCCTGCTTTATATTATTCAATCAATAATAAGAGATATAAACTTTTAATTAAACAAAAGTTATTATAATATCAAGAATAAAATACAAAACCATACAGATATTGATTAAAGTAATTTCGATTACAATCGAAAATATACTTAAAATTAAAATAAATATTTCATTAGAAATATTAATCATCTCCAGTATCATCTTTATCTTGTTCGTGGCATTGTCTCAAGAGCTCAACGGTGAAATTCATAATCCGCCCCTTCAGCCAGTAGCCTATCAGCTCTTATTTCCAGCCTATAAACATACGGCCACTAGCAATGACATCACTACCACCACTACGGGCACCAGCAGTGACATCACCATATCCTCTTTAGAGAAATTTAGAAAAAAAGTTTATTTTAATTTTCTAATTTTCAGAATCGAATAATTGGGTCTGAATCTAGCTAGAACTAAGAAAGAATTAGATAAAGATAAGAATACCTATTTCAATTTTTGTAGATAAAAGAGGGGAAAAAGAAAAAAAAAAAAGAGAAAAAGGCAGATACTACCAGAGGATGTATTTGATAGAGAAGTTGTCCTCAAGAAGTTTCCTAATGAAGGTATTAAAAACCTTCTTATTGAGTTCTTTGAGAATTCTGGAGAGTGGCTTGCTGATTCCTGAAGTGGGGATACTGCTACTTTCCATCTCAGTTTCTCCTAAAATAAAAGAAGAAGATGTCTTTGAATAATTCGATTGTTTCAAAAGCAACCATGGTAATAGCCTCAGTCTCAATGAGGACTGATAAGATAATGTAAATAATTTAATTTTCATGGTTGGAAATTGCCCTACTTTGTAAGAAATCAAAAACTCAGAACTCTGAGAGAAAATCTCAGAGTCAGAAAACTCTATCACCTTTAGTTCAGGTGCCAAAAGGCAATCATAAAGTTTGAGGAAAGAGGCAATGTAATGGGACAAGAAATATGATTTCCGTGTAGAGGAAGAAAGGGTAAGAGAAGATGGGGTGGGAGTTGCCCGCAACTTGGTTGTAGAGGGAGGAAGAGACATAAGGCAGAGTTAAAATGACATATTTTTAAAGAGAGAAACGACAGGAGAACAGAGAGAAGAATTGCAAAGGGAAGATATAGAAATAAAAGAAATTATGTTTTTGCTTACTCTTAACTTTTTTTATTGTTTTCTAAAAATTTTGGTGTCCACGTAGACGTAAATTTTCATTTTTTTTCATCGGAAGCTAATTTTTAAAAAAATATTTTTTGTAATTATACTTAGTTGAAACTATAAGTGTGAAAAAGGTAAAAGTTCATTAATTTGTGTAGAAAGGATCCATATCCTTCCTGAAACTCAATTCAGGTTTAATTTATTATTTTAATAAATAGTCTTAAATTAAAAGTTTAATTAGTTATTTTATAATAGCTTAAATTGTTGTTAATTAATATTATAAAATTTTTATATGACTAAACCTATATTGAGTTTCACTTGATTAATTAAATTTACATTGATTAAATTGAATTGGAACTTTAACTACTTCTAATTGATTAAAAAGATTTAATTGATTCAATTGAGCTTAATTTGAGGTTCAATTGATTATTTTGATTAAGTTTACCTATATTATAGTACTTGATGAGTGTTTTATTAGTATAGTTTTAGTTAGTGTTTTTGGTATTTAATGATAGATTTCTTATTGATTTCGGTACTTAGATTGTTTAATTTCATATTTATAGATCTATAGTGGAGTTTTAAGCATTTATAAAGATTTTGAAACAATTGGGTTGAATTGAGAACTAGTCATGTTCGTGATGATCAAGCTTAAGTGAAAAGTACTCCATTGCGCCCATTATGGCCGCGATGAGGTGTCACGACCGCATTGTCCAACAACAACCAATTTGCAAAGTTCTTGTTGCGCATCCAACATCCATAGCATGTGCGATGTGATGATTTTCTGCAGAGTCACAAACATACCTGAAAAATATCCGAGTTTGAGTTGGAATCAGGTGTTTCACGTCCGTGACAATGTGTGTCATGATCGTGAATATCAAGTTTAAATACCCAACCATGATAAGGTTATTCACGGCCATGAAGGAGAGGATCACGCCCATAAAAGGGAGTCACGACCGTGAAGCCTGGGCAGACAGAGTAGGTGAGACAATCACATTTTTCTCTCTACCATTCTTTTTAAATCCGCTCTCATACCCCTAAAACCGACCTAACACACCATATCATCATCTCTTTTACCTTCAGAAACTCTCTTCCTCTATAGGTGAATATGGAAAAGCTAAGTTTTGAGGGAGTAAAAGTGAGAAAGGAAGCTTGTGAGCTTCTGGGTTAAAGTAGATTTTTGAATTTCTGGGTGTTTGTCGTTTTTTAGAAGCTAAGAGGACATTTTTTCATCTTGCTAGGACCTGGAGATAGTATTGAAAGTCCATCTTAAGGGAGAGGACAAGCTTGAAGAGATCAAACTTTAGCCAATCTCCATCCTAGGTGTAAGGTTTGTACATAACAATGCTTAAGACAATTAATTATGTTTTCTGTATTATTTACTTTAAATGCATGACTTATATGATAAATGAGTAGATAAATGGTGAAATGTGGGGTTAATATGCATGATAAGAAATCTTATGAACATGATTATATTGACATATTTGAGGAACAATTCTGATTAATATTGATGTTTAGAGATAATATAGTTGTGATGGATAGCTAGAATGAATGCTCAAATATTGATAGGGTGGCTGACATTTGTCAACTGTAGTGAGTATTGCATGTGAAAATGACATAATTTGTGATGCTCTATTTTTTTGGAAAAATTTTCAGATTCACAATCATGAATGTCCTGAAATGCATTTTTGTTGCTGAAGTAGACCTATTTACAGGCAGCTTCATGGTTTGGTTCATACCTGTGAGGGGGTGATCATAGCCGTGAACATGTGTTGATTCACGGGTTAGATCACGACTTGTTTCACGATAGAGACTACCCGTAAAGTTGTGCTTCACAGCCGTGAATGGTTATTCACAGGCGTGAAGCTGTTTATGATGAAAAATTTATATGCTTGTTTTTGAATCGAAATTAATTTATTATGAGGCGGTAGGCCTTAGTTGCATGCTTATAACATGATATAAAAATATATGTTGTGAAAATAATTGTGGAAATCATGAAATTTATATAAAATATGGTAATGGACAATATAAATATATGTGTGGTAACATTATAAGTTCAATATTCTGACTAGAAGTAGAGTTAGGATAGATGACATGCCATTAAGGGGAGTTCGATACCGAATGACCTATATTGGTCATATGTTTGAAGGCCCAGAGGTTAGTGGACAGAGCACCTTGATGGATTATATATTGTAAAAATCCAGATGTTGGTGAATAAAGCGCCTCGGTGGGTTATATGTTTGAAGGCCCAGAGGTTAGTGGACAGAGCACCTTGATGGATTATATATTGTAAAAATCCAGATGTTGGTGAATAAAGCGCCTCGGTGGGTTATATATTTGAAGGCCCAAAAGTTAGTGGATAGAGCGCCTCAGTGGGTTATATATATTTTAAAGGCCAGAGGTTAGCAGACAGAGTGCCTCAGTGGGTTAAGTTATTCATATTCATTTTAGTCTAGTTATGAGTAGGGTGGACAAATGTGAGATAATTGATAAATTCTATGTTTAATAAATACGTGCTTGACATTGAGAGATTGTTTGAGATGCCATGTGATATTGTGTAATGTACATATAATTCTGATGGAATGTCATGTAGTATATGAGCTAGTTCATATTGGACTTCAAGGTAAGTCATCGTAGTAGCTTAGTGAGTATATCATGCATATTATTTTTATATGCTGTTATATACCTTGCATGTTGTTATGTATCACTAAACATGAGTTGCTTAGCGTATAGATTTTTCATGCGCATGTTTGGAGCTTAGGGGAGGATTGACAGAGGAGGACACTAAGTGAGCAGAGCCGAGGATATACATTTGGGGTGAGTGATACATTGTTATATCTGATTTTAGTTATTTTGCTATGTGTTGGGTAGTTATAGCTTTACATATTGTATTTCAGAGACATATAGTCTTATAACTACTCATTTTGTAAACCTTGGGCTTGTATATACCTGTATGATTTGTAATTAAACTTTTATTTATTTTGAGCTTGATTTTGTGATTTTTAAGAATGCTTTTAATATGTTAAGTCATTATAGCCATAATACATGAAAGTTTTATTAAATTATGACGTTTTAACTTATGTGCATTGTAACATCTTTTGGTATAATTTGGTTTAGTCTTAATTATATTGAATGGTATTACATTTAGTGGTATCATAGCTTAGATTTAGTCGATTCTGAACCTAGGTGGGATGGGTGTATCACATGTGCAAGTGTTATCCTGTATGACTCTGATATGGGCTATCATCTGTTAATATGTAGGCTAAAGAGCGAGTATGAAGATTGAATTGCATGACACGATTGAGAATAACATTCCTCTGGATGTTGAGGCTCAAAATCAGTTGAGCTAGACTAGTGTGCAAGGGTAGCTGGCGCACCTCCTTTATAGTAGCCGATGGCTGGTCAGTCGGATCAAACACATGATCCTTTGATACAGCATCTTACTGCTCTGCTGCAACAATTAGTATAGGCTATGCCACCGCCACCACCACTGCCACCTCCTCCACCACCACCACTACCACCTCCACCACCTCTTCAGTCACCTCCGAGATGTAGAGTTCAGATTGACAGTCTGAGGAAGTATGGAGTTATGGATTTCACAGACAGTATTGATGATAATTCAACAGCTGTTGATTTTTTGTTAGAGAGGACTGAGAGTGTGTTTGAGAAACTGGATTGTGTCGAGGAGCACAAGGTTAGGTATGTTGTTTCATTTTTCCATGAGCATGCCTATGATTGGTAGAGGTCAATTTTGTGGAAACCGCAGATTCTAAAGCCAATTACCCGAGATTTCTTTTGAGCAGAGTTCAAGAAACAGTATGTGTCGATGGCGTATACAAATGAGAAAAATGAGAGTTTCTAAACTTGCGACAGAGAAATATGATCGTGACCAGTATATGAGAGAGAGTTTATCCAGTTGAGCAGATATGCGACCAGTATCATTGGGGATGAGGTGGATAAGTGTTGCCAGTTTGAGGATTGTTTGAGAGATGAGATTGGGTTCCATATGATCTCACAACAGTGTGAGGACTTCACAAGGTTGGTATCTTCTTCCATTGCCATAGAAAAGATGGTAAAGCTGAAGAGGGGATAAAAGTCTTCTAAAAGAGACTTCAGAGGGTCAGTATATAGTGTCAGACAGTCATTGAGCAAAAAGGCTCGCATAAGTTCTAGGTCCTTCCAGTCTAGAGGACATAGACAAGGTCAGGGTCACTGCTAGTAGTCAGCTCCAGACACAGAGAGAGAGACAGTACCACAATGTACAGGGTGTGGGAAGATGCATAGAGGAGAGTGTTAGGGATGCACTAGGTCTTGTTACAAGTATGGGTCCTAAGATCATATTAAGAGAGACTACTCATTACAGATGGTGGAGGCTCCCACTTCCACTTAGGGGTCAATGCCGACACAGGCCAGGGGTCAGAGATAGGCCAGTTTAGGCAAAGGTGGATCTAGACTGGTAGTATCAGGGACAATGGATAGGCTAAAACCTATTAGAGCACCAATAAGGGCCTATGCTATGAGGGTCAGAGAGGATTCGAGTGCATCGAACGAGGTTGTTGGTACATTTCTTCTCTTTGACTCAATTTTAAATTTTTTGATAGATCCAGATTCTACACATTCTTATATATATACCAATATAGCTGAGTGGTATAATATGTTAGCAAAGATATTAGATTATGAAATAAAGGTGACTAGCTCTTTAGGGCATAACACAGTGGTAAACCAGATGTATAAGAATTGTTCAATTATAGTTCGAAGGAAAAAGTTTGCAGCAGATTTGATTGAGTTGCCCTTTTTTGAGTATGACACTATCCTAGGTATGGAGTGGCTATCTCGGCATGGTGCAGTAGTGGACTGCAGGATGAAGATAGTAGAATTGAGAACATCGGAAGATGAGATATGTTTAGGGGGAGAGATACTCACAACAAACAATGATCATCTCCATAATGAATGCTTAAAAAATGATAAGAAAGGGGTGTGAGACCTATTTGACTCACGTAATTGACAGCAAGAGGGAGAGCCCAGATCTTAGAGATATTTCGACAGTGGAAGAGTTCCCAGATGTGTTTCCAGATGAGTTACCAGGGCTACCTCTGGAAAGAGAGATAGAGTTCTCAATTGAGCTTACTTTAGGTATAGCTCCTATATCAGCGGTACCCTATTAGATGGCTCCATCAGAGATGAAAGAGTTAAAGGCATAGTTATAGAAATTGCTAGATAAGGGCTTCATCAGACTGAATGTATCTTTATGGGGTGCATTGGTGTTGTTTGTCAAGAAGAAATAGAGATCTATAAGGTTGTACATAGACTACAGGCAATTGAACAGGGTGACCGTTAACAGGTATCCATTACCATAGATTGATGATCTATTTGATCAGTTGAGAGGTGTAGGGGTATTCTTTTAAATTGACTTGAGATCGGAGTACCATTAGTTGAGAATCAAGGTGGACAATGTAGAGAAGACAACTTTTAGAACTAGATATGGTCATTTATGAGTTCTTGGTTTTGCCCTTCGGTTTGACCAATACTCTGACAACTTTTATGAATTTTATGAACTGGATCTTCAGACCATTTATGGATCAGTTTGTAATGGTGTTCATAGTCGACATCTTGGTGTGTTTGAGAAACAAGAATGAGCAAGAGCAACATTTGAGAACAGTTTTGCAGATTCTTAGAGAGCAGAAGCTATATGCTAAATTCTCTAAGTGTGAGTTTTGGCTAGATGAAGTTGCCTTTTTCGGGCATATGATATCGGCCAATGGGATTAGAGTGGATTCGGACAAGGTCGAAGCGATCTTGGATTGGAAATCCCTATGGAATGTTACAAAGATTTGGAGTTTTCTCGGCTTAACAGGGTACTACTGAAGGTTCATCAAGGGATTTTCTATGATTGCTTATCTGTTGACTAGGTTGTTATGGAAGGATATGAAGTTTGACTGGACTTACAAGTGCCAAAACAGTTTTGTTCAGCTTAGGAGTCTTCTGACAAAAGCTTTAGTGTTGATACAACTGATTTTGAACAAGGAATATGTGATTTACAGTAACGCATCACATAATGGATTGAGTTGCGAGTTAATGCAAGAAGTAAAAGTTATCGCATATGCCTCCAAACAGTTAAAGCCTTATGAGAAGAACTAACCCGACGCATGATATAGAATTTCCATTGTCTTTGCATTAAAGATATGACATCATTATCTATATGGAGAGAAGGGTTACATCTACACTGATCATAAGAATTTGAAGTATCTTCCTACACAGTGGGATTTGAATTTGAGACAGAAAAGATGGTTAGAGTTGATAAAAGATTATGACTGTGTAATTGATTATCATCCAGGAAAGACCAATGTGGTAGCCGATGCGCTTATAGAAAGACTGTGGCAGAGTTGCACATCCAACCAACCTTGAGTCAAGAGATTAGAGATGCATATAAGCTTGATAGCAAGCTAGTAGAATTGGTCGTCTTGGTCTCCAAGGGGGAGAGACTGGGTTTTTTAATCTAGCCAGATGGTAGTTTGTACTATCAGGGTAGGTTATATGTACCAGAAGTCTCAAAGTTGAGACAAAGGATTATGAAGGAAACCCATGAGATGAGATTTTCAAGGCACCCAAGAAACAACAAGATGTATCAGAACTTGAAAGGGGCATATTGGTGGTCATGGATGAAGAAAGACATCACAGAGTTCACAACTAAATGTCTTACATATTAGCAAGTAAAGGCTGAACATCAGTTACCTTCAGGGTTACTACAACATATCACAATTCCGAAATAGAAATGGGAGAGAATCACTATAGATTTTGTGATTGGATTACTGTTGACGTTGAAGAAATAAGATGTCGTATGGGTGATCGTGGATAGATTAATGAAGTCGGCTCACTTTTTACCTATTCAAAGAGACTATCGTTTGAATCAAGTGGTAGAGTTGTACATGAATGAGAAAATGTGTCTTCATGGAGTTCAAGTCTCCATAATTTTGGATAGAGATTCGCGGTTCACATCTCAGTTTTTGGATAGTCTATAGTGAGCTTTAGGTACTAAGCTCAACTTCAGCACGACTTTCCATCCCAAACAAATGGTCAGTCAAAGAGAGTTATCCAAATCCTGCAAGAGATGATGAGGTGCTATGTGATTGAATTTGAGAGAAGTGAGGATAGATATCTACCATTAGTGGAGTTCAAATATAACAACAGTTGCCAATCCAATATTCAGATGGCTTAGTATAAGGTACTTTACAGTAAAAAGTGTCAGACATTATTGTATTGGGCTGAGCTTAGTGAGATAAAGTTAGTGGGGCTAGATCTGTTACAAGAGACAGAAGAGAAAGTGAAGATCATTAGAGATCAACTGAAAGTAGCTTTCAATAGAAAAAAATCCTATGCAGACCTTAAGAGAAAGAACATGGAGTACTTAGTGGGAGACAAAGTGTTTCTCAAGGTACATCCGTGGAAGAAGGTTATCAGATTTGGGAAAAGAGCAAGTTGAGCCTTAGGTTCATTGGACCTTATGAGATCCTAGAGAGGATCGGACTAGTTGTGTATAGACTTGTCTTGCCACAAAAGTTGAGTAGGATACACAATGTCTTCCATGTATCCATGTTGAAAAGGTATCAGTCAAATCCTTTTCTCATCATCATAACTGATAACATATAGTTGAGACTGAATTTGTCTTATAAAGAGTAACTAATTGAGATCTTATCTCGTGAGGTAAAGGAGCTCAGGAATTATGCTGGTGAAAGTGTTATGGAAGAGCCATACAGTTTAAGAAGCAACATGGAAAAGCGAGAAAGTGATGAGGGCATAATATCCTCAGTTGTTCCAAGACATCATGATAAGTAATTTTGGGAACAAAATTCCTTAGAATGAGAGAAATGTAACACCTGTAATTAGGGCCTATGAGCTATGCTTTTGGTTAGTGGATTTTGGGGGTTAAATAAAGTTTTGAAAAGTTTAAAAATGGCTGAAATCAGGTATTTCATGCCCATGATAATGAGTGTCATGACCGTGAATATCAGGTTTTAATACCCAGCCATGATAAGTTTATTCACGACTATAAAGAGTTGATTTACTACCATGAAGGAGAGGCTCACGCCCGTGAAAGAGGAGTGACAATCGTGAAGCCTAGGTAGACAGAGCAAGTGAATCAGTCATATTTTTTTCTGCCTTTCAGTCACATTTTTCTCTTTGTCATTCCCTTTAAATCTGCTCTCATACCCCTAAAATCGACCTAACATGCCATATCTTCATCTCCTTCGCCTTTAGAAACTCTCTTCCTCCATAGGTGAATTTGGAAAAGCTAAGTTTTAAGGGAGTAAAAGTGAGAGAGGGGAGTGAGAAATGAAGCTTATGAGCTTGTGGGTTAAAGTAGAATTTTGAATTTCTGGGTGTTAGTCATTTTTTAGAGGCCAAAATGACATTTTTTCATCTTGCTATGACTTGGAGAGAATGTTGGAAGTCCATCTCAAGGGAGAGGACAAGCTTGAAGAAATCAAACTTTAGCCAATCTCCATCTTAGGTGTAAGATTTGTACATAACAACACTTAAGACAATACTTATGTTTTCTGTATTATTTGCTTTAAATGCATAATTTAGATGATAAATGAGTAGATAAATGGTGAAATATTAGGTTAATATGCATGATGAAAAATCTTATGAACATGATTAGATTGACATGTTTGAAAAACAATTATGATTAATATTGATGTTTAGAGATGATATGATTGTGATGGATAACTTGAATGCATGCTCGAATGTTAATAGGGCGACTGACGTTGGTCAACTGTAGTGAGTATTCCATGTGAAAATGACATGATTTATGATGTTATATTTTTCTAGAAAAATTTTCAGATTAACGGTCGTGAATGGTGGATTCATGGGCGTGAATGTCGTGAAATGCATTTTTGTTACTGAAGCAGAGTCATTAATGGACAACTTCACGATTGGATTCATGGTTTGGTTCACGCCTGTGAATGAGTAATCACGATCGTGAATGTGTATTGATTCACGGGTTAGATCATGGCTTGTTTCACGGGAGGGTCTACTCGTAAAGTTGTACTTCACAGCTGTGAATGATTATTCATGAGCGTGAAACTGTTTATGATGAAAAATTTATATGTTTATTTTTGAATCAAAATTGATTTATTGTGAGGTGGTAGGCCTTGGTTGCATGATTATGGCATGATATAAAAATATATGTTGTGAAAATGATTGTGGAAATCATGAGATTTATATAAAATATGGTAATGGATAATATAAATATACGTGTGGTAACATTGTAAGTCAAATACTCTAACAAGGACTAGAGTTAGGATAGATGACATGTCATTAAGGAGAGTTCGGTACCGAGTGACCTATGTTGGTCATATATTTGAAGACCGAAAGGTTAGCGGATAGAGTGTCTTGGTGGATTATATATTGTGAAAATCCAAATGTTAGCGGATAGAATGCCTCGATAGGTTATATATTTGAAGGCTCAGAAGTTAGCGGATAGAGCGTCTCAGTGGGTTATATATATTTTAAAGCCTAAAGGTTAGTGGACAGAGCACCTCGATGGGCTAAGTTACCTATATCAATTTTAATCTAGTTATGAGTAAAGTGAACAAAAATAAGATAAATGATAAATTCTGTGTAATAAATGCGTGTTTGACATTGAGAGATTGTTTAAGATGTCATGTGGTGTTATATATATATATATATATATATATATATATATATATATATATTGTAATGGCCCAAATACCGGGTTAGTCGTAAACTGTAGTTTCTGAGAGTGATTAGTATAACCGAGGGTCAAAAATACATCCGTAGATGAAAAATATTTTATTTGATCATTGGAAAATATATGTTATAACTAGTCTAAGAGAAAAATTTGGAGTGAAAATGAGGTCAAATAAGTTTTCAAAAGTCAAAATTAAGAAAAAATGGACCTAGTTTAAATAATTGGTTGACCGTACTTTGACCGGTATATGAAAAATAGCAAACGATATCCAAAAATTTATTTTAAGATATGGATAGACTCTAAATAATATTTAGGATTATTTGAAAGTGAAAATGGAATTTTACGGTAACACCGAAAATTGAATTATCTGTCCGATTTAAGTGAGCTGGACAGAAAATAAACTCCGATTGAGTTGAAATTTTTTGTGTAGACATATAAAAATATTTTATAAATTATGGAATCAAATTTGGATGAAATTGAGCTTGGAAAATGAGAGAAATAATTTATAGTGTTTAATTGGGCCTTTAAATTCACAAATGGGCCTAATGGATTGGATCACTTGTCTTGGCCCAAGCCCAGCCCATTTCAGCCACCTATATAAGCTCAAAATATCAGAATTCACTAGATAATCCAGCACCTTCTTATTCCTCTCATGCTTTCCCCTTGGACAAATGAGTTTCCTCCATTTTCTCCACCAAATATCTCTCATTTCTCCTAATTTTGCACCAAAATCAACCACCCTAATATAAATTCAGCATCTCTAGTTGCTATTTGAAGCTTTTGATTTTCATTTGGAGGGCTAGAGTGGAAGGAAATCAAAGGAAAAAAGTTGAGATATAAATTGGAGGTAAGTGAAATTTATATTTTTAAATTAGTTTAATGGTTCAAATAAGTAGTTTAAGATATGTATATGATAAATATGAAATTTATTTGAGTTAAGGTAGTAAAATATTGGTGGATTAATGAAGTGAAATTTTCGGCTACAATAGGAAATCAAGGAAGAGAAGGAACTTCAAAGGAAAAAGATAAGAAAAAGGAAGCCTAGGAAAGCTAAAGAGAAGAAATAAGGTTAGTGATTTCAAAATCTACTTATTTCCATTGATTAAGCATGAATTAAGGTTATGGAAATTAGAAATTTTGTGTATTTTGCATGTAATTGATAATTGATGCTTAAATTATGATTAAGGAATTATAAAAAGTGAATTAGAATGGTTAATTTCAATAAAAAAAATTAATTAGTGAAAATTGAAAAATATGACCTTATTATGTGAAAAATGTAAATTAAGATATAAATACATTTTATTGTAATATTATGATATATATGGAACAAGGAATGTACAAATTAGTGAAAGGAATATTTAGAGAATGAAAGACAAATTTTAATGATGAAAATTAATTATATGCTGAAATATGAAAAAAGAAAAATTAATATTTTTCTTGCTAATTAAATGAAAATTTAGTTATGAAATGCAAGAAAATGTAATTTTATGTGTGTATAAATTTATTGAGAATTTTTAAATGATATATTAAATAATTTTCCAATTATTGAGTATATTATGTATGAAATGAAAAATAATGAATAAAATGTATTTAGTGATGCTTGATGACTTAATTGAATGTTCATAGTGAATTATTGATATATTAGAATGCAAAGTGTGAAACATTTTGGTAGTGATAAAATTGTTATGAATGAATAAAATATTAAGTGATTAATAATGTAAAAATAATAGAATTTATGAAATTAATAAAAATTGAATTAAAGAAAAAATAAATATATAAATAATGTCCTTGGTTATTTTTCTGATGGTGAAATCTAGCTCATAATATAATTGGCTAGCCATAGGGACACTATTACCGCGGTGCGGGTCATGGCGACTCGTTATTGTAAGCCAATGACGGTATACTTCAGTGATAGTGATTTAGTGATCAGTGCACAGTGCAGTGCTCGGGTGGTCATTCGGGATTACTCTTCAGTGTAGTGGACCTTTAGATCCACGTCCTATGTATCCGGTCTGAAGATTTTCTATCAGATTAAAACTAAGGGCAAATGTGAATAAAAGTAGTACAAATGATTTAAGTGACATATATGGATTAAATGATAAAAAAATATATAAAAGATTAAAGTGACAAAAGTGAATAAAAGTAGAAAAATATGATAAAAATGATAAAAGTGAAAAAAATATGATAAATATGAATAAAAGTACCAGATATGAATAAAGTGAAAATTATAATAAAAATAGATAAAGTGAAAATTTTGAGAAAAAAATATAATAAATAAAGTGAAAATTTTGATAAAAAAAATATGTGAAGGAAAAAAATAAATGAAAAAAAAAATGAGAAAGTTGATATGAGTGATAAATATAATAATTATAATAAAAGTGATAAACATGATAAAGATTGTATAACAATAATAATGACAAATGTGATAAATGTGATAAAAATAGTAAAATTGAAAAACAAAATTTAAGTTGAAGAAAAATGTTAAATTATGTAGTTTAAAAGAAAATAAATGAAAAATAAAATATTAGTGACAAAAGTGTAAATAAATGTAAAGCAATGACAAGATTGTAAATAAATAGAAATTTAGGAATTAAAGTGAAATTTGTGGATAATTAAATAAATGATTGAAAAAAAAATAAAGAAAAAAGAAAGAAATGTTTAATTAAAGAAATAAAGTGAAAATGGACTGAATTGAAAAAGTTGAAAGTTCAGGAGTAAATTGAATAAAAATTGAATTGAGAAAAATTGTTAAAATTACTTAAGATAGTAAATAGTGAATTAAGAATAAATAAAAATAAAGTACTGATAAAAAGAATAATAAATATATTAAAGTGAAAATTTGAATAATGTATTAAAATATTATTGCATGCATAAAGGTATAAAAAAAATGTCAGTGGAAATGTTTAGATTTGTAATCACCACTGAGCATATTAATGCTCAGCACGTAGTATTTGACTGCGTGCAGATAGTAGCGGGAAAGACAGGAGCAAACATACAAAAATTTGGGAGCTGAAAAAAGAAGAAATAATAGAAGGTTAGTATCAAAGATAACATGTATATGTATGCATAGATATGGAGTTGTAAGAATGAAGTTTATACATATTATGACAACATGATATTTGTAAAGTATTATGTGTGTGAAGAATGAAAGGATGAGTTGTGGATGAATGTAAAATATATTGCATTATGTGTGGATTGTTTACTTTGCAGGTGGGTTAGTTAGGTTATAGCCGTTATGCTGCCGAAATTTTTGGGAAAAATAAAAAGGATTAATTAAGTATTGATAATATTATGGTCATTAAAATAAGATAGAAAAAAATTTTTGGGCATATTTCGGCTATAATCGTATTTACCCACGTAACGTACGTATAGAATAAGTGATTGTTATAAGGGTGTCACATATATATATATATATATATATATATATATATATATATATATATAATTATGATGACATGTTATATAGTATACGAACTAGTGCATATGCGGACTTCGAGGTAAGTCATCATAGTAGATCGGTGAGTATATCATGCATATTATTTTTATATGTTGTATACCTTGCACGTTGTTATATACATTTAGGTACGAGTTGCTTAGCGTATGAATTTTTCGTGCGTAGGTTTGGGGCTTAGGGGAGGATTGATAGAGGAGGACACCCAATGATTAGAGTCGAGGATATACATTCAGGTAGGTGATATATTGTTGTATCTTATTTTAGTTGTTTAGCTATAAGTTGGATAGTTATAAGTTTATATATTGTATTTCAAAGACATATAGTTTTATAATTACTCATTTTGTAAACGTTGGGTTTGTGTATGCCCATATGATTTGTAATTAAACTTTTATTTATTTTGATCTTGATTTCATGATTTTTAAAAATATTTTTATTTTGTTAAGTTATCATAGACATGATGTATGAAAGTTTTATAAAATTATGACGTTTTAACTCATGTGCATTGTAGTAACTTTTGATATAATTAGGTTTAGTCCTAATTATATCGAAAAGAGTTACAACGATTTTATATAATTTTCATAGAAAAAATTATTTTTAAAAGTTAGATACTATCTACAACTTTAGGAAATATAAATATATGTTTTTAGGATTAGGGTTTTTACTCTACCACCATCTACCTTTTTACTCTTCAATTGACATTCCAACAGACTAAGTTCTACTTGGAAAAGCTAAATTGTCTCTTGAAGTGCGGTTCAGATCCAAATTGAAAATTTGAAATTCAAAATATCTGTAAGCTTGTGTCTTGACCAATTCAGGGATCACTTTAATTTTTTCTTATTTCTTTCATATGTTGTAATGTTTATTTTAGATATTGATATGAATCTGATCATTGTTATAGAAATGCTAGGATAAATATTTAATAGGTGCTTAGTGAACAACCCTAATTTTTTATGAACTTATTTACATTTTAATGGATGAATAATTTTCTCTCAATTCAATTGTGCCACATTAATTCCTTTGTTAATAATTGCTTGGCCATTAGTTGTTGATCCTGGAATGAAAATCATGGGGTTGAATTGTTAGAAATATCACTTTTAATTAAAAATTATATTGAGTATTAGTTAAAATCATTGGTTTGATTAATTAGGACAATTAGATGAGAGCCTTGAAATCATAATTCAGTGTTCTTAATCTTAATTTATTAATGGGAATACATAGTTGAAGAATGTGAAACTAAACACATGATTAATTCAGTTGGTTAATTTGTTATTTTTAGAATTCATTTTAGTTATTTTCAGTAATGGTTTATTTAGTTCAACTTAGACTTAATTACAGTCGGATATAGAGTGTTTAGGTTTATTTTTTCTTGTTTATTGATAGTTTATATTTAATTAGAAATTTAAGCTAAATAATTTCTTGTGAGATCAATATTGAGAGTAAATTTGCCTTTTACAGTGATTCATACACATGCGAGTTAAATTTATGAACATCAGTACCATTTACTAAATTGAGTTTAAAGTAAAGTTGAATTCATTAAATTAATTATGTTTACTTATATTGTATTTAAATTGATAAAATTGATCTTAAATACATTAATTAATTAATTTGATTAAATTTACTTCTGCTTAGGTTTAATTATAACTTGGGTTTATTTCATTGATTTTGGTTAGTTTTACTTCAATTGAGGTTGAATTTAAATTGATATTAATTTGATTTAAATTAGAGTTAAAGTGATTGATAGAACCTAATTAAATTCAATTTTAATCAATTAATTGGTCAATTATTTAATTAAATTCATTTTAAGGTTAAATTTATTGTATTGAAGTTCATTTTATTGATGGAACTTAAGTTCATTATATTAAATTCAAATTGGTTTTAAACAAATTAAATTTAGATTTAACTTATTAATTTGATTTACTTAAACTTAACTTCATTAATTTAAACTTGAATTGAATGTCAAATATACCTCAAATAATAATAATTTCTTAATTAATATTATTATTACTAATTTTAAAATTTTTTTACGTTAATTTAATATGTTCATAATTTTTCTCTATCAAAATATGATTATTTTTTCCACTAAAATATTTTTCAATTTTCCCTCTATACCTATCAAATATTCTTCATTTTCTCCAAAATATTGACCATTCTTATATCCACAATTCCCACAAAATTCCCATATACAGGGATTTTTCGTCCTTGATGATGTACGGTTGAATCGCATGTAGGGGAATTTTTCTAAAATTACATTTTCTTTCTTTCCTTTGGAAAATAGAAATTTGAAAAGCCCATGTTGCTGCTTCTACTTTCTGGCTGCCAGAGAGCGAAGAAGCCACTGACAGAAACAAGCTGTTCCTTTACTTCTCTCTGTCTATGCTGCCTAATTTAATCTTTATGCACGCAAAATAATCTTTCTTTTTGATGAATTGCATCAGCTTCAGTTTTTCTCAATCTTTAATATTTTGATTCTGTATACTAATCGGGATTTGCTTCAGTGGTTAACAATGGCGACGACCGGCAATGGCCAAATCCTTATGCTCGAGGCAGCACCGGAGTCTTCTCGACCGTGGTTCAACTCTTCTAATGCACAACTCGTTGACGCGTTACCCTACATTGACGACGATTATGGAGATCCAACCATCAAGGCAGAAGTGGACCGACTCGTCGAGGAAGAGATGCGAAGGAGCTCTAAGAAACCCTCTGATTTTTTGAAAGACTTGCCTCTTGTCCCCAAGTTCAGTTTCGAGGTTGGCCTTGATGATTTTAGGGTTTTCGTTTATTTTACCTTTTATTTCTGATTATTAGGGTTTTATTACATGCAATTCATTCAGTGCTCGTGGAATTTGTATTACAGAATTATCCAATGCTTGCTAAAGAATTTGAGCGTGTGAGAGCTGGGAGGCCTCCAGTTACTCTAGATTTTTCACGATATTCTCACTTGGATTTGCCACCACCCAGCAAGATGAATGATGAGACTGCTTGGAAGCAGGCACTTCAGAGAGGGCAACGCTTGTTACAACATCAAGTGATCAGGTACATAAATGATGTTGCTATTGATTGTATTAGAGTACTCGGGGAATTTTAGGCATTTTCTTATTGTTAAAGAAGGGTGTTGGTATTAGTTTTACTAGGACTTTGTTGTTCCTATGCACATATTTTTCTTCTTCAAATTTTTTGTGAGCAACTTGAAGTATTGTACATTGAAATTATATTACTTACTGTGGTTTGCAATGTTTTGATTTGTTTGTGAGAAAGGCTTGAAGCTTTGCATGCTTAACTCAAACATTCGGCATAAATTGATTGCCAGTTTCTTAAGCTTGAAACTGTGAAGACCAATGAACTACTGTATTAGGAATTTTCTAGTTGCATCCAGAGAAGAAAATAATGTCAAACATACTTTGAAGGGCTCAAGTCTTTCTATGTAACTCGTAAGACAATCATATTGGCGGGAGAATTTGTTTCATGGAAGATCTTGAGAAAGGGAATTAGATGAGATGGGAAGAGAGAGCTAGGTGTAAGGATTTTACTATGTGATTTATGTGAATTTGACACTTCGGAGTTATGAATTAGCACATAGTAGACTGAAGGAATTGCTCATTGAAGAAATTTCTAGACTATCAAACATAAGAGGAATTTGGTTTTATTCTATACAACACTTATAATGAGTTTTGTTCATTATTTCTTTAGTGGAGGTTGTTATAGGCAAGTAACAATCATTGGAGGAGGGTAAATTTCATTGACCGTCTCTCAACTTAGTATTAATGCACTGTAATATCCCTTAACTGCAATTTGTAATACAAATATTCTCTAACTTTAATTTGTGTAACAGAAATATCATCCTTACCTATTTCCATGGGTTTGACAGGTTATCCTTGATGACTAGGCAGCATGTCACCCCTTACATGGAATACACATGTACCTTTATCAATTTTTTTTTGTGAATCATGGAAATGTGCTTAACTGAATTTTTTTCTTTTAAAAAAATTGTAAATAAATAAGCAATACCCTTAAGCTCACCGAAAAAAAATTTTAAGCACAATTTTTCAAAAAAATCAATAAGAGTTTATGTGTATTTCATGTAGATGGTGATGTGATGCCTATTCATCAAGGATAACTTTTGAAACTTGTAAAAATAGGTTAATATGATATTCTATCATACAAATTAAAATTGAAGGATATTTCTAATATGCAAATTAAAATTGAGGGATATTTCTATTATAAATTAAAGTTGAGGGACATTATTATGCATTAATGATAAATTGAGGAACAATCTATAAAATTTATCCCATTGGAAGAAGACATTCTACCTAGGAATAGAGGTGATCATCCACTAGTTTGGTTCAAAAATTGAACCAAACCAAAAAACTACTAAACGAATTGGTGCAAAAATTTAGAACTAAGCTGAATAAATTAACAGAGAAAATTGAACTGAACCAAACTAAATAGAGTTGACAATTTGTGTTGTCTAATCGTGTATGACACAATTATGATAAATATGAACACGACATAATTAACTAATCATGTCAAAAATTAAAATACGGACACGATACGATTTATAACCGTGTCAACACAATTAATTATATTAATGATATAATGAATTAATGTATAAACCAATCATATGACCGATTTATTTATCAACCGGTCAAATTATTTACAATCAACCAGTTATTAGTGGTTTGATTGAAAAGATTAGCATTACTTTTATAGCATGTTTTAGTGTATCCATTCTTAACTTCACCGAAGTAAGTGAGCTGTGCCTGAGCAAAATAGACAAACAATTAAATTTTCTTCTTTTGCCGAGTCAGACAGCAGGTTTGAGATATTTGAATAAACTGATTTTCTTATTGACTTATTCACACGTCTACTTGAGATATATGCATGGTATTTAAATATATGTGAACAACAACATTTGATTTTTTTTTTGTTTTCAAATCATCATTAAAAATTTACAAATTTGAAAAACAGAACGTTGTTGAGAGCCCATATCCTCTTATATGCTGATATTTAAATAAAATATTATTTGTTTTCACGGTCATCATCAACTCACAATCCTCATTATATTTTGTTTATTTTTTCTTTTTACTATGTTTTGTTAATATTAAAAATCTCAAAAAATAAAAAATAAAAAATATTCAGACCATGAAAATATTTATGAAAGTAGTTCATTTAATAATTTAGGACCATTAAACTTATAGACTAGACAAGATATGTCCATATAATATAAATTAATAATTAAATATATGTTAATTCATCTAAATTAAATTAGTAAATATAGATTAGTGTAATGTTAATATAATATAAATTAATAAAATAATAATTGTATAATTAATTTGTTAATATTTATTCACATATAATAATTAGTTTTAATATAATGTATTATAAATTTATTCATATATAAATTTATATTATATAGTTAAAAAATTACAATATTTATTTGAATACTTTATATAGTTTGAATAACACTGAAATAATTAAATGTTTTATATATTTTTAATCGTGCTTTAATGGTTTAGGCAGGTAAAATCCATTTATAACATGGTTTTTTCCATGTTGTAATCATGTTGACGCGGTTATGACACATATCCGTTTAGCTCAAATCCATATATGTTTTTTTTCGTATTGTGTCAAAAATTGTCAGCTCTAGAACTAAATAATTCGCTGCTTTCAAAAATTTTGGTGTTCTTCATTCTATATAGGATATGTCTTGAGTTAAAGGTGACAAGTAAACCAACTTTTATTGATGCTGCCATAAATATGGGGCTGTATGGGTCCTTTGATGTGTTATATCTGATGAGTTAAATGAATCATTTGCAGGCTGGAAAATTTGGACATGATGTCAAAATATGGTCCAGATGTTTGGATACAACACAACCGGCATTTAGAAGCAATGTTATCCAGGTATCTTTGAACTGTGTTATGTGAAGTATAAAAGCCTTTTTTAGTGTGAAATCTACAACATCCCTAGTGCATGAGGCTACTCTGTTTGCCAGTTTAGGGGAAGGGATATTGTAACTGGTCTTACCCTCGCTTTTTTTTTTTTTATGTAAAATATTAATTCTATATAGTTCATAAAAGTACTGTGTTTTCGTGCTTTGATCTTTGAGGGACTTATGTTTTGTTAATTTTTTCTTTGGGGTTTCAAATTCATACCTTGTGGTTTGACGCATCAGTTAGTCCACTAATGATATTAATAGTGAGCGAATGTGACAATCCTTTTTTAAATAGCAACATATGGTAGTATGTGAAATATTTTTTTTATATAAAATGACATTAGAAAATTATTAATATCCTATTTTATGAAACAATAATAATTTTAAAAGAGTTAAAGAAATTATAAATTTCACTAAAAAAAAAATATTATGTCCTACTAAACCTAGATTTTCTTTAAAAAAAAAGCTCAAATTTATTTAGATGACTTTTTTTTTTCTTAATTTTTCTTCTAGTTTAAAACTGAATTTTTTTAGATCTAATTAGTTCTTCTTGGGTTTTTACTTTCCCCTCCCAAATAAGAATAATTATGTTTAAATTGCAACATATGGTACATTTTTTTAAAATTTTAAAAATCAAGTTAAGAACCTACCACTATAAACCAATAATAATTTTAAAACTACGAAAAATTTATAACCTCTAATTAATCTGAAGAATTAAAAAAATATAAAAACTTCATAACCACTGATTATTTTGTTAAACTAAGCCTGCCCATGTTTAAGGAAGTATCTTATTTTCTATTTTTGGGTGTTTTATTTTTTTCTTTTTTAATTTGGGGTTTCAATTATTTTTCAACACAATTAAATAAACACATGCTAAAAATTTGTAAAAAGGGGTATATTTGCATCACTAAGAACTGCCATGTCAGTTCACTATTAATGCTGTTAGTGGACTATAACTACTGGGTTAAACTATAAGGTATCATTTCAACTGGGACTTTTGTCCCTAAAGTGTCAAAGTGAGAAAGTGTAGTATTTCCATGAACTTACCCTTTACTTTCTTCTTCTTTCTCGATGAAAGATTGCTAGATTAGATGCTGAATAACTTATAGTATTTGGAATCAAATGCTCAGAAACATTAATTGTAGAGAAAATAATAAGAGTGGAGCTATCTCTACAGTATCTTGCTTTTGTTGATTCTTCTTCCACGAGGGATGTGCTTTAGCAGTTGTTGTTAAATGCTCAGTAACATTAACGTGAAGAAAATAACAAGAATGGAACTATCTGTCGTATCCTGCTTTAGTCGTTTCTTCAGCCATGAGGGATGTGATCTAGAGATTTCTTCATTCTGTGATCAACAAATTATGTTCAAGTCTATATTGCTATATAGCTTAATAAATCATTGTTTTTGCAGAATGCAAAAATTGGCTCAGGAACTAAATGAGAAAATTGAAGCTGTGAACCGTGAAAGGAAATATCATCAGGTGGTGAAGATTTCTTGTTTCCTTTGTATATGATCTTTGAATTCTTTACTGATGACCTGATAAGAATTTTCCTTTATTTGTATAACCAGCAAAATACTGCATATGAATTCAGTGCTTTATCTATACAATGGAAGGAGCTTTGCCTGAAAAATATAGAAATCCAAGCTGCATGTACTAAAATAGAAACGCAGATAGAGGAATTGAAGAAAGAAGCTGCAGAGAGGTTGTATACCTAATTCTTTTTGGTTCATTGTCTCTCACAACCAATTTACTTTGTCAGAAGCTAACCAGTTTCAATCTGTCCAGGGGCTGGAGTTTGGAAGCTAATGTAGAGAATGGTTCCTTATTACATGAAGAAAAATGAGGTATGATTTCTTTGTTTATATGACACTTGCATGAGATTGTTGCAATGTGCTTTTTGAGTGATTGTCAAATACTTATGTTTGAAAACAATTGAACATTAGTTGGATTGTATGGCTCATATACATGAAAATCTTGATGAAGTGAGAACTCCTATGAAGATTTTATGTTATCTGAAAGTAGTCTTGATGAGAAATGAATCCTATGGTGTTGTGGATTGAAGTGTTTCAAGTCTTTGGTCATTCACTTGAATGAGATCGTGCTTATGAATTTTAAATTGCAGAAAGTCTCTGTTACGATCTCACATCGCTCAACTCTATGGAGAGTTGGTGGTTTATAAGTGTGGGAGGTATCTGCCACCATTGAGAATTCCTTTTGGTGGAACATGGGGTCTTCTTATTTATAGGCCTGGTGTATCCTCTGCGCTTGTATGGACAAGCCTGCTAAGTGTGTGGGTGTGACTTTGACTTATGAGAGTTCAAGGTCATAACAGTCTCCTCCAAAATTTCTATTTTTTTTTGGCATGCTTATCTTGTTTGACTTGATTCTTGCTATCACAGATATGTGTAAATTATAAAAAAGAGAATGTGTTAGGTATAATAGGATGGTGGAAAGCATCATATTTTAATGTTCTCTTCCTTGTGTTATGGTTGTATGTGATGGACATGTTCCAAGTTGGATCTCTGAAGCCTTTTATGGTTAAGCTATCGAGATTCCATTTTTTCATCCTAGGATTCTACTTCTTTTCTAACCCTATGACTTATATTTTTCTCCAAATGCAAGGTGAGGAATCAACATAAATGTGAATTAGGCTACCACCGTGCTCCATCTTCACTTATTGGTTGCTTTCAAGCCCTTTTTTGCTTGGAGAGAGAAGAAGAGCAAAAGATTAAGAAAAAAATGAGAAAAAGAGGAGGGTGGGAATCAGGAATAAAGAAGAGACAAACTGTTTAATTGGGGAAGAGGGGGATTAGAGAAAAGATTAGGAACGAAGAAAAGGACAAAGGAAATTATATACCTGTTATAAATTGAACTGTATAATTCAAACAGCAAACCATTTCATTCACCTATGATTCTTTTCATTTTTGGTTTATATCAAATTAATATAATTTGACTATTCAAATCTTTACTCCATGCATGCTGAGTTTTGCAGTTTTAGCAACTCGAGGAAATCAGTCTTACATCAACCTCTCCAAAACTAAATGGATACGAGAAATAGAGACTTTGATGTAAACATGTGCATGGTGTGTGGAGTGGTATGATGTGTAGGGAAGCAGCTTTAGCCTAGAGTGACAGGGATGTCGATCTTTTTTTGTTACTTCCTCTATTAATTTAGCAATTGATACAGATTATAGTAGTATTATAACTGTTACTATATGAAACGGTTTAATGGCGCATGTGATTTTCTGTCAATTGATATTAATATGGTGCATATTGCTAATCAGGCAAATCACCACCAACCTACGAGCAACTATCACCACCAGCGTGCCATTTAATGGTGATTCTAAATGGCCATATTTCTGGTCTTTTTTTTTAATGAAGTATTTCTAGATACCTGCGCCTATATTTTTCTAGAATGTGGGCTGCTAGGCAGTAAAGCATCGGTTGCTCAAAAGTCATTCGATATGGAATTAACAAGGATGCCATTTACTGTTCATGTGTGTATTTGTTTGTTTTTTTTTCCTTCAACTTTCAGGCTCGTGTGCACACATTGAGCATAAAATCTAATTTATTAGTTGTCTGTAATTGTTTGAAATGTTGTGTCACGTTTTGAGAAATTCTAACTAAAATTTTATTATTTGCTCGGATTGATAGGCATGCTCTCCTTTTGTCAGTCGTATCAGGGGCTCCATAAGCAAATCTGGAAAAGGGGAATCCCGTTCAGTAAACACATATCCAAATTGATGAATCTTGCTGTTCATGCACTTCTTTTCTCCCTAATTTTGCTGCAGCTGTAATTAGTTAATTCCTATTTAATTAAGCTTAAGAATTTCTGTAGTTCGTGTGAATTTCTTGCTACATTTTGTAGAATGAATTCTGATTAGATAGACCAGCTTGACCAAATCTATTTAGGCCTTACATTTTCTTAGAATTCATTGTCGTTAGGAGTATATTTTCAGTAAAGGTAGCATCAACGATGCCATTTCTTTCTTGGTCCCTTCGTTATTTTTGGTTGACCTCACTTTGTCTCATCTCTCATGTAATTTGGGATGTGCTCCATGTTTTATTTATATCAATACATTGCCTAATCTTTGTTGAGTATATGATATTAGATTTGCCCCAATCAGTTTTGTCATCTGAATCTGAAGGGCACAGATACTATCAAGTCTAAGTGGAAGTAAAAATAGGCAAACAATCTCATTATCTTTCTTTTCTCAATTTTTTTAAAAAAATATTTTATATCGGTATTCAAGCTTATTACAATGTTCAATTTGGCGGCAGGGGTTGAATTGAGGGATAGAAGACGATTAATAATTTATATATAATCATAAAACTCATGGCCATGGGTTTTTCCAATTGGATTACATTTTTACTCTTTCTTTTATTTATTTATTTTTTTCACTAGAGAATATTCATATCATTAAAAGCCTAAAACATGAGTACAAAGGAATCATTCTAAAGCTTAAAACCTTATGCACAAAGAAGCCCATAAATCCTAGCTGATGTTCTCTCATCTAGTGGAGTTATTTTTTAGGCTAATTCCAACAAGAAGGGGAAATTAATTGTTGAACAGCTCAATAATCCTATGCATTAATTTGAACACCGCCAACATATTTTCCTCAAACTTGGACTCTAGTTTTGCGTGTTGAATTTTAGCTTTGTACTGATTAGAGAGCATTAAGTTCTTTTCTGAATAAGCATTTCTTCTTTGTGAATGCTAATTTCTTCTCAGTCTATATGAATTTACCTTTTGTCAATTAAATTTCTTAGTACTAAATTAAAGAGAATTTTCTTGCTTTTTGTATAAAGATTGCTATTTATTTCTCCATTCAAAGTGTAAACATCTTTTAAATATTTTATAGTTAAGGAAAATTGTACCAAATTGTTTTTTTAGTTAAAATTTAATACTATTATTATTTCTATTATTCATAAAATTTAATTTTTATTTTATACAACTATTTTTATTAGAAGTTTCAATTTAAGATCTGATAGTCATTATCATTTTACCAACATTAACACTTAACACTAACTTAAGGTTTATTGGGTATAAAATTTGGAATTTTAATATATGGCAACTAAAAAGTTTTATATATATATATATATATAGGATTTTAACAATTTTAATACGTTTTATCATAATTTATTTAATAGTAACTATACTAATTTATTATTTTTAAAAATATCTTCTAATACAAAAATGCAGCGCCCGTTATAAAACATGACATCAAGATACTTATGTGGCAGTTGAAGTATTTAAAAAAAAAAGATGATTCAATTTTTTTAATCCAACACAGCAAAATGCACCGTTTTGAAGCTAAGTAAAGAAAAAAAAATTAAAATACAAACTAAAGTGGTTCAATCTTCTTCTTTGATTGAAATAGGGTTTGCGGAAGAACTCAATTTTAGAGCTCAATATCAAAAACCTTCTTCTCCTTCTCTTGTTTCTTTCCCTCAATCTCTTCATTCTTTATCATAGTAATCACCATGAACTCAGCTAGCACATATTCGGTAGCATCTAGGGTTAGAGGTATTTGCAAATATGAATATTGTCAGCTAGTACATCTTCGGTAACATCTAGGGTTAGAGGTATTTGCAAATATGAATATTGTCATTTGCTAACTTTATTCACATTAGATAATCCAGGTAAAAGATTATTCCATTGTCCTTTATGGGAATAAGTGAGATATTTCCTTCATATTTTTGTTTTTGTGAGTTTGTATTTTCTTCTTTTCTAATTTTATTTCAGATATAGATGTGTATGACTGCCATTACTTCGAATGGTTAGAGTCATACAATGACAGAGTGAGGGAGTTGTTGGTTGAGATAATCACAAAGAAACTATGGCTAGAGAGAGACCTTAAGGGTGTAGAAGCTTTGATTAATGCTTTGAAAGAAAATCTAAAGAACAGTGAAGCTTTGACCGATGCTTTGAAGGTAAAGATAATGAGGATTGATGCTTTGAAGATGAAGATAATGAGGACTAAAGCTTTGAATAATATTTTGAAGGAGAAGATTAAAAGTACTGAAGTTGAGATTGATGGTTTATTGATTGAAGCAAGCAAGTTGAATCAATGCAATATTGTCATTGAGATTGAAGGAAACAAACTGAATTTGGATAACTAGAACCTAAAACTTCAATTGATGCAAATAAAATCAAAGTTATATAATGTAATTGCATTATTTGTTGCCCCTGATAGTATTTTTAATTAGTATTTTGATTAGTATTTTGGGTAGGAGTCATGAGAAATACTTGGACAATGTGATGTTTCTTCCTTAATAAACATAATTGCTTTATGCTTAGAACTTCATTCAACATGAGATTATATTGATTTGTTAATATATATCAAGTAATTAGTAAAGAAAATAAAATTAGAACTCAGACAAACACAAACTGGAATGTTATGTTCTTTGCGGGTGTGTTTATTTTTAGAAAATTTTTCAGTTTTTAAAAAAAAAAATTCAAAATGAAAATAGAAAATAGAGATTTAAATTTATTTTGGATATTTTCATAAAAATCTCATTTGAAAACTACTTTCACTGTTTTTACAATTTTAAAAGTGTAAAATAACTTTTATCTGTTTTCCAAAATTTTCTTCATTATTATCTCAAAATGAAATCACATGGTTTTCACTTTGAAAACACGCATATGATGTCACCCACAACAATCTTCTCTCTGTTTTTCATTCCTTTTTCCTTTTTTAAAATCACATTATTACTTTATTAGGGCATTTTTGGCCTTTTTATTATTTTTTAGTGAAATAAAATAAAGAAAAATATTGGTTAGAGAAATTGAAGGCCACTTATAATATTGACACCAAAACTCAATTTCTAGCACAACCACCTGTTAGTATACATGTCAACATTAGTAATTTAACAAACAACCAATATTAAGATGTAAATTCCTACTCATCATAAGTAATCCACTGTAAAATTCACAACTGTTGTTCACTATCCCAATGCCACAAGTGATATTTCTCATTGATTCAAAATAAAACTTGTAAACAAGTGAAAGAATAGGCACCTCTATTTCTTTATTAATTAAAGTATTCATATAAGTAATTTATTTTAATAAAAAATTTATATCATAATAAGTTATAACTATTCATATATAATAAGTTATTATATCTTACTATTAATACTTTATTTTTATATAATGATAAGTAAACACATTTCCAGTTTTTAAAAATAAAAAATAAATTTTATATGAGATCAAGTAAACACATTTTCTATTTTTGAAAAATGAAAAACAAATTTCAATTTCTAACAAGTAAACATATTTTAGAAATTTTCTATGAAAATAAAAAGTTTTCATTTTATTTGAAAATTAAAAAATGAAAATAAAAAACAATTCTTTAAAAGTAAACACACCTGCAATGCCTATACATTGCTGATAGAAATGGCATGCCCTATGCCTTAACACACAAAGCATAAGTTGAATTGCACCTAGCATACATAATGTCATAAAAATGACAATGCCTATACATCAAAGTTCAAAAGTTTGGCATAGAATATGCGACAAAAATCCTAAATCAATCCATTCACATCATAGACATAATACATCAAACGTCCTATACATCAAGATAAACAACTGATCATACTCATATTACAAAATGAGATTCATTATTAAAATATTCGTACCGAATTGATATTCAATAAAACATATCAATGCTAATAATAATACTTACTGTATAATACACATTGCTAGATTCTACAAATCACCTCACACCATATCCCTGTATTATTTGAAATAGTTAAAAAGCTTAAACAACTAGTCCAATTTTATTAATCATAACCAACAAGTTCAATTGTATAATACCCACCTATATAGTAGGACAAAATCCCATTATACAAGATGAGGTCACATGATTGTATCCAAATAAATATGTCTAACATGCATAATAAAACAATAGTTTGTCATATAGTTGATAATCAAATATTATATACACAATTTTATGAATTCGAATGTAAACCAAATCTATATTTAAAAATAATATGGTTTAGGCAACAACCATTATTATTTCAAAATCCAATATTATATAAAATAAAACAACTCAATCAATTCCGACTATCTCTATCCCATGTCATGAAAAAATCACAAATGAAATAAACATGTCAACTCTGACTGCTCCGACAGGCTCGGACTCATTTTTATAAACAACTGTCTAATGACTCCAAATCTGGATACAAAAAAACTACACATTAAGATACTAAAAACTTAGTAGTACATATAAGTATAAAAATTCTAACGTGCATTAATACATACACATAGTATAATTAGATGTATTGTGTACATACCTGAGTGCTCATGCCATCATATAACTAAATACTTTATCTATACTTAGTTTACTGAATTACAGTATATACATGACATATAAGTATTCACGGGTATGAATGATTATTCACAACCATGAAGTCTTATTTCATAGATTGTCTGTCGTGATTGGTTCTATATAGATATTTATGAGCATGAACCTTGATTATCGGTTGTAAACATTTTCAGTGTAGCCATTCATGGGCGTGAAACCTTCTTTTATGGTCATGAAATAACAGTCTGTATTAAATTTCAACATTGTTTTTAAGCAAATATACACACCACTTGCAAATGCTATAAGGTTAACCAATATTAGCTACTCGTATCAATACTTTCAAGCATAACTCATCATTTCAAAACTAATGTCATGCAAATTACCAATTGATATCATATAACTAAATTCAAACAACCATATTCAATATCACAACATTATCAAAGTTCATGTATCAATCTTCCATACTCATTTTGGATTCAATCATGCCATTTATTTCAGTTCCAACAATTTCTATATATCCATATATACCAAATAATATGTCATTTATACAATTCATCACACAATAATTTATTAATCAAATTTAAATACGTATATGTATAAATTTTAATATGAGCCTTAATTCTCAAGCTCTCTTGTATGCCTACTGGCTCTGGTGTTTATCTCTGCTTTCTATCTCAGTCTCTAACACAAGATCAAAGACCATATTATTGCCTAATCAATTAAACACTATCAATATGCCTTAATTACACAAAATCTTAACTTAATCATCCATTAAAAGTATATAAACTTTAATCCCTATATAAAATAGAATTGAACCAATTAAGAATCAAAGAAATATGATTCCTTACCTATGTTTCACAAATTTCGAATTAGGTTTTGGTTCAACAATCAATTTCTCCTTCTTTCCCATTCTACCCTCAATGGAAATGTATAAATATTTGATTCTAATCAATTTTAACTGTATTGATGGTGGGAATTTCTTATATTATTAACCAAGACAGAAGGAAATTGAAATGGATTCAATTTTAGGATTTAAAAGATATGATGGCTAGGGTTTTAGTTTGGAAAATCATGAGTTTATGTAAAAAAAATACGAAATTGTCTAATTTAAACTGTAAGTCTTTATGGGCATGAATATGAGTGCCAAGACCGTGAAACTCCTCAACTTTATAATTTCTATTTCACGATATTCATGATTGTGATACTATATTCATGATTGTGATACTATATTCATTGGTATGAACATTGGAATATCATAAGTCCTTTTTATGTTTCCAATACCTATAACCTCTTATATACCACCTATATACACTTAATATGCTCTTGTTACATATTATTTCTAGTTTCTAACTTATGGGCATTACATTTCTTTCTCCTTTAAAAAATTTCATCATTGAAATTGCTTGATATACTATATTTGAATAAATGTGGATATTGGGCTTTCATTACTTATTTACTTTTTCCATATAGTCTCTTTTGTTGCATGAATTCTCCATAAGACATTGATTAATGAAGCTCGTTTATTTATGAGTTTCTTGATCTCTCTAGTTAGGATCTGAACTGGTTCTTCTTTATAAGTCAAATCCGGTCTCACCTTGATACTTTGAGGGATCCAACTTGTATCTTCTCAATATGGAGATGTGGAACATATCATGGATCTTGCTCAAATCTTATAGTAGAGCAAGTTTGTAAGCAACTAGTCCCACTCTCGATAGGGCTCAATAAATCTCAGGCTCAACTTGTCCTTCTTCCTGAATCTTAAAAATTTTTTACATGAAAAAACTTTCAAGAACACCTTATCTCTCATTGCATATTTTATATCTCTCATCTTGAGATCTACATATAATTTTTATCTATCAGAAGCTGCCTTTAATCTATCCTGGATAACCCGTATTTTTTTGTCCTTTGTATCAAGTCTGGCCCCATTGGCTTTCTTTCACTAAGCTCTGCCTAAGATAGAGTTATTTGGCACCTCCTACTATATGGTGCATCTTAAGGAGCCATCTCGATACTAAATCGATAGTTGTTGTTGTAGGCAATCTCCATCAAAGGAAGATATCTGTCCCAACTACCCTTGAACTCAATCACACAACTCTTCATCATATCCTTTAGTATCTGTATAACCTTTTCTAATTGTCTATCTGTCTAGAGATGAAAGGTTATGCTAAAACTGATTTTGGTAACCAAAGCTCTCTGTAGATTACCCAAAAATTAAGAAGTAAATCTGGGATTCCTATCTAAAATAATAGAGACTATACTCCATAAACCATACTATCTCATTAATATAAAGCTCTACTAATCTACTTAGAGAATAATCTCTCCTGATAGGCAAAGAATAGACTGACCTTGTAAGTCTATCCACAATAACTCATACAACATCTTATTTTCGAGTTATCATTAACAACCCAATCACAAAATCCATAGTAATCTACTCACATTTCCACTCTGGTACAGTAATAGGTTGCAGTAATTTTGATGGTACCTAATGTTTTTCTTTGATTTATTAACAAGTTAGACATCTGATTATGTATTATATTATATCTTTCTTCATATTTGTTCACCAGTACTTACTTTTCAGGTCATAATACATCTTAGTGTTTTCTAGGTGCATAACATATTTGGTCTCATGAGCTTCATGTAGGATCTTATATCTCAACTCATCAATATTAGGAACACAAATAGCCCACCATTTGATTCAACTATATCCATGTCTCTCGGTTGTCTCAACAAGTTTACTATCCTACCTCTGTGTATCTATGATCTTTTGATTAAGTTTAGGCCAGATGTGCAACTTTACAACCATCTTTCTACTCAAAGTGTCAACCATGATATGAGCCTTGTCTGGATGATAATTAATAAAACAGTTATAATCTTTTATCAACTCTAACCACCATCTCTATCTCAGATTAAGGTCCCTCTGTGTAAGAATGTATTTTAGACTCTTATGGTATGTATAAATGAAACATTTCTCCCCACAAAAATAGTAACATAATATTTTCAATGCAAAGACAATGTCAACCAACTCCAAGTCATGTGTGGGGTCATTCTTCTTATGTGTTTTCAGTTGCTTGAATGCATATGACACTACCTTACCCTCTTTCATCAATACATACCTCAGTCTATTATGAGAAGTGTCATTGTAAATGATATATTTTTTATCAGGGATTGACTGTGTCAAAGTGGGAGTTTATGTCAACTTCTTCTTCAGAATGTCAAAACTATTCTGACATTTCTCTGTCTATTTGAATTTCACATCTTTCCTCAATAATCTAGCCAATGGAGAAGCAATTAATGAAAAGTCTTTAACAAATCTCCTGTAGTAACCAACTAATCCAAGAAAACTCCTGATCTTTATTACATTGCGATGAGGCTTTCAACTCATAACTGCCTCTACTTTGTTAAGATCAACCCTTATACCATCTACTAACACAATATGTCTAAGGAAACCTACCTCATTAAGCCAAAACTTATATTTCGATAACTTTGCATACAATTTATGCTCCTTAAGTGTCTGCAACACTATCTTCAAGTGCTGATTATGTTCATCAGATGTCTTAGAATACGCTAGAATATCATCTATAAAAACTATAACTTACTATTCAGGTAAGACCTGGATACCATATTCATCAAGTCCATGAATACTGTTGGAGAATTAGTTAACCCAAAAAGCATAATTACAAACTCATAATGTTTGTATGTGGTTCTAAACATTATCTTAGCTATGTCATCTGCTCTAACTCTCAGCTAATGATACCCAGATCTCAAATTAATTTTTGAAAACACACCTGCACCCTTCAACTAGTCAAATAGATCATCAATTTGTGGTAACAAATATCTGTTATTGATTGTTACCTTATTTAGTTTTCTATAGTATATGCATAGCCTCATAAATCCATCATTCTTTTTCACAAATAATATTGGTGCACCCTATAGAGATACACCCGATCTAATGAAGCCATTGTCTAATAGTTCTTGCATCTGAGCCTTAAGCTCTTTCAACTCAAATGATTCCATTCTATATGACGCTATTGATATAGGTGTTGTGCCTGATGTAAGCTCAATTGAGAACTTAATCTTTATTAGGTGGTAACCCTAGTAGATCATCTGAAAAAATATCTAGGAATTTTCTAACTGTAGGGATATCATTAAGATCTAAACCTCCCTTTCTAGTGTTAGCCACATGAGACAAATAGACTTTACATCCCTTCCTTATCATTCTCTTAGCCTTCATCGTAGAAATAACTCATGAAGATTGTGGAAATAACTCGACTTCCACTTTCACCTCTATTTGTTCATATGTTTTAACCACCACAAATTTTTCCTAACAATCAACAACTGCCCCATGTTGTTAAAGCCAATCCATGCCCAAAATGTCATCAAACTCACGAAAAGGCAACTCTATCAAAATTGCAGGAAAATTTTCTTTCATGAACCATCAATGGACACCCTTTGTATATTCGGTTCACTATTAAACTGTGCCCTAGGGATTTTGTAACTTCAATATTATATTCAAGTTTCTCACTAATCATATTATATTGTCTAGGTGTGCTTATGAATGAATTGAAGCAGCACTCGCACCATGAATACTCACACACTAGGCTAAACCTGAGCCCTGGTATCTAAAAAACTGTTGCTTTTGGTAACGTCATACGGTATTGTCTTTATAACCCCCATTCTAGTTCTTCAGTTAATGGAGAAATAGCCCAAGTTAGAGTCAGACGAGACACATGTATGTATGCATGATAACCCCATTATCCATTTAAATCTAGAATCGCTTAAACTTGAATATGATACCATTAAATGTAATACCCATCCATATAATAGGATAAAATCTGACTATACAAACAGATACCACGTGATTGTATCTAAATAAACATGTTTAACATGCATAATAAAATAACTATTTACCATATAGCTGATAATTAAATACTGTATAAACAATTTTCTGAATCCGAATGTAAACCAAATCCATATTTGAAAATTATTCTAGTTTGGATAACAATAACCCTTATTCCAAAATCTATCATTATATAAAATAAAGTAACTTAATAAATTCTGACTATCTATATCCCATGTTATGAGAAAATCACAAATGAAATAAAAAGAAACTGACCTAAGTCAATAAGTCGACTCAGACTACTCTGAAGGGCTCAGACTCCTCTTCTCGTTAACTCAACTGTCTAATAGCTTCATACGTGCAAAAAAAATCACATACTAAGCTACTAAAAGCTTAGTGATACATGTAAGTATAAAAATTCTAACATGCATTAATATATATACATAATATAATTAGATGATTGTGTATGTACTTGAGTGCCTTATCATGCCATCATATAACCAAACACTTTATTCATACTTAGGTTACTGAATTACAATATATACATGACATATAACACATAATCAATTCACATAATTTTGTTTGTATAACAAACATATCATATACATCTGGTTACTGGTTTTCCTTATTCATGTATAGATTATAATTGCATTTGGTTCCCATACTTTAGATTTATTTTCCTTATTACTTGTTTAAATAATTCACTGCTCAATATTTTAAACTCGGACTACCCAGATGTAGGTTTTGAAACATGAGCACTTTAACTTGAACTTAAGCTACCTCGCTCACTAACTATACTTGTCTATATAGTGCTCAACCAAGATTCTCAAGTCAAAAGTGCTCTCACTCGAGTAATTGCATGCATATACGATTAAAAGCGCTCTCACTTGAGCTTAAGCTACCTTATCCCTAAATTAAATAATCTATGTGCTAGATATTCTATGGTATTATAACCCCCTCAATGACATGTTATCTATCCTATACTAGTCCACGTATAGAGAATGTGCATTAATTAATCATAATTTGGTTATTTATCACATTCAGTAATCCTTTTATGAATTTCCACATAACATCTTGTGATTTAAAGCATAATAAACATTTCCTTGTTCCAATTTAGGTTATCATACTATATATCATCTCATTTAATCATACATGGTGGATATACATTCCCAAATCATGTAATTTCATCTCAGAATTCAAAATACAATATTTGGTTACAGGACATTCACAGACATGAATGATTATTCAAGGCTGTGACGTTTTCTTTCATGGATTGTCTACCGTGACTAGTTCTGTGTGGACCTTCACGGACGTAAACTTTGATTTATGACCGTAAACATCTTTGATGTAGCCATTCAAGGGTGTGAAGCCTTCCTTCACTACAGTGAAACAACAACTTATATCAAATTTCAGCATTGTTTTTAAGCAAATATACACATCACATGTAAAGGCTTTAAAGTTAACCAATGTTAATCACTCCTATTAATATTTTTCAGTATAATTCATCATTTCAAAACTAATATCATGCAAATTACCAATTGATATCATATAACTAAATTCAAACAACCATATTCAATATCACAACATTATCAAAGTTCATATATCAATCTTCTATACCAATTTCAAATTCAATCATGTCATTTATTTTAGTTCCAACAATTTTTATATATCCATATATACCAAATAACATGTCATTTACACAATTCAATACACAACAATTTATGAATTGAATTTAAATGCATGTATGTACAAACTTTAATTGGAGCCTTAATTCCCAATCTCTCTCGTGTGCCTACTACCTCTGGTGTTTATCTTTACCTTTTATCTCGGTCCCTAATACAAGATTAGAGACCACATTACTACCTAATCAATTAAACACTATTAATATGACTTAATTACACAAAACCTTAACTTAATTATCCATTAAAGGTATATAAACTTTAATCTCCATGTAAAACTGAATTTAACCAATTAAGAATGAAGGAAACATTATTCTATACATCTGTTTCGTATATTTCAGATTAGATTTTGGTTCAAAAATCAATTTCTCATTCTCTTTAATTATGCCCTCAATGGAAATGTATAAACCTTTGATTCTAATCAATTTTAACCGCATTTATAGTTGGAATTTCTTTTATTATTAACCAAGATAGAAGGGATTTGAAATGGAATTGATTACGGGGTTCAAAGGATCTGATGGCTAGGATTTTAGTTTGGAAAATTATGAGTTTATGTAAAAAAATATGAAATTACCCAATTTAAACTGTAGGTCTTTACGGGCATGAACACGAGTGTCATGGTTGTGAAGCTCCTCAACTTCAGAATTTAAATTTCGTGACATTCAAAGTCGTGATGTTATATTCATGGGCGTGAACATTGAAACTTTTTAAGTTTTTTTTTTACTATTTTCATATTCTCAATACCCATAACATCTTATATACCACCCTTATACACTTAATATGCTCTTGTTACATGTTATTTTTAGGTCCTAACTTGTGGGCATTATAAATTGCAATTATAGACTTACAAAATTTCTTTCCCTAAATTCATTAGCAACAATTTCATCAAGTGGTTTTGCAAATTTTCTAATTCTTAGTTGTGCATTTCTTGGAGTAACTTTTGGCTTCTTCTTTGTAGGTGGAGCACTTTTATCCTTCACTGGTCTGTTAAGCTTCCTCTAATATGCATTTAAATGTAAAATGGTCATTGAAGCTGAAAGTAGTAAGGAAATGATGTTTATGCATTAAAAATAAAATGATTTAACAAGAAACATTTACCTGGAGCTGTACTTTGACCAACATTATCCTCTGCACTTGACTTTGGCATGTACTCTTATTGTGATCATATTCCCCATAAATGGTGCATTTCATTCTTACATTAGTTTTGGGTAATTTGTTTCTTGAAGTTTTTTTTATCTCCTCTTAAATGTCTTTTTTCCTATTCCTTTAGTCCTTCTAGATTGCCTTACAAATACTGATGACATAATTGGAGGTCTGTTTATAATGGGCCAGTCTTGTGGACCATTGATGGGGGCTAATGCATTCTTATATGAAGCCCGATATGATTACAAGTGGTAAAATGAGTCAATGTAAATGTTAGGGTCCTCTCTCAAATAATTAATACAAGTCAGTGTATGACAACATAACATTCCTATTAGTTCTCATGTCTTACATGTGCACTCCTTGCTAACTAAGTCTGCATTGTAGGTCTCTTCAAAACACTTGATATCATACTTCCTATCCACAATAGGTTTCAATGTACAAAATTTGACAAAATTCTGTATTTTTTCTAGCTTCTTCCTAATTCAAGGGCATATCATATATTTGTAGCTCTCAATCCCTTTAACAATATCATAAATTTTAATCATTAAATGCAACCAAATATCTTATAACATGTAAATTATTGGCTTTTTCATACTTTTCACAATACAAACATTAAAAGTTTCTTAAATATTGTTGTCTACTATATTACTAATACTGAAACTACAAATTAATGACTTTGCATATGCGGTGTCCTGAAGCTTCAACCGACTCATCTTTAAGTGCCTTAAGCTTGGAATGAAATTGACTCTCACACGTGTTTTTCACAATTTCCCAAAACATTTTTTTGTACTTGGGTCCATCGAATTTCTTTTTCCACTTAGAATAAATATGTCTGACATAGTTTCGATGTTCAACATTTGGTGCTATTTTTGCAATTCCATTGATTAGTCCTTATCAAGGCATTGAAAAATATAGTTAATAGACAGTCAAATAAACTGATACTAACTACAATATATTATATGAGATATTAGATATAAGGGATATCTTATGCTGCTCATTTATGAAGGTCCAACCTAAACCATTGTTTATGTGCAAATCTTTAAACAAAATATCAAAGAATCATGACCATGTCTCATTATTCTCCTTCTTCACTATTATCCAAACCACTCAACACATCTTATTATTAGCATCCTTGGTAATAACTCCTAATAAAGCACCACCTAACACAGTCTTTAAAGATGTGCATAAAAACCTATGCGATCAGAAATGAAAACCTTACGTAGTGCACTGAATCCAATATAAAATCTCTTAAACACAATATTTTCATAAGAATCCAATTCAATCTTTAATTCGAACCTCTCGTCATTGTCCATTTTCCTTAACTCAACATAATATGGTATTAATTTTTTATAATGATCTTCAAGTGACCCATGAAGTTTGTTAAGAGTTGTCCATTTGGCTTTGTAATACTGCATCAATAAGAGATCCAAGTGATATGTCATTTGTAAATCCTCTAACATCTATTTTGCAGGGTAGTTAGGATTTCTTCTAAAACACCTAACTCTTTTGCTATTCATTCACTATTTGCTTGTTTGTTCTTCTTTTGCCTAAAACAAGTGTGGGCTGCATCATTTACTTTGATTATACAGGTTTGTTCAACATGAATCTTACTAGCATACAACCTCTAATGACAGTCCTTAACACATTTTGCTTCTAGCTTTAGTCAATCTAATATTATGACCATTCATAATAAACTGGGTCTGAATAATTGATTTGCATTTATCAATATCTTTAAATTGTAACCCAACCTCAAACTTCAAGCTCTTATTATCACGATTAGGTGTATACACCTTAAGTATAACCCTAATTTTCCTATGTGGACTTAAATCCTTTTCTTCACTAGACACATGTGTAACAACTGTATCATCAGATGAGTAGTACTCAAAATTGTACCCACTATCCTCTTTATCATCTTCCTTTTCATTAGCATTTGCATTAACCTTTTTATCACCACTTACACCTACCTACTTTCCTTGAGTTAATCTTGTTTTAATTATTCTCTTTCATGCACTAGTGGCACTATTCTCATTATCTTGTGCTTCTACTTTATGAATTTTAACCCACCTTATGTTCCTTCTAACTTCAATGTGTTTTTCATCATTAGAGCTAAAATATCCATACCATCATTTGTCTTACTTTCATCAACTAGATTGTAATCCAGGTCATATTCATCGTTAGTAGTAATGTCACTATTGTGACCTCTAACAATAGATGCATCACCAGCATCATCAATCATTTCATTTCGTCATCACCTGCACCTCTATCCCCCCTTAAACAACTTCATTCTTTCCAACAAACTAGACAATTCTTCTGCTTCACAATAAACCATCACAGTATGCCATTTCTTGTTAATAAAATCCAACATTCTCACAATCCCTGTGTCATCAATAAAAAAAAGTGCATTATCAGAGGTTTGGCTTGCTCCCTAAAAGCTATTCTTTTTATCTTTGAATACTCTAAATCCTTAAAACATGCTTTAATGTCAAAATACCCAACATAGTCTGTATCTTTATAATCAATGGGTGCCACCTCGTCTCCAATGTACTAGTCTTGTCCATAAAAAAACTCACCATGATGGAGTAGTATGGTGAAGTCCATACTGCATGTCGACCGAATTCAAATAAATTACCCTAACCCAAAATCAATACTAGGGTTGTGTTTTCTAACCACTTTTAACACTAAGTGACAAAAACCCTACCTTATTAAATTCATTAACAGAAAGGAAACAAGAAAGGGATCTACTTGAAAACGATGGCAAAAGTAGCTAGAATGACTATGGTTACTCAAATGTCATAATCAAATGGCTTTGGATAGCTTACAACACTAACAAATTTTGAATAAAAAAATTCTTCGATCTTTATATTTTTCAATCTAGGAGCACTTATTCCAATCATGGACCACTTACTCTAATCTCATTACAGAGATTATTCGATTTAGGGATTAGAGAAAGTTAGGGTTCTGATGTCTGACGAGGAGAGGTTGAGTACTTGGGGTTTTTTTTTTTCAATTTTTAAGGTGCAAAACACACCATTTTGGTTATTGGGTTAAAAATGTTGAGTCATTTTTTTTCAATAATCACTTCGACTGCCATGTATGATAAATGCCTTTGCGTTTTTGAATTCGACGTTATTTTTGAAGACAATAAATTAGTGTATGGATTATTATGTAAATTCTAATAAGAAGTGTTAAAATTGTTAAATAATCAATAATTTAGGTATTTTTTTGTAATTAATTTTTTAAAAAAAGAAAATGGGGATCTCGTTGTTTTTACTTTGAAATTGTTTGAAATTGGACTAATTAATTTTTTAATTCATAGTAAATTTTAAAAAAATGTCGGATCACGTGAACAGTGGACGGTAGATGATTAGGCTGCAGGGAGATAAGTAAAAGGGGCGAAAACAGAGAATTGGAGCTGATTCAAATTGAGGTATTCTTCTTCTCCAATGAGAAAGCTCTAGCCTCATCCTCCACCTGCTCGTCTGTGCTTCCTATTCTACCCTGCAATTCACAAATCCCCCTCTCCTTTCTCTTTCACCGAGAGACAGCCAAAAAGTTGCCTCTTCCTTAAGACAACACTCAGGTACCTTTCTTACCAATTCTCTACACACACACACACACACACACACACACACACACACACACATATATATATATATATATATATATATATATATATATATATATATATATTTGGGTGGAATTTGATACCGGAATCGATCACTTCTGATGTTGAGTTGCTGAAAGTAGTGATAGATTGCTTGTTCAGTACTAATTGGGATTTTTTTTTACTTTTATTATTAATAATTATTAACTCTAAATTTTTCTATCGGCATTTTAGAACTGCCTCTTGAAGCCAAATTTCATTTCTTGGCTTTGCAAGAGAAAAGCATGAAGTTCCAATAGTGCAGGAGAAAGAAGGGTTATTGTTAGTAATGGTTAAATATAGTGAAAGGAAGGAAATAAATTCATCCACAGGAGTGTTGCGTTTTTTGCTCATATTAGGAAGCTTTTGCTTTTGCCAAAGGAAACTTCTTGCTGGGTTTTACCCAATGCATCATTCTTTTTCTTTTTCAATTTAAATTTGATAGAGAACATTATGATTTCGAAACCTATTAATGGGTGTTATTTTCACCATCTCAGTGGGACTTTAATTGTCAACATATGCTTATTGTATTTATGCATTCCTTTAACCACTGATGTTCCTTGCCATGTTAATACTTTTGATCCTAATATTGTGTGTCTTCTTCCATCAAAATGATTGCACATAACTTGAATAAAAGAGGGGAGGCTGTTGTTTTCTGGGTAAATTATTTAGTGCAGACTATTGAAGATGTATGTTGACAGACCACTAAATATTTTGGATTCCAATTATGTGTGTTAAACTAATTTTCGAACTTTTGGATTTTTCAGCTTGAACCAAGTGTCAGGTTTATACTATCTATCAGATCACCGTATTTGCATTGGAAATATTGATTGGATGGCTATTATACTTTGTGGAAGTGCATCAGTGGCACAATGGGGTATTCGACCACAGTTCATGCTTAGATCCTATATCCAGAATAAGATAGTATCTTCTCATTATGGGTGAGCAGCTCTATTTAATGCACTCCTTTCCCTTTCTTTTGCATGAATACATACATAATCTTGTGTCTGTGTAACTTGAAGTTCGAACTTGGTTGGCTTGGTTCAACTATCTGTCTGACACTATTCTTTTGCTAGAGTGAGGTCCTTGGTTCTTTATTTGGATATGTTTACAGTGAAATTTCTGCTCTTTTGTGACTGATGTGCTAATTTTGGAGCTTCTAGATGAGAAGCTATACCTACGCATCTTGGTAGTGCCTTTTTTTGTTGTTCTTCTAAAACGTATGGCATCTTAGCTTGGCAGATCTTTGAATGGTTGAATTATTGAATTAAACCCAATAGTATTTATGTACTATCAATTGAACTTTATCTCCCAAAGCTCGAGGGAAGCATCTTTTTCAATTTTAGTTGCTTCTGACCATCGAGCATGATCAGAGTCCTCATTCTTTAAAATTATTATTTATCAAGAAGGTATAATGTCTAGCAGAATGCAGAAACTTATTTAAACTATGATAAATGGTTTCTTAGCCATGGGGACTTGTTTCCCTGCGGAAGATGAGATAAATGAGGAGCATTTACTGGTTGTGGAAGAAATCTTGTGGACTTTTCTAAATGTGCTGCTGTTTTAATTTGTCATTGAAATGGAAACTTAGTTCATCTTTGAGCTTTTTTTTTTTTAAATTAATCATTTTGGTGGTTCTAGGAGTTCTATTTGTTCTAAGTTCTGCAGTGCATCAGATTAGCCATTCTGAGGCATGACAGTTTTATTACGTGGTTCAGACCTTGTTTGCTATGAGATAATACTGACCATTTAAAACCACTGTGCATTCTTAACAGCAAGGAGAGCTATTTGGCAGCACCAAGTTCAAGCCTATTTTCACGGGATTCTTTCCGCATATTGTCTTTTGTCAGGCCATCTCAAACTTTACAACGTTGTAGGGGATCACGATTTACTGTTAGGGCTGATGCTGTGAGTGTAAACTGCATTTATCTTTTCTTTATAATTACGATATATGCAGTATCATTCTCAAAAATCTTTCTTGCTCTCATATATTTACTCAGACTACAAACATTGTCTGAAATGCAGGATTACTATTCTATACTTGGAGTATCAAAGAATGCAAGTAAATCTGAAATCAAAAGTGGTAGGTGGACCTACTATTCTTTGTTTTTCACACCCTTTTTTTGTGGAAAGCATAAAAGCATAAAATTTCATAAATAGTTGATGGAACATAATGTTATTTCATTCTCCTCCATCTGTACTATGAATTTATATTTTGCATATGATAAATAAAGAGCTCTTTAAGAGGGAAGAAAAAAAATGATATCAGAACAAGGCTAAGTAGTCCTTCATAATAATGATAAAAATTAAAAAGAATTAGAATGGACATGGTAAAGTCCTCTGATCATGTTATACATCCCTTTTAAAGTCCCAGATACTGAACAACATAGAGAAATTAGCAAATAATTTTGTCGAATAGTAGTTGCAAAGCCAAGTTCTGACTTCTAAGAAACCTTAAAATTCCAAATCAGCCTTATATACTAAATACATGCAAAAATTGTGCAAGTATATAATTTTTTGGATTCCATTCTTCCTACCAAGGCCCTTGAATTTACTTGTGTTCTATAAATTTTTTGGGCATGCTTATTATGCTCCAAAAATTCCATATCACAAGGGGTAGTTTTTGCAAAAAAAAAAAAAGGAAAAAATCTTACAGTGCTTGATACTATAATAGTGCATGACCCAAAATTCCAAAACATATAGAGTCCATGATTTTCAAGGTCTCGTCACTTACACAAGTCATTGGTTGCATTTGAAATGAGAATTACTAGTCAAAGAATTTAAGAATAGCCTTAATTTTCTGAGAAATTTTAGTGTTTCAAATGAAAGGGTGAAGCAAATGAGAATGATCAAATCATACAGTCATACACATACATAAACACACACACATGTGAAACAAAAATTGAAGATATTAAGCAACAAAGTTAAAATGGTTTGCCATAAGTAAAATTCTTGAAAAGGGAATTTTCTACAATAAGAAAACTAGAAATCTTTTATGAAGGGTTTAACAGATAATGCCGGGGAAAAGCAAAAGAAAGCAGAGCATCCCATTCCATTTCTTCTTAAAAACTTTGTACTCCGGTTTTATGTTTTCTCTTGGCACTGTGACTTGTCCATATCTATCTATGTGCACATGCCTATAACATGCATAGTTTTTAGCTGTGGTAATTAAACTTTATCTTCGAGGAAAATTTGTCCTCTATTTTAGTTAGTTTCAGAAGAATGGTCATTAGAAATGTTGCTGTAGTAAGGGAACAAGTTGAGGTCTCCTCTTGTTTGGGGAAAATGAAATTTTAGAACTTTACAGCTTCCACCTTAATTATTTGAGCAAATTACTCAGAACCCTTCAACTTCTAGTAATATTCACATTTACTTCCCTATTCTTTAGAAGTCAATTAAATAGTCCTTAGCATTTAACTTTGTCGACACTGAAGTCCTTATGTTATTATCTGTCTTATTTTGCCATTATTAACAGAGGAAATGATGATATCACTCTCACAAGACTTCCTCTTTCTTTCTTATCTTTCTCCTTCCCCATTAGTGTCAAAAGAATCATTTGATCAGCTGGGAGTGATCCTTATAGTTTAGGAATAACAGGAATAAGTTCACTCTAGGCTCAGTGGAGGATGATGGACAAGGTGGCTTGTTGGCATGATCTTTTTTGATTCCCTATTTCTGTCATAAGAGAATCATTTTTGTAGGATTATTAAGTGGTAGCCCCAGAGCCTTTTGATGGAGTTCAGATATCAAATAACTTGATAGGTAAGGTTTGATGAACGAAGTGGAAAGACTTCTGTGTTGCCTATAGAATCGATTCAAAGAGGAAAAGACCATGTCAAGTCATTCCCAATCTTATTAACATGAACTCTCATTGAAAATAAACTCTATCCGGAATTCATTGCAGCATAAGGAAATTGAAACCTGATTGCGGCCTTTAAACATTGCAAGCCATGGAAACCTTAAACCCAATTGCAGACTTCCTGCTTCAATGCATTTATTGCTGCTTTCCCACATTTTGCTGAATCACGGCTTAACTGTTGTTTGTCTATTTCTTAGGATTTACTGGGAGTAGTACTGCGGGGATTTTGTAAAAACATAGGAAAATCAATAGTGTGTTAGGAATTTTCCTATTTCATTTGTCATGACAATTGATTGTGGTTTTGGAGGTGGAACTGGAGGAAGTGTAGAGGATTTTATGATTCGTGAACTGATTCTACTTTTTCAATGACTTGTATACTTTCCAATCTAAGTAAACATTTATGGCGGTTGCTGTAACAAAAGAGAAGGGTTTTTTTTTTTTCTTTTTCTTATTTTAGTTCTTTGTCTAAGGCTAAAATCTCTGCTGTTCTTTCTTATACATTCTGCAAGTCAAGGATAAGTTTTTTTTATATGGCTTTCTCATGGCCATATTCCTTCACAAAGGTTTCAGTGTTGAGTAACCCATTAGGCCCTTTTCTTCAGGTTGTAATATTACCTTTTCACCCATGCCTATGGGCTCATTCTCTGTTTTTAGATGTACATAATCTATTTGGAGGTTAATTTCATTCATTATTATTTAATATATTACTGATTTCAGTTTGCTAATTAAATATTAATTTGCAAAAATAAAATCACTGGTATTTGATTTTCCACAAGAAAAGAATATTTTAATGATTTTTTTTTCTTACTTTGTGAATATATGAAAATATGACTACAAACTTTTGGGATAGTCTAATTGTAAAGAACTTGTTGAAAAACTATCAAATTTATTTGATTCTTTTGCTACTAATTTGAAGTTCATTTAAAATTTTGAAAGTTATTTTTTTTAGATATTAAAAGTTTATTTATAAATAACTAATGAAATGCAATGGGGGTAGTTTCGGAATGTTCTGCCTTTGTTGAAACTTTTGAGGTTGTTTTATTTAATTTTTGATATTAATTTGAAGTTTATTTAAAATTTTAAAAATTATTTTGATATTAAGTGTTCATTTATAAATAACCAATGAGAAGCAATATGGGTAGTTTTGGAATATTCTGCCTTTGATTGCTTCACGAAGGTTGACTAATGGAGGTGAGATCCTAACAAAAGGACTGAAGTGTTGATGGAATTAAATTTCAAGGACTATTTAATTGAATTTTAGAAAAAAAGTAGGGATATAAATTTGAATATTATCATATGCCAGGAGGTTTTGAGTAATTTTCTCAATTAATTTTATAGGAATTCCATGCTGATTCTGCTATACATGAACCAAATGCTGTCGCTGTCTTAAGAACACTAGATTAGAGTCAAACTTAGTTGATGGTTACCATGGAGGTCGATAGAAGCCATCAAGATGTTCTAGCTGAATATTGTGTGACACTCATTGATGTTGGTTAGCAGTGGCAAGTTAGATCTATTAGCGTGAAATTGTCATGCTGTGTTCTAATGTTAGAGGAGTATGAAGAACTGAGATGTTGGAACATCCTGGAAACGGCTGAAATTAGAGGAATATATTATTTTAAGAAAGCAATACGTCATTTAAGATAATGATTACTTGTTATGACCCAAGGATCATAACGAGCCAAGGACTCGAGTTAGAAAGATAAAGCAGATGAAGGATAGTGACAGAAGCAGAAATTGAGAGGAGGAGGAGGAAGAGGAGGAGGAGGAGGAGGAGATGCAGAATAAGAAGAGAGAATTTGAGAGAGAAAGAGAGAAGAGGACGAAGAAAGAAAAGAGATACAGAGAGAGACGAAGAGAGTGAGTCGAGAGAGTAGAAAATTAGAGAGAAATTCAATTACTCATTCATTTGCCTGTATTCTGTTACATCATGTAATATATATATAGTAGAATTCAAGTATTGACAGCTCATTTTACACCTTAATACACCTATCATCATCCAATTATAAGCTGCCTTTCTCCCAAGTAGGATGCCACATGTCTAATGTATGATGACTATTTAACTAACAAATAACAAACTTTATCCAATCCCCACTAATCTAGCTAATAGTTGCTATCTGTCACTGAATTCTGTTGTCCATGAGACATTTCCCGCTAACCTAGCAGCTTCTAGAGCCATTACATTGAGCTGGGCTCCTTCTATTGCTGAATTGAGCTGTGTTTTTTCTCTTTCAGAGTCTGCTTCCTTCAGCTCCACCCTGCTCTGTTGCTGGACTGTTTCCATCATTCCATCACCTTCATCCTGTACCAGAACATTACTATTACACGAGAAAAGCTTGGACTATTAGCTGTTCAAGGTGGTTGTTCCATGAGCAGAACATAGCTAAGGATTGTAATTAAGCTGTCAGAAAGGATTTGGATTTTAGTGGGACGTCTTTTTCAAATTAGGTTTAGGGCTTCCAATGTTATTTTGTACATCAAAGGTGGTAGTAGATTTGGAGTTTGTGATGTAATTTCATGCATCAATGGTAGTAATTAATGGTTGTTGTATCCAATGAAACAGCTGCAGGATCAGCCAGATTTGTTGTTTGACAACAACCTCAACAATTACAATGATGATTTTGGCATCACAAATAATGTCCTATTGACATATAGTAATATGGGCATATAAGTAGTGGATAAATGATTATTGTGTGATAAATTATAAAAATATTATGATGATGATTTTCACATAATAGATGCGTCCTGTTGTTATATAGCAATATAGGCATATATATATATATAGTGGATTGCTGATTTTGGCATCACAAATATTGGCCCATTAGCAATCAGTAATACAGGCTTTCAAGTACAGTGGATAATTTTTTCACTTGTTCTCACTGTTTGACAATAGATGCTCAGATTATCAGTTGTTCAAGGTGGTTTTGAGAACATTAACAATAGCTGAGTTTTGTAACTGGGGCTCCATTTGGCATTGTTTAGTTTTTCAGTTTTCCTCCTTTAAAAATAAATAAATAAATAAAAACGCATTTTTTTCCCTACTTTTAATTACATCGTTTTAGAAACAAAATTGGGATAGAAACTATAAAGTGTGGTTTCTGTCTTTTTTTTACAATGCATTTCTTTTCTTTCCAATATCTGTCATTTGTTGTTCACTACTTCCATCACACAATTTAGCATCAATCTCTCGCACTTTCCACCCATCTGTCTCAGCTCTCTTACCCTTCAGCCACTCTCTCAAGTCCCTGCAGTTTTTTTTGCTGGATTCCTGAGGTTTGATGTCGTTGTTTCTCAAAGAGTAGCTAATCAAAGCTTGGTGCCATAGGAATTGATGGGTTTGTTGTTATGGGTCTCTCAAAGACAAGCATCCAAAGTTTGATGACCATGGAAAATTGATGAGTTTGTTGACAATGATATGGGTGTCAGTAATCACTGCATAATTCCGAGAATTAATGGCTTGTTTTTGTTTTTCTTTCTTTTAAGTTAACTAGAATTTATGGGGTTGCAGCATGGATTGTAAATGGCTTAAGTTCCATTGATGTTGATTAAGTGGTTTGGTGGGTGGCTTTAGTTCTTTGATGGTAACTCTGTCAGTGATAGGAGAGGGAGACTGAGGGACAAACCTAAAACACACTTGTTTTTGAAAATAATGATAAAAATAATTAAAGACAAACCTTTTTTTTTTTAAATTTGAAAAAAAAAACAAGTATCTTCACCGAACAAGTCCATTTTTTCAAATATATGAATTTGGACCTCTATGGGAAATTTGTTTTTGGATTAGGTTTAGGGTTTCTGATGTGATTTCAGCCATCAAAGATAGTAATCAACGATTTCTGTGTGCTTTGAGATGACTGCAGGATTAGCCAGGTCTTATTGTCTTTGACTTTGGCATCACAGATGATGTTTAGTGATGTGTGCATATAAGTATAGTGGATAAATTCTGTTTTCCTCACTAAATTTATTACTAATGCTCATTATTGTCGGTGAATTTTGATTTGTTGCTCAAATGTAACTGAGCTTTAGTTTTTTGTAACAATAATGTCACCAGGACCTAATTCTGACCCAGTTTTTGCCAAAATGCTGACTTTGTGTCCACATTGGAATGTTTATTTCTTTGGCCACAACTATTTTTTCTCTCCATTTTTTTCTCATTTTGCATCACAGAGAGAAAAACAAGAAATTAAAAATCCAAGGTGATCCATTAGAGTCTTAAAACATTTAAAAAATTTCTGCATGAACACCAAAGTTGCTTTTCTTGATAAAATTAGCTAGAATTAGGTTTCAGTGACCTTGTTATCTCGTAAAACTGAAGTTTTGTTATTTTGGAGTGAGAAGTTAAAATTTTGGGACAATAATGTGCATTGGTGATCAGTTAAGCGATGAGAATTTAAAATTATCCTTAGCATAGCCTATCAAAATCTCTTAATCATGTAGGATAGCTAGGAGAGGTTGGATAAACTTCAAAACTGGTGTCGATGGCAGAAAAGTTCTTAATAGAAAGAATGTTCAATGATTGCAACTAAAAGGGTTTTGAAAATAGATAAAAGAATTCAAAATTTTGCCTCAGAAATCCCTAGGCGTCAGATCAAGATTCAATTCTCGTGTATTCAGGATTAAAATTGCATATTACGATCTCAAGAGTAATTGCCTGGAAAATCTATGTATTGCAAAATATGTGAATTTTGTAACTTTTGTTTCTTTTGGAATTGACTCCTAAATCAGGAACATAAAGTTTTATACTTTTCTAAGGGAAACTTAAAATGGAAAACTAAAATATAAATTTTTATGATCTGTCGTACACTTCCTTACTAGGTGGGAAAACTTGAATTTGAAGTCTGAATTGTCTAAGTAGTAAATTTGGTAGGCAGTATAATCATTGAACAAAAAATGTATACTTGATAACTCTAGCATTTCCCTGCTGGTATGCAACTGGATAGAGTAGTTCCCATCTATAAGGTATGTGAAGCTTGTTGATTTGTGTTGTTTTTATTTTGTGCTGTTATGACCTTTTCACTCGTATACCGGTCAGTTTTGTCCCTCTTTTTTTATTGGTGTAAGCTTTTTGGCTTGCTATCAAGTTTTCTTCTTGTTTGGTTAGTTGAATTTTTTGCCTTGGACAAAATAATCTTTTTAAAGCAACATGTATTTATGTTACATGTAATAGATTGATTCTCTGTGAGCATGTCCCTGTATAAGGTGTTAAAACTGAATAATATGGCAATCCAATTGTGGTTTGAAGCTTGTTAACCTAGTTGCAGAGATAATCACATTAGCTTGGTCAAAGAATTCATGCAGCTTATAAAATAACATGAATGGATACCTAAAATGTACCATATTTAATTGAATTATCTTCCTTCTGTTTATGAATGGATACTTAAAATGTACCATGGTTAACTGAATGTTGCATTTCTATTTATCATACGCTAACTTGTTTCATGCTTCTCGTCTATTCAGCATACAGAAAACTTGCTAGGAGTTATCATCCAGATGTGAACAAGTAAGTTAGCTTTTATATGAGTGTAATTCTTCCCTTTCCTTGCTTTTGTTGTTTGTGTTTACTTTTATCTTGCGGCAAAGTGACCTACCTTTCTTTGTTGTATGCTGAACTGTGGATTTTATTGCTATGAATCTCTGTTGTGTTGCGGTAGACGGTCATTCCTTTCTTTCAAGAGACACTGATATTATACATAGATGCAAGTGATGAGGAAAAGCCCATGGAAGATTTATAGCACTTGGGTTGGCCATATCTATAGTAGCACCCATCCCCATCCCATCCAGTCCTGACCCTAGAAAAAAAATGAAGACTTTTTTTTTTCTTCTTTTCAGTATGTGGCCTATAATGTACCCAATTTTTTGGTTATTTATGTTACCTAAAAACTAACAAGAACTTAGATTGGTCAAGATCAAGGGTGTAAGCGTAGGGATTCTAGTGGATCAGGTCTTGAAGTAGGATCATTAAAGAGAGAATTTACAAAAATCTGCTGTTATGTAAATCAATTATTGAAGACAGAGGATGATTAAGACGTTGATAATCATATCTGAATTCAAGAAATGTAGGATAAAAATGATTTTAATTGTTTCGTGATAGCTTAAAGGTGCTTAAGAAGTCAACAAATCAATCATACTCGTCAGAGTTTAGTGCCATCATCAGTTTCCCTTGACAATATGTGTGATGCTCTAGCTTCAGTTTGCCCGTTCTTTTTACTTCCCATATGTTTTGTTGTACATGATAGTGCTAGGTGATGTGAGAACAGTTGTTTTAAGTTAAAAATAATAATAATATTTTATGATGATAATGATTTTTACTATTGAAATATTTTAATAATATAATTAAATGATAATTTTATTTTAGCATAAAGAAATAGAAAAAGATTAACAATAACTCTTGCTTAAATACATATTTACAATTATTAGGAATTAGTATCATTTGTGTGATGTTTTGTGACATTAGGCACATGAATGCATATTGTTATGTAATATTTATTACTGATAAACAAGCACAAAATGGATCCTAGGATAATACTAGATTGTTGTAATTTCTATGTTTCTTCTCTTACATGTTCTGAGCATATTTTGAAGTTTATGGATGAAGTACCTAAAAAATCCAAGAATTAGTTTTTGGCAAAGTGCAATATTAGGTCCCTGTGTTTATTTATTTTACTATTGAGCTCCTTTATTTCTATTTTGATCTATTTAACCTGTGTACTTTAATTTTTGTCCATATTACACCCTATTTTAGGTTTTGGGTCTTAAAATAGTAGTACTCAAAAACTTTTTGGTTTGTATTTTAGCGTGAATAGCAGTTCTTGGAAGTTTTCACCTTCAATCTCCTACACGTTACTGGTGGGATTGCAATTTACTAGTATTACGTGATTTTTATTGTGCTTGATTCTAAATTTGGATGTAATTTTTTTAAAAGGGTGTAAAGTAGGGACAAAAATTGAAGTGATGGAGCTTAATAGGTCACTAAAACTACAACAGCTCAATAGGAAAAATAAAAAGTTTACGGGCTTAGTTTTGCATTTTGCCTTAGTTTTTTCAATCAATTCTATGAGAAAGAAATTGGCTGTTATGCATAGAGAGAGAGAGAAGAGCAATCTAGTTCCTCTATGGAGCAAAGAAAATTTGAATAATTCTTCTAATCAAGGCCACCATATATAAAATAAGGGCTGCCAATTCTTTCAATTTCTAAATTGAAAAATGTTATATCCCAAGAAAACAAATTTAACACTCAAGTCATGGGGATTTTGAATTCAAAATGGAATCATTAATTTTTACACTCCATTCAAAAGTTTTGCCTGATTTAATTTTTGTTCTGCCTAATAAATGAAGTCCATGTGATAGTCCAAGTTCAGTCTTGTAAAAACTGACCTCTTAATAATTGTTATCGTTACTTTAATAGTAGTAAGCTCAAATAGTAATTTATTTTGTTTAATAAATAGCAATTTATTCTATTTAGGATATTTTATTTGATTATTTAGGATATTACTACTTGGTAGAGCTCTTATCAATTTTAGGATTTTATTTCTTAATATAAGGTTATAGCCTCTAAGGATATTTAGTTTTTAGTTGAATAAGAGAAATTTTGGTGTGAGAACCTAGGTTTCTACATCATTATCCTATAGATAGGTTTTCCCAAATAAGTAGAGGCTTTTAGTCAATTTATGATATAAAATAGAGGCTAATGAAATTTAGATTTATTAATGATGCCAGCTATCAATTAATCATCTTTTGTGCATCTTATATAATTTTCTTCTGTGTGTTGCACGTAATTTTTAAATGTTTTATTGTCATGAATACTTTATTCTTGTTAAGATAATCACTTGATGAGATTTACCTAACCTTATGGATTAAAATAAATTTATTTTTTTATTATCTTATACTATTACTCTATAATATCATAACATAGTACTTTATATTTTTTATGTTACATATAATCCAATTTATGTACTAATTACGGTTATCTTTATAGTTTTAATCTCGTAAATAATGTGAATGTGACATTTGGTCTGTTTGGGTTGTAAATGAATAAACTTATTTATGATTAAATTGATTATTTAAAAAGAATGAATAAATTCTATTTCATGATTGTATTAATTCATTTTCCTAATTCTAGGAGCATTTTCACTTGAATGATAATTCTATAACTTTTTTAGTATTAAAGAGGGAGGATTTTCTACATTGGTGAATTTGTTTTTGGCACTTTATTTTTTAATATTCTTATAATATTATAAATTTCTATATCTTATTGAAAAAATAAAATTTATATAAATAAGTTTAATTGTAATAGGATATGTTAATATTAATTCAATTAGAATAAATAAAATATGGTTGAAATTAGGGTAAATTACTTTGATTTTTCTGAGATTTGGTTGAATATACTATATAGCCCTTCCGTTTATTTTTCCTATTATAGACAAAGGGATTGTAAAATTTTTCCTTCTTTTTTTGTCTTAAAAAATACTGGAAAAAATTTTAATGTCATTAACTTAATTCCAAAATGTCAAATTTGCCCTTTTTTTATGTATTTTTTAAGTTAACAAAATGTGAAATTTGTCAAAGAATATTTTTGGTATTTTTAAATTAATTTTGACTATTTTCAGTAAAAATCTAATTGACTGACAGAATATTCTATTTAAAACTAATAGAGGGTATTTTTAGTTAATGAAACCAAACTTGAAAGACTTCATAATATATTTCCAAAAATGCATAGACGAACTTGTGTATTGAATCAAACTTCAAGGGGTTTGAATTAATTTAACCTTAAAATTATTGAAGGATCGGTCTATGTTGCTTGGACTCGGGTATGGATACCCGACACGGGTACATATTTAGAAATCCGATTTCTTATTTTTTAAATTTTAGGGTATGTGGATATAGCTAAAAAGTACCCAAAATTAGGGTACCGGTACGGAAATACGTCTATATATATATATGAAAATGTTTTAATTTTTATATATAATAATTTAAGTTAAAAGATATATTAAATTATAATATTAAATTGCTGAATAAAATAAAATTGGATAAAATATTTAAATTATAAACTTAAATTCTAAAATTCAGACCACAAACAAACAATAAAATAATAATTCTAAGTTCATTTAAATTGTAAATCAGCCCAAGTTTACTATATAATTTATATTAATTTTTGTTACCATCGCAAATCATAGTGTTTAATTGTGGATCGTTAAGAGATAATTATTATAAATTTACAAATTCTTTAAAGTTCATTTGATCTACACTTGTAATTTAAATGAAACTGGGATTATGAGTACCCAATTTTAAAGTGAAGGATCTAGTAAGGATTTCATACTCATACCAATGTCATACCCAAAGGGTACGGGTACTTCTTCAAAAATGAAGTGTCGGAGTAACATAGGGATCGGTTGATAAGCAACAAAATTTTTACAGTTTAGATTAAAAGTTTAATATTGTAAACATTTTAAGTGATTATGGCATATTGTTGTTTGTTCAAATGATCCTCCCGCAATACACACTTCTGTATATTACTTTTTGTCTACTAAAAACTTCCTTCCCACCAGTGCAAGATTGCAAGAGATGAAGAGGGACCATCTTTGGGGATTGGTGTGTATAAAATATAGCTTTATTAACAAAGAATCATTAAAACTCTTGAGTAACTTGCTTAGAGTGGTAGGAGTTTGACAATGATTCAAAATTATATTGAGCATAAAATGCATATATTTTCAGAAAACCTGGGGTGGAACATCTGTTGCAAGAAATATTAATGCTATCAAGGGCCTGTCTTTGTTAATTTGTCTGTGGCATGAAGACCGGTTTGATTTATATTCTATTTTCCTCTGCAGAGATCCTGGGGCAGAACAGAAGTTTAAGGAAATTAGCAATGCATATGAGGTAAAAATTCCCTTTTGTGTTTATCCTTTTTTCTTCTGTATAAACATAACAATGGTAGTTTTGGCGGTCATCATCTTCATTAATTGATCTAACACTAAGTTGCTCTGCAGGTCTTATCAGATAATGAGAAACGTTCTGTGTATGACAGATATGGTGAGGCTGGACTTAAAGGCACTGGTATGGGCATGGGGGTAAGTTAAATTTACATGGATGATGGATTAGATCACGGCTATTAGAGTTCATAATCCCTCTAGATATTTTTTGTTATCTTCTGCTTTTTTTCCTCATTGTTTGATGTTTTGTTTTGATATGCCAGGATTTCAGCAATCCCTTTGATTTGTTTGAATCGCTATTTGAGGGCATGGGAGGCATGGGGGGCATGGGTGGCATGGGAGGCAGAGCATCAAGGAATAGAGCAGTTGATGGCCAGGATGAATATTACAATCTTGTCTTAACTTTCAAGGAAGCTGTTTTTGGAGGTGAAAAAGAGATTGAGATCACCCGACTTGAGAGTTGTGGGACATGCAATGGTTCAGGTGCAAGACCGGGTACAAAGCCATCCAAGTGTAGTACGTGTGGTGGTCAAGGCCAGGTCGTCTCTTCAGCAAGGACTCCATTAGGTGTGTTCCAGCAGGTAATGACCTGCTCAGCATGTGGTGGGACTGGAGAAACATTTACCCCTTGCAACACATGTTCTGGGGATGGACGGGTAAGGAGGACAAAGCGTATCAGTCTGAAAGTTCCTGCTGGTGTTGATTCTGGAAGCCGTTTGAGGGTCCGATCTGAAGGTAATGCTGGAAGAAAAGGTGGGTCTCCTGGTGACCTCTTTGTGGTTATTGAAGTGATCTCAGATCCAGTCCTTAAACGTGATGACACCAACATCTTGTACACATGCAAAGTGTCATACATAGATGCAATTTTGGGCACAACCATTAAGGTCCCAACCGTGGACGGCATGGTTGATCTCAAGATCCCAGCTGGAACTCAACCAAACACGACACTTGTAATGGCAAAGAAAGGGGTACCTGTGCTGAACAAAAGCAACATGAGGGGCGATCAGTTGGTTCGTGTACAGGTAGAAATTCCAAGGAGATTGAGCAGCGAAGAGAGAAAGCTCATAGAGGAGCTTGCAGATCTAAGCAAGGGCAAAACTGCAACTACTCGAAGATAACTGCATGGTAATTCTGGATCTTCCATTGATATATTGCTGAGTTCATGAGATCATATTTTCCCCTGCCAAATGCCAATGCAACATTTGGGTTCCTTGCTTCATGGGAGTTAAGCTGCCATGAATCATTATAATTTTGGAATGCGCAAGCAGAAGCAGGTTTCTGTAGTGGTATGTGAAGTGATTGTGATAATTTTTTCTCATATAATTAGATGCTTTAGAAAATTGAGGAGATGAAATAGGAAATGGAAGTTGAAGATAAATTGCTCTTGATTTTGTTTCTTCTTTTGGTTACACTTTCTTATAGTTATTCTTTGCGATAAAACTTCAATTTGCGCTACAAAAATACCAATCGCATTAAAATGTTCACTTATTTTGTTTGCCTTGTGGCATATATATTTCTTTGTTTGTTTGTTTTATTTTTCAAGTATAAAAATATATTATCAATTTTGACTTTTGAAAAACTAACATTTAGTTAATGTATAGCCATTAGCCTCTTGTACTGTGGGTATAACAAAACTATATAATTTTAAAAGAAGTGTTAGCTAGTTTATTGATATTATTTTCTTTATTATTATTTTTTTGAGTAATGCATATTTTTAATTATTTTTTTGAGTGATAGAAATAACATTAAAAATGAAAGGAAAAATTACTATTTATCTCATGAAATTGATCTGTTATACTAGTATTTCTCTAAAGTTTAAAAATTATATAATTTATTTCATCTGTTTTATCATATTTTATTAATATATTATTCCGATAAATTTTCTATTAGAAATACATTAAATTATATTGAAATGCTAAAGATAATAACTATTTATTCTTTAAAGTTTGATCTATTGTACAAGTACTCGTAAGCAAAAGAAAGTTTTTCTTTAAATTAACTGTAAATGTTTTAAATTTTAATAAAAAAATTACATAGTTTAATGGAAATAATTGAATGTCAAGGGATACTAATATAATATGTCAAAATTTAGGGATAAATAGTGATTTTTTCAAAATAAAATTGTCATGTAAATGATGAAAACGAAAATAATAATTTTAATTTTAATAAATAAGTACGGGAATAATCTTAATCCTAAATTGCGGTAATGTGCAGAATACTCCTAATTTTGTTAGGGATTTCAATTTTATTCTAGTAATTCTTGTTTTAATTTACTTTATTGATATTTAAAAAATCTCGAAATTGCCTTTTTTTAACAGTGCTGAATGGTTGATGTGATCCATTCTCTTAGCCTATGTTTGAGAGGAGAAAAAATATGAAGGGGAGAAAAATAAGAAAGTAAAATAAGAAAATATTTTTACTTTATTGTGATTGAGAAGGAAAATATAGAATGAAAGAAAATAATGAGGTATTTAAATTTATCCTATATGGAAAGGAATGAAAATAAAGAAGGGAGATTTTTTCACTCCTCATTTTCTTTCCATTTTGAAGAGAAGCGAGATTGGATTAAAAAAAAATATCACTATTAATAATAAAATTATTTTTTGATAATTGATCATTATAAAAAAAATATTTATTATTTTATAAAATGATATGAAAATAGTAACTATGTAATAATATAATTTTTTTCTTTTTGCAACAAAATTATTCAAATAAAAAAAATAAATCTTATTTTTTTCATCCCTTGTTATTTTAATTATATTATTTCAATCCATAACATGATAAAAAAAAATAAAGAGAGAAAATAAAATTTATTTTTCTTATATATTTTTCCTAATTAGGGGAAAATTATCAAATATGATAGAAGAAAAAAGAAAATAACCTTCATATTTTCTCTCCCCTTAGAGGGAAAGTTTCCAAACAAGGGCTTAGAATTGGTAATTTGTTTGTGTCATGTCATTAATTATGTATAATACGATTATATTAAATACACGCTACGATTAATTAATCGTATTAAAATTTAAAATTCGTAAATGATACTATTATAATTTGTATTGATATAACACGATCCAATTAATTTAATGTGTCTAAATGTGTACAAATTGCATTATACAATACGATTAACTTAACATATATAAATTTTATATATTAAATTATTAAATATTTTGGATATTTTTAAAAATATCTAATCGTGCCTTAATATTATAAACAAGTAAAATTTATTTATAATATAATTTTTTCAATATTATAAATATATGGATATGATTATAATATATATTTATTTAATTAAAATTCATATATATTTAAATTTATATCATTTCCTATTATTTAGTTAGCTATATTCAAATTTGTCAGCTATCTTACTTAACTAAAAATAATTAAATATTATGAAATTACTTACAAGATTAAAAAAAAAGGAAAATTTTCGGGCCTTGCAAATCATTTTCGTTTCCTCACCTCACTGCCTAAACCCTAAACTTTCCATGGCTAATAATAAAAAATTAAATATTATAAATTTTCTTTTTTTAAAAAAAAAAAAGAAAATTTTGCCAAACATTTTCATTTCCTCACATGTCCCTACCAAAACCCTAAACTTTTCATAGCTGATTTGGTGACTAATCAAGTCTCGGCTCATCATTACCTTCATTGGTGACACGACTAATGCCATCAACTTCCATCACCCCCTTTTTCCCAATAATTTCACTGCACTAGTAATTATTAACACGACTAGTGCCATCAATCCAGATCACTATCCTTTTCCTAATAATTTCATTACACTAGTAAAGTAGTAACTATAACAGCTTCTTGCAAGACCGACAATAGGGTAAAATTGAGATAAAGATAATCTAAGACAATTTTGAGTTTTTTCTTTTTTTTTGAATAATAAAATGCCTAAAATTGAAATAAGAAATCATTAAGGGCAATATTGATAGTTCAAAAATAAATAGGGCTATTTTTTGGTCCTCATTCAGTTCTAATATTTAAATTTTGGATTAGATGGTTCTTTATGAACTAATTCAGACATGCATGTGTAGCACCAACACACTATATTCTACTTTTGTGGATGACCCAGAAATAGACTTTTGCTTCCTTCAACTCCATGATATTGATGGAGATCGAATCAACATAAAATTACAAAACTGGTATTGGAATTTTTCGATCATCAATACTTTCACCTTAATTTGCATCAGAAAAGGCTCAAATACTTGATTTATTGGAGACCTTTGAGATATCAAAGTAAACGCTTCATTGCCTGTCAATGCCATATATGTTTTAATTAGATGGTTTGTGCTTAAATTGTATAGTTTATTAACAACAAAGGCAATATAAGAGAGAGTAATGATCAAGCACCGCAGGCCACCAAGAATGTAGAATAATGTTGGATCATGAAAATTTGGGCTATCACCAGCGACAAGCTTAACTATCTGACAAATATATATGCTTCTATTATTATTCCACCCAATTCCATCCTCCTCCTCAATATTCCGGACAATTAATTTTGAGACATATCTGGTTCTTTATAATTGTCTGTTTTCACCATTTGACCTGGTCTAACCGTTTTCGGTTTGCTATTCTACCTTGTAGAACTGTTTTTGGTCCACTTTCTCTCTTTTTATGTTAGGGCCTCTTGAATTGAACGCCACCACTACCAGCAATGGCCTTATGTTCAACACTGTGCGCCGAAACTCAACACCGTCGTTGGGTTTGGAGTATTCTTTACATACTTCCTAATCACATCACCCACCTTGCATCCCCACCGCTACCGCCGGTTACAGGGGACTGTCCGCCGCCAATTTTTCACCGATATATTCTCCCATCGATCCAATAATTAAGTAAAATACTGAGCAATTAAATGAAATATATATATATATATATATATATATATATATATATATATATATATATATATATATATATACATATAATTGCAAATACATAAACAAAATTTGAATGAAATTCAGGTCATTAAAAGCCAAGAGTAAATTAAAAAAATAAATATTTATAGTTCATAATTAATCGAAAAAAATTTCTCGAAACCAAAATCTAATTAACTCTTAATCGAATTAATTAATTCAAATTAGTAAAAGTAAATCCACACCGGCCACAACAAATGTCTATACAAGTCATTAGCCATGAAATTTCCTTGAGAAATTAAACAAAAGAAATTAACATAATAGTAGATAATTAGTTTTACACTATGAATTAATCCTTGAGAAATTAAATGAGCACAACATGCACATAATACTATCAATTTAATCACTAATACAAAGAATACTAACCGAACGCAAAGGCGAAGAAGATAACCAACAAAACCAGCTTCTTCACAGAAACTCTTACCACTGTTTCCAATTGAGAAATACGTAAAAACCAATACGATTTACATTTATGAGGGAAAGCTCATATACATCCTGTGAAGTGTGAAGAGATTAAAAAGAAAAAGATATGTTATTAATTAATTTTTAGATTTCATCAAAAGTTAGCATCTGTAATCTGGCAAGAAAAATCTGCTGCCGTTAATTACACATTTATTAAATATATAAATAAACAAAAATAATTCATTTCAGTCTAGGTTTTCATTACATAAAAAAACCAGATCTGTGCAAATTTCTACTTCAAGAAAAAGTGTAATATTTGAATGAGAGAGAGAGAGAGAGAGAGAGATAAGAGAAAGAGTGAAAACGGTACTGTAAATCTAACTGAGATGCATGTGATCTAAGCAGTCAAAGTTTGTGATTCCTCATTGGCCAGTACAGAATTCACTTTGATCAATTCTTGCAGGCTTGACCATAGCCCTACAATAGCAAAAAAGCCCTTCTTGACCTAAAAATCAACCAATCCTGCCAAAAAAATTAACCCACCATGGCAAATGCAACAAAAAGAATACCAGAAAATTAATAATTGCATAGAAATATTTTTTAATACAGTATTTTTGAACAAATGGATCTAAAACCTATGCTTGATTTTTTTTTTAAAAAAAAAAAGAACAATGCAAGATTTAGAGAGAGAGACAGAAGTGTAGAGCTCCCTTCAATCCAAACAAGGATCAAGCATAGGGGAAATAAAAGCTCCAGAGATATGGAAGCCACAAGCCTATCCATAATATCAATTTAATCAAGGGGATAGGGCTGAGGGATCCATAGATCAGCAGCTCTATCTACCCTGCAAGTTCCTCTTTTGGACATCAAGGAGCTCTGCTCAATCTTCTCTAAAACCCTAAAGAAAAAATATTTTAAAAAAAATCAAATTAATATAATCCTCTCTTCTCATACCTCTTACTTGAAATCATAGATCTAAGCATTTTTTTCACACATCTATTCTCAAAAAAACAAACAACACAAAAATAAGAACAACATAAACAAAATCCCTACATAAGTGGAGCTACCCAGAAACCAGTTTCTATCTGAATCCTATCTTTTAACTCTCCAAGCTCAGTATTTCTACTTAATGATGAGAAGATCAAAGATCAACCCATTAACCTAACACATCAATACTTGTGCTGGCCTCACATGTATATGTAGAAACCCTAGTCTACCCTACCCAAAGAACTTATCCTCAAATTTCCCTTTTCCTTAATAGCCGTCCAATTATAAAATACTAATCTTTGGCTCAAACTTACCCATCTTACCAATACCTAATATCTATTTTTAATCCCACACCACACCTAGTAGTACTGACTTTTGGGCTGAAAGTAACTGGTGGGAAATATGGAGTAGTGATGGATGTGTAGGCGTGATAAATAATAATCAATAATAATGGGTAGGCTTGGAATCAGAAGAATAATAGTGGGTACGCAGAAGCTGGTGGATTTGTTGGAGGTATCAAAAAATTAAAAGTCTCTTGGGAAGCGGCATTCACAGTCATAGATTCCCTCTGTGTAGTCTAGTCTATGTGATAGATCACTTGCCTTGTTTGCTATTGTATTGCTATCAGACGATACTTTTTTATTTGATCTATTTTATCGATATTTTTTATTTTTTTTCTAATTAATGACTTTGTTTAACTGTCTTCCATTAGAGGGTGGGCAAAGGGCTCCTCTACAAAAGGCCTTCCCACCTGTAAAATTTTTACAAAAGGCAAAAGGCCAGTCCCTATGATCGATTGCTCGAAACATTTCGCCATTTGGAGCATTCATGCGTTGTACGAATCCGTCATTAATTGGTGTGTTGAACATGTAAAGTGTAGAAATTTGAGAAAAGAATATTTCATAATTTTGTGTATTATCCTATGATATGAGTAAATTTGAACTTTTTATAAAATTGGTGCATAATACTTGAGAAACGAACTAGTTTCTGCTTGAGATTTGACATGAAGCTCAATAAGAAAAAAAATTAAGATAAGTAAAAATCATGCCGACCAATAGGAACCAAGCATTTGTCATTAAAGTAACGAGATGCTTCATCCCCTTATCTTGACTTTTTGGTCCAGCAAGACCCTCTCTTATTCTCACTTGCTTTTTCTTTTGCAATTTTCAGCTAAATAACCACATCCTTGATGACAAAATGAGTGATCTCCCATTCTTTCATTTCTTCCATTGTCATAATATTCTGAAACCCTGAGTTTTCCTAATCTCAAAAAATTTAAACAAAATGAAAATTTTTGAACATACAGTAGATTTTTGTATTTGAGTAATTTTTCAAATAAAGAAACATGTAGAGAAGGGATAGATGTTATAGTAGTACGAGAAATGAAGCTAATTCAGCTTGTAAATGATAACACTGCATCATTCACTCCCAATGTTCTGATTGATAATGACAGGAAACTCAGCTATAGATAAACGACAATAGGCAGTGAGCAGCACCCAATTGATCGGATAGAACCTTAACATGTTTAAAGTACTGGAAAATAAAGAGAATTTTTCTTCAAGTCTCGTAATTCAATATGCAATTGAAGTTGTTTTGCAAATTAATTTCATTAAGTCTTATAGCATAGGTAATATAAAAGCATAGGCATGTAATATAAAAGTTCTGTTAGGTTGCATATAAATTTCATCATATAAAACTTCAATCATGTGAAGTTCGAGAAATTGATTAATTATATCATGGCATAAGCGAAAAGGTATTTATATGTACAGGTACACGAATGAAAATGATAATACAAGAAAATCAAAATAATCATTCACAACAAATAACGAAACATGGCCATCTTTGAGTTGCATAACCGGCTAGGTCTCTAACAGCCCCCGTCAAGCCAATGCCGAACACAGGAGTAGATGAAGCTTGCTGCGAAGGAAGATAGAAATGCGTGGAAGGTAGATGGTTTGGTAAATATATCTACAATTTGATCAAATCTGTGGAGATAAACTGAATTGGAAGCTTTTGACTGCAACTTGTTCGCCAACAAAATGGAAATCCAGTCCAATATGCTTTGTATGTGCATGAAAAAGGGGATTAGATGCCCCAGATATATCACCCCCAATATTGTCACACCATAAAATGGGAGAAGATGTACGATATATTCCAAGTTTACTTAATAAAATTTGAAGCCAAATTAATTCGGCAATGTCATTCGCAAAGGCTTCGGTAGAGGAATGGCCCACTGTGTGTTGTTTCTTGGCTACCAAGGATATGAAATTTGAGCTGAGATACACGGCATAGCCATTTGTAATGGAGCGACGATCATCAATGCAACCTTCTCAATTTGAGTCAGAAAAGCATTGAAGTTGTAAAAGATGAATGTGGCGTGAAGATGTACCATATGAAATAGACGCTAAGAGATACCACAACACCCGTTTTACTGCTTTCCAACGAGTATCTATAGGAGAATGCATGTACTGACATATCTCGTTGACAATGAAAGTAATGTCAGGACAAGTCAAGATAGCATACTAAAATGCACTAACAATCCGTCTTATATTGAGTCTCGTCCACAGGTGGTGTGCCGGTAGACTTGAACAAATTTTCAGATGTGGAAATAGGTGTATTATAACCCTTTGCATCCGATATGCTTGCTTGTTCCAGGAGATCTTGAAGATATTTTTACTGATTTGAGAAATAATTCATCCTTTGTATGCTGAACTTCAATACCAAAAAAACAGGGAAGAAGTTCCAAATCCTTGATAGGAAATGCAGTCGGTAATTTGCACATAATCATATGAATTAAAGCATCAAAAAACCTATAATTACTATGTCATCAACATAAACGAGGAGAAAAACAGAGTGAGAATTGTTCGAATAAATAAAAAGTGAAGTATCAACTTTAGAGCCAAGAAAACCAATTGAGAAAAGAAAAGTGCACAGAAGATCAAACTAAGATCTAAGAACCTGTTTAAGACCATAAAAAGACTTTATGTTATCTTGGTTTGCTAACAAGGTTTTGAAGAATTAATAAAACCACGAGACTCCTCCGTATAAATATCAGTATCGAGAAAGCCATATAAAAATGCATTAGAGACATTGGCCAATATTGATTGACAACAAACGCCAGGTAGTGGCTTTAATGACAGGGCCAAAGGTTTCATAGAAATCAAGCTAGATTGTTGATAAAATTCCTTCACAATAAATCTTGCCTTAATCGTCCCATCTGACATTCTTTCTATACAATAGACCAATTTGTTTTGCACTATATTTGCATTCAATGGTTTGGGAACAAAAGTCTACATTTTATTGGCAAGTGGAATGATACTTTTTTTTTTCCTTTATATTTAATAAATTTTAAAAAATAATATTGTTTTTTATATTTATTTTTCATAGATAAATCAAACATTAAAATATATATATATATATATATATATATATATTTTCGAAAGAATTTTTTTTCATGAAACTTTTTTACTATATCTAATGTGACTAAAATTTTAAGAAATAATTTATACTATCACCATAATCGAATAAATAATTAATAACAATTTTATCTATTACCTTGAGAACATAACAACAATAATATAAGCTTTCACAGGGCTTTTTAAAAAAAATATTAAAAAACGCTAAAATATAAAAATATTTTCAATTTGGAATTGTTATTTTTTTATCAATTTAAATTTTAATATTTTATTTTACTTTCAAATAGCTTGTAAGAATTAATTATAATTCATATTCCAGCATAATATATACACTAGCTTAATATTTTATCATTTAATTCAATAGAAAATAGATAGAAAAAATATAAATAATTATGATTCTCATAGCAGCTTAATACATCTAATATTTTATCTTCTAATTGAATAGAAAATAGATAGAAAAAGTAGAATCGGACGTAAAATATATAGAAAGGATTAGAATTACCCTTTTTATTTAGATCAAAAATATGAAATTCTATTAATTCAATCATAAAATAGGTGTACAAAAAAATTACATTTTACCTGCAAATTTATATATAAAAAATTATAATTATATTAATAAATAAATTTATTAAGGGAAATATTATCCAAAATGTTATCAGCAATAATAAGGTTCGTGGCATCCCGAGAACTAAAATCTTCACATGCGATGCACACCATAACATATTGCAACAACAAATAAATCATCAAGAGAAATTATTAAGAATACCCCAATAACACAGGTAATTAATGAAACATTGTGTTAGAAATTTAATTCATTTCAATTTATTTTCCAAAACATAGAAGACAGATCTGTGTTATGATAAATAAATAAAAAATATGTGCAATATCTAACTGAAGAAAGCAAAAATCTGTGTATACATTAAACTATAGCATTTTAGTTGTAAATTTTAAAGAAATTAGTAATTCAATTTAAGAAAATAGATCAAAAGTAGAGAGATAGAGAGAGTATACAAGAAATAATGAAATGGTACTGTAAATCTAACAGTTGGGCATGTGATCTAAGCACTCAAAGCTTCCGATACCTGATTGGACAGGGCTGAATTCACTTTCATCAGTCCTTACAGGCCTGCGCAGCACTGATCAGTCACCATAACCCTAATACTAGAATAGAAAAAATCCACTTCTTCACCCAAAAATAATCAATTCCTGCAAAAACATTTAACCCACCTTGGCAATTGCAACAGAAGAATGGCAGAAATTAATAAACGAGTAAAAATACTCATTAACAAAATATTTTCGAATAAATAAGCCAAAAGCTATGCATAAATAAAACAATAAATTAAAAAAATGCACGATTTAGAGAGAGAAAGGAAGGTGTAGAGGTCCCTTCAATCCAAACAAGGATCAAACAAAGAGGTAACAAAAGCTCCTGAGATATGGAAGCCACAAGCCTATCCATTATATCAATTTAATCAAGGGAATAGGGCTGAGGGATCCATAGATCAGCAGCTCTATCTACCCAGTAAGATCCTCTTTTGGACTTCAAGGAGCTCTGCTCAATCTTTTCTAAAACCCAAAAAAAATGAAAAATGGAACAAATCAGCATATGTAACGCAATATATTCTTGTTTTCTCACATCTCTTACTTAAATTCATAGATCTAAGCAGCTCACACATCTACTCCTAAGAAGACAAACAACAGAAAAACAAGGAGAAAGTTGAGCAAAATCCCAGCACATGTGGAGCTACCCAGAAACTGATTATTGTCTGAATCCTATATTTTGACTTAATAATGTGAAAAATGGGTATCAAAGATCAACCCATGGATCTCACAGATCCACAGATGTAGAAACCCTAGACTATTCTACTGAAATAACTTAATCTTGAAACTTTCCTTCCTTTAACCCTTCCTTTTATAGCCGTCCCCGTACGAAATACTATAGATGAAAACCCACACGCTAACCTTAGCTCTAAGTTACCCATCTAATTCTAACCTCAACCCTTTTTCATTTTTAACAAAGAAAAAACCCTAATCTTTGTTTTTAACCACAACCACCACCACCACCACCACGAACCTTACTTGGCAGTACCCATTTTTTGGGGTGAAAAGAACTTTGGTGGGATATAGCTGACAATTTTAATTACAGGGGGCCATGGTCATGATAAATAGTAATAATGGTAGGTCGGCAGAGCTGTGCTTTGTTGCCACTATGAAGAAAAAAGTCTCTTAATTGGTATTGGGAACCGGCATTCCATTCAAAACCATAGATTCCCTCTATGTAATCCAGTGATCATCACATGCCTTTGTTTTACTTTTGCTTTAAGATATTTTAAATCCTTTTTTTTTCTTATGGATGTCTCGAATTTTCTGATTAATCGCTTGCACACGGTGCGTTACAGGACATTGAGAAGATTGTAATTAAATTTTATTTTTAAATTAATGGTATGAATTATTATACATATTAATTAATTAATATTCAAATATAATAAATTAAAATAAATTATACTAATTTTTATTAATATGAAAATATAAATAATTTAATACAAATATTTACATAAATAAATTATCATCCATACTTATAGGAATTATTAATAGATTTTTTTGACAAAACTAAATATATTTTTATCTATGAAATCATTTTTTAAAACATTAAATTGAATAAAATTATATTGAGTTTAGAGCTTAGTTGCTCTAATATGTAAATAAAAAGAAATAAGAAAAAAAGTAAATCATTTCCTTATTTCATATTATTGTTTTTCTAAACTGAATTTGTGTTACCATTATTTTGTAAATATCAAAAAAAATTCATTGTTGATTACTAAGAAATAAAAAGAAATATAATATATAAATAAAAAAGAACCAAGAAAAAAAAAGTAAACCATATATTATAGAATTGTTTCCTTGTCTTGTTACTTATTTCATATTATTTCTAAATTAACTTTGTGTTACCGTTATGAATAATAAATTACAGAAAATATATAATTAGAAATAAATTTTTAAAAAATTAAATAATTTATTCTCTTATCTTTTGATAAAAATTCGTTTAAGATAACAATTAGAAATACTGGAGTTTAAATGTATTAATTATCTTGTAGTTACAATTGTTGGTAACGAGTAGAAATTATAAACTCTTATCAAATGTAATTAGACTGTAAATGAAATTTTAAAAAATTTACACAAAAATATCTCAAATATAGAAAAATTATGTGTATATTATACTACAATATTTGAAATTCATACAGTAATAAATGAAGGTGTATTATCTCAAACGATAGTAGAATAAACTATTAATTTTTTATAATTTTATTTTTTTCTATAATTTAAAAAATCTTAAGTGATTTTCTGCAATTTGTTATTTTGTAAATATAAAAGAATTTTCATTGTTGATTACTAAGAAATAATTAATTGAAATATTGTATTTTTATAAGATGTTGAAATCTATTATCAAATTGGATTTTAAAATTTCAAGAATACAAATTAATAATCCAAATTGGATGACTAATATATTCAAAAAAAATATTTTTATATTTATATAAGGATCATTATAGAAAGATATTTAATTTTTTTGAAAGTTTTATGTATCAAATTAAAATTTTAATTTTTTATACAGTACTGCAAGTTGCTTTAGTAAAAGAAAGAGAGAGTCGAAAAATAAAATCATTTAAGGATTTTACTCAAATTGAATAATATAAATTGGAACAGATTTAAAAATAACCGAATTTAAAAATTCATATGTATAAACTTAGAAAAATATATTCAAGAGGATAAATTTAAAAAATTTAAACTTTCACAGGTATAAACTTAAAAAAATTTATGAAATCTGTTCCAATTGGTCCCTCATCACTAATAAAGGATGAAATTATGGAGCACATACGCATAGTAATTTTTCTGCCTTTGTTCATTTTTACTAGGTTAAATCCTTTATATTTGTTCCGTTTTGCTATTTAGCTTCCTAATTTTTTTTAATTTAGTTTGTTCTCTAAATTTAGTTTTTTTGTACATATACCATAAAGTATTACACACTAAATAATTAATTATAATACTTTTTAAAATTAATAAAATTTAAATTTTATAAAATTTAATAATTATGAAATATTTATTAAAATAAAAGATGGAATTGAAAAAATTAAAAGGTTACATTATTTTTCTGAAATAAATAAATTTATTTTGAAATTGACAAATTTATTGAAATAAAGAGAGTATATTTTTTCATATAAGATAAAAATACTTTCATCTTTCGTACAAAAAGTGATTTTCGTATGTACTTGTCAATTTATATTTAAAAATCGATGCACATTGAGTCTATAATATTTATCTATATTAACTTTATAAATAAAAATTGACAGACTAAAATAATCATAATGCTTTTTTCTCACAAAAATCAATTACAATTTAGCATTGATATAAAATAGGTATAATTTAATATACATAATAAATTATAAAATATGATTAATTTAATTTATATATTTTCTTATAAAAAAATTGTACACATGCATATTATTTATCTAATAATTTCTTACTTGGACGTATAAAATGGAATTAATATTTGGAGGTCTACAACTAAAGTACTTCAATTGAATATTGAATTAAATTAACATTCAATTTACAATTTGACCAATTCAATCAAATTAACGAATTTTTATTTTATTTTTCTCTCACTTAATTCCTTACTATCTGCTCACAAAGTCATAGATAAAAATCAAAATTAAGTTCAAATTCATCTAAAATTAAAAATTTTAAATCCAAATGCTCCCTAAATTATCACACTACCCCACTGCCTAAAACAGTTATCGGCAAGTCTAGCTAATCAAGAATCCAAGTCTCATGTCTCATGATAATATTCTAGGTGGATATATCGCTCTCTTAAAAGTGGTAGGTTCTGTTACAGTGAAATCAATATGATGGAATCAGATGCAGTAGAGAAGCTTACGGTTTATATTGGAAACGAATAGCCATATGCGTACGTGTAGGTGTTGGGGGTGGCGGTGGCGGTGAAATTTTTGGAGAAGATGATTGCAAGATATTACTGTGTCAAAAGTAATGTTGAAGAAGAAGACTGTATTGTGTATTTCCCCATATATGAGTTGTATGCTTATACATATAATGAAACTCTAGAGTAATAGGAAGAGTATACAAACTAGTAAATATAGAAAATACAAGGAAAGTGCGTAATTTATGTCTAAACAACCGAGATATGCCTTAAGAATTACTTGGTGGTTGGTGAGTGACCATTAATGGGTAGTTCATTTTGAAAATAAATAAATAAATAAATAAAAGAAGAAGAAGAAGAAAGGTGTTCTTTGTGTTGATCCTGTTAGGTTTATGGTCGGCGATTGATACCAAATTTGATAGCACAAATGATAAGAAAGAAGAGAAAATAACCAAGGCTTCGAGAAACATGGTAGATGGAAAATTATAAGAAACTTATATTATACGAGAATTCGCTTGACTATGCTCTTTCAATTACTTACAAACTTATTCACTATATGCACATACTGATAGTAATATATAAGTGACCTTCAACCCCATATTAATTACTTACAAACTTATTCACTATATGCATATTTATAACAATATCTAAGTGACCCTTCAACCTCATATTAATGACCTACACAAATATCTAAACACTTTTGTTACTTACATATTTATGTGTCACACAAACTTAATACATTCTTATCTATCATATACTTAAATATGGTATTCTCTTAAAACACACAATTCTAAAATACTATTAATTCCAAATCACCATTTTCAATACCTCCTCTTAATTTATAATTTCTTCTTCACTTCAAGATTGGCATGCAATCTTGAAAAAATTTTAAACTTGATTATGAATCATTGAACCACAATCAACGGAAAATGATGAATTTTTATAGATATGAATAATATGACTTAAACAACGTTTGATATTTATTATAAATTATATACTTTAACAGAAAATTGAGATCATTGATATGTGTGATTTTGATAATATTAATCGAATTTAAAATAAAAATAAATAATATAAGAGAAATTTGAAATGAGTTTAAAATGTATTCGAGTATTTTAAAGATCATATTATCATAGATACTCTATCCATTCACATACCTAATTGGATTCTATTATTGATTCATTCATTTATCTATCTATTTATATATAACAATAAACTGAATCTAAACAAGGCTTACTCAAAATTATTACTTGGTCAAAGTTGATAAAGAAACTCCATATTATTTTAATATAAGTAAAGATGCAAACTAGAAGAAAAAAGTTAAAGAATATGAAGTCGTATAATTTATATTTTATTTGGCATATTTGTTGGAATCCTAATGCTGGCTATATCTGATCAAAAAGAAAAATGGCAGCTATAAAACAAGTGATTAGTAGACAATTCAGTCATTAATCTTATTAATCTCAACTTAACCGCGAAGAGAGTTTAATAGGAGAGAGATGGAAGAATCATGTCCCATGAACTGTTGAAATGGCATCTACAGCTACACTAACAACTCCATATATATATATATATATATATATATATATATATATATATATATATATGTGCGCATTAAAAATTTGAAAGAGAACTTTAGCTTTTATAATAATATGAAAATTAAGTCCATAAATTTGAAAAAATAAATATAAAAATAATATAGAACTTTTTTTTTCTCATAGCAATTATAAATTCTTAGATGACTGCAATAACTAAATGCAATGCACTAGTGATTTTAATTATAATATTGAGGAACTGGTGTAATTTTGATTTAGTTTTATTTTTTTAATAAAAAAAATCATTTATTATTTCATCAAATCAAACTGAACCAAATTCGGATATTAATTTTTCAACTTGATTATTTTTCTTTCAGAAAAATTAATGCATTTCGGTTTGATTTGAACTGAACGCTTCTCCCTATTTCTATACCCCAACACTGGCGTCCAATATATATTTAAGGCTATTTATCCCTCTCCAAGGCAGTCTTTCTTTTCTATACATTACTTACTAAAGAATTTAATAACAGTATCTATACGCTGTATGGTGCAGAAAAATGCAGCAGAAAGAGCAAAATCAATGATAGTTGAGGGGATAATAGAAAATCTTGAAATTGAAAATTCTTGTAGTTTAAGCAAGAACTCACCATTGCTGATTTAGGTTGTTCAACAACATGACCCAATATATTTTTACCAATGGACTACATAATCCGAGGAGTAACAAAATCAAAGGCTATTCAATCTTGCCAGAATTTCAAGTAAACTTCAATGATCGTGTTACCAATGATTTCAGTAGTCTTTTCAAAAATCTTCCATTAGATGGGAAATATTTTGCATGTAGAACTCCAGGGTCTTTCCATGGAAGATTGTTCCCAAAATTAGGGCTGAACAAAGGCAAATTGAACTAATCTATTTTATCTTTGCATCATAGTCCCTGCAAAAATTAAACAAATATTATCAAAAAAAATCTTTATATTTTAATTTAAAACTCATTTAAATTAGTTTATTTGTTCATTTGGGTGAATGATTTTGGCAAGAACCCCTATATTTTGTATTTTTTTCTTATTTAGTCCATAAAATTTTATCCTTTGCAGTTAAGCCTCCTACTTTTATTTTCTCTGACATTTACGCCATACTTTTTTTTGGCATATAAAAGTGAGTAAAACTTACAAAGAAGAAACAAAGCGAGCGAAAAATTAGTTTGCAATGTACATTTATATTGTACCCTTATTTAACATAATAGAAGGGCAAAATGCAGAATAAAAGTTTAATCAACAGATTTGAGCTTGTTGAATAAGGTGTTAATGTGATAATTATTGTGTTCTATAGAGGAGTTGAGAAGACTAATAAAGTAAAATGGTTGCTTTAGCATTGCAAAATTGGAAGCTCAACAAGTTTCCATCAACATACCTAAAGCAGAAACATGCAGGGGCTGGACGTGAGTGCATTATCAACAAAAATTTTGGAACTGAAATTAATGAAAAATTGTTTGAGAGATACAATGCAAAATTTCAAGAAAATCCCCCAACCACTGCTGATGATTTCATTTCAATTAGTTTGTTTATCCTTCTCAAGCTTAATCTTTAATTATGATAATTAATTGTTTGAGAGATACAATGCAAAATTTCTCTCCCTCCTCTCTCTCTCTCTCCTCTTTCATTATGATCAAATTTCTTAATGGATATTTTTTTCACATTTTTTAATACTATATATATTTTTAAAATAAAATTTTATTTATATTTTAGATTATCAATAAAAAATATATTTTTTTCCAATTTTACCCCTATATTAGTTTTAGAATAAAAAGTTGCCCGTATATATTGCTAATAAGTAGTAGATAAATGAAATTTATTGATTAATTATACTCATTATTACTTTTAGTCTTTTCTAAAAGAGAGATAATATAATCATTTTATACTTATAATTATGTATATTAAATGATATTTTTAATTTTAATGAAAAAAAACTTTAAACGACAATTAGAATGGAATGGAATGAGTCGATTTTTAAATTTTATAACATTTTTTTTTGAAAATAACAAAATATTAAAAGCTTAAATTTATAATACTGAAAATTTTGAGACATAAATTGCGTAAGAGAGTGAAAATATGTCTTCCAAAAAAAACTCCAATCCGTGATTTAAACACCCAGAACTGGAATTCGAATACGAGACCTTTGAACATCCAAAACTTACCATAACGCCAAAGAATAAAACTTTGTCAATATATAAATAAGAACAGTTTTTTGGTATACCAAATTGTTAATCCAGTTTGACAAAAGTAATTTTAGAAACCGCTATCACATAATTTGCCTTAATTGGAGATAAGCATAATACAAATTCTGAATAAACAATGACCATAAATTCAATTTTATCCTAAAGTTTTGATCCCTAATTTGTTACAAATATGGGCTTTCATTATTGCATTTTCTTTTCACTCCATTCAGTTATTTTCAATTATCGTAAAAATAAAAAAGTTATACAGAAAAATTTATTTAATGGTTTATTAATTTGAGCAACAAGCAGGATTAAACTAGTGTAATATAACTCCATCGTCTAAGGCAAATCAGAGATAAAATAGAATTGGCCATTATAACAAAGTATTAAGGGTTAATAATAAAGGAACTGAATCACTAAACCAAAACAATTTTTTGCATAACCGTGTGGAAACAAATGAAATTCATAGCCTCATGAGGTACAGTACATTTGAAATTTTCTAGCATGATATCCATGAACTGAGATCTCAAAAACTGTAATAAGATTGTTCCTACTACATGCTTAAAAACAATAATAAAAAGAAAAGTACAACATATATATATATATATATATATATATATATATATATATATATGTATATATATATATGAAAATAATTGCCTTGCCCCCTCCAAATTCCATGGCTCAGAAAAAATGAAGGGGACTTCTAGTCCTTTCCAAAATCGGCATTGTAGTGTGCACTGGATTCGAGTTTCTTTGCCTCGTTAAGCTTCCTCACAGCCTGCAATACCAAATATAAGAGTAGGCGCCAAAACCCAAACACAAGGATAAAATTCTCATGATGAAATACACTTCTATATTCGATATGTTAAGAGTTAAAGCCTTAAATTACCTTCATAAAGTCTTCATGGATGACATAATCACGTTCAGCTCGAATTGCTGACATTCCAGCTTCCGTGCAAACATTGCGCAAATCAGCTCCATTAAAACCCTGAGATAGAAATCATTTGAAATAAAAAAAAAATGCATCCATTCCAAATATAAAACAATCAGAGCCACCTTTACATTTACCTCAGCAAGTTTAACCACAGCCTCATAATCAATCTCCCCATGTTTGGCAATGCCAGCAGCATGAATCTTAAGTATTTCCATTCTTGATTGCTCATTTGGCAATGGAATCTCTATCTTCCTGTCTAATCGGCCCGGACGTAAAAGTGCAGGGTCAAGAACATCTGGTCGGTTTGTTGCCATTATCATTTTAACCTAGAATTGAAAATAAGATAATATCATGCTTTTTTTCCATCTTGTAGACACAACATATAAAGAGATGGAAGTAGAATGAAGTTGTTGAGAAACGACCTAGAGTTAACATATGAGAAAAATAACATTAATAAAACCACGAAAAAAAAAAAAAGAGTTTATCTCTTAAACATTCTAACATAGGACATGGAACACTAGTTATGGTTACAAGTATACAATGTTTACAGGAAAAAGACCCAATTTTGGAAAAGCTTTTAGAAATCCAACTTTTTAAGGTTATAACTCCAAGCACACAGATTTTAGCAGTTAAATCCATTTTTCAAGAGTTATGTGATGAGATTACTATAGTATCATAGTGAACGACCCACAACTTCTTCACATGCAAACCCCAATCTAAATATCCTCACCAATAACAAAGCTTTCTGTTTCAGATAACAGCTATGCTAATCGAGGTTTTCTATCAAAATTTGACCAGATGGATAATGCAAAGATGCTGAGCAAGATCTGGGACCTTACTGAAAGTTTGTCCTATCATTTCCAAACTAATTCTAAATCATTTCCATTTAGGGGTTTCCATATCCTGGTAGTGCAAAGCATGTAAAGGTCTTTCCAGTGCAATCTTCCAAGTGTTGAAGGGGACATTGCTGAAACCTAGGCATATGGCAATTCCAACTCCATGCAGGTCGATGTGAAGATGACAAGTAGACAAAACAACAGAATCATTCCAAAAGAAAATTTTTTAAAAAGAAAATATAAGCTTGCATATGAGTAAGTATAGATCACAATGCTGGACTAGATATAAATTTTATACACGTACCTTGCCAAGCTGATCAAAACCATCAAGCTGATTAAGTAACTCCATCAGTGTTCTTTGAATTTCACGATCAGCACTTGTTCCCTCACTAAAACGGCGTCCACCAATGGCATCAATCTCATCCATGAAGATAATGCAGGGCTAAAAAATCCAAAAGTAAATTGCAATACCAGGCATCATAAACCTCCAAGGAGAAAGCATATCTAGAAACCAAAGATTCTTACTTGGTGATCACGTGCATACCCAAACATTTCTCGTATCAACCTAGCACTTTCTCCAATGTAGTTATCAATTATAGCACTTGAAACCACCTTCATCCATATGAAAAGAAAAACATTTACCAAAAGCAACTTGCAAACAATAGAATGGCAGCAAGGCTCAATTGAAAATATATATATATATATATATATATATATATATATATATATATATATATATATCTGACCTTTAAAAAATTGGCATCTATGTTGCTTGCTATAGCCCTAGCCAATAACGTCTTCCCAGTACCAGGCGGTCCATAAAGAAGAACACCCTGAAACAGATTGGTAAGAATTTGAGAAAAAAATTAATCAACTTTATACAAACAATAAAATGACTGCTGATAAGTTATCCACTGCAAAATAATAAATAAATAAACAAAAAGCAAAGAGCCATATAATCACCTTGGGAGGTTTAATGCCCACTCTAAGAAAAAGTTCAGGGTTCATGAGAGGTAGCTCAATAGACTCCCTCAATTCTCTAATTTGATCAGATAAACCACCCACAGCTGAATAGCTAACATTTCCGGGATCTTCATGCAACATGTTATAAACTACTGGGTCTACCTGCCAGCCAAGGAAAACATATTATTTAGCATCATGAATGTGGCAATAAATATATTTAACTCAAGACTTTGTGTCAATACCGAATGCCAGTGTTTCATGCTACAAAAAGAGAATCAGAATAACTTACTTCACGTGGTAGAGACCGCATGATTGTGAGTGTTGTCATATCAAGAACCACTCTAGTTCCAGCAGTCAGCATTTCCTTGTCCACTTTGCTGCGGCAACCAACCACGTATCGGGGGCCACTGCTTGCTTTGACAATCACTGAAAAATATAGAAGCAACCATTACTCGATCATCATTTACTAGCTCTTAAAGGCACATAGGCCAAGCAGAGGAGGTGGCGGTGGAGATGAGATATGGAATCAAAGACAGCCAATCGAATTTATACAGTTTAAGCTCTACAAGGTACTTTGTAATTGAAAAACAGAAAAAGGTCAAACAATAGTTTAGGCAATTAAGAAATATATTATGTGTAGTATAACTTATTTGTAAGTCTCAATACTTCCAAAAAGAAATGCTGACTGCACATGTATTGAATAGTCTAGCCTAAAGGAAATTATGCAAAAGTTAGTATTCTACATTGTAGATTTAGAAAAAGAACTTACGATGTTCATTGTCAAGAGGTCGAAGAACTTCTCCTATGATCTGCCCAACACTTTGAAGAGATTTCAAATCATCCTCTGTCTTGTTGAACTCTTTCTTTGCAGATCTCAAGTTTTCCCTCACTGCAATAATGTAATTACTACCCAATATCAATCACCACCTTTATCAGCATGATTATCAAATGCAAAAGCTATATAACAATCAACTTTCAGAGCAGATATTAGGTTCCATCAATTTTATGCAGTTAATCAGTAATGACTAGGAGCAAGTAGAAGGCCAGGCTATTCATAATTATAAAAATGCAAAAATAAAAAATCCATGTTAACAAAATCATACAAAAGCCTTCAAGCTCCATTATATTAATCTGTGTTAAAATAATTACATTATGTTAACACGTGTTAAAATAATTACACTGTTAAAATAATTACAATTACACAAGACTGAGAAACGAAATGGGTAGAGAATTATATCTTAGTTGCTCTCTTTGAGATAGGACCAAAATCATTCGCCAAATAAAAAAATTCATCAAATTAGTACAGCTAAAAGTCTGTATCAAGAATTATAGCTTCCAAATTTTTTTAACCTCACCACAGAAAGAAGTGAAAAAAGAGGCTTGAAACCTTCTCATTTGTAGATTAATGATTCCAAAATCCGCCATATGAGAAAAATCGCTTCATTAACTATATTAAACATTCAAACAGGCATAACAGATAGATTACGAATAAAACCTAAAGGAATATGATTTGTAGGAAACTTAAAGCTATATAAGATCGATGAAGAAGTAATTGAAGAACTGTGGACCGACCCGATCGGACTCTAGACTCCAACTCCTTGTGCTGGAGTAACTTCTTGCGATACTCGGCCACCGCATTGCGACGTCGCCCTACATCTTCTCCTTCATTGCTCATGTTTCAAATTCGCAGGAGATAACTATTTTCTCTTTTAATTTGTTTTTCTTCTGCAAACTTGAATATTTGAAATTAGGTCAGGTCCATATACACATGATGATAATGCAAACCAACGATAAATTAAAAATCCACTACAGGGAGTTTCCTTATTATTTCAAATATATTTTATTAGGTTGTAAATAAAATAAGTTCATCACGAATTATTTGTTACTCAGTCGGGAAAAAAAATTTGATGAATCCAACTCTTAAATATTATTTAGTTTATTAGTTCGCGAATATATTCGTTTATGTGCTTACAAATATATTCGTTTATGAATTTGGAATGTGTTCATTTAAAATATTACAAATGTATTTGCTTAAAACTTGTTTATATTATATTTTGTTATCGAATTTAAATTTTTGTCATAATTAGTTAATAAGTCAGATTTTAGCTTTTGTCATTATTAATTACGAATCTAATTCGAGTTAAACTCGTTAAACATAATAAATAAATTTTTTATAAATCGAACTCGAGTCTCTCACGAATTTAATAATTTTAAAAAATATTGAATTTAAATTTAAGTATAAAAGTTTGATCATGTGATAAATTTAAACAAACCGAATTTCGAGTTCACCAAAATTCGGTTTATTTACAACTCTATATTTTACTATTTTTTCTTAATCATATATTTCAAATATAATTCTAATTTTGCGTCATGCTACTAATTACAAAGTCAATTGTTAAATATAAAAATATAATTTACCAGTTTTATATTATAAATTAAAATATAGAGATAACTTTAAAAAAAACTTTAAATGTTTCACCATGTTTTCAATTGAACATTTAGAGTATGTTTATTTATAGAATTTTTTTTATTTTCTAATTTTTAAGAAAAATAAAAAGTTTTCATTTTTATAGAAAATTAATAAAATTTATAAAACATATTTACTTGTTATTATATATAGAAATTTTTTGGATAACATTTTAAGTTAAAAAAGTAAACTCGAAATAATTGAAGTGAACACTCTTTATTTTCATTTGAAAATAAATTACATTTTATATAAAAAAACATGTTAAAATTCAAATGTTTAGTTATAATTTAGAAAATATGAAAAATTGTTTTCTATTTCCATTTAGAAAGATAATACAAATAAACACAAAAATCAATTTTTTGTTTTCATTTAAAAAGTTTTCTAGAAAACTATGTTAATTTTCTACAAATAAATACACCCTACTGTTTTTTTATTAAGTAGACAATTTTCATTTTTTTCCAATTAGGCATATGCGTCAGATTTTTTTTTTAAATTAGTAATACATTATTGATGTGGCATGCAAAATGGGACCCATTTGATCCAACCTGACAATCCACGTAGAGTCAGCTCATCTCTTTCCTTTCTAAACTCTAAATTTACCGTTCCTCCTAATTTATATTTCCTTTTTAATTGGACTGGCCACAGTAGGTACTCTCTCCTTTTTTCCCCTTTCCTCCATTTTTTTTTTATATCTCGTCTCATAATTCTCTATCTATCTCGCCTCCTCTAAGTATTTAATTTGCAAGAAGGAAGTAGAAGAAGAAAGAGCATAGAAATCTATAACCTGAGGAAGAACTATTTTTCTATCCATTTTGTTCTCTATTCCTAATACGTTCCATACAAAGATAAACCTTAAAAACTAAATGTTGGAGGTTAGGGTTTCTTCTCTGAATTTCTCGTGAAATTTCTTCCTCTCCTCTTAATTCTAAATCTATTTTTAGTTTGTCTATTGCTTTGAAATTCTTCAGATCTAATGTAAATTTTCCCACTGTATGACACCACTTTATCTACCATATCGCTCAAATCATCCCCCAGTTATAGCATTATCCCCACCACTACAAATACCACCACACAACCTGCACAACAGCTAGCAATAGCTACCACATCCCTCACTTTCATATCACATGCCATTGGCCTCACTTTTCATACCAGGATTTGAGTATTGTGATGTTGCATTTTGGAGTTTGATTTGAGATGGATTTTGGTTGTTCTTTCGGTTTGGTGTTATATAGTATTTAGGAGGTTTAACTTGAATTTGATTGTTGAAGGTGGGATTGTGTGCTCAAAGGAGTCGAGGGAAAAAATGAGGGGAAAAAAAGAAATGAAGGAGATAGCACATTCTGATGTGCTCAATCAAAATTTGCCAACTTGAATTGGCGGGTTCCATAGTTTTTTGCCACATGAGCATTTCATTCATCTCCAATAATAAAATTGACATAATATTATAATTGGTCAAAATGGAAACATTTTGGGTTTAATTGACAAAGTGTATAATTGGAAACATAATAAAACGTTTGAAGTATATTTGAAGTTATCCTAAAATTAAAATTTAACAACATTTATCTATTTATTTATGTGGGCATCTATTAGTCAAAAAAAGGTAAAAAGGAACTATTTAAGTGCATCAATTAAGGTGGATGGAATACAAGTGTATTCAACTCATTAGTCATTAATTCATCTTATTTAGAACTGTAAATGAACAAATTGCTAATAAGTTATTCGGATATCGATTCGAAAAAAATTTTGTTTAAAATTGTTTATTATTATTAACGAGTCGAATTCGAATTCAAAAACTTTTTCGAATTTATTATTATTTGATTCGTTAGTTTGCGAATATACTTGTGAACATGTTTCTGAACTTATTCATTTAAAAGTTTATAAATATGTTCATTTAAAAATTTGCGAACGTATTCATTTTATATTAGTTTATGTTATATTTTCTTATCTAGTTTCAGCTTCAATTTTTGTAATTATTAATTAATAAATAGATTTTGAATTTTTGTCATTCTTATTTAATGAATAAAATTTGAGTTAAACTCATTAAATATAATAAACGAAATTTTTATGAGTCAAATTCAAATTATTCACAAATTTAATAATTTTTAAATAAATTAAATTTGAATCCAAATATAAAAATTATGTAATAAATTAAAAATGAGCTGAACTCTGTTTTCTACTCGAGTTTACATTTTTTTTCAGTCTTAATCTTGCCCGCGCTCTTTTATTCTCTCCCAATTTTATCCCCAAACTGCGAAACACGCTGATAAGCATCAGCTGGCGCTCTTTCATTTTCTTTTGTCAGGCGCCTTACTCCTGGCGCATCTAGCCATTCAGTTTTCTTGTACAAACCCTACACTTTCTGGATTGAATTACATGAATTCCTTACAAAAACAATAAAATCTGATCAATCGCAATAGGAATTACAATTAAAGGATTCATTATAACAAGAAAAAAAGAGGAAAAGTAAAACCCACTATGTCAGAACACGATGGAGAAAAGAAGGTGGCCAACAGATATCTAAAGCGTGAAGTACTCGGTGAAGGTACCTATGGTGTCGTCTACAAAGCCATTGATACCAAGGTAACCCTAAGATTTTTCCTTTTTGCACTATATGTGCTTTTATTTTTGGCTTTGGCTATTATTTTTGTATAATTTCTATGTTATGGTTGGGGAAATTTGTAATTAGAGTGCAAAAAATGGGGAAATTTGAATGTCGGGTTTGTTTTGTTTTCTGGAGAAAGAGAAAAATAATCTGCTCTAGATGTTCACATAACCTTATAATTTGGCTGCTGATGCTAGAAGTTGTTGAATATCTGGTGTTTATTTCTTTTTGCTTCTGGGTATTGAAAACAAATACTTAAAAGATATAGTTGTATTGGAATAAATTATTATTATGTTTTTTGTGGGTCAAAATTAACGGGCAATTTGATCATAGTTTTCATTCTTTTCCCTCTTTTTTCAGAGAGTTCTAGTGATAGTTTTAGCATTCTTTAGCTGCTTCTATTAATCAATCAAAGTCAGCACTGCATTATAATTGTAAAGTCCAATTTGTGAACTTACTTTAATTTTGACATGAAATGGCATTAGGAAGTTTCATGATTTTGTAGCTTTTCCAATGGCATTGCAGCTTCTAAATCCTGCTTCAGGTCATATTGTTAATGCTTTTTTCTTTTCGTCTAATTGTAGTTAACAAAAGTTTCATCTGGATTTCTATCATGGGTTAAAATGCTAGTTTTCTAAACTTGCCCAGCAGCTAAAATGAAAGTTGAACTGTTCTTTATCTGGTCGTATTGATATGTGTTGGGTGCATACAGACTGGACAGGTAGTTGCAATTAAGAAAATTCGGCTTGGGAAGCAAAAGGAAGGGGTAAACTTTACAGCACTTAGAGAGATTAAATTGCTCAAGGAGCTGAAAGATCCAAATATAATTGAGTTGGTTGATGCATTTCCTCACAAGGGAAACTTGCATCTTGTGTTTGAGTTCATGGAGACTGATCTTGAAGCAGTTATTCGTGATCGGAACATATTTCTTTCACCAGCTGACATAAAATCATATTTCCAAATGACATTAAAGGGATTGGCTTATTGCCACAAAAAATGGGTTTTGCACAGGTAAATGTTGGTGTTGAAAAGCTACTTCATGGATTAATAATTGCTATATATTGTCTCAGATGTCTCCTTGCTTTTGTCTTACAGGGATATGAAGCCGAACAACTTGTTGATAGCTCCTAATGGACAACTTAAACTAGGAGATTTTGGTTTAGCACGTATATTTGGAAGCCCAGACCGCAAGTTCACTCACCAGGTATGCTTCTCCTTATGTATTTGTTGGTTGTCCTTTCCAGTGTGTAACCTCAAGCATTTTGAGTTAAAAAGTTTTGATAACTAAGAACCATTATATCCTTCAAGTAATATTCTCTTCCACGTAATTTGTGATGGTATTGTGAATGCTGCTTACTGACTGACAAATAGGGGCAGTGCCTAATCTGTTCTGGAATCTATGTTAACACTATATCTTCTCTCAGGCGAAATGCTCAATTCTAGTTCTTTCTCTTTTGTGTTTTTTTTTTAATTTTGTTTTGTTGTATATTTTACTTGATTTCCGTTGGTTAATTTTTGCACATGGACTGGGTCTCTTTGGTTCTTGTTACTGTCTGATTGATGGACATTGCTTTGCATATTCCTCTTCTAAGGTTTCTTGCCTTATCATAATTTTGTAATTATACTTTTAAAGTTTAAACTTACAACTTACAAGCTCGGAGTACCATTGAATAGGTCTTTGCTCGATGGTATAGAGCACCTGAGCTGCTGTTTGGCACCAAGCAATATGGTGCTGGGGTTGATGTTTGGGCTGCAGCCTGTATATTTGCTGAACTTCTACTTCGCAGACCATTTCTGCAGGTGAGGATATATTTTCATGATTGGAAAAATGCATAATTTGGCATATGAACTATACATGTTTTGTTTGTTAAGCCCCTGAATTTTTATTTGTTCAAATTACCTCCAAATTTGATTTGATCAAATTAAGTCCTCCAAATTTGATTTTATCAAAATTAAGCCCTCCAATGTTGATTTTATCTAAATTAAGCCATCCATTTGTATTCATTTTTTATTTTTCCTGTCAACAAACCTTTCTCTCTTAGTCAATGGGGGGCTTAATTTTAACAAATAAAAGTTATAGGGCTTAATTTGAAAGAATAAAAGCTCAGGGGTTCCATAGACGGTACATGCATAGTTCAGGGGCCTAAATATGCAATTTTCCTTCAATATTATTATTATTTCTATGGGATTTCTTCCATGTGGTTTTCAACACTTGAAGAAATGCATCTGAATGTGATTTTCTGTTGTGTTAACTTTATAAGTTATAATATCTTTTTTCTTGCTATGTCCTATGTTATTTAGTGCTGTTTTTTTTTTAAATTTTGTTTGTTTATTTCAGTTATACTATGATTAGTTCTATTTGCATTTATAAAATCTTCAGTTTCCTTTTGAGTGGCATGATGTTTTATCTGACTTAGTTCAGAGTATTCTTTAAGATATGATATGGGCCTGCTTGCTTAGATCATTGATATATATGTACTTTCATACTCTGTTGGTTTTGTCCAATTTTTAAATTTGATAATATGTGGTTCTGTCATCACGCTTTTCCAAATTTTGGTCTAGGAATTATGAGAAGATTTCTCTTTGAATGAGTAATGAAGCCATTGAGCGTGTGAGAGCACAAAACAATAATTTGTACTGTGGTTCCTTTGAAGTTTAGGCTGGTGAGGATCCTTACTTGCAACTGACTTTGGGGAGCTCATTTTTGAATGAAAAGATTAGTTGTTAAGACCACTCAGATAATTTATTATCTTTTTGTTCTTCACCTAGATTTGATAACACCTTGGACTTTGACAATAGTAGAGTGCTGTCTTGCAAAAGTTCTTATCAACATCTTACTCGATTTCTAATGCAACTCTTCCTCTTGTGGCTTACCATGTTTGAAAATATAGGTTCCTTCAAACTTCTGTTTGTTTTTCTGTCCTTGGTGATATGGCATGCTAGGGACTTGATGTTGTTGAGGAAGCAAAGGGACACATCAACAATATGTCAAACTTTAGGGAGTAGTGAGTTTTAGATTCATATTTCTCTGCATTTAAGGACTCTTTGTCCATCTAGGAAGGAATGACTGTTGATTTAAGTTTTTGCTCCATGGGAAGAAAAATGATTCATTCTGTGTTATACATTTAATGAATTGGTGTCTTTAGTTGGGAAGGGATGCAAGATTTTTGTGCAACATGTTCTGCCTGTGTAGGTGCTGTGTGATAAATTGTTTTCTTGATATCTGTATTGGTCTAGGATTTTGAGACATTTATCACTTCACAAAAAAAAAAAGAAGAAAAAAAAAGAAAAGAAAAAAGAGCATCTATTGCTGACATACATTCAGTTTGGGGAACTTCTCTATCTTAGTCTTTTCGTGCTTCATTTATCATGATGATCTGATTGTCAAACTTCTGTATCTTAATGTACCTTTCTTTCCCCTCTTTAGCTTTCCTACACATAAAGAATAATTATGCCCACAGGTTGATTTGCATCGGTATTCTTTCCATTCAATATCTTGTGTTATCAGCATTTTAAATTTTTAATGGAAGTTTCTCATCAATTAATGTTGGCTGACTGTAAATTCTATGGAAATTTAACTCTAAAAAAATGTAAATTATTGATTGTTGTTTATCTTTTTAATATTAGAGGGTTATCTCCATTTTTTACATTTATTTGAGATCCATTTGTTTTTTTGATGTAATAGTATTTTGCTTTTTTATTTTATTTTATTTTTTGATTCAAGCAATGCAATATTAAGCGTAGCTAATTAGAATTTGATCTTAATTGGAGTTGAAATTCTATAATCTAATCAGGATTTGCATTTATATTGTCAAGCAACTCCAATGTCACTTTTTGGTCAGTTACTGTGATCTATACATGGCCTTGTTCTGTACATACTGTTTTTCAAAAGTTCAGAGGCATCATGTAGAAGTGGTTAATAGTTGTCCTATTCAAATTCTGCTCAGGCTGGGTTGCCAAGTAAACCCTCTTCTGAATTAATGTTTGTCTGGTGAGTCTCTTCACTACCAGGTATGCACAAAATAAAAAACTTATAAATTATGAGCTGTGGGTGTCAGTTTTTTTAGATCAAATTGAAGAATTCTGAAAAACTGTTCACATTTTCAGTATCGACCAACACTCAGTATAAATACACTTAAGAGAATTATCTTGGTAGAAGATCAAATCCCTGTAACGAAGGAATAAAAAAATTAGAAACTGATCGACTAATAATATCTTAAAATATACAAAGATTTACTCGGCCTACAGATTTAATAATAAAGGTAACAGATTCTATAACAGAAAGGATGTCATAAAAGAGGTTAAGGAATCTCTAATACACTACATGACTCTTTTAGATAGTTGTAAGAATACAACATTACACTCCTAGCAAGAGTAGCAATCAATTTTAAAATTGTGTTTAATTCTCTAAAAAGAATTTTAATGCAACTTATAAGTAACTTTTAACGAGTAACCAATCTTTTTTGTCAATTCTTGAGGTCTGCTACTAGTCTTTGGCAAGCCCCAAATCTGCAAGGAATCTACTCTTTGCAGAAATCCAGGTGCAGATTCCAATTTGCCAAGAATGTTATAGTTCAGTTGGATTCTATCACCTTTATTTGCCTCAGAACGTTGAGTTAATGTGATTAGTAATTTATTACAAATACAGTTTCAGTTTCGTTTATCCCACTAAAAGCTCTCATGTAGGTTTTAACTTGAAAAGCGCATTCTATTAGCATCTCCTACCATTCAGACCTTATTGTGTTGCTGAGCTATTGTTAAGTTGACTGTTGTCTAAAACATTCATCATAGAAGGCACTTTTCTCATTGAATAATCTAAAAGTGATGTTCTAGATTTTGCTTGACTTTCATACTTCATTTTAAGTTGCAGCAAATGGTTATTAGTTCATCATTTGCATGTTGTTTTTTGTAAAATATGTTATCAATTGGTAAGTGTTTAGTAATTTTGTTGATTAATATTGACCGAAGTACAATGCTTTTCATTTTGCCATTTTATTTTGCTAAATTATTTAATATTTATTAGTTGTTTCTTGTGGAATATTTCACAAGTACATTCTATCCACTTGTGTTATTATGCTATGTTTGCTTGACATATCCATGTAGTGTTTTTAACTTTTGGATTTGAAATGTTATAGGGGACAAGTGACATTGATCAATTAGGGAAGATTTTTCAAGCTTTAGGTACTCCAATGCCTTCTCAGTGGCCTGATTTGGTATACCTCCCTGATTATGTGGAATACCAATATGTTCCTGCTCAACCTTGGCGTAAATTGTTCCCAATGGCCAGTGATGATGCTTTAGATCTTTTAGCAAAGATGTTTACTTATGATCCAATAGCTAGAATCACAGTGGAACAAGCATTAGAGCACAGGTATGAATGAAGAACATTGTGAATGGGAAAATCCGCATTATTCTTAGTTTCTTGATCTCATATGCATTTCTCTTGTAGGTACTTCTCATCTGCTCCTCTGCCTACAGAGCCAGCAAAACTCCCTAGACCTGCTCCAAAGCGGGATTTTGTGAATCCTAGGGCTTCAGATTTTAATCCACTGGAGGGACCCACCATATTGTCACCTCCAAGAAAGACGAGAAGAGTGATGCCTGATCGTGACAGATTTGATGGAAATGCATATCAAGTTGATAAGATTGATGAGCATGGTGATATAAGACAGGCTGCTGGGAATTGTACAGGAAGGAATGAACAGGTCCCAATGTCAATAGACTTCTCTGTCTTTGCCTCAAAACCTATGAGCAGACCAACAATTAACAGGTAAAACTTTATCATTAAGTAGCCCCTTCATAGTCATAATAGTGTTGAACCCTTGTTAATTTGTCAAAACACATAAAGTGGGTGGATTATAGGAATTGATAGTTGAACTTGAAGATGGTATTTAAGTGTGTATCTAAGTATCAATAATGCCATATCATTGATGGGTTTGGATTAACAAAAGTATATTATTCTAGTAGAACTTCAAGTTTTCAAATCAAATAGGCAAATGCTGCGATGTTTAGAACAAATTATGGGTTGCGCAATATATTGTATAAATTTGCTAGATACTTTGTTATTGACGTTGTTGTGCATAAAGGACCCAAAAAAAAAAATTCCTTGAAATGAAGAAAGTTGTAATGTAACATAAAGATACACACCCTTTGGAAAGAGAAGAACAAAATCCACTGAAAATTTGGAGCAGACTACTAGTAAAGAAACCTCTTGCTCTTCATCCAAATCTCAATCACTTTGAATGGAAAATGAAATGGAAAAGACTCTAGGACATAAGCTATACAATGGAGAAGAATCCTGGTTAAAGGTATGCCTTTTAGTAGAAGAAAAAATACAAGTAGATAGAGAGATGAACTTGAAACACTTCCAGTAAGCAATCTAGGTAAGCAAGCAATATGTCACGACCCTAGAGTTCAACTAGCAATCGTGCGACACTTAGCACGGTCCGTTGCACTAAGCCTGCCTTCCAAACCGATAAAAGCACTCCAAAGAGAATAGAACGGAACTTAGAGATCGAGAAGATTCAATAGCAAAACAAGAACATAAGAGTTTGTGAAGAATGCTTTGTATTACTTGAAATGCTTAAATGCTTGAATTTCTTGGATGATTACAAATGAATTTACATAAGGTATATATAGGCCTCCACCTCCTCAATGGATGACCGAGATCAATTCCCACCTAACAGATGAATGGTTAGGATTAACTCCCACCTACCAAATGAATGGCTAGGATTGATTCTCACCTACCAAATGGATGGTTAAGATCAACTCCCACCTACCAAAATGGATGGCTAGGATTGATTCTCACCTATCAAATGGAAGGCTAGGATTAATTCCTACCTACCGAAATGGACGGCCACGATCCATTTAATCTAACGGTTACAATGACCTTCTAGAATATTACATGTGTGGGAAAATGTACATTTGCGGGAAATCCCGTATGAACCTTTGCGGGGCGTGACATTCTCCCCCACTCAAGTTCGCGACGCCCTCGTCGCGCCTTCAAGCTTGAACCTTTCTATGTCATCTTTGAATTGCCATAAAGTGTCTTCAGGTTCCCAGCTTGCCTCTATGTCCGGGGCATTCTTCCATTTGACCAAGTATTCCCGATAACTTGGTACACCTCTTCGCAGAATTAGGCGATCTGCCAAAATGGAATCCACTCCTCTATCAAAGGAGGTTACTACCGCAGTGGGTGCCCTTTTCGACTCTCCTCGACTTGCATCTTCTTCGTCTCCATGATAAGGCTTCAACATACTTACATGAAAGACTGGATAGATCTTAAGCTTGGGAGGTAGTTGTAGTTTGTAAGACACCTTACCAACCTGCTTAAGGACAGGAAATGACCCTTCGTATTTCCGTACCAACCCCTTGTGAACCTTCCGCAAGGACTTGAATTGTTGTGGCAATAATTTGATAAGGACCAAATCTCCTTCCCGAAATTCGACCATCCTCCTTTTCTTGTCAGCCCACTTCATTTTTTTGGATGTCTTGTTCAAATAGGCTCGGGCCGACTCAGCTTGTTCATGCCATGCCTTAGCAAATTTGAAAGCTGCAAGACTCTTCCCTTCATAGCTTGTGGCCAAAGCATGAGGGGTCATAGGTTGTTGTCCCATAATGATCTCAAAGGGACTCTTGCCGGTGAATTCACTTTGCTGTAAGTTGTAAGAGAATTGGGCTACATCCAGCAACTTTGCCCAATCATGTTGGTTGGCATTAACAAAGTGCCTAAGATACAGCTCCAGTAGTGCATTGGCACGTTCCGTCTGCCCATCGCTTTGCGGATGAAAACTGGTGGAGAAGTTTAAGTCTGATCCCAGCAGCTTGAACAACTCCGTCCAGAACTTCCCAGTAAATCGTGGGTCTCGATCACTCACGATATTCGATGGAATTCCCCAATGCTTCACAACATGTTTGAGGAACAACCGTGCTGTCTCATTCGCAGTGCAACTCACCGAGGTAGGTATGAACTCATAAGCACCGTACCTTGTTACAAATGCAGTCTTCGGTTCATCTCCTTTTGTTATGCGCACTTGGTAGTATCCCGACCGCAAGTCCAACTTGGAGAAGTATCTAGCATTCCCCAATTGATCAAACAAATCAGTAATGAGTGGGATAGGATACTTGTTCTTTACAGTGATCTTGTTTAGAGCGCGGTAGTCAATGCACATTCTCAGTGAACCATCCTTCTTTTTCTGGAAAAGCACCGGGGCACCAAATGGGGCTTTGGATAGTCTAATGAAACCAGCATCCAACAGCTCATTGAGTTGCTTTCGTAGTTTTGCCAACTCCGAGTTTGCCATCCGATAAGGCTCATTGCTGGTGGTCTTGTGCCAGGCTCCAGCTCGATTTCATGGTCCACCTCCCTCCTTGGGGGTAACTGTTTTGGCAACGCCTCCGGCATCACATCCTAGAACTCATCCAAGACAATTTGCACCTCCGTCGGCAAGCTTAGTTGTGGTGATGCTTCATCATCATCATACTCCTTTAGAATGGCCAAGTAACTCTCTTCCTCCCTCTTCAATCCCTTCTTGAATTGAAGTGTTGAGAGAGCTTGGGTAGTAGGCTTGGTGGTCCTTTCCGTCGGTACTAGACAAGCCTTTGGTCCATCCATAATGCATATAGAGTTTGAACATGGAACAAGGAAAGCTCTAACCTGATCCAAGAACTCCATGCCGAATACCACCGAGAAATCATCCATGGGTGCCACAGATAAATCCACTTGGCCAGTCCATGCACCAAGACTGACTTTCACTCCGCGGGCAATTCCTTGGAGAGGTTGTGCTGCCGAGTTAACTGCTTTGAGGGAGCCACCTCCATTGGCAACCTTGAGACCGAGTCTCTTGGCTTCCTCTAGTGAAACAAAGTTGTGAGATGCACCTGTGTCGACCAGGGCTTTGGCGACTTTCCCATTGATAGTTGCATCCACAAACATGAGTCCCTTGGGGGACATCGGGGCACTTTGCAATGCACTAAGCAGCCGCAAAGATCCCATCTTCGCACCTTCATCTGCCTCCTTTATATCTTGATCATGAGTGGAGGCAACTAAAACATTCAATGTCTTTCTTTTGGGACATTCTCGTGCCCAATGCGGTCCGTCGCATATGAAGCACGTCACACGGGGCTTTGAGGCACCACGTTCTTCCCTTTCCTTCCCCTTGTCTCGTGGCTTGAATGAGGAGCTTTCTCTGTGATTTTTGTAGTTTTGACTCTTAGCATGACCTCCCCCATTCCTTGCTCCAACAAACTTTCTATCAGTTGGCTTCTGGCCTTCTTTATTTGAGGAGTAATCAATAAGACTTTCAGCAACGGCAATGGCCGAAGATAAGTCTTGGACACCACGTCGTTTGAGCTCAATGTTAGCCCATGATTGGAGACCATCCATGAACAAGAATAATGCATCTTTGTCCGATGTGTCAGGGACTTCTAGCAATAAGGTTGTGAACTCCTTCACATATTCCCTTATGCTACCCATCTATTTTAGTCGTCGAAGCCGGCCTCTCGCCTCTTCCTCAGCATTTACAGGGAAGAATTGGCTTTTAAACTCCCTTTTGAAGTCCTCAAAAGTGTCAATTGTGCACACCCCACGTTGCACATCTCCATGTCTTCGTCTCCACCACAACATAGCAGTGTCGGTCAAGTACATGGCAGTAGTTCGGATTTTGCTGGCATGGTCCGTTACGCCAATAGCCTCGAAGTATTGATCCAACTCCCATAAGAAGTTCTCAACTTCCCTAGCATTCCGAGCACCATTGAAAGTCTTTGGCTTGGGAACTTCCACATTCTTGGCCTCAATGATGGTGGTTGTATTAGTTCTCGAGGCCATAGCCCGTTTGCATAGGGCTAGATCACCACCCATATCCTCAACTCTAAGCAACACATTGGAAATTTCTCTTTGGAAGAGATCACGTACCTTGGCAAGTTCGGATTTCAGCCCATCAATCTCTTGCCTTAACCCACCGTCTAGCTCGTTGAGGGACATCTTGACCGCTGCATGGATCTCCGCATCCTCGGCCTCCAAGCCGCTGCAACGTTCTTCCAAGTTGTCTACTCGGTCGAACAACTCTCCCAAGTTGTCCTGAGCACTCACAACACGTGCTTCCAAGCTAGAAATCATATCTTTCGACTTGGCTCGAGATTCTTTAGATGGTTTCCGAACTTCCTCACAACCACGTTCCATTGATGGAACTTCCACGCTAGGTGTAGCTGGGGCAGTAGCCTTCATTATGCCAAAGGTAGTAAGCTTCGAACCTTGTCTCTGATACCAACTGTCACGACCCTAGAGTTCAACTAGCAATCGTGCAACACTTAGCACGGTCCGTTGCACTAAGCCTGCCTTCCAAACCGATAAAAGCACTCCAAAGAGAATAGAACGGAACTTAGAGATCGAGAAGATTCAATAGCAAAACAAGAACACAAGAGTTTGTGAAGAATGCTTTGTATTACTTGAAATGCTTAAATGCTTGAATTTCTTAGATGATTACAAATGAATTTACATAAGGTATATATAGGCCTCCACCTCCTCAATGGATGGCCGAGATCAATTCCCACCTAACAGATGGATGGTTAGGATTAACTCCCACCTATCAAATGAATGGCTAGGATTGATTCTCACCTACCAAATGGATGGTTAAGATCAACTCCCACCTACCAAAATGGATGGCTAGGATTGATTCTCACCTACCAAATGGAAGACTATGATTAATTCCTACCTACCAAAATGGACGGTCACGATCTATTTAATCTAACGGTTACAATGACCTTCTAGAATATTACATGTGTGGGAAAATGTACATTTGCGGGAAATCCCGTATGAACCTTTGCGGGGCGTGACAAATAGCCCTCTTAAACTTGCTTCAATCAGTGGATCAGTGTTACTTACCTGATTGGGACATCTCACTTAGCTGTATGATTGGCATCCTAAGGTAAGAGCTAAAAAACTTTTTGTTCTAGAATGCCTTCAATACCAATGCCAATTTTGTTGGGATATTTTAAACTTGCAAGCTTTCTATTCAGCATGTCATTCCAAATGCCTTAGGCCTGTCGGGTATTTAACATGACTGACAATGAGAGGGAAAAGAATGAGAAGGAACTTATTATGCATTTATGGGAAATCCTCCTTATCCTTTCATTAGAAAAGGGGATGAAGAAAAGGCCTAAGCATGAGGTACACTTGAGTGAAAAAGGAAAGTGGAATTGTAATGTAGGCTCATTATCATTATAAGTATAGGTATATATGCAAACCTGGGCATTTGCTAGTTTCATTTGTTTAGCTTAGAGAATCTTTCTTCACCCAAGTAAGCTTTTAAGCAGTTAGTTAAAGTTATGAGTCTAGCATGCCTTTATTCTCCTTGAAGAGAACGCTGAATGAGTTCTTCATTACGATGCATTTCTAGCTTTAGGAGCAGAAAATAACAATAGCTATTAAACTATATATGCTTTGAAAAATAAGGGGAACAACTACTTGATTCAACCATTAGGAACTAACCTATTAGTTTATTTCTTGATTTCCTTTCTTTTGTTTAACTAGTAGAAAGCTTTTCTCCCTCAAGTTTGAGTTTGAAAGATTAAAATTGGTACTGGTTTAGCTCACAAACAAATAAGTTCCTATCCTTAAAAAATAGGGATGTAGATCATAAAGAGGAATTTCTATTTAATTTAAAGAGAATATAAGCTCCATTTTACTCATATATGTATTACATTAGAGTGTGGAATATGGAAGCTCTATAGCTTTTTGGAATTGACATGCCTGGAAGTTGGGGAAAGGGGTATGAGACTAGGCGTGCTTTTTCAATTTAATTGATCTTCAAACAACCTGTAAATGGCCCAACCACAAGGCCTAAAATGGTTAACCCGAGTTATTAGTGGTAGTTGGTTCATAGGCTTATAAACTTCTCTTATTTTCTCATTTCTTTTCATGTAGGATTGAGAAGTTAGCACGTCAAGCTAGCACGTCTTCAGGTTTAAGTTCTTACATTCAATACCCAACTTCTCTTCTTGTGTGCTTGTTGATGTGGGAATTGGGATTCGCTTAGGTGTGTTACAATTCACCCCCCCACATATGGGAACTTAGCGTCCTCGCTGAGTTTTTGCTCCACTATTGCCTAAGGTTACACGTGGAGTGACTCTAATTCCAAATTGTAATAATCCATGCCTAACTGTTTTGAATAACCTGTAAATGGCCAAACCACGGTACCTAAAATGGTTAACCTAGGTTATTACTAGTAGCAAGTGCATAGTCTCTCCTCATGTGCTTGCGATGTGGGATTCACTTGGGGGTTTTACAATTCACCTTACCATGTGGGAAATTAGCATCCTTGTTGAGGTTTGCCTCACTATCATCCAATGTTAAACGTGGAGTGACTTTGATACTAAATTGTAACAACTCACGCCTACATATCTTGAACAACCTGTAAATGGCCAAATCACACTGCTTAAAATGGTTAACCCATATTATTACTAGTAGTTAATGCATATGCTTATAAATCTTTTTTCCTTTCTCATTTATTTCCAATGTGAAATTAGGAAGCAACTAGCTTGTCAAACTAACACTTCATCAGGTTTAAGTTCTTACATTCAATACTCAACATCTCTCATGTGTTTGCGGATGTGGGATTCGCCTAGGGGTGTTGCAATCTTACCCTAAGCAATGCCATTGGTGTTTATTAAATATTAAAAAGAGTTATTTTTCAAGTAATTGCCTATTTATCAATTTTTTGTACTTGGTTGAATTTTTCCAAAGTAGATAACAGTCCAGATACAAGATTCAGCACCAGTTACTTCTATAAGACCAACTTCCTAATGAAAAAGAACACCACTATCTTTACATGCTAGCCTAGCTACCAAAATGATTTTGTGCCACTATACACTGTGATCATAACTACACATATCATAATTTTTCTTCATTTCTTTAGAGCAACTTTAAAATCATAGTATCCTTTTATGCTCTTTTTTGTGCTCAAATACTAAAGCGATAAGCGGGACTTCAGTAAATGCAAACGGAAATCTGGTGAAAGAAAGACATGACTTTGGCTTTTTTATTAACTGGGAATAAGTACTCCAAGGTTTCAAAGTAGGCTTTTTCTGTGAAGAAGAATAGAGACCTTTTCCTTTCCTGCCCATAATTATTAAGTAATCTAAAGTTTATATGGAATAATAGTTTCAAAGACTGTTAATTTTGGCTGATAAAGTTATATGCTCCGACCTTTCATGATATTCAACTGCTCAAGGTGGAGTAAAGTACACTTACCAACTTCATGATAATGACTTCTGGGCTATTTTCCCCATAGCACAATGATTTGTGATGTGAGTACATATAGTTTTATGTAGAACGTTCTTGTCCTTCAACTTACCATAAACCTATGCATATTTATAGGGCAGTAAATGAACCAAGCCGTTTGCGAGCTATTCGGATATCGGTTCAAAAAGAAGCTCATTCAAAATCGTTTATTATTGTTAACGAGTTGAGTTTGAGCTCAAATCTGAACTCGAAAACTTTATCGAGCTCGAGCTTAATATTGTTTGGTTCGTTGGCTTGCGAATATGTTCATTTACGAGTTCGCTAACATGTTCATTTACGAATTTACGAACATTTTTGTTTACGAGTTTGCAAACATGTTCATTTAAAAGCTCGTGAACGTGTTCGTTTACAAGCTCGTGAACATGTTCAAAGACTTATTAGTTTAAAAGTTCACGAACGTATTCATTTAAAAGTTCGTGAACATGCTCATTTAGGGCTCACTTATATTATATTTTATTATGTAGTTCGAGCTTATATCATTATTAGTTAATGAGCTAAACTTGAGCATTTTTCATTATTAGGTAACGAGTCGAACTCAAGTTTGTGTTATTATTAATTAATGAGCCGAACTCGAGTTTTCATCATTATTAATTAACGAGCCGAATTCAAGTTTTTGTCATAATTAGTTAACGAGCCGAACTCGAGCTAAATTCGTTAAACGTAATAAACAAGCTTTTTTCAAGCCGAGCTCAAGCTCGAGTTCAAGTATGAAAGTTCAAATCAAGCTCAAGCTGCAACTTGAGCTTGAGCCTGTAATAAACTTAAATGAGCCAAACTCAAGCTCACTAATATTCGGCTTAGTTCGATTCGTTTACAGCCCTATATATTTAGATCATATTTGTGCTGTCCTAATTTTACCATTTCATATGATAACATTTAGACATTTATATTTATATATGTGTATGCTTTGGGCGCCTTGTTTTATTTGGACAAGGGGCTTGAATTGGGTGGTTTTGTTAGGGGGTAAGGGAGGAGAGGCTGACTAAATAGAATTATGTCCTAAAAGCTAAAAATGGGGTTTTACTTTTTGACATCAATAGTGAGCAATGTAGTATGGACATGCACATGGATGCAAACATAGGCATAAAAACGGACACTGGAATACAACATTTCTAAAAAGTGTAGGACATGAACACATAAGGCAAATGTGTAAATATTAAAAATATAGCGACAAATTTATAAATAATTAAATTCAAGGGATATAATTGTACATTTTTATTTTTACATAAAATTAAACAAAAATGACATACAATCAAGTGTATTGAGTAATTTTTATTCAAGCATAAAAGAATATAAAAACATTATCATGATAATAAACTTAAAAATGAAGCACAAATTCCATAATCGCAATTTATAAATCATATCTAAAATTTAAAAGTTTCATAATCACAATTTATAAAGTATTATAATGATTTTGAACTTTTTATCGGACAGAGGTTTAGGGTTTCTGGAAGGGAAAAATGTGTTTCTATGATAGTACTTGTGAGCTACTAAAACTTGCTTTGCAAAATGTTTGAACTCCACTGGACTTTTGTTAAGTTTATTTCTAGTTTAAAGCAGAGTATGATTAATACAATACTCCAATGATAATAGATTCTTGGAGGTGGTGCGGGGGGGTGGCTGACTCAAGTTTGGCAAAATTTATGCTTCCATGAATAAATAAGGGATCTTAATTTAGGATGCTAATATTGGATTTCCTTTTCAATTTTCATTCTTCAAATTGGCTATAATAACCCTGTTTGAGAATAGATTCTTGAAACACCCCCAAAGGGTCATTGGCAGTCCCACAATTTATTTTGTTCTTATTAAATATAATACGAGTCTTATATTATGGAGATTTTGTTGGTCTTGTAGGAAAATCAAATCATGAAAATAAAGTAAAAAATTTTGTAAATCATTGCAAAAAAGAAAACTCATAAATGGTGGCAAAAGCATGATTTATAGAGAAACAACATTGAGACTACAATCTTGCGTCATAGTTGCTTGGATAAAAAAAGATTTTTTACCTTTTTTTTTTGTTGAAATTTATAAAAGAAAACTACACTTGCAGCATTCACATTTATTATTATTTTTGTTGTTATTTATCATCATCATCTTGATCAAACACTTTAGAGCAAGTCAATTTGTGACCTGACTTGAAAAATTAGAAAAGGAGCACCTTTTTTGGCCTTCTTTTGGTTTTTGTATTCTATAACTTTTACTTCTTTTCTAACCTAAAATTTCAGCTTCTCTTGTTACTCCAATTCAGCTCCTAGTCCCCCTTTGTTTTCCTTATTTTACTGTTTGCTTTCTGTTCAGGTACAACTCATGTTTTCTTGAGTTTTTTCAATTATTATTAATTCGTTAATTTCAACTAATCAACTTGTTGTACACTTTCTGATTTGGTCACTAATACACTAATCTTTTTATTTATTTATTTTAGTGATCTTTTTCTTCTACTAATTGCTCATCATGAAAAAAAAAACTAATTTCATCTCCAAACTGATTGGAAAGAAAAGGAAATTTATTACTAGATAATAATTTGATTAGTTTGAGATGAGAAAATATTATATGGTCTTTTGTAGTAAGAATGCAATAAAAATGGCTTGGCCCATCTGAATTTCCTTTTATAAGTCTGGCTCAAACTTGATAAAAAGAATAATCTGACTCAATAACCCGAAAAATAGTGTATTAGAGATTGAATGGACTGAATGGGCCGAAGTTGCCTGAAATCCAAAAGAACAGGTTATCCGAAATGACCCAACCTGAATTTGCTCGACTCGATTCCTAGGTTTAGTTAATCTTAATTGTATGATGAGACTGTAATTGATTTCATAATTATCGTTTAAACTATAATTTCATCAAGTGAATTTTATTTTTTTAAGAAGATGAACTTATTACGATTAGCTATGAACTTCCCAAAAATAAACTATAACTCTTGTTAAATGATTAATCTTAATTGGATTTTGATCATTCAATTAAATATTTAATTAATAAATATATTTTAAAAATAAAAAATATATTAATAAAATTATTTGAAATCAGATTAAGTCCATTTTGTTGACATTTTATAGAAAATAAATTACATTATCAAATTTTACCTTCAGTAACTTTACTGTGTGGGAAAATGTCTTGTATTAAATTTTTAATAGGTGGAAGCATTTCTTAAGGCTGCAACTTAAGAGTGAGTTTTGGAGTTGTTTTAGAAGTTTAACGGTGGAGAATAAGTTGGAATTTTTTAGGGAATCAATGTTCATACTGATATTGCTATAAGATGAGTTTGGGGGCTGATTAGCTTGAAGAAAATTGAGAATTTGGTGGCGGTCAGTCTCTGTTTATAGTAACTATTTTTAATATAGGAGGAAGCTTTTGACAAAAAAAAAAAATGGAACAAGTGAGGGAAGAAAAAGAGAAATCACACTGCATGCATGTCACCATCAAATACATGTGATTTATTATCACAATCCTAAAAAAATAGCAGTGTCACGAAGGTACATATAGAGATCCAAAGATAATTTTTATCCTTCTAGGTACTTCTAAGGATAGAAAATCTGTAAATAGAGACTTTTAGAGAAATGGAACTCTACATTTCTAAGTAGGAAGATCCTAAACAGAAATTACTCGACACCTTTAAACAGAACTTGAAAAAATCTATATTATTATGCATTAGATGAAAGTAAAATTGTTTCTGAATTTCTTTTCCTTTGATTGTGTTGAGTGGTCGGTTGGAGGTGCATGGCAAGGCTTAGATTGCATGTACATGTATTGAGGGACATCCTATCAAGTCTTCATTGGCTTATGACCAAATTACTTATAACCTGTAATTGGTCAACCAAGTAAAGTTGTACCAAAATTTGGTTAATCGGAACCTATGTTTTTGAAATATTCAGTTTGAGTTTACTTATGCTCTGTAAATGTAATTATGAATTTTATAGAACTTGCCACAAACATTTGGCATTTCTTATCTTGTTTATATTTATATATTTATGTGCCATAATTGACCTGTCTATGTTTGGTACTTAAGATTAAAAATGTAGAACTTTCTGAGCAGTAATTCATTCAAATTACATTTCCATATTTTGTGCTAAAATTTGAAAGTAAGTGTGAAATTTTTAAAAGCAATATTGCTACATTCTGTTATGTTAGTGCTGCGCTGACCTTTTTTATCATTTTAAAATCAACTCTAGTTATGGAGGCCTTTTCTTTTTCTGAGAATAAGTTATGAAGTTAAAATATATGAAAAATGTTTTTCCTTAATACACGCAACAACCTTGATAAATTTTGTATAAATATTTTTTGTCTCTGGAGTTTGTTCAAAAAGAAGTTTAATGATATAAATTGGAAAGACTAAGAGATAATGAATAAATCCTAGGTGGTACAATGTTAGAAAAAATTCTAGTAGTAAACTTTTCAGAGCCCTAAACCATGGGGGGTGAGTTTGCCCCTATAAAATTTTTTATATTAACTTGTTTCTTGTTGAAGAGAGGACTTTGGGATCTAGCATAATCCCTTTGCATTTATTGGAGACTAAGTATAGACTTTAGCATCATCTTCTTCATGAAGTTAGGCATTTAGAACATGGCTTTCAGGTTGATGTGTATTTGCTGGCACCGAAAGATAGATGACTCTATAATTGATGCTAAAATTTTAGTTTAGTGGGTATCAATTCGTAGATGCAGATGCTGCCTATACATCTTTCTGATTGTCTTGTAGATGCTTTTCCTATTGCATATTGGTTGGTATCCCATTGGTTTTTTTTTTCTCCTTGATTAACTAAGAAAGTAATATTTATCTATGAAGCTTGTGCCCTCTCTATATATTATATGTACGTGTATGATTCATTTGTTCCATTCATCCAGTGCTGACAGATCCCATCTAAAGAGGAAACTAGATCTCGATTTCCAGCACCCAGAATAGGAACCATTGAAATCTTTAATTTTTGACAGATTTCGCAATCACTTCTGAGAACGTACCATTTCAAAGCATTGATAAGGTAATCAATAACTTGAGTTTGTTGTAATTATGCTGCAGCACCTCTCATTTTGTATACTGGCAGAACAAGAATTTTTCTTGGCTATTTTCACTTGGTTTTTGCAAGGAAGAGTATCATTTTTCACATTTGGCACAAAATATTTGTTAAAAATGGAAATAGTGAGTTATTTTTCACATTGTAAGAGAATTTGTTAAATTAGTAAAAAATTTTAACAAAATCAATGGTATTTGGTGCTTGAAAGCAGTTGAACTGCAATTTGAGGTGCATAAGTTCCAATGTAAATCGTGTTTATATTGTTGTTGTGTTGGTCTAGAAGGCCTAAATTGGAGAGGCTTTACTGTGAAATTTTGAAGGCTTTTTCTAGTGGAATTTGCTGTTAGATTTAAATACTTTCTTATCATGAAGTTTCAGGATCTGTTTCTCTTTTCTGGTGTCTGTAGTTATCTGAATATGATTGACTCATTTTATTGAACAACAAAATATAGTTGGGACTGTTGAAAGTTTTCTTAGGTTGAGCTGTGAACGTGTAGCAGGTGATGTGCAAATTTTGTGATTATGTGATTATAACTGCAGCAATATTACGAAATGCGATGTAGCAAATGATTATTCTTTAATGTCTGGAAGCCATCATAAGCCATCGTCTATTTTGTACCACTTCAAATGACCAAACCTTCAAGCCGCCCGAAAAATCATGGTTATAATTTCCCTTGGATCATTTAAACACCGAGAATCCACTAGTTCACAATTTAAAAAGAGAAAAATTACCAGAGCATAAAGGCTAAAGGGATAGAAATTTTCAAGAAAGTGGGATATATGAAAGGTCATCTCAGAGAAGTCAGTCCAAGTTGTGTTGCAAGAAGAAAATTTAGGGCAGGCCACCGGTTGGGAACTAGCGGTTCCTGGTTTAAAAAAAAATGAATCTGTTGGTCTCGGTTTAAGAATTGACGGTTCGGTCGGTTCTATATATATTAAAAAATCTAATTATTTTATTTTAAAATTTTTAATACAATTAAAAAATTAAGTAATATAATTAAAATTAAAAAATTTCACTTATAATTTTTTATTCATAAAAATTGAACTTAAATATAAATAATATTGAAAACTAAAAAATTAATTTTCCATACTTGCTTATAAAGTAAGAAAAAAATACTTATAAAAAATTAATTTGTGCTATAAGTTAATTAGAAATAACCACAATTTTTGCTATAAATTAATTAGAAAGAAAGTGAATATGGAAGTATTTTTATTTTTAAAGTAAGAAATTATAAAAATTATAATTGAGCTAAATTAATTTCACATTAAAAAATAACTTAATTATAAAATTTATATATATATATTAAAAAAATAACAATAATAATTAGACTTGAACTTAATTTTTTACTATTAATTAAATTGTATATGTATCATTTTAAGTTTTAGAGAAACTCATAGTTCTCTTACCTTTTATTTAATTTTTTTTCTTTTGACCCTTTTTACTTTTTAATTTT